>JAODJU010000062.1:10393179-10419710 GCA_026776725.1 Gnathonemus echidnorhynchus | reverse complement strand
AACCCCCCCCCCCCCCCCCCCCCCCATAGAGTGCTGTGCTTCCTCCATCAAACCACACTAATGTTATTTCAGCATAATATGACAATGGAATCTGAAGTTGTTACACAGCCAACATTCTATTCTTTAAACATATATGCTACAATACTCACCTTTTTGAAGGGCAGCCATGAAGACAGTTATAGTGTTACACATAACATTTTTTGCAGTAGCTACAAAACTCCAAATGCTGTACTTAAGTCTTTTTTATGACCTGCTACTTGAAATCAAGACCAACTAGATTTTCTTCCCCCATTACTTACATGCTCTGCACAAACCGCAGAGTGTCAGGCAAATGCTCAGGCTGTCTTAAAATAAATTAAAAAGATAAAGGAGAGACTGTGTCCCCCATTAAGAATATATGCAGCTCCAGAGTAAAAATATATTTGCTAACCTTTTGCGCACAGTACATCCCTTCTTCCTCAGACTTACTTCTGGAGAGTGCTAATGGTCCATCGAGACCAGAATCAACTAAAATTCGAACAGTTTCTGCCAGAGCAGAGCTATCTCCCTGAACAACAAGCAAACTGCAGCATGTTTGCCATGTATATAGAAGGAAAACATACCCTTTAAAAATATGCTAACCTAAAAATATTTTCTTCCACCTCTCAAACATGTCGTAACCTATAATTTCATAGTGAAAGACATTTTATGACATTTAAATATTACACTATAGGTATATTCCAAGTACACACCTGTGGTAGATGCATTTTTTTTTCTTGAATTACATTAAATAGCTACCGACAAGTATACCCCACCAAAGTTTGGGCGTATTTATCAGTCTAAATATAAATCATGAACATGTATGTAACTGCTACAGCTACTTCTCCCTGGTTCATACCTAGAGCTGAGGGGAGAGCTGCAAATATCCCCAAGGTAAGATTATGACTCATCTACGACTTGTTTAAGACTAAACATCATAGGACTCAATGCCACTCGGTACTAGAATATATGCAGGCTGAAGCATACTTTCACCCATACAGAAGATAAAACACCAGAAACCTGGAAAAGGAGGTAAAATAGGTGGTTTACCTCAAAGGTTTCAAACAGCAGTCTTAAAGACCAGCACAATTAAGTCACAAAAGCACACAGAGACACTATAAACTAGTGAATCACACATAAACTAAATTTAAAAAGTAAACAAAAACTTTTAAAAGCGCTCCCTTAGACTAAATACAAATCTACGAAAAGTGGAGCAGTTCTGGTCGAACTAGGTCACGACAAATATTAATAAATAAATATTTTTTTAAATGAAAATACAAAATGAATAATAGCTAGCCAGACATTCTCCAAATGCACCACAATATGGCTAAAAAAAGAAACCAAGTTTATTGGCTACATTTCAACATACATTAGTAGCAAAATATTGGAGGAGCCTTACAAATATACCCAATAAAAAGAATCATAAACATGTGTACCTTTCATTAAATATAAAAACATATACTTCAAGAATGCAAAAACTAAAACCGGAAGAAAAGTGGTTAGCGGTGCATACATCCTGATGTGTCCTTGAAACCGAAAATGGTTAGCCTAGCATGTTGCAGGGAGAATGAACTTCCTCAGGCTCCACACTGTCTAAAATTGTGTCTGATTACCTGTCATTTTATATCCTAAAGGCATGTGTAGAACTAGCACACTGATCCCACTGGCTACAGAGACATACACAATAGGTATGACACATTGCAGACAGGACAAGTAACGCGTTATAATTCACTTATAGTGCACATGCAAGTAATAGGGTTGGAGTCCAGATTTCGCTCTTGATGATAAGGACAGCTCGGGGGAAGAAACTATTCTTGAAGTGTTCTGATACTACACCTACCAGACTCTAGATAAAGTAAATGTAGAGGTGAAAGCAACTTGCAGCCAGGGAGTTTTAGGTATTTGAATGTGTGCTTTGATGCTGCAGCACGGATGGCAGTTTGATTCTTAAGATTTTCTAGGCCAGCCTCACAACCCTCTCCATGACCTTCCGGTCTTAAGTTGTGGTTCTACCACTACATACCATATCATACCATACCATTCCATCGATGAAGACATTTTCAGTGGTATTGTGCTACAATATGGTAAGCGTGACCATCCTCTCACAAAGTGAAGATGCTGACCAGAATTGATATGGTTTTTTCTGTCCAGCTCATCCTTTAAGAGATCTGGAGGTCAAGGAACCTGAAGGTGCTGTGCCTGAGAATGGAAGGTCACCAGTTCCAATCCCAGGGTCAAAAAGGTTTCACCACTGGGCCCTTGAGCAAGGCCCTTAACCCCCAATCTCTCTAGGGATTGACTAAGTTTGCTTTCTCAAAAAATGTATGTCATCGAATAAATAAAATGTAAAGCTTCTGACAGTATCCAATAGACACTCCTCAATGGTGATGAGAATGCGAAATGAAGCTCAGAGTGAGATGATCTACCTCACCTTGCATCTGTATGTAAATTCATCTTTATTGATCAGGCAACTATTAATTGTGCCATCATCAGCAACTTGATGATGTAGCTGCTTTTGAATTTGTCTACACTGTCATAGGTGAAGATGGATTGAGGCCTTAGTCTCTTGACCATTCTGAAAGTCCTGTTCAGAAAGTTGGAGCACAAATTCCCTTGGTTCACTGGTTCACTGGATATTTTGTGTGCCTGGTTCTTATTTTGAGTGTCGAGCCTTGCATAACAGTTATTCAGCTCATCAGTCGGTGTGACATCAGGAATTGTAATCTGACACCTCTGTCCTTTGTACTTGGTGATGCCCTGCAGGTCATTCCATAAATGCCTAATACTGGCACCCCCATGCTGTCCAGCTTGTCTTTGCCCATTGCTCATTATGTAACCGTCCCAGCTTAGTCAAGTTTCAGAAAAAAAAAACATATTGGTGAAGTGTTCTTTCCAAATCACTCATCACTCATGTGTTTTCAATCTACCTGAGGTTGGGGTTTTGAGTTGACCATTCCAGAATGTTTAATATCCTTTGTTCTTTGACCACTCCACTGCTACATTGACAGTATGTATTCAATTGTGGATGATGGATAGATTATATACCCTGTATATGAAACTTTGTGACTTTTTATTTGCTTATTTATTTATTACATATTTTACAATATCACACATGCAACCACAAAAAAGGAAAATCAGAATTTGGTGCATGTCCATAACATATAGTTTGATAACAAGCAGAAAATGTCACAAGAAAATTTCTCTATTGACTGAAAGTCAGTGATTAGAGGCTGATCCTTGTGAACCAGATCACCCTATTTCTTATTATTTACTCTGTTTGATGTTCGATGGATCATGTTACCACTTCACAAAAATATTACGTGGATAAAAGTCTACCACTAAATATGTCGCTTTGATCCGATTCAAAATTGCCCATAAATTGTAACAACAACAGAGGGCGGCAAAGTTAGACCAGCCAAGAGTGACAATGGAGCCTGCAGCCGCCATCTTGTGTGCATAGCTAACTGCCATCTAGATTTATTCCATGAATCTTTGTGCACACATCCCAGGAACACTGTACAGGTCTGTAATTCTAGAACTGTGGGGTGAAAGATGACTTCCTGAATATTCTGAAATAAACTTTATATTGATTTTTGATATCTAGCCACCCCATCCAGCGAATTTTATCCATAGCAGTCCGGTAGGCAGTCGGTGAAATGTATCGTGCCGATCTCGGGGGAAATTTATTGTGGATTTAATCATGTCACGTATTTTTTCGGAGTGTGTAGGTAGCTTATTTTCCTTTCACTGCGGTATTTTCTATGGAGTCACAAGAGTGCCATAAAAAAGAATAAATCTGTATAAGAATAAGAAACTAAATGTTTAGTAAGAAAGTAAAATAAATACAAATTAAAATAAAAGAATAAGAACGCTTACTGCTCTTTCCATATTACTTTTGCTCTTTTGCCTTTTATGTATTGCTCTTACTTTTTCTTGAGGGCCAAGTTGTCAATCGACGGGCTTTGGGCGGACCTTCCTACCCAGACTGCATAGTTAATTGGGTATGCATGTGACATCACAGTAGGTGGGATATACTCTGGTTACATTCACTGAGTGACAAAAAGACTGTGGCAGCATTAACGCTCAGCTTGAATGCTGAGAAAACACATCTAAAATGGGAAAGATCTGCTGTGATATTGATTGTACAAAAGGATTTAACATGAAATTGGACCTACCTTTTTACAGACTGCTGAAAACTGAATAAAAGGAGTGAATTGTATCTCTGCGATCCATAGCAGCACCTGGAATCCAAGCTCCAAAACGTATATTTGTGGTTGCCATTTTGTATCACTTATGTTGGATTTCTGGGTAAAATCATACCTTAAGTTACATAAGTACTGTATTGACTACTCAGAAATTAAATATAAGTATCATTCATTTATATTCTATATTTTATTAACCCATCTATCCAGTCACCAGTCCCATTGGCTACTTGCTACCCGTAGGCTGGTGTCCAAGGACCTCAGGGACCAGTGGGCAGAAAACCTGGCAGTGTGGATGGATGGATGGATGGATGGTGTACTCTGTTATGATCCATGGCTGTAAAAGTGGATAAATGTATGTTTCAGTTCAGCACTCACCATGACATGTGCAAAACAATTTTTTTTTAATAATAATGATTCTCTGAAAAGATTGTGAAAACTGAATTAATACAAATTAAAGTTAAACCAATTTTTCTTTTTTTAGGCATGCCCCATTTTATTAAATGACTCGACATTGCACATTATTAAATTGGGTGTCCTTTGGTCTATGTATGGATAGAACACTCAATTAAATAAAACCAACTCCAATGGCTAAAATGAGGTAGTTTTGGGGGAAAAATATATATTTCTGTGATTGTATTGACTCATGGCAATATATTTAGTTAATTTATTTTATATAGCACCATTCTCATTATATTTGCCCCTAAGCGCCCAACAAAGATTTAACAAGAACTACATCATTACATTTACATTTATTTATTTAGCAGCTGCTTTTGTCAAAAGTGACATACAAGTGAGGCAAATGGTACATTATAGATTAACATAGCAATAGAGTCAGAATTGTTTCAGGGCAGATAACAGAACAATGTGTCACAGGGATGAGACAGGAGATTCATCATAGAGGATAAAGGTTATTGAAACCAGATAGGAACAGGATTTACACAATATAGAGGTGAAAAATATAAAAAGGAAAAATAAACCAAAAGAATCCATCTGGGAAAAATATAACCTCATATATTCATAATATCAATGACCTTTATAGATTAATCTCCACAATAACTGCCAGTGCATTCAGAGGAACATCAAAATTGTTTGACCCAGGCACTGTTTTCCATGATGGTGTAGTTGTGAACCATGGGGGGCTTTTTAGTGGAGGCCCCTGGGTAACGGGTAAGCTGCGATTTAATATACCCCTGGGTACACGGGTTAGCTGCGACTTAATGTACCACTGGGTACACTGGCTCCTCCCGACTGCAAAAACAATGTGTTTTAAGATTCAGTAAAAGTTTGAATAAACACAAAGGATGGATGGATGGACGGGTGGGTAGGTGGATAGATAGATAGATAGATAGATAGATAGATAGATAGATAGATAAGAACCCTTGAGGGCCCCCACTCCAATGAGCATTCTAAACACTCCAGGTTTCCATTGATGCTGTTAGGATTACATTTTGCACTGCAGCAGTGCTCATCCATGCAGCTCTTAAGACAGCCAGTGAAATTTGATTGGCAGCAACTAGGCATGGAGGAGAGGCAAAAAAATGGGATAATTTTCGGTACCAGTGCCAGTAAACAAAATTAGACCAAAATAGGTTCATACTACATTTTAATTTCTTACCTCACATTGAAAACTACAATTTTCTATTCGCTCCCTGCTCCTAAAAGTTTGAGTGTGGTGCTTAGGTGTTGTACGATGGTTAGTAGACGCATATCTCATTAGCATATGAATGAAAATTAATGTAATAGTTTTGCACTATTTTTTGAGTGTATTGTGAGGTCAAAATTTCTGCCACCCCAGGCCCCTTTTGACTAATCAATGGCTATTATTTTTAAAGCTGTTTCTGTGCAGTGGCCAGGATTTTACATCAATCTGTGTACTTTTTGCTGGTGTCTCTATAGCTATAGGAGTAAATGCTAGCAAAGTACAGTTTAACATGAAGGTCTGTAGATATCAAGGCATTTTTTTAAAAATCGAAACTACCATTTTCACTCTACATGTTACTTTAACTCCCTCCTTTGTAATATTTCATGAGATTTATAACCTAATTACATGTAAACTTTCCTATTATGCAATAGCTACTACTGTAGAATTCTGCTAAACATCTGATGTAGTAATCACGTTTGTGCAGATTAATTTGGGATTTGGGCATTTAAAGGTTGTCAGTGTTTTAACGTATGTCATTGGTACTCTCTGGTATAGCGGAGGATTTATGTTAACCATATAATTTAATGGCAGTCACTTTTCACGTTACACCACAGTAAGTGATAGTAGCTTTTCATGTTGAGCATATAATAGACTTCAACTTAGAGAAGAAAGGGCTATGTAGTTGACGTATATTTTTACTTTTTAGGTTATATGCTTTATAACCCATTACCCTGGCCTTTCTATATATCCCTGGCAGCACAGGGGACAAAAAAGGGGAATATTCTGGACAATCTGGGCACCAGTCAGACTTTTACTACATTACTTTTTTAAAATAGCATACAACACACGCCAAATATTGTATACAAATATAAAATAAAATTGCTGCCTAACAAAATGAAACCTAAAATGTCTGAATATTTCAAGAGTAGTATGTTACTATACTTGTACTAGGAATGGTTTAACAATCTGTCTTCTATACAGTTGCAGCACCGTATAGTTTTAGAGGCACCAAGATTAACTGGTAACTACAAAAGGCATTTTCAGAGGAACTGTTCAGGCATAAGATGTGAGACTTAATTTACATGAAATTTGTCATGTTCTCTCTGGGGGGAATCATCATAAACCAATCAAATTGAAGCTCAATTGATTTGATACAGTCCATGAACCATTTTACCAATTGTCATGAGAGTTATGGTAATGGAACAGGGAACATAAAACTGACCTTTCCTGAGAGTTTGTGGATCAATAGGTAGGTGGTGGTGGTTGAATATGAATGGTAATTTTCAATGGAAAGAATTGTCTATGGAGGGGGGTAATATTAAACTGTTTGTGTTTATGGTTAAAATCAGTCAAATATATGAAGTTGACAAAACCTCTAGAGAGAGTAGGAAGTAACACATGTTTTGAATGTATGATCAGTAGCATAAAGACACAACGACAGGGTATTTGTAATTTTGTGTGCAACAGGTCAAATTTGTACTGCCGATATAAATCAAAATTTCCAATTATATGAAAACATGTCATCCCATTCTAAGGCTTCATAGACCTGCTTTTGGTATAAAGGTAAGTGGCTACATTTTTGTATTGCACAAAATTACAAAAACACATGCAGAAACCAGTGAAGTACCAGATCAGTTCAGTAATTAACACGTTTTTTCCAAACGCATACTATATTGTTTTAATCACTTTATGAAAGTAGAATGTTGTCTGTGGATGCTGAATTCCAAGTTGATGGCTGTTGAAAGTGGTTTACTATTGTTTATTAAACTACTCCCAGGGGGCTCCTTGCATGGTGGGCTTTGTTAAAGATTTGAAGAAGTTAATTGCCTCAAGATTAACCCAAGATTGAGTTACAAAGAGAAAATCACATTTAGCATGATGTGTCAGTCCTCATGCTTATGGACGGAATTGCATTTAAATCTATGTACCTTGAAACCTGTTGTTGAATACTATTTCAAGAATGTTAGTATCATAATAGTATGGACACAAACAACAACTGTAAATATAATGTGAAAAATAACTACTGAAACCATTCTTTGCACAAATGACTACTAGGAATTTAATTTTTTTCATTACAAAGGTATTTCAAGGCTCATCACAAAAGAAACCATGAGGAAATATATTGTTATTAAATTAAATTATACATATTGACTAACATAATCACTGATATAGTGAGGATGTTTCTGTTGCACTATCAAATTAATACTGTTGTAGATTGTCTTTTCTGAAAGCTCATGTCTTCATTTGTCTTTATTGTTTCCCTTCAGTTTTGTGTCCATCCACGTCTTTGTCTTTTTCTTTCAGTGTCCCTTGGGCAGAATGGGATCAATACCGGAATACCCGATATAGACCTAGGTACAGAGGAGAGAGGTAAGGAGCATACACTGATTACAGCGTGTTGCTGCACCCACCATATGACAAACCACCTCAGGGATGAGAACCTGAGTGCAGCCGTGTGTTGGGTGAATCCTCAGCACCACACTAGTCCGAATGGACCAGAGTGAGTTTTTTTCCGGTGGCTCCAGTGCCAATCCTGCAAACTAGGTATAGAATCCATTACAAAAAAATAATTCTGCTGTGACTAATATACCTTATTTTTAACTTGGTAATAGCTAATAATAATAGGGCATAATAGTATCAAAATAATATTACACATAGACAAGAATATATGACATATATATCAAACATTTATGTAAATATATTATATAAACAGTGAAATGGCAGACCTTTTAAATAATATTAACTGCATTACGGTCCTCCAAAATAATTTTATATGATTTTGCATAAAATGGTCTCTCAACTGTCTCTTGTCAACTGTAGCAGGCATATATTACTAGGCTTACAGCCCTCCAATCGTACATCCCAAAATAGATTTCAACAATACTCCACAAGGATGCACTAAATCTCCACTCCACTAATCCACAGAACAGTTCACATTTACAGAGAATCTAAAGGACAATAACTGTGTTCAGCCTGCTGTGCTCATCTAGGGACAGGCCTACATGGAAAAAAAAGATATTTGGAAGGAAGAAAAATCCCTTCTAATGTGACAGTGAATTCCCCAAAAATCTTCATCATTATGTATTCATGAAGCAAAGCAGATTTTATATCATTGCATATCTTTTTTTATGGCTTTTTTTTATTTGAGTGGTATTTTAATCTTAAACCAAACACAAGCAGGAAGGGCATTTTAACATGTTGTAGATAAATGTTAATCACATTACCATTTGCTGGAGTTCCGTAAATCTCCATAAATAGCATACTGAAGTTGATCCCTTTTTTCTATTCAAAGAAAATTATAGTTGATGAATTGCTTTTGCCATGCATGTAGGCTAATGAAAGCTTTGCTCCTGGGCTTTCCTTAACAAAGACATGCAATTTTTCCATTTTCCACTAAAATAAGAACCTGTTCCACTTTTAATTAATAGTTCTTCCTTTATCCTTACTGGAGTCATCTCATACTTTAAAATTGATTTTGTAGGTGAGCTTAGTTATTAATGCTGCAAAAAACAAACCCTTTTGTATTTTGGTAGGAGGTAATATCGTAATACTTTCAGCTGATGGAATCTTGGGTGTTCACAATAAAATCATAAACTGTACTATTTTCAAACAAATGCTAGCAATCGATACAGTATGGTGTCAGCCGATTTGTATAAATAATAGGCCTCTGTAACTGTTAATAACATGTTACTGTGACGTAACAGTTTTGACGACATATTCTCCATCAATGACATATGACTGACTACATCATTCTTAATATTATTCTTCCTTTTGTTCTTTATTAAATAGAATTAAATATTAAATTAATTTAAAAATTAAATATTTATGAAGCTAATTTTATCTGTTATCTTAAATTTTTATCTCAAAGATATTTATGAATGCATTATGCATTGTGACAGCATTGACAAAATATTGCAACAGTCATAGATGCTGTGTCTTAGTCTCCTAGAGCTACAATATGGGATACTGACTCGCAAATGTTATGAGTTTTCAAACAGGCTTATTGATGTCTACTGTTATTTGACATCTGCTTATTGTATTTGTTTTGTAAATGTTCCATTGTTCCATTAAATTTCCATTATTTCCATTCCTCTTCCATCCATTAGTCCTGGGCTGGTCAGGGTCATGATGCGTAACCTAGCCTGTAACCTACCTCAGGCTCTATAAGGTCGAAATTTTCATTAGTCTAAAATGACCATAAATTTGTTTTAAAACTTACACATTTATGCTAGCATTAAACATGCATACGCTGAATATTCCATAATAACCATAATGCTGTTTTTGCTCATTAACAAGCTACATTTGTTGTATTTGTGGAGAAGCATTCTTCAAGTCAATGCTTACTTCATGTTATTCAAATTAATAATTATCTTGCAATTCAATCTGTAAATAAATATTCTCCTTGCACCTTATGCCACCAGACTTGAAAGTGGATGTCTGCTTTGGTATGTCTGAAAGATTCTGCATACATTTTATACTCAATGGTTTGGCTCACGTATTCGTAATTATTCAGAACATTTTAAGTTGAGGAATTTCTGCAACTAATCATTTATTTGGATTGATCGTATGTACCTAATTTTCATGATCGCATTTGTGTCTTTATCGACTCAGGGTAAGAAATCTGGAATCCTGTATCTGGTATAGCAAAAAGCACAAATCGTTGATGCACTTTATACAATATAATTATATCATTAACGTTACAAAACCAAAACCTTAACGCCCTTCTTAGTAATATTGTCTAAGTAGGTTCTTCCTTCTACTTTTCAGTAATATACATACAGTTCCCTAAACCAATAATAAGGTTGTCAGAGAAAAACAAATGATAAAGCTCAGGAGATCAAGAAGATGCGTTTTCTGGGAATCCATCGTATAACTGAATTCATGCCAAATGGCCAGGCTCTTTCTGTCTGCCTAGACTCTTGTTGCAATACTGCTGTCATAGAAAAAGGGATGAGAGAAAAAGAGAGTAGAAGATTGTGGCATTAAGTAAATAATTTGTATGATAATTCATTACAGTGCAGTCTTTTTCAACTTTAATTGCTCTAAATGAAGAGACATTTCACACTATTTAGATAAAAAAGAAAAAGAAGGCCAGCGTAATGAAAAGAGGTCTGCCTATCTGACTTCAGAGGTTTGCTCTAAATGAAAATGTAATTGGAGGCGGAATGGTACAAGAGGAGCAGACTGCAATGCAGATCCAGGGTATCTTCAGACAGCCGAGCAAAGCTAATGACTGAGCAATTTGGAACATTTACTCACCCCAAAGACTCTCATTAAGTCAATCACAGGCTTAACCAAGACCCACTTGCAGGGACAGAACAGCCCACATTTATTCTAACATCAATCAGAAGGGCCAGCTTTTAAGCAATGAAAAACGCGAGTAATTTATTCGGGATCTTTGAGAGGATAATAGCCAATTATTTGTTTATAACACTGGTTAAATTTTCATTAGGCAGATTAATGGAATATCATGTCCTGTCAACACTGGACCGAGGGGTGGTGTGTAAGAGATAAACGGACAAACAGATGATGTCGCTCTGTTGGTAAATTGGTTTCTGCACTCTGTCCCCTTTTTTCCCATATGAAAATGTTAAGGAACACTTGGTGCTGAATTTTAAAGTGGGGGCCCTTGGATCTGAATAATTACAGGGACAAACCAAAATAGAACATAAAATCCACGGATATTTTGTACTGCTCTGAGAAGCATGCAATAAATGTCATAACCATTTCAGATGTAAATAATGCTTTACTGTGCTTTGATTTTTAATTTAAATTTTGTTTCTGGATTTCTCTGGCTGTATATATTTCTGAATCGTATACAAACCTTAAAGTATATTTTAAGAAGTATTTTTATATTAACTGCAGAACACAACTTAATCACTTTATTCTGCATTTTTAAACATGTTGTTTGTATTTTTTATTTAATTAATTAGTAATATGCTAAAACCCTTATAAAATGCATTCAATGATTTTTCTGTGTCTGATATAGAATTCTAGAAGGAATTTTTTGAAGAAGTTTATAACAATGCTAATAGTTTGACATCTCAGCAGTTATTTCAAGTAATGAATTATATGTTATACCGTAAAAGGATCAGTTAAAAGTTCAATGAAAATGTGTTCAGTTTTTTGCTTATTTCATTTAGCTGTTTATTATTAATGGAATCGTCTTTATTTTTTTCTGTTATAAAAATATGTAAGACAACTTGTTTAGGAAGAACTTTGAGTATGAAATTATAAGACCAAATTCACTGCTATCTCTGATATGAGACAAACATTCATTAAAATCAATCAATTAAAAACTGATCAAATTATAAAGTGAGACAATGATGATAGTGATGATCGGTCCAACGCCTCACTAGACAGTGAGTATGACAAAAAATGTGCATGTAAATGCTTTCTTGTTGCTATTGAAAATTATGAAAGGGGCTGTGTTGAAGTCAATTTTTTTTAATGACTACAGAATAAAGCCACGGTAATCTTAAACTGTTCAAATGCTCGGGTTATTTGTTTAAATTTTTGGATGCAACAGATGGTCAGTTTGGCTTTTTTTTGTTAAGGTGATAAAAATGTCCTCGCTTATGCTGCCTACTGCAGAGTACCTGGGGAAAAAAGCTGACAAAGAGCAAAAGAGCAAAGTGTATGAACGTAGCAGTCAGTAAGTTAAAAAGGTGAAGAGAAGGATCTGGGTGAAGGACTAGCCATGCTGAATGTCTCTCCATTCTGTTAATTTAATTGGGTCAGAGGGCTATGCATTAATGAGGGTTGGGTTGACATATACATCGTAAGAAAGCTTCACCCTAGAAGAGAGTGGGATTTGTTGCTTTGTAAGTATCATGAGAATGAAGAGCTCAAGTGAGATCCACTGTCTTCTTGAGTGGTTTAATTTTGTGTATATGTGTCTGGAGAGGGTGCGGAGAGAGAAGTTTAAAAGAAATAATGGGCTTCAATATAACCTGAGATTTAAGCAACAAAGACATTCTTGACATTTAATAGTCACTAGTAACATCAATTTTACCCTAAATCACAGATTATGTGTCATCATTTTCTTGATTTTAAGATTAGTATGTCAGAAATAGGGAATATAATATTCATCCGTCTTTCAACCACTTACCATGATCAGAACTGTGGGGAGAAAATGTAATAGCAGTATGGAATGTTTGTGGTTTGTTACACTGTTTTCTGGAAAGTTTAAATTATTTACTATTCAGCCTTACATAATTTTATAATCACAAATAACAAGTGCATGTAATTCCTGAATAAAAAAGCGCCATCAAATACATTTTTCTTGTTATTTATATTATTTACTTATTAGTGTTTCCCAGTGTTTGTGAATCTGACCAGTACAGGTGGGTAGGAGATGAATGGATGGATGGATGTTGGATGGATGGATGTGCTAAATATTTACTTTTATCTTCCAATTTCCATGCAAAAATCAATAAAATGTGCTAGCGAAATTAAAATAAACAGTTAAAAGTCCAATATATATCCCCAAAACTTTCTGCAGTGGAAAAACAAGCTTATTCTGTTATTTACAAACATCCATCATTTCCAACACATGTAAATTTTCATCCATTACCTCATAAATGTCCTTGGCATGTCATAAATTGTCTCACGCATCATAATCCATCGACTTCAAAGGTGAAAAGTGCCCACTGCTCAAGAATCAAAACAATCGGCAGAAAAAGGAGGTTATCATTTGATGAGCTATCTGTCACCAAGCCAACACCAGACTGTATGAAATAAGGGCCATTTAATTAGGCCCACTGCTACTCTCCAGTGTGGAAGGCTTTCTGAACCTTTGATTCCCCTCTGCTTCTCGGCAGGAAGTTGTCGGTGATAATTGACATAGGATTTCCTTGTTAACCAGCAGCAGACTTGGTGGATTAAAGTGACAGGGATCTCCAGAAGAAAGTGAAAGCAGATAAGGGGTGGCAAGGAAATTGGCGCTGCTTTTCTCCACTCTTGAGAAACCTGCAAGGAAATAGCAATAACAAACCAGAGCGTCTCCCTGCCGTGAGTGTAGCTGCCACTTATCAGAGCCATTTCAGCTTGGCTGATCAAAGATTGACTTCCCTTAAAATAACCTAGGGCCCTGGGTCGGTACATGCATCTCGCTGTGGGTTTTCAGGAAATTATCACTTTTTCTCTAAAGCAGAATTGAGGTTCATATGAAGGACTCCAAAGATAATCTATTTTCATTTGGACAATTGCAAAATATCATGGAATGAAAGCATATTTGCAAATGACATAATTTCCCTCTTTGTACCAAGTGGGTCATGAGCTTGTATTATCATATAACTAGTGAAAACTTAAGGGATTTTTCAGCCCTTATGCCAGTCTATCTTTCAGTGTTTTTATTCTTAATGGGGCATTGTGCTTATCAATAGAAATTGACTGATATTACATTGCCTTATTACACTATCTTAAGGAAATTAAAAAACATAAAATCAATAATCAGTTAAGGCGTCATTTACAAGACACGCAGATTGTATTAATAACAACAGAACACAAGAATTATTTTTGTAATAATTACATATTAACATGAAGTTATAGAGGACATTTGTATTTGTAATCCTAACTAGTTTAGATTATAGAAGAACAATGAGAACAAAAAGGATATTGCTTTTATGCACTATATTTTGTATATTGAGTACAAAAACTTCATGTAATGCTCCAGATTACTACTGTGAAACAATAATATTTCAACCTGTTGTACTTTGTTACCATAGTGCACTCCTTGTTCCTCCCTCATACTCTTGTTGGATTTCATTCACATATTTTATTATACTCTTGAATACCAACTTCTTATTGAACATATGGCATTGTAGGATTAAAACTGAAATGAATGATTCCTGTATAACTTTTGAACATAACCATATGGTAAATGTGGACACTGTGAGCAATTTCTCTTTTAAATCGTAAAGAATACCTCCTCTCTTTATGAAGTGGTGCTCTGCTTTTTCTCTACATGAATTTGAGACCTTGTGCAAAACCATTACGTGGTTCTGGAACTCTAAAATAAACAGCAAAAACATTACAAGACGTCAGCAGGAAAACGTATACATTTTAAAACCCATTGATAGGATATTAACACAGTAATTATAAAAAGATTAAAGAGTATTAAATGTATCATGTTGCATCTAAATGGTTTTAATGCACTGTTTTCCTGAAATACAGTTGAACATTATGGACCTGAATCACACTGTGTTTTTCCTGTGTCATGTAACTTTCCTCTGGGTACTCTACTTTCTCCCTGCAGTCCAAAGTCACGCCCCTGTAAATTGCCCATAGAGTATGATGGTGTGTGTGAGTGTCTGCTTGTATCTATCCTGTGATGGAATGACATCCAGTCTGAGGTATACCCCAGTCTAATGCCCTATGCTGCTTGGGATGGGGTCCTGCCCTCTCCCGTGATCCTAACCAGGATAAGCAATTAGATGTCAAATGGGTGGATGGATGGATGGATGGGTAATATAGTACATATAGCATATGCTCATATTACTTACTAATCCAACAGTCATTACAGTCATTAATTTAAAGTTCTGTGTTCCTGGCCTTTATTGACAATAACGTTACAAGTGCTTACTTTAAATTAAACATACAATTCTATAACTTTTCATGTAGGTGAGAGGTGGGCTTTGGTCTGTGGGTCTCTGGAAAATATTCTTGCAAAGGTGGCACCTGTTAAAACTGAATGTATTGCATCTGAAACTGAAAGTTGTTAGTGAATTCCAGATGCAAATGTCTGTAGTATTTTAAGGATAACTCAGCTAAAGGGAAGAAGGGATTACTTCAGGCTAAATAAGGAGGATACTAAAGCAGAAAGTAACTGGAAAATAAAATTACTAGTACATAATCCCTTAGATTCTTATAGCTTCTATTATTATGCAATAAAATGCAAGAATAGAAGCCACAGTGTTAATTGGCAACTATGTTGCTGGAACAAAACCTTGTAACACAAAACTGCAAATCAAAGACGAATATGATAAAAATGCATATTTTTAGTAAGAGAGTGGTGTGTGAGGGGTGATAAGACTTTGAATGAAATGAAAGTGTAGGATAAAATATATAATTTAACAACATAATAACTGTAAATACACATATTATGTAGAGGGTGCATGTATGTCTTATGGAGATATTTTTTTAACCCGAGATACAACTGGAAGAAAAAGGTGTGTGAGATTCTCTTTATCCTTAGATTATTCAAGAAAAATGACTTTCCGCATGACCCTGCAAACAGCTGTATCTATACATAAGCAGCATGGAACAATCCTGGCTTAATCTACTGCTGCATCACAATGTATGGTAACTCAGAGTTTCTCAAGTACATTAAAAGTTTATAATCTATCTATATCGTTATGAAGTGTGTTTTCCTACCTCTGGCAGAGAGCTGGACCCTTAAGAGAAAACGCACCTTTATGTTTTTAACTTCTGGTAAGTGCTTTCGTGCTTCAGCACAGACCTTGTCCCCATTCTTGTAATCTGTATATTAAGGCTTTGATCACTGCATGCAGGTGGAGGAGCAGCGCAGACAACATGGAGTGATTTTATATGAGCAACACTCGCCCTGTTTAATTGAGCTGACTTATTTTCCAGTTTCTGGCTCTGTCTTTTTTTATTTGCTTTTTAACACTTCAACACTTCAATAACTCCAACACACATACTACTGACATATTTTCCTTTCACATTTTATTATTTTTATCTAAATGAAATGCAACCAGTCCTGTTTGGGGGAAAAAAGATAAACATGGCTTTCAACATAGCATGATATTCTTAAACATACCATAATATTGTTAAAAACTGCCTGTACTGGCACACATACACAATTAACTTCTGTTATAGAATGTCTTATGATCAATCATGTTTTATTCTATATTATTTTAGTAGAGCCTATATCAGTCATAGTGCAATTATTAAAATGACAGGAAAATATCACAGCCATAGTTTTACATCACATTTTCATGCAGTTGTTGCTGGATTATTATTATCACCCATCCACTTACCTGAAGCTGATCCCGTGCAGCATCTGTACTTCAGATGAGAACACAGATTTTTATAAAACTGAATTTCCCCCTGTGGGGACAGAAAAAGTGGTCCCCACGACGTCAAAATAACAGGTTTTTATCACATTGTGGGGACATTTGGTTAGAGCATATTTTTGGACTGCAAGAGAAAACCTGTATAACATGAGGGAACAAACACACACACACACAAGGTGGGATTTGAACTTTCAACTTTCATCTTATGAGATTACATTCCTACACACTGAGCTATTATGCTGCATCATTGTCATTATATTATCTTTACATGATCAACATATTTTATTTTATTGTCACTGGCTTTAGTGTACTATGTAGGCTGAACATTGTAGTTCAAAAGACTAAAGAATCTGTATTTCTTTCTTTAGTTTCTGTATTTGTATTTGTTATACAAAACTATTTGTCAGCTGCACGTTTCAAATTACCCCAAATTCTGCATCTCGGCCTAAAAATTCAGTGTCGGATCTTTAAAGTGAATCTTTTTTGAGTGCAGGAATAGATACATTAATGGGATTTTTGGTGTTCAGCTTTTAGATCCACTGTGAGGGAGAGAAAATCGGGCAGTCTGACAGATTTATTCACACATTTGATGAGATGAACTCCCTAAACCTAACCTGTGTCTGATGCTAGGTACTCAAAAGGAAAATGCAACCTGGTCCCTGCTCAAGTCCATACTGCTTGCTAACATCCAGACATTCTACCATTCACTAGGTTAAAAGCAGGTCCTTCATATAAATCTGTCTCGAGATAGCATTGCACAGCTGCTCAGTATAAATGAATTCAGAAAGTGGGCTTCTTTGATCATTTGTTTAACATGAAATATAGGTTGCCCATAAATGCTTGATAATATAACCCGCTAGATCTTACTTTATTATTTTTATGATGAAGATGGAATATTAGCTAGAAATCGGTTTCACACATATGAACTGAATCTTTTTTTCTGGGACCTGTTAAACTCTCCATATGATGTGCACACCATTTTTAAGTTCGTAAAAAAAACATTACTCTAAATCTGAGTTTGTTAAAGTAAATATGATTTTTTTTTTCTCGTTCAAAATTTAGTCATAAATAAAATACACTCATAAAGTCAGATATTGATGTTATGTGGACAAAAACAATTAATTATTATAATGTAATACACTGAACTGCATGTTAAATAATTGACTGCACTTGCACAAGATGTTTTGATATGTTTTCGTAGATAAAAAACAGCACTGTATTAAACTGGATGGTAGAAAAGTGCATTTGCTTGTGAATATACAAACTGTTTATGGTGTTAGTGTTCATATAGTACCTAATGTACAGTGCCTATAGAATGCATATACACTAATTAAACGTACTGCATAGGCTAACATACAGTATTACGTCATACAAGGGTGTAGTTTTGGGTTTTCAGTATTGTGGGAGCAGCTTGTGTTTAGAGGGGCAGGGGGTTCAGGACGGACGTCATACCTTCCAATGTACAAACCAAACCTACACCTTTGGAATCATTTTATTTTTCTCATTATGCATGGCAACCAGCATATAACAGCAAAAATGAAATATTAAACCTTGGGACCTGGTCAGTAGTAGCTATTGTAAGGAATCGTATATTATAGACATGCAGTTTCAATAGGCTTCTTGCAACTTGCAGCTTCTTGTACTGGAAAGCGGCATAAAAAAATAAGAGGGAATTAATGCTTTAGTAAAACTACTGCCCATTACCACACATGGCATCAAGCCGAGATGTATTCAAATGTAACTTTTTGAAGACAAAAACAGTAAAGCACATTTTCTTTAATTGTTGTCATTATATATAAATGGAATGTGTTTAACATTTAGATGAAATTAAAACCTTTATATTATTGGCCCTGGAAAAGAAGAAAAAATAAATTTTACAAATAAGGTCAAATACATCAGATAGTGAGAAGGTTTGGGAAGCTACATTAACATTCAAATCAAAACCAGCTACACAGATGAAAATAGACAGATTAAGTCTTTTTTTTTTACTTCTAAATTGGGATAATAAATATGATGAAAATAGTACGAAAAACCTTCTGTCTATGCCTCATAATAATGGTAAAAGAGAAAGATGATGACCCTTTAAGCGTAGGGCATTATGACCAGAGTTCATGAAAACAGTCAGCAGTGATAAAGAAGCAGGAAATCAGAAACATATGTGCTTTATAGGCTCATTTAGGGGTTTATTTGTTTTTGGGAAATTAATGTTGGCTAATTGATAACAACATTACATCACAGGGCAAAAAGAAAGGAATGCTGTTTATCAAAGGTTTGGGATGGTCAGATAAACTTTAGATAAACATGGTCTCAAAGGTTTTAAGAGGATATTTTTCTTTTATTGAACAAAAACCCTATATACGAGACCAGACTTCAAATAAGGATTAATACACAATATGTTTACTACCAAGCATTTTATTCTTAAATCTAATGTTTAGACTACTTTAGATTATTTCACTTTGATATATACAGTTTTATACAATATCTAAAACAAGAGTATACATTCAAGTACCATGACTGCAATTGGATTTATATCAATAATAGGTCCTCAATAGTTCAGTGTATTACAGTTCAGTGTAATACAGTTCAGTGTAATACAGTTCTGTGTATTACAGTTCAGTGTAATACAGTTCAGTGTAATACAAAAATATGGTGCAGATAATAAATGGTGTACAAAACTGTATCATTTGGGTTTTGAGAATTACATAAGACTGTACTTTACAGCGTAATAAGCATTACTGTAAACTAATCTCTTGCTCACCTCACATTCACGTCAATTCAAAATTTTATACCTATAGATTTCTACAAGTATTAGCTCGATATATACAGCACCCGGAAGCCTGGAGCTCTCCAAAAGAGAGACGCAATGCAATGCCTTCCAGGTTTATGTGGACCATCTTACAACACTCTGCTCATTGTCAGAATTATTCAAGTATTTTTTATTTTTTTTAAATCTCAGCTCAATGATGTAAACACTTATTTAAAGTTTGGCTATAATAGGTTGGATCCTCCATGTATACAACATTCAGCAATGGGACACATTTAAATAAAAGTCTTTGACTGAAAGAGTTCAGGATATTTACATTCCTTAGTATTAAGTCACCAGTAATAAGCATTAATGGCCACACTGGGAATGTATTTTGAATCTGTGCTGCTGAATATCCACTATGCAAGAGATCTAATCATTGAGTTCTTAGACCTTTGTCTGAATGTAACCGAACAGTCACTGTATAGAGAATTCACTTCTGTGCTGCTGGCTGCTTAATATAAATAAGGAGGCTCAAAGTTACAAAAGAATTAGCTAAATTAAGTGGATAAAGCTGATCTAATTTCTGGTCCAGCTTATTTCTTCCACAAATGCTGGTTCCTTTTCAATGGATCCCATTGTGCGAATACTGCCAAAATCCTTGATAGCTAGAAATCTATTATCTAGTCTAAATGACTAAATATGTTTCTGCTGTAGAACGATTTGAGCTCAGACAAATGATAATGGTTCCTGGTTTTAAAGAACAAAAATATCTGAAAGCAAAAACAACAAACTGTGGACTTAGTCCAAGTAAAATTGTTGAGGTGAATTAAAGATAAAGTTAGGGAACTAGTTTATATGACAATGATATTATTTACATTGGTATAATTCGATTATTTGATGAGATATTTGATACATAGAAATTCTTTGGTTTTCACATAGCTCATCTTTATCTCCTATAACAGATAACAGGTTTACATCACTGAGGTACAGGAAAGTAAAGTGTGGGGTCGAAGCGTATGACCAGCCATTTTACACCCCTAATGGTGTTTGGGGGGTTAAGGGCTTTTCTAAAGGGCCCACAGGTGATATGATTATTCTGTAAGCCACGGGATTCGAAGTGGCAGCTTTCCACACACAGGTACAGACCACCTTCATCCTCGTAAAACAAATACTGAAACAAGAAAGATGATCTAAATAGCTCCACCAATATATAACATTTCCTGTGATTTTTGTAGGTGAATTTATAACTGAAGTTGCCCTTGCAGAGTGACGGTGCTGAAGCTGCCAGCCCTGGATCTACATTATATTCAGCTAATGAATGAAGTGCCTGATAATTTCATGTCTTTAACCACACAATCTGCTGGCAAACTTTAAACACAAACTAAATACCCTGTAAGCTGAAAGTGATTGATATTTCTTCTTCAGAGCTCTTGTGTACTCTTAAGACATATATTTCCTTCTTGTTGCTGATAAGTAGGGCCATAGATTCTGAATCTATAAAATCACTAGAAAAACAATTTCCATTCAGCTATACTTTTTAAATAGCTCAGTCCCTAGGACTACCTAGACCCTCTGCAGTTTACTTATATTTGTGAAGAAAAAGAATCATTGAACAAATTATTCCATCATCCACTTGGATAGAAGAATTCAGGTCATGTTCTTCCATTTTGCCAGTGCTTTTGGTAGTTTTCAGCCTTTCCAACTGGGGAACAAACTCAAGGACATGCAGGTTGGTGCCCCTATAGTGACAACGTGTACGACGTCGGAACCATGTATCAGATATAGTGATGAGCATCATGGGATCACCAGCAACTAGAAGTAAATTTACTAATTGTCATTCATAGATATTCTGAGTAGAATGGAATCCTCCTTTGGCAAGTTTGACAATGTAGATAAAAGGGCATATAGAAGGTTTATACTTAACTTTTACCTGTTTTTTAACATCAATGAAACATGCATTGGTAGTGAACAATCATCATGCCAAGGAAAATGTGAGATAAGTCATTATCCCGGAAGAGGATGTGGAGATCATACAAGTACTTACACTTGTTCCTTTCAAGAAATACCATAGCAGGATGTTCTTTTTGAGTAGGCTAAGCTCTGCATCATACTGTACCATTGTATCGTAGCTCGTTCACTGTGGCCTGACAAGGGAGCAACATTATGAAAGGGGGGCATTAAACCAGCTGGTCAGGAGGGCTGCCTGTTACAGGACTGAGCCTGGACACGCTGGATAGAGTCGGGAAAGGTATTTGACCTTCATGACCAATGATGCTAAATCCATAAGCACATTTAAGCCATCGGTTCATCGCAGTAGAGTATAAGAAGCCAACCAGGGCTCCATTCTTCCAGTAGCTATGTAACTGTATAATGTCTCTTCCCAAAAGGCCAAGACTAATTCCTTTGTACTGTCCGTTGTAACTGGCCAGTATTCTCAGAGTCAGTGTCTACATAATCATGCCACGCTAGGCAAACCTTGCATATAATAATCAGCAGGCTTCCTCATCTCATCTTGTCTTTGTACTCTCTCTGTTATCCTTCCATTCATGCACATATGTATTTTCACCACATTCAATTTTATTTTTTGAGTGCATAGATCAAATTTTTAACTGGGCAAGTTGAATAATGGAATTGACCACAAAAATGTATATGATCTCACTGCTAACCACCATGTATAATGAACACTACATCTGTAATTAATAACAAATAGAATACACAGATATCTATTTAAAATTTAAGTCATTTTAGCAGTCTGTATTTATAACTATTAACAGATGAAGAAACATATGGTCTACAAGATAAACTTCGCATAAATACACCATAATTAAACAAAACATAGGCCTGCATACTGCTTTTGCAATATTATTTCTTTAGTTGAAGTCAGTTCAAGAAATATTTGAGAAACACCAAATAAGATGCCAAACTATGTTTGGTGCTGAAGAACTTGACTGGCTTGACCTTAACCTCAATGGTTAGTCCTGACCTTAGTGGTTAGTTTAACCCTGTATCGTATCGTGTTACTTCAATGCTAACCTCCATCCCTGTATGTTAGGTGTGAATTTTGGGAGTCTGTGCAGCATCGTGACCAAAGTTCTCACATTGTTAGACCCAGGAAGGAGTACTATTGGTTTTAACACAATAAAAGGTATATTGATATAAATGATATCGCGTTGAAAATATATCGATATAGCATGAAAATACAATATACTACTCAGCCCTAGGCACCTGTAGAAGATGTTGATGGGTGCGTGGTGATGCCATGGTTAAGCAGACGATCCATAGCCACGCCCCTAGCAGAGACTAGCTCATTTGTTTTTGGATGAAAGCCTTTATTAAAAATTTAAATTGGCCTTTGCCAGGTATTGTAACAGAGTTACATAGCTGGATGTAGTTACAGTTACATGTTACATAAAGTTATGTATGTACATAGCGTGAAAAATAGCGCTGTTTGTATGAGTGTGTTAGACACAAAAATGGAAATTAAATTAATTTTAAAAAATGAAGGTTTAATGTAGGATTAGGATATTGGGCTAAACTAGTAAATATAACTTTTTTTTTTTTTTTTTTTTTTAATCTTAGGGGGTAATTTTTGCCCCTCAATCATGATTTTTAGGGCCATTCTGAGATTTCTTGGGGGCATTTTTGGCCTGTTACCCCATTAATTTCCGAAGTTTCGAAAGTTAAAAAGCAGAAGTAAACTTTAATTACTTTTACAAGTGCATAAAATCAATATTACAAAATATAGATATATCCCATTTTTGGTCACTTATCTTAAGGATGCCTTCCTGCATTCGAAAGAATGATCGCTGTTATAGTGTCCAGTCAGTACTTTATTAGGCTAAAATAAATCATTTTAGTAACATGGTGGAATAGCCACGATGAGAAAACATGAGTGGCACTGTGGCTCTGAGTGGCCCTGCTGCCTCCCACCCCTGACTTTGGGGGTTTGAATCTCATATTTAACTCGGAGTCACTTGTGGATCATGCATGTTCTCTTTGTGATATGCATAATTCCTGCTGGTATTCCAGTTTCCTCTTGTAGTCCAAATACCTGCACTTAGATTTATTGGTGTTATTGAATTGCCCTTAGTGTGACCATGAGTGTGTATATGCCTTGCGATGCAAATCCAGGATGTAGCTCAGCTTTGTGCTTTGCTCTCCTTAGCATAGGCTTGGCCCGTCCTCTGACCTTCAGCAGGATAAGTGGTGAGAAAATGGATAGATGTATCATGGGCAAAACATGCAGAAAATTCAGTCATTATTTAGGTTTCAACAGGAAGTTTTTATTACATCAATTGATGATTCAGTGGTTGTTACATTTTACTCTATAGTTTAATTCCAAGACTGGATGCAAGGCTTTACATTAAAGGTAGACTAATTATTCAGGACAAAATTTAAGAAATGATTTTATCTGCAAGTACATTATGTTAATTAACGGCAAAGGTCTCTTGTGTATACTGGCTCATTTGTTGCTATTCAACTTGCACATTAAACATTTTCCTATTTGTACATATTATAGCTACTAAAATCTGAAAGTACTATAGACTTTTATAGACTTTTGTTTTATAGCATTTTTTGGCTTGCTTGCAAACTCACTACCTTGACCAATGTGGATTGACAGAAAGGTAGTTGCAAAATGCTCCAGAAATAAATTTGTCAACATAACCTTGTCAGAATATCGGAAACTCAGTCAGTCAATTCAATAAGTGTTTATTTTACAATGATTGTGCTCAATGGGTACAAATGCGGCTCCCAACCTATAATTATAAGTATCTTGAATTTAAAATAGGCTTAATGTTTGATGGCGTTTCAGTGATCAAGACATGAGCAACAGTGTGTAATGTAGTGATGGCCTGGAAGTCAGATGTAATCAGCAAAGATATGTGGAACTACATACTGCAGGATCATGACATGCATTTATTTAAGTGCAGGACAAAACAGGCAAGGAATCGCAGATAAATTGACTGCAAATTTCAACCTGATGTGCAAGCAGCCAGTAAATGCCTTCCATGAACTCCCCAGATCAGGATCCCATAAGTCAGATTGAAATGCAAAAGCTATTCATCACATGTGGAAATATGAAGAACACTAGCAATAGACTACCGGGGGAGTCTTTAAAGAACATAAAATAGTTTGGGGGCACTTTTCTGTAAAGGGCAATAAGTAAAAAATAAATTATAGAAAAAAATGAAAAACTGCATAAGCCTGAACATTTAAAAGCGGCTCAGATAGCATGTAAGCTTGCAGGGTTCCTCATAGTTAAAGTTAATTGATACTTCAACAGTCATCTTCCCCTACTGCGACATTTCTCGCAGCGTCCTTCAGGATGACAATGCCACTATTCAGAGAATACATGTGGTAACTCCAGTGGGTCGATGAGCGTGACAGTGATGTTCTCCATATGCCATGTCCTTCTTGAGAATTTATGTGACATACTTGAACGATGTCTAAAACAGAATTTTCCACCTGTATCAACTGGGGGTGAGATCATTTTAGTTTTGCATGGAAAAATAATGTTTCATCCCTTCTGAAATTTTTTAGATGCGGGTTGAAATCGTCCTGGTGGCACATTCATGTTTCAGAAAATCTATTCTTTAACAGTCAAGGAAAAAAACACATACAGTATTTGACTGGTATTATATTGGTTGATATACAGTGACAACAGAGAACCATCAATTATTAAGTCAGTTAAACATTTACTTTCTATATATTTGTTCTTTTCTTTTTCCTTACTTTCTGGGCCAGGTTATTATACTTTTGCATTTTGTACTTAATTGTGACATTTTGATATTCCTTCAGATCTGTGCCTGATATCCAGACAGCACTAACACATTGCTTTATTACATAATACCTGTAATTCTTTCCGATCTCAGTAGATAATAATCACAAATGTTCAAAAATCCTACAATTGTTGAATTTACAAGAAGAAAATAACTAAGCGCACAGGCATACCATATATCCAGTTTTTGCTTACAATTCAGTATGCTAGCTAAGGTCAGTACCATAGTCTTTCATCTTGTCTCATATATCGAGGGTCCCATTAAAGTCAAGCCTGGTTTCCAATCAACTCTTACATGCTTCAAAGTTTAAAATAACCATTTAGTTATCTGACATGCACATGTTGTGTTCAATTCTGTTTTATAACTTTAACACAAGAATCAGGGAATATGGATACTGCAACAGTTCCTAAATATATCATAAATGTACATTGGAATCGACAAATGAGAACCTAGAAGAATAAAAGATACAACATAAGATTGACATGCATTTTTGATGTAGAAACACACTTGAATAATTTTTATCAAAATTTAGAAAAAATCCTTTCTAGCATGTTCTGCTATTGTTGGTTGCACATATGCGCATTATGTAATGTAATCAGTAATGTAAACAATAGTGCAGAATTCAATTGAATGAAATAAGAATGTGAATATATTGTTTCATATCAGGGGTTTTCATGTAATCTTTATACACATCCTAATGTACAAGAAGTACTACAGCAAATACGGTAAAATCTCTATTTCTCTATTTTCAGCATTATTATCTGTTCCATTTCAGAAGGATTGTGGCTTGAGCTCAGTGGGGTGCGTTTTTAATATTGTGTATTAGATCCAAGGTAATGTAGATCTACAGTAATGTCAGCAAGGTTGAATTGTATTTGTTGCTGTCGCTACAAATGTCCAGGGTTATGGGTTTGAATCGAATTGCTTTGTGTATGGAGCCTGCATGTCCTTCTTGTGTCATGTCAGTTTCCTCCCATAGTGCAATAACATGCAGTTAGGTGAATTTGTGCTTCTAAACTGCTGTTTCTAAGCAGGCATTCCATTCTGGATGTTCCCTGCCTTGTGCCCTATGTTACCTGGGATAAGCTCCAGCCTCCCCCT
>JAODJU010000062.1:10369518-10393172 GCA_026776725.1 Gnathonemus echidnorhynchus | reverse complement strand
CATCAGGCCATCGACCAAGCCCCACCACATGATATCACCATCATCCTCACAGATGCCAACGCCACATATGCTAACCAAAGCCTGGAATTTATCTAAGATTGAAATGTGGGGCATTCCACCACTGAAGTACATTTTCTGCATGGAGCTGAGAAGCATGGTCTTATTCAAATTTCGGCGATCCAGGAATATCTGTAGGTTTGGTTACCTGCTTAACAAAGTTAATGTTGTTAACGAAACCTAAAAATAACAAAGTCAGTGAGGGAAAATTTTCCATATGGTTCGCACAATGTGGGATGAAAACACAAAGTCGAATATAAATAAAAACTCAATCAATAAAATAAACTTGCTTCTAAAGGGTGCCATCTTTGTTCATGCAATCCAGTTACTCTTTAAGGTCATTGTGGAGGGTGAATGGTTCTCTTCTGAGGGGTTACAGTATTTCTCATAAAGTGGTTCTCCACCGTAACCTGTAAATCTGCACACTGTAGATTGTAATTATCTGCTTTTCCTTAGATATTTGAATTTGCTCAGGGCAATTATGTTAAGTGGGCAGCTGTGTTCAATTTAAACTACATGGCATTGTGGTGCTCCAACTTTCATTCAAAAAAGGCTTACATCTGTGCCTTTACCTTTTGTGGAAACTAAAAATTCATCACATTCATCTTTAGTTTCTTTCACTGAATTGACTTTGATGTCATGCATTTCCTTCATGTGACACATATGTTCATTTTCAAGTTCTCAAAATACGCTAACATTTTTTTCCCCCTTGAAATTCTATTTACTTGCTGTACTGTCCATCAGGAGGGTTACAAAATGTAGTTTCTTTGTTGTTGCTATTATGAATATTGATATATTTCTTGTGGGTCTGTCTGGCAGTTTATTTTCCTTAAAAATGTGTTTATTGATTTCCAGTGTTAGTATTACAATGCATTGTAATGCATTACAAAGTTACAAAGTAACACGTTACTGTAATTCCACTACGTTTGGGGGTAACTAGTAATGTAATTAATTACCTATTCAAAATAAATATGGCTATCAAAAGTACTAAAATTTAAATGGGCTCGTTATTCGTCACTTGCGTCTTGCATAAAAATATTAATGTTCAAATGCAGCCTATTCCCCTGATATTCTATTTATGCTGTAACGTCAACTGACATTACAGTGGCACAATGAATAAGTGATATTCAGTGCAGTGGTAGTGACGTCTCCATGATGCTCGAAAATCCATCAGCAAAGCATCTCTATATTACAGAGACATTGCTATTGAATATTGTTTCGACCTTCCCCCTATGGGATGTATTTCAATGGCAACATAATGTTATCAGATCACTCTGTGACATTTAGCCTACTGTTATTTTTCCTGATTAGGCTATATAACCCACAATTGGTTTATACTATACACACACACACACACACACATACACACATAGTCACTTTACCTAGTAACTAATTACTTTTATATGCAGCAATTGGTAAAGCAATTGAATTACTTTTCAATGAAGTAACTGTAACTAATTACTAATTCTCAGTAGCTTGCATAACACTGTTGATTTCTGATTAACTAAGAAAATGGTATTTTTGTTAATGAGCTTATAGAATTTAGAATCTTATTTTTGTTGAGCTTTATTAATGATAATTAATTGTTGTAATAGACCTCAAACCAAAAATTTAATAGTTTAATTTCATATGTAGGTTTGAATCTTTCCCACTGAAAAACAATAGTTGTCAGTTTAATATAATTCTAGTATAATTCATTTGAAACAACAATTTGGATCCATGTTTTGAAAGTGTTCAGTGTATTTACCTATATATTATACAAATAGACAGTGATAGAATCCACAATACTAATACTGAGCGTCAGCATTTCCCAGCCATTACTTTAAGAGCGTATTCTTCAACAAATATTTCTTTAGTTTAACCTTTGAAATAGCTGCATTTGTATGACATGAAATATATTTTTCATCATCAAACGTACATTCTATAGTTATACATAGTTACACATCCCCTGGTCTTGTTCATCGTACAGAGCCATCCACAATATTGTGTTGTCCAGTTCTAGTCATACTTTAAATGATTCAACTGTTTATCAGTGTTTTCCTATGAAAAAACAGCTTAATAGACGAACAATACCCCCAACAATATTTTTTTATTTGACATATCAATCGCTAGTAGGAATCATTAATATTTTATTAATATTTTATTATGCCATTGCAACCTTGGTAAGTGAACTGTTAGCACGCAATTCATAGTTAGGGGATGTAAAAACAACAGCAGGCTGTCATATTCATTTTAAATTAACTAAAGTGTCCTTTAAATAATATTTGATTCTCAATATAAAATGCTGCATATAAACATATATCAAGATGCATAGCTTTATTGAAATAAAACAATATAACAAAATTATTCTATATCTTTAATGACATGTCAGGGTGACACAGTAGCTTAGCATTTAGCGCTGTAGCTCACTCCTCCAGAGTTTGATTGCCCCCAGCTCATTGTGGATGGAGCGTACATGTCCTGGTTGTTTTTGCGTGGTTTTCCTATAGCGAATTGTTGCCTATAATTTAGCGAATTGTTGCCTATAATGAATTGTTGGCTATAGTATGTTACTGTACTGCGTGCCATGCCACGGGATGGAGTACTGTTCATGGTCACCCAGGGTGTCCTGTGGTCCCAGGGTTGTACTCCAGGTTCACCAACATGGTGCCCGCGGGCACCAGGACACCCCCAAGGACCACATGAGTCACCCGCGGACCTGTTCCAAAAATAGCACAACTCACCAGTGAGCAGCGTCTAAAATTTAATTTTATCCTGTTGCTATTCTTCTGTAATCACATTTGCATTCATATAGATTTGAAAATGACAATATCTAAAAAAAGCATTTAAAACATGATTATTATACATGAAGTTCAGATAAGTTTAGGAGGGCGTTTCAAACTGGTAGCCCATCATATGGCTCAGGAACCGTGAAGTAGCTCGCAGTTTCACAAAGGTCGGTGACCCCTGCTCTACAGAATAAGAAGTAAAGTGTACGGCGTAATAAAATTATTTCTACCATTCCTATAACTAAAAAAAGTGTTGTATACTTTCAGATATGAAGTACATACAATGTACAGCAAAAAGTTGCTGCATTACACATATTTTTTCAGGTCCATGAAGAAAACACGTGAGCACCTAATTAGATATCAGTGTATAAGTATTTGTCGATGCTGAAATAACACAAATATATGGAATGACTGTAGATTTATGTAGGATTAGTTGGGAAGTGGCCAATATAAAATACATTTTATTTAATTTAAAAAAAAAAATCCCTTTTTTAGGGCAAAACAAATGTGTAACATGTGGTAGAAGTCTTACAATGAATGATAAGCATTTTCATTTTACTTTTGGCACAATTGACTTCACAGGGAAAAAGGTTTTAATAAGATTACTGCGCGATGACTTCATGCCAATATGGTCAAGTTCATTTTGTATGTAGAAAACATTCAGGTGAACTGAGCATCCTGAAATTCCAGCTGCACTGTTAGTAATAAATTACTTAGGCTGTACTTGCCTTTAGTCAGATTCTCTCTCTGATTTATGGCCTAATTAAACATCTGTTAATCGCCAATTTTACCTTGCCATATGGAGAAAGCAGGAATCATTCAACCTGTTCTTATAGGTGATAGAATCTGCTTACTCTAATTTTCCCTTAATATGTGCTGTAATGTAGCAGAATGTTTTTACTAAAGGAGCACTTGACCCTTAAATATACACATGCATTCACGTATGCACATATACAAGAGACACTACTGCATGATTCTTACTTGTCTACAGAAAGCAGCACTGAGAATGGTCACCCTTTTCCCCCACCCCCCTCAACCTTACCGTAACCCCAGGCTCCTGAACTTAGCTGTACATTTTAGGCCCTGATAATAAACCAACATCTGCAGAACTTGCAAGTGCTTTTCAGGAGTTAATTGAGTAAATTGAAGCAAGCTGCGGCACAGTGGTGATCTATGATCCCCAGTTGAGGGCCTAGAAGGGAGACAACAGATTTACTGCAAAGACAGTGGGAGGCCTTTTGTTCAGACCCTGGTTCATGGGAAGTTTGAGGTCAGGCAAGATTAAAATATCTTGAAGAACAAATGAAGTAATTTTAGTGTAATATAAGGAGCCTGTGCCAGTATCTACTAGGGATCCAGGTGTGATTTATTTTATTCTGATCCCTATGTCCCTTTTTAAATCTTTTTTTTTCTTACCCTATTATTTAGGATTTACAGATAACAGGGAGATTGAGCCTTATTAACAGACCTTTTAGTTCTGGTTGACATAACCGAAAGGGAGGGAATCGTGCATTACAAATACAAATAAATACCAGAGGTAAAATACGTAGCTAAACCACAGGGGGACGAGAGTGCTGTTTCCTTCTCTACCTTTGCCTTAAAGGGTACAATAGTGATTAGTTTGAGCTCAGCAGAAATAAAAAGAAAAGCCAGGGGCAAAGAGAAAGGAGGTGGAGGGCAAAACCAACGCGGTTGTAGTTTGATCCAAAGTAGGATTTTCTCAGCTAGGAATTAGCCAGCTGGCTGAATTGGACTGTATGTAGTGATTGCAGCTAATTGAGCATGCAAGGAACCACTCCAGGGCCATATTTAAATGTAAGGGATTTGAGTGTGAGTGCTTGATTGACAATGGTTGTTAGAATGCTAAGAGAAAAGCACCAGTTATATTGGGAAAAAAACATATATATATATATATATACACACACACACACACACACACACACACACACACCTTTTACAAAAAATGTTTTAAATGTTTTAAAAGACAATGAGACATTTCCAAAACCTTTCTCTAGATTTTTTTTAAACTTCTGTCACATACATGGTTGGGATAATCAATATGTACTGAAGTGTCTGCTGCTCTTCACTTCAGTCAAAAAACAAATATCAGGGACCTACATTGAAATATTCCACTTTTTATTTCATAAACAAGAGTTTTCTAATGATTATATCTATTATTAATAAAAATGGAAAATATAATGTATGTAATGTGTAATTTCTAAATTCATTGTGTGTTTCTGACAGTTATTGTGCAATAAGTTCATTATAGATTTTCATACATGCATTACTGGGGTTGGGTCAATGTGTAGACCTGTAGGTTCAGGTGTGTGTGTGTGTGTGTGTGTGTGTGTGTTTGTGTGTTTGCATGTTCTTCTACTGTGCGTTTGAGTTTTCTCTGGGTACTCCGATTTCCACATGCATTCAATTGTCTATTGTGGTTGTGTGTGTTACATGATGGAATAGCATGTCGTCCTGGACCTGCCTTGGGAGAGGCTACAGGCTCAATTAGATAAGCAGAAATGTAAGGTGGAATGACTGATTTGTTCTATGTATTTTTAGCATTTCTTGCGCCGTTCCTGCTGCTCAGTGTACTGCAGCTGCCCCCATCACCCCTTGCACCACTGTGGAATGGAACTTTACAATCACTATTTGTTTATGGCTAGTGAGCGGCTCCACATGCTGCTCCACCAAGTAATTTTAGGATGAAACTAACTGGAGCCAATGTGGGTGGCCTGAGCTCCAGGTGCTCACCTGAGAACGCCACACGAACATCTGACTCCACAAATATTCTGGTTCTACATGATCAGGACAACACACTTTTGTAGTCTTGTACTTTTATAGTCATTTTTTTGTGAATCTAGAACCCTGTCTTTCTGCCATTATCAGATTGCACGCCTTTCTTTATAGAAGAACTGGAACTCGTAAGTCATTATTATATGATTGTTTCTGTATTTATACAGTTTAAAAGAAAACCATCCATCCATTAATTTAAAGACAAGCAAAATAACAAAATTACCTTCTGTGGGATTTTTTGAACATTAGAGTACTAAGCTTCACATGTTGCATTTTTCTAGACATGTAAGGTGTAAATGAATCAGTCGTCTTCTCACTCTAACTGATTTTCATGATGTTATTTCAAACCCAGAGTAAACCAGTTGTATTTTATGTATAAATTGATTTATTCATCTGTGCTTTATGAAGCACTTTTCTGAAATTGTAATTTTGTGAGTGATTAATAATGGAATCAATTGATACAATGATGCAGTGGAAAACATGATACAAGCAATCGAACCATTGTACACAAATTCTTCATTCAAACTTAAGTTCACCTGCTGATGACATTGCAATAGGATAGGGTGAGCTCTTAAGTTACTGGTGTAGTTTTTGCTTCCATCATCCTCCTTAACCCTTAGCTGATCACATGCTAACTGATAAATTATCAAAAAAATGTGTGAATTAACAGGTAAATGCAAAGTACATTCATGCCAGTCCTGATGTATAGAAAGTACAGAAATGTCTGATGGCTGTTTTAATCTGTTAATTTGTTTACTTTGTTTTAATGCTGTATGTAAAAAAATAAATAAAACTTAATGCATAAGTGCATGCTTAATGAACTGAATGTTAGGTTTCTTTGTTCCTGAAGTAAATGGTTGCTGTAGTGAACTTCTGGGGGTGGGTTTATACAGAGCCATCCACAACATTTTTTGGGAGAGGGGAACAGTGAAACTACTCATAAACCCAAATTTCAGCTGGCAGTTTCTTGACTGATGTGTATAAAAGTTATTGTAGTACATTTCAGTAAACATATATTATAAAGAATCCATCCATCTGTTCTATTAAGTTGTCCTGTATAGGGTCAGGGGGAATTATAAAACATTCAACTATAATTACATCTTTCAAATAAGTTACAATAGTCAATCAAAACAAAACACAGTAAATCCAAAAGATATCAAGAGTAGGACACAAGTAAAAGCAGAGTCACAGTTTGTCCTTTAAAAATGATTATAGCATTGACTGAAATAGCAGGATTTCTTACAAGAGCTAATTGACAACTTGCTGACATTTGTAGACACGTCCCTTAAACTATCATCAACCCTATTTGAGAGTTGATACAAGATCTTCTCAGTTGAATTAATGCCATTTATATTAAATGTTACAGAACATCAAGTGACAATGGATTGATGACATCAGTACATACATTAAAAGTCCTGTTTTTCAATAGTACTCAGCCTTTCAGCCAAACATGAATGTAGATCCAGGATCTAATAATTTGAGAAATTACTAAAGAATGTTGGAGAAAGTTGCAGTCAAAATCTGCAGTATAGACCCTACTACCTGAATACCTACCCGAGGTTAGAGTTCTAGTGATCAATCAGGATAAATCTAGGGTTACAAACTGCCACTAGAACACTATGTCTGTCTGGTATGCACAAGCTTGGTTTTGTTTTGATGTCTTTTCCAGTCATGTTTCCTAGTTGTTTTAGTTCCTAGCAAGCAAATAAGACAAAGCAATATTTTTGGTGCGGCAACTTGTTCTTTATTTGTGGGTCTGTTTTTCTGCTTTTCTGAGTGTTTTGGACATTTTCTGTACCTGCTAACATACTTATGTATATTATGAATTTGGTTATGAGACTGGCATATTTACAGAGCTTTTTAGGCCTTATTTATAACAAGAAAATGTATTGAACACCACAAGCAAGTTTACATAAGCAAGGATGAAAGTACTGAGGATCAATTGATCTTAATGTCATTATTAACATGTTTCGGTATCTTCAAGATATATGTAGAATTTGGTTTATATATTTCATGTGAGACTCTTATAAATGCTTAATGTCTGCCTGTTTGATCCCAATGATGTATAAAAGTACTGAAAAACAAAACAAAATTGTTGACATATGTTCAAAAAGAAATGTTGAAAAAGGTAAACATTTTTGCATAGGATATAAAGATAAAAGGCTAAACGAAACCTAAAGGTATACTTCATATGTAATTCAATCAAGATGAGTCATATGTCTGAAATTATACGTAACATGCTACTGATCTTTGACGAAACATTGTATATTGCTTGTAGTACACTGCATTTTATTTTATTACAATACTATTTAATTACTTCTAACTACTGTCAACTAAATATTTTACAAAATATTTTATATATATTTTAATGAAGTATGTGCTGGTATTATGCACCTAGACAGTTTTTTTTGTTTGTTTGTTTGTTTTAAATTAATCGCAGTTTAACTACATCACCCATATAAATACTGTGTCCGGCATTTTATTACACCCTGACTGCCTCTTCCCATTCTAGTCTAACTCTGGCACTAGGGACAAGAGGGAATCTTGCACCCTCATTACACAGGAGGCACTCTAATTACAACGTGCTCAAGAGATGTTATTCTACACCTTGCAATGACAATGACAGTACATCCTCAAGACGGCCTTTGTTCAACTGCGTCTCGACGCAACACGACACCCTTGTAAATAAATGAAGCTACACCTAAAGATTGCTCGAGAGGGCACAAACGGTATTTCTGTTCTGAAGAACACATAAAAATCTATATTCAGTCTGTGTTTTTTTTTGCTCTATTAAGTTATTCATGTTGAATCACGTTAAGCTACAATATATGTGAAGTAAAGTTACAAATATATCTACACTTCTGAAACAAAGTAAAATAAGTTACATTTTCTTTGGGTGGGTTATCACAGTACATTTTCCATGATGCTATACTGTATGTATTGTATGGATAATTTAAATGGCAAAGTACAATATAACAATCTGGCACTTGTATCACATCCCAAGTCTCCCCATTAAAAAATTGTATTGACAGGTGGCCACTTCCTTTTACCACACAATAGAGAACTCAAAACAATTACAATAGTAATAGTCTTTTCATGATAGTTCATAAATACAAAATTACAATTATTTGTGTTATTCTTACTTACATTGAAAGTAACTACAACAGTTCAAAAAGTTTCATCCTAAATTTACGCAAAATAAAAACTTACATGAAATATTCAGGAAAGATTTTAGGAGTTAATAAATATAATGCAGAAAGTAAAATGAATATATTGCAGGAACCTTTACAAATATTTAACTTAATACTTTTTGGTCAGTGATTCAGATCCCATTTTTTACCCCAACCTCTGTCTAGCAAAGACAAAGACCTGAGATGCATGGTCTGGTAATTGATAAGATTGATTAAAGCTTATTTTCTTGGTTATGCCAGCGAGCAACATCACTATATTATTATATCATTATACTTCAGTTACATTGTTATGTAGCTTCTACATGATATAAAATATCAATAAAGTGTGCAAAGTTTTTTAATAGCCAACTGACAATGTAAAAATTTTGAAATATATATGTTTATAAGATGGTAAGGATGATGAGTTAAGAACTCTCAAAATTTCAAAGCCCTGTCTAATTCATGACATGATGGTTTAAGAGACCATATTCCATCCATCCACCCACCCATCCATCCATTCATCCATTTTCTGTAACCGCGTGTCCTATTAAGGGAAAAAGCCAAACCCAGAGGCTACAGGGGCAAGGTGATGTAGCATTCATTCATTTGATATTTATTTGTTTGATTGTATTTGTTTTTATTTGTTTATCTCAAAGTATTAATATAAACTTGATTTCTATATTCTGCATTATGTTATAACATACTCTATAACAATAATACTCTTTTACATTCTGAAGAATATTTTAAAACCCTTTTGAACTTCAAATATATTGCAAACATTCCTTTAAATTCAAGAAAAAACTGCATTGTTAAATCCTTAAATTTTTATGGCTATGGCATGATATGATCAAATAATATGAGCTGTCAGTGACATTAAGTGTACTACTACATTTGAACTTCATCTTCCTTACACATATTACAAGTCAGTACAATTTTATTTTAGGCTACATTAGGCTATGCAGCTTGTAAAAGGTTTATGATGGCCATTTAGCATCAGCAGAGCGTAGCTTTATATGGCAATGTTAAGATAACATGCAGGCATCAACGTTGTTTTCATTGGCTGTCAGAATAGATTTTACAGTGGTTGGACGAAATAGGGTTGCACTCTAACAATGATCCAGCACAGCAGGCACTATCACTTAAACAAGTGCAGGTTTCAGTGGATCTCAGAGATAAGTGGTGCCCAGACTATTGGCCACAGTTGGAGGTTGGATTGAGAAATGTAACAGATTAAAGAGATGTCTTACTCTTTTTTTTTGATACTATTAAAAAATGCTTTTTTTGACAAAACTCTTTTATCAGTTTCCTATTTAAATGATGCACTCTTTACTGGTATCACTAGTGAAAATTTCCTGTTAAATAACGATTCACTAAATATCTCTTTTAATAAACAATGCAGGCTAAACCTTGGTGAGTAATGTGGTTTCCCCCTCTCCATATCCAGTGATTAGATGGTGGGAAGGCATATTAGTCGGGGTTGTGCTATAGGGCAAGATAATAATTGCTGTATTAATTGGTGTTGTCCAGGCTAGACAGAATAGATAAGATCCCACTGGGTCTTATAATTAATGTTTTTCTCTCTCTCACTTTCTCTACCCCCCCTTTTTCTCTCTCTCTTTTTCTCTCTCTCTCTCCCTCTCACTCTCTCCCTCTCGCTCTCTCTTTCTCTCCGTTGTGTTTGTCTCATTCACTCAATATCATTAAGAAGGGTCTTCTTTGTGAAACAAGTTGCGAGGTGTTTTAGCCTCATTAGAGTATTTTTAGATAAGACATGGGCAACAAGAGTATTGCTAGAGCTTATTATGTTTATTTAGATTTTGTAATCTTATGCTTCAAAAACCGATATGTTAGTATTATACTCACTTCAAATTTCATAGTGGTCTGGGGGGAAAGAGTTGATAAGGCATAATGTAGACCTGTGTAGAAATTAAATTATATGGAATATGATGTGAGCAGGGCTCAGGCTGACAGCCCAGTTGACTATGATATATTGTATGACTTTTGGTTCATAATTAATAGTTATTAAGTGTTGTATGTTTGACATAAATCTCTAGATGTCTTACTATTGGGGTTTAATGACATTAGATTAAAAACAAATTTCTTTGTACATTAATTAGATGACATTATGAGCATCTGAGCACCAGCTGTCATTTAGATAGTATTTTGTTTTGTTTTTTATGGTTTACACTACATGTACCCAAAGCTTCTAGATATACATACAAAAATTAAACGTATCTCATGTCCTGTCTATATTTTCCCTATAGATTAATTCTGGTCGGAAACCAAACAAGCTGATAAGAACATTGCAAATGTAACAAAATCTGCAAAGGGAATTCAGCCTGACGTTTCCCTTAGTATAGCAAGTAGCAGAAGGTTTCTATACAAACAGTGAATTTAGAGTAATTCAGACTCACTGTTAACTACTTTGAAATAGTCATGACACGGTAATTTGGCCATCTGGTTTGATTACAGGTACTGTCTCACCCATGCGAATGTTCTAATGTCACCACTACGGAGCTGCAAATTATCTAATACTTTTGAAGACTGTGGGAAGTCATGGGGTGAATTATGCATATTGATAATATAGTATGAAAGGTAATCGATTTCCTCTGTCTCCATTTTAGTTCTGTTAAAGGATACAGGAGATATGGTCAGTAAGAAGAGTTCTTACACAAAAAGAAGATGAAGCTCTTGTCTGTATTAGGTGTTTATGGGAAATCCTAATGAGAAAAAGTTATTTTAGAGTCATTTTTAAACTTTAAACCAAAAATCAGTTCTGTAAGGATGTCATATTCTTTGATTATATTATCTTTGACACCTATGTGCCTTACTTAAGTATATTGTTGACTGACTATTTGCTTGAAGTTTGCAACATTTTTTAATTTCAAAGAGATAAGAGTCGCATATGCTGAAAAATTTATTAGGTGGCTATCCTAGGAAGCCAGAGCATCAAGCTGTTGCTGATCAAATCACTATGCCGGCTTTTTTAATGAACTATTTTTCCATATTTTTCTGACTCCACTAATTTATGCAGTATTAACTTCATAAACTCTTTTTTTTTTCCAAAAGAGCAGATAGCAATAGGTGCTTCGAAGTCTAAATGATTATTTCCTAAAAACATTTTGTATGCTCTCCAGTCTCACTTTTTAGTCTGTTTAACAGATGCACCACTGTGAGCCTCCACTGCGCACCCAGCATGCTTCCCTTTGTGAAACACTGGCAATTAACTTAATGGGGCCCTTGAATTATAGTGGATGGGGAATGTGTTGCTGCACTCCTGCTGGTCTAAACATCCTTTCACTGCAGAAAATATTAATTACTCAGTTTATTGAAGTGTTACAGCATTGGACAAACCTGCTATGAGTCTAAGGCTATATGTATTTCTTTTGAAACAGTCTTATCTTGTGTGCTTTAATACTAGATTCTATTAAAATACGCAATACAGTAAGTCACATATATAATATACAATCACAAATCAATCAAATTTTACATAAACACATGAGATAGCTTATAAGTGTACAATGAGTATATTACTGGGTTAGGGTTGTGCCCATAGAAAAATACTGAGGTCGTGGTTATTGGAGTCGCAGAAAAAATATTGAGGACTTGACCTTGGTGTCCTCAGTGGTAGGTATGGGCATGAATATGTGGACTGTGTGTGTTCCAAATGTCTCCCAAAATGTAATAAAAACCTTTTTTTTTTACGCTGTTGGGATCATTTTTCGGGTCCCCACAAAGATCTGTGAATGCAATCAAAAAAGTAAAAATGCCAAAAGTCTTGTATTTTGTTTGGTTACTTATGGTTAGGGTTAGGACTGGGTAGGGGTTTAGGGTTTGTCATGTTGGGATTAGAGTTTTCCCCATAGAAATGAATGGCGAGTCCCCACAAAGATATAATTATAAATCTGTGTGTGTGTGTGTGTGTGTATACAATGTATACTTCAAATAAAAGACAGCCATGTTTTTAATATGTGACATCTTTAAAAAATGTTGGAGTTACCATGTCTACACTAGCAATTCATTTCTTCAATTAGTGTGATAAAGTACATTCAAAACAATGACATGTTAAGAAAGCAACAATTTGGCTATACAGCCAAGCTAGATATTACATCAAAAGCCATCAATTTTCTCTCTTCCCTCATTTCAAAATGCATGCAGCATCCTGAAAGCATTTTAAAGGTTATGATTTCCTTAGCTGATAAAGCTCCACCTTTTAATGAAATTCTAATTAGTAATTTCATGGACTTTGTTATTACCCATATCTGATTAGTACACATTTCTACAGCCTTACTTTAATTAAGAACACTTACATTAAGTTTCAAACAATTCCTTTTAAATGGCAAAGAAAATGTTTTAAAGGATGTTTAGTAAACAATACATGTAATAATTTAAATTTTAATTAAACCTTAAAAAGAACTGAAAATATAACCTTAAGCTAGTTCTCAGCTAAGTTATATAAATGCATTCGAATCTGAGAATAGGATTCAAAGAACAGAGCAAATCTTCAATCTCCTTTAATACCCTGTTTGTGGCAAATGTGCCTATATGCATGCATTTATTTGTTAAACATTTTTGCTGGTAGTGCATTTCCTACTGTATCATTTTCCGTGTGTTGTTGAACACCCCAGTTGTCAACTCAGATGTTTTTGGCATACAATATTCAATATTATATTTGAACCTGAATATACAGCATGTGTTAGATTCAAAGTTGTAAGCCTCTTGATATGCGAAATAAAAATCTTTAGATATTTTTAAACATTCATTTTTCTTGTCTGAAACAGGATTTTCTAAAAATGTTTCATTGTTTCAATAATGCGAAACTTTTGGATTCCTTCTTTATGTGGAGTCCAACTTGGAGTTATAAAAGGACTCCAATAATTTGAAGTAATAATTACCAGACATCACAACAATAAAACATCAGTGTCGTAACTTCTTTGGCCCAAGATGAATTTTAATACATTTGGAAAAGGTTGGCCTGAGGCAGGAGCAACAAGCACAGAGTCTGGGAGAAAGCCAACATATGGAAGCACTTTAGAAGTGATAAATGATTTGGAATCTTCTGTGTCCTCTAGAGTGGAAATTAGGACTAACAGGTGTTAAATAGGAATAGCTAGTGCATTTTTAATCAAGGTAAACCATCCCAAATCCTAGGGCCAGATGTGAATAGCTGCTGTGTATGACCCCCAGCCAACCAGGTTTCCTATTTGACAAACTGCCTCATGAACATCTGACCACCACATTTCTGGTGTTACTCTGTAGAGAATAAACACTTTTCTTTATATTTCTTCCATTATAAACTCCTGGCAATCACTTGGAATTCCGCTTATTTGTTGATCTTGTTGTTAAAGACTGTTTTATAAGAAATTAGAGTGGTGTTTTGGTGCTAAAACTGTAAGTATTTTATCAGGTGTGCCATGTACATATTATTTTCCAGGAAGTACTAATTACTACCAATTAACAACATAAGAAAAAACATGCATTAAGAATAAGGGGAGGCCATTCAGGTTATTTTGTTTGTTTGGATATTTAACAAGTGTTGGCAGATTCTTCATTCGTGTCATTCTTCAGTGATCACTTATTTGTGAGAAGGTTATTTATGGTAGTAAAATCCTTGCATTATTTATTATGTAGCATTTATTAACTTGATTTTTTTTCTAGAGTAATGAGTGAGAGACATGTTTTCAGATATTATACCAGTTTTACACAATCTCAGAACGAATAGGTTGTATTTTCGCAGCTGTCTAAACAATCACAGAAGTGGTTCACTTATGTTAATACATGATAATGCCTTATGTTTGGTGTCCTACTAATATTATAACATTTCTCCATAGGCCAGGTTGCTAGGGCAAGCACAAGCTATTTATAAACATTGGATGTGAAACATAATGAAATGTATAGAATATAATATATGTGTTGCAGTATATATGTATGTATGTATGTATGTATGCATGTATATAGCTATGAATAAAAGGATTAGGTTTATGTTACATTGTGGGGACCAAATATCCCCCACAATGTAAATAAAGACCTGTTTTTTTGATGTCGTGGGGACCATTTTTCAGGTCCCCACAAAGATGTGTGAATGCAATCAAAAAACTAAAAATGCCCAAAGTCTCATATTTTGTTTGGTTACTCATGGTTAAGGTCAGGGCTGGGTTGGGGTTAAGGTCGTCATGTTGGGATTAGAGTTTTCCCCATAGAAATCAATGGAGAGTCCCCAAGAAGACATAATTACAAACCTGTGTGTGTGTGTGTGTGTGTGTGTGTGTGTGTGTGTGTAATAATTTGTATCATTTAAAGGTGTCACATTTGGCGTTTACAGCTGCATTGTTTCAGTCTGCTGCAATATGGAACTTAACTTAGCTATTCCATTAATAATACTGACAAATTAATTTTCCAGAACCTGTCTGCTTAACACCATGGAACAAAAAGGGGAAGGATAGAAATCAATCTTTGCTTTGTCCTGGAACTGCAGACCCATTTACGTTTTGAAGATTGTAGCTTTCAAAGAGCTTTGGTGAAGTTATTTAAGTACAAACAGTAGCAACCTTCCCATTCCTTCTGCATAATCAGGCATAATATAATCCATTATAGATTCAGTTAATATATTTTAACTGTAGGAGCTGATAATTCTATCATGAAAAATAAAATCAAGGCATAATGTGTATACCATAGCTCAAAGTTTTGCATTTCACTTCATGGCAAATTCTTGCAGTTTATTTTTAAAAAGGATCCTGAAAATGCAAATAAAATCTAATATTTAGTCTTTGTCATATTTTCTAATGAATAAAGGCTATTAATGTAGTACATTAATGTAAATTTATTTGAATAATAAAATTGCAGATGTCATGCACTTATTTAAGCTTACAGTCATTATAGATTTTCAAAAAATATTAAAATTAAATTATAATAATCATACTTATTTGTCAGTAATATTTTACTATATATATATATATATATATACATTGACCTATGAGACAAAAATCTTTTTCTTTTAATAATGTAAAGTCTAATGCATCTTTTTACACTTAAACATTAAAGTACGCTGTTTCCCAAATCTATAGGAGAATGAAACTTAACCCAGCTTAGTTAATCAATCCGGAAATACCTGTATTATAATTAGACAACTTTTTAAGTATTTATTTTAATATTTGTATATTTATTTTTTTCCAGTTAATATAAATGTTAATAAACACAAATATTTGGTTCTAATATATGTTAATATATATTTACATTAAGAAGATATATATGTAATATATATTATAAATATATAATAAATTTATGTTCATACGATGCTGTCTTTTAAAATCTTTTAAAATGAATGAAATTTTCACAAATCATATAAATATTTTACAAATGACAAAGCATTTTGAAAATAGCATGTATCAGAAATTAAAATCTCATTCCACAGCAGTATATATTACAGAAAAGATTCGGTTTAATAAAATTGGTTATTTTCAGTCTTATTTGTGAAAACACCTTTTTGGCAGTTCAAATGGAGCCCCATTTAGCAGTTAAGGCATATAATCACATCAGTAATGAGTTATTAATTAAGCAAAGTACCTCTATTGCCTTAGTAACTGCTTCATAAACAATTGACAGGGGATTTGTGATTTTTGACTTCCTGACACCATTAAACAAATCAATATTGGTTTTTTTCTGGCATCAATTCCACTAGCTTTCCTCACATTTTACCAATCAGCTTCACTGAATACTAATTAGGGAATTAGGGAGCTTTATATTCTCTATGTGTCCCTTCAAATAGATCCTTATCTATGGGGAGCTGCAGTCTCATTTGCATGGCAGAAAACCCTGCTTTGTAGGTACTGATTTCACAATATGTCACTCATTATGTTTTTCTCAGTGTCTTTTTCTACTGCACTGCCAGTTCATAAACTTCACAATACTTAACCTTCTGCATTTGTGCCCCAACATACTCACTTGCACCAAACTAAATCAAAATAGTTTAACCTTGTACAATTCTTCATAGTTTTTAGTTTTTAAATATATTATGTTTTATGTTTGTTGTTTATGTTATGAATAAATCCTGGGTAAATAGCTGGACTACCAGAAATGAAGTCATAATGCACATTAGCATCAAATTCATAATACTTGCTTAAGTGTGTATTGTATATGTTTGTTTGTAATGAAAGCTACATGAATAAAAGAATACATAAAGATTCTTTTATTAAATATTCCTCTACAGTTTTTGAAGAAAAAAACAGATTAGTTCTACACGTCACAACAAGCCCAAAAAATGTTGTTTTTTTTTTTTTACATATTTATATTCCTTGAATTGCATTTGGTATCCTTAGCGCCTCTGTTCTTATCATCAAAATCACTATTCAGATCAGTTAATGTTAATGTATTTTAACATAATGTAGCCTAGCAAGTCTAGCAGTCTTCTTATCTGTGGTGTGATGCACTGTGCCTAAAATCAAGTAGTCTTAAGACAAAATGAATAACTATATCACAGGTGGCAAAATCACACACCAATTAATTTGATACAACTTTACAAGTTACCGCATAAATACATTAGCTTTAATTGAAAAAAAAAAGTCTTGTACAAATTAATCAGTACCAATACTGAATGAATGCTAAATATTTCATTTATGAAAGGAGAGTCAGGTAGACTGACGTTTTTATTATGGAAAGGTCTTCTTAAAAGCCATATAAGCCTTATCCTATATATACAATTTTATTACTAATAATCACATGTCTCGTTATTTTCTGCAGTAAACTTGAATGTTATTGTTATCCAACTCTTAAGAAGTGATGCAGCCAAATGAAACGGCGACTAAAGCCAGATCCATCGTGCTTTTCTATTTTCATTCTATGTCTAATGAGCCAGACGAAAAAGAGCAGTTATAATATCTATTTCAATCGCATTTTGCCAGCTCAGATCAAAGAGTGATTTTCCTGCGTGCTTTCTTCTGAAAAGGATATCCAAATTAATACAGATGATCTCTGCAAAGCCAAATGAAGGGAGGATGATGAAACATGGGATGAGGCTGAACTAAATTTCAGGGGTGACGATCAGCTACACATGATACATTGCCATGAGAGATGAGAGAACAAAAAGCAGTAGACTTTGGTGTAACACTAAATGTAGTCCTCTGGGTCTTATTGAAAAATGATTGCCGATTAAGTGTTTGAAGTCTGCAAAAGAGGAGTCTATATTTTAGGGGGAAATGGTGAAACTCTATCTCTCCTACTTATACAATCCATTTTCTTTCTCTTTTTATGCTTGACTGTGCCACAGTGTGTGCTTTCTCACTGCACTGCAGTTGAGGTCGCCAAACTCATTTCACATTTGACCTTTACTCAATTTAAGGCTATGGAAGCAGAGGGGACAAGTTTAAATTAACCTTCTAAGCCAGTGTTATTATACAGACGAACACTCTGATTTCTTAGGAGAACAACATATTGTGTCATTTATTTTTATGATCCTCTGTATCTTAGAGGTCTAATGCTTGATAAAATTTGCTTACAGTATTAAACGGTGATCACATATATATATGCTGTGTATCAGTTTTTATTGAATAATTATGTCGTGTTAGACATTTACTGCTGACATCTTAACTGTACAGAGGTATACACTTTTTTTAGCTGTGATTATTAAGTATATCCATTCATCCATCCCCCAACGTCTAATCCTGGTCAGGGTCACCAGGTGACCAATACCAAAAGAGATACCCTTTAATGTTACTTCACTAACTCTACAGTATATACGTATGTTATACATCGGTATGTGTGCTGACATATTTTAACGTACAACAGAAATAAAAGCATATGCAAAAATTTGCCAATACAGCTAACATAACTGTATTATTTAAAAAGCGATTCGAATTCTTAGCATATTTTGACTGCTGTTATCATTGTATGAGCAATTTTAAACTTTCAGTTATTTACTCATAAGTGATGCATCCCATTGCATAACTGTGATTACTGTATTACATTTATGTTTTTTGTTATTGACTCATAACATTTGCAAACATCAAGTCATAAGTCTGTGCTATATATATTGCCTTTTGTAAAGAGCTTAGTTCAGTCTTACAGTCCATTTGTCACAGAGAGGGGAAAAGACACAGGAAAACAGAGACCATTTAACTTTTTATAAACCTCCAGAATATGCAAGTGTTCTAGTGTGTGATTATAAAGGTAAGAGAATTAAATCAGGATGCTTACAGTGTTCTTGCTGGAGAAGAGAAAAACTGCTTGATTTTCCCTGCTGGATAAATTATCAGAAGTTGTTTGATGTTGTTTAATGAAAAAAAAGTCAAATAAATTTCAACGAATTAGTTAGCCATTTTAACTAAAAGGTTTGGAATTAGTAAAATGAGTAGTTATAGACTATAATAAGCTACTAAGGATAATTCATATAAATTATCTAATATTATTTACATAATCTACAAGAAATAGAAACCCATTAAAAATTATTATTGGCATGAACTGTTGATATTGATCACTGTCAAACATTTAGTGTTAAACACATAGGTGGTTTAATTCTCTTTCCTTGTGACTAAAAATATCTTGCTTAATATTTCCCCTTTAACCTCACTGTTGCTAGTTCCAGAAATCTCTGCCCATATTCACTGTCAGCTGTTACTGCCTTTACTTTACTGTTTTAACTTGTTCCCTGAAAACCAATCATAATCAAATGTGTTTTTTTACAATGTCATTGGTTTGTGGCGGCCCGTCTCTGAGGAGGGGCGGGGCCCAGCTTATTTGGGGCCCCTCTTAGACCAACATAAGCCAGGTAATGGAGACCATTGTGCCTGCTACTGCTTGGTCATTATGATACAGATGCAACTATAATGAAGAATAATACCTGACAGTCTATAGTGTGACCTTTCTGGACATTTTGGACTAGCTAGCGCCAAACGGTAACGTGGCCAAGCTAAGATTGAATTTAGATTAAGTGTCTTTCCAGTGGGTATTTAATAGGGGTGTAGTGGTAAACAAAACTCACATTTTGGTACAACTGGGTTCAGGATTTGGTGCAATTTTGATACAGCAGGGAAAACAAAATTTGTTTTGAAACTGTTTATTATTAAAACTGCAGAATTATGAACAGCCGCAATTAGCATAATGTTTTCCATGTGGAACATCTACTTGTGAATTAAGGTTCCACCCCTGTCAGTAAATGTATTCATTTATTTCATTGTGCATACCAAACTGAAAATGATGTACCACATTGTACATGATGAATACTGTTACAGTACTAATATTTAGCCAAAATAATGTTCAGATGAAACGTAGCTCTATTATGCAAAAAAAAAAAAAAATTACTTAATAACTTACCTAGGCAAGTCTCCATTTTGAGCGGGACACCCTAGAGTGCCCTGCTCAGTGCAGCGCCATCAGTTACACAGCCCTAAAGATGGCTTTTGTTTGTAGTTAACTGTAGGAGAATTAGTCAGTCTAACAATCCAGTAATTACTATGCTGAAAAGTGAAATAGAGCAAGTTTCACGTGAGTTATAAACCGTGACCAGCACAAATAAGTACATCCCACAGTTTCACATGGTAACTACCACACATTTTCAAATGCAAATGGTGTTCATAACAATTACCTCCCATGATATTTCCTCTCTCTTTGACGGTGTCAACACAGTCAACCCAGTCTTTACTTAAACCCATGTAAAATTACTACAGCTATAACAGTTAAAACACTCTTGAACTGGGCCCCTTGTAATAATCCTACATGGGGGTATTGGAACTGTTTTTAAAGCATACAAACTGCACGTAAAACGTCAACATATACTTTTATATTGTTATTATCCCATTTAATTCAGGTCATGTGTGAGCTTCCCCCACCTCCAACCTGCTGTAATATCAATAGCATTTCAGCTAAGAAAATGACTTTTAATATATTGTAAAATATTGTAAAAGTTAACCACTTCAACAATCGCATTGGAAAGCCTGAAGAACCAGAGAGAAGACAGGACATCCCGGAGGAATTACATCTATTTGGTCATCAGAAGTGAACTTCACAGCCCAAAATAATATTACTGTACAATTATGGAGAATCTGGAACCTATTCTAGGAAGCACAGTGATGTAAAACCTTGGAAGAGATGTTATTGGTAAAAAAAAAAAAATATATCTCTTTTTTGAACGAGGTTATGAGAGATTGATCAACAGACAGTCAACAGACCTAGATTCCTGCTGTTTCATTCATATGCAAGGACTAGAGTGTGGAGAATATCATGAGTACATAGATTCTTCCAACATTGCAGGCTGGTGATGCAGGAGTGCTGGTTTGAGGTTCGTTTATATGGCATATTGTCTGCATTCTTGATAAGAAAACCTACAATTAAATGTACAGGGTATCAGACGATCACTGTTAATCAGGTACATCCTTTCACAGTAGCAGTGTAAACATATGCAAATGGATTTTTTGTAGGCTGACACTGTTCCACAAATATGACAATGGATTTATCTTAAAGCGGTACTCTGCCCATAGGTCAGAATCCCTGGGAAACATTTCTGATATGAAATATAGTCTTTGCTTAGAATTTAAAATTTTTCTGAGGGCAAGGGAGGTGGCTATACAATATTATGAAGATAATTATAATCATTTATTCATGATAATATAATCACTCGTGTTTTGTATACTCAGTGTATAGAATTGCAAGTATACTCAATGTATAGTCGTGTAAGTATTGTTAGTATTGTTAGTCCGCATGATCAAGTCTAAAATTAGAATCAGAACAAAGGAAATACAGAAAATATACTATGGAGAAGTATTTGATCGATCACATGTTGGTAAAACGCTAAGGTATAAATGATTGATGTCAATGGCAAAAATAAAATTAAAAAGTAAGGTCATCCATTTCAACTAGAAGGGGGACTCAGGTCCTGTATATTTAAAGAATGGGGGGTACGGTGATTTAGTGGGTAGTGGACTTGGGCGTTACATACCATACCTACTAAACATTCAACCCTGGTATATGATATATAACCGTACTTGGAAAATGGTTAAGTGAGGCTCCAATCCAAGCACTACTATGCATCTCCTCAATACAACATCTTCGTAACAGTTTGGTAGGAAGAGGAGCATCTGCATTTTTTTTCGGTATTAGAAATAATAACTTTGGGATTTATAAATAGCGGGATAAACTGTAATCACGTCATACTGCCCAAGCCTACTGGGTAGCACTATTCCCTCATACCTACAGGGTTGAGGTTCTGAATATTGCTGTGTTCCGTGTGAAGCTTTTGCATGTTCTCCCTACGTGAGCATAATTCTTCCTGCCATCATGCAGTTAGGATAACTGGTGTCTCTACATTTCCTCTAGTGTATGACCATCAATGTGTGTATATGCCCTGCCATCTAACAGAAGGCTAATGAATGTCTTTAGTAGACCTGTTCTTCGACAACAAGGCAACTTGCTTAAGGTATCAATATGGTTAGTCTACACTTTTACATACTGCCTATATTTTCATAAAATGGATGAAATATCACACGCATTAGTATGCCTAGGATTCAACTGATCAGGCCACTGAATTTGAAGTTAGGATTGAGCTAATGTCTTTTTTTGACAGTTTTCATGTGTTAATTGGATATATGTTTGGGAAAAAAGAAAAGACTACGATCAAATTAAACATAAAATGGCACATATAGTGGCCAGTATGGTGGCACAGCGGTTATCGCTGCAGCTTCACACCTCCAGGGTTAAGGGATCGATTTCTGGCACTGGCGCCGTGTGTGGTGTTAGCATGTTACTCCAGTGTCTGCAGGTCTCCTCCCACAGCCCAAAAATAGGCAGTTAGGTAAATTGAAGTCTCTAAATTGTCTATGGCGTGTGATTGTATGTGTGAATCTTTGTGCTGTGATCAACTGGTGTCCCCTGCATCTTGCCCTCCTTGATCCCTGGCATAAGCTCCTGATTGAATGGAAATGTATACCAGGGCTAGAGGACGGATCATCAATAAATAGTTTTCATTTAAATCGTAATGCAGTGTAATTAGTAATGTAATACATGTTTATGTTAATAAAACTATACCACTGCAGTGTCTTTCTTAAAATCGTCCATATAGGAGGCGTGTTTCTCTGCCTACTGCAAAATTTTCAGATAGGCCTCAGAATTATGCTCCTGAATATTGCTGGTTCTATATTCATTGTTGTATTTTGCTTTACCTGTGAATTTGTTACTGTTTTGTACGGCAAGACAAGCTAAACAAAGAAGCACGTAAAAATATGGACAAAATAGCGAAAGCATTGACATTCTGAGACACCCTAAAAGAATAAGCATTTTTCATGTTTTCAAGTGGTATTGCATCCCTTTTAAATGCTACCTGGGATGAACTATATACTTGTTAATCTTAAGAGTGTGAAATATAAACACCAAAAATACCCTAAACATGTTTTATGTAATATTTCAAGTATACAAAATAAAATGATTGTGTCCTACCTATTTAGTTTGCCTTGGCTGTTTTTACTCTCTGTTTGGTTCTGAACTGCATGGCACTGTTTATTCTGAAAACCCATTAAGGCTGAAAAAGTCTTCCTGTGTTAAGTGAAGCAAAGTTTATTTTTCTCTTACATTTCTATATCTCACCACAGTTGTAAGCTATTTCCTGCTTCAGTGCAAATCCTAATTGATCTCCTCCAATCTTAGCATTGCATTACATGAAAAGATCATCATTTGATACAGATATTTCTAGCAGCCTATGCAGTAAAAGCGTGTATAGTCAGTTATTATGGCCAGTTATTATTTACCAAGACTTCATAAATAATTTTATATCTTGTTTAGTCGTTTATTGTGATCATTATATATTAAAATAGAAGTGGAAAATCTATATTTTGAAGCTATAATAATTATTCTTGGCATATTAGAAAGGGAATTTTGAATGAAATAT
>JAODJU010000062.1:10353749-10369418 GCA_026776725.1 Gnathonemus echidnorhynchus | reverse complement strand
AGAGAGAGAGAGAGAGAGAGAGAGAAACTCATGCTTCTGTTTAAATGTGTATATGTTCACTACAATACTTATTCACATTGTGATACTAATGCTAAAATAGTTAGTAATACTTAATTACTAACAGCCTTGACCATTTTGGACTAAAATTGCTTTTGTGGTAGAAATATCGAAAGGTGCAGAAATGTTTAAGCAAAAAATGTTCTATTCATGAGTTAATTTACCTTCATCCCAACTGGTAGAATCATGGTAGAATACTGCTACATTTGTAATATATTGACTACAATGGGTACTCACTTCCACAATGAAATTGAAGCACTGGGCCATAGGTTGTCATTGTAGTTATTATTTACTTCAGTTCAACATTAGTAAATGTCAGTATTCTTGAAGTATGCCATTTTAGAATCTGTTAATAGACATGTTTTAATTAAAATTTTAAACTTTTTAAAATTATTAGTAGAGGTCAAAAACTTTAGTTGTATATTTTGCATGTATTTCATATGTATATTATAACTTATACTGTATACTGTGTATGTCTATTTCCTAATGACAAAATGTCATTCTAATGACCTCATGAAATATTGGCTGTAGTGACAGAAATTTGACTCAGAACTTTTCAGAGCAGGTCAGAAAGCATAACTTCTGTTGCTGTCATTGAACGGTGCCGCTTGAAATGATGGCAAGGTCAGGGAACCAATCACAAGTCTTATAACACATCTTGTCTCTCCATGTGCAAAGGATTGAACAGAACAGAAAAACACATTGGGTAGGATGTTGTTCGAAAACTAATGAAAAAAGAATTATTGTGTAACAGGAAATTAAAAAATTCTTGTAATGCCGATCCATCCAGTTTGGCCCCTCTGTGAACTCTGCCCATTGAAGTTTTTTCTGTTTTTTTTTGTGCTTATTTAAATGGTCAGAATCAAAAGTCATTCTGGTTTTTGATTTATTCACTTTTCCGTTCTGACTGTTTAATTACATTGGTGACTTTTTAATGATAACAAATGTATTTTTTTAAAAACCTTTTTATTATCATAGTTACACAACACCTTGTAAATGGTGTCAGGTGTTTTAAAACATATGTAATTGATTGTAAACTAATAAACACTTTGTAAGTAGTTTTGATTCCAAAGTAAAGCAACATAAGTTAATGGTCAAGATTTATTTCAGATGTTTACTTACTCTCCTGAATTTCTATGTTTTACTTACATATATTTATAAAAGCTGTATATTATATATATATATATATATATATATATATATATATATATATGGTTTAGTTTTCATATATATATATATATGAAATATACACATATACACTAAAAACTAAACCATTCGGTTAACATAACATGCTTCTAAATTTTGAATGCAATGTTTTGTTTGTTTTTCCATTTCCTATTTCCTATTTGCCCACCGTGCTTCTTAAGACGACACCTATTTCGCTGACCCCAAAAGGTAAAGGAAGAAAGATTAATTAAAGCAAATTATGCCCCTGGAACCATCAAAGGTAGTACAGTATTATTTATCATACATTGGTTATTCATAAAAGTATACAAAAGGGAATATTTCGGCCACATAGACTGTACTTTGCTAGCAGTATCAAACAGCAGCTTTTAAAACGCTGTTACACAACTGAACATTCTTTGCTCGATCACTGTTTACTCCACTGTAGGTTCAGACAATGCCAGACCTGGCAGCTGGTGTCCCTGTGAAAAAACTGGCATTAAGGCCGTGCCAATCCCTGGGGAGAGAGAGGTGTTAAGTTCTAATAGCTTTCTCTGCTGCAGCGCCAGCATCCAAAAAAGGGGGTTTGAAAAATTAATGGAGTTGAATGCATCTCACACTGAGAAATGGACTGGATTAATAAGCACATTAAGGGCAGCTTTGGATTGAAAATAATTATAGAAGCTGACAAGGTGCAGAGGTGCCATCACCAGCTCTTTTCAGGAATGCATTTTAAAAGCAGTTTAAAGACCCTTCAGATGTTGGAATTATCGTGCATGACCAAATTAGGGGCAAATGAGAAAAGTTTATCTGGCATTTTCGAGTACTGAAGGAGCTTATGCACTATAAATTTTATAGTACGTAGGATGGGAAAAGAATAGGAAATAAATCCAGTTTTTGGAAAAGTAGTTTTTGGGAACTTTTGCTTAGCAAAGGCATGCTTTACTCTACATTGTAGCATTATGTAATTGTAGAAAAATTTGGATAATTAAATTTTAAAAATATACATAACTTGTTAATTTAGACATAAAACAAATAGCCTGCTAATGCAATGTAAAAATAAAAATGGAATGATTTATATTGAATATTTTTGTATTCCCCAGAATAAATACATTTTAGGGAAAGAAATAAAAGTACTTCAATAACTGGACTATATAATCGAGGAATCTTTTAATGTTTTGGATTGTTCCCTGAGATATGTACCATATATCACACCCTGTGTGATTGATGTCGTTAATGTGGTAAATATATTGACATGTGTCACATAATTGATATACTATTTCTCAAAGAAAATGCCGTTAAGGATTATTCCTGTAAGACGAGAGACAGCCTGAAATTCCCAAGGGTCGGCATATTTTGATGATGAGCACGCTGAATCACCATTTGCTCAATTACCAGTAATAACAAGTAGACTTTCGGCAGCCGGCCACATGCCCCCACTTTGTTCCTTCATCCCAGTGACTGCCATTCCCAAAACTTGACAACTATTTGTTTCCCAGTTCATTCCCTGATGCGTAAACTCTTTTGTTTCATTTTTTGCCACAGTTTTATATGTGGCTTTTTCTATTACAGAGTACAGATTTCTTGAAACACATTATCTAGTAAGCAACAGACTTATCTGTAAACTTCCGAAGCCTGGCTACATTTCTCAGATGGACGAACGTTATTCTAGCATCATTTTGACTATATCAAAAGAGATTGCTGAGTCAGCAATGACGTTAAGCTCATTAACCTCTGCGCTAAATTAAACAGTATAATCATCACAATCTACCTTGCCAAGCACGCCTCACCTCAAGTGATCATTGTATGTGAGTTTGTTAAGAAGAAATTATTGGCCATCCAGCTCATCACATTGAATAAACAGCCTTTAATCTTTGAAAGCTGTGACATCCCACTTAGTTTTGTTGTTGCATACAGTATAGTTGTGTTTCAGGAGCATGACAGTGGAAGCTTGCACATCATCACTGACTGGCAGCATGTACAAAGTACACAGTAATGGGCGCAGAATCAATCCTTATGGGACACTATAATTTGCTCTGGGGGATTCAGAAGATTGGTTGTTCACATGAAGAAACTGGTAGTGGTCAGTTAGATAAGATTGAAGCTAGGATAGTGCCTGCCCTTCAATACCAACCAAGGCCCAAAAGAATGTCATGTTCTACAGTATTAAATGCTGCACTTAGATCTAATAGCATCACCAAGGTGATAACTCAGTGCTCAAAAGCCATTAGTCATCTATTACTTTCAGCTGTGCAGGTTCCATAGTTTGAGACTGAAACAATTATTTTATGTTATTTTTCTGTAGAGAAGCAGACATTGCATCTTTTCCCCCCCCATTACTCTTTAAATAGAAGTTTATAGGTAGGTCGGTTGATTACTATGCAACTATTTTCAATATTTGGTTCCTTAAGGACACATCTAGTTATAGCAATCTTGAGAGGTCCCAGCATATGGCCAAGGTTTATCATATTAACATATGACTAATCAATGCTGCAATCTATTTAAGCTTTTTAGTAAGAGGAAATAACATACATGTGTCTGATTTGCATATGAATATAAACATCCCCCAAAATCACAGCTTTATCTGTAATTACAACCAGGTTAGTCAGGTTAGTCTTGTGCAAATGTACTGACCAGGAGATCTTCCAAAGTTAATGAGAGCAAATTACAGCAAAGATTTACAAGGGGTTGAGGCAGCAACATTAAAAACCAGGATTTTGAATGTATTACATCTGAAACCCAACTTCCTAGATTCAACTCAAAAAAAGTGAATCAGAACTTACGTAATCATGTTTTCAATTCATGAACACAACACTGATAACATTAAACCTGAAAGTGCAGCAACTTAACCAAATAAAACTGAAATTTTTGCTGACCTGCAACATCATTATTCAAGCATGTTGCCTGACAAGCATATGGACTAAGTCTCAAAACTCACCTTTAAATACATGCTTCATAAATTTCTAAGTGCCTTCATGTTAAAGGTTGAATAAATCCCACCTCTAAATTTAGTGTGAATTTGCCTGGAATAGAAATGCTAGTTTGTCCCTCATAATACCAAGTACCCTTGATAATTACAAGTGTGCTTTGATGTCATATATGCCCTGTTATGCTATGATTTAGGCCTCTCTTTGTGGTGAAGCAGATGGCAGAGCATGTAATTAGTCCAGGAATGGTCAGTTCAAACCTGACATTGAGCCTCTCACCATCCCCTTCGAGACTCTGATATTAGGTGAATTGTCAGTCTCTATTCTGTTTCTCTTCCTATATCTTACGATGAAAAATAAAATGCCTGACTCTCCGACTGCTCATTGATTCCCCCACATTCCTCACTCGGCAAATTGTATTTGGCTTAAATTTCGGCTCAAACACGTAAAGTCATTAAGCGAGTCATGCAAAAATCTGCTTTGTGCTGGACATTTGTTGTTTTACATTTCATATAAACAGCTAGTACATCCAATCAAAACTCACTTTAGCTTATTTTTTTTTAACTAGAACCCTTACAACTTTTTACACATCTTTCACCCTGATGAGTGGCTCAAAATGTATGAAAATGTGGACAGGTTAGCAGTGGTACACTTTGTTTGTTTGTTTGTTTAAATGCACTTTAAAAGTCTATCTCTTGATTTGGACTCTACCCTTTAAGGTTTTGGTCTTGAATAGAATTTTATATAGGCCATCTCATCCACATCACTATATTTCTTCTATTGTTTAGTATTGTAAATTATTTTACTCCGCAACTGATTAACTACCCCACAGGCAAAATCGACTTTTTACACAATAAATGCGTCTGTCGTTAAACTCATTTTTAATATTCGAGAAAATTGTTGTTACGGTAATGAATTCATGAAAATGACCCATATTGTGTTGAGATATCAAACACAATTCAATTTACTAGCCATATAAATGGTAGGTTTTGTCTAGCACTTCTGCAGAGACCTGAATTCTGAATCCATATACTTAAGCCTTTTTCCCCTCTTCATTCAGAACAATTCTGTAAACAAGCAAATATTCCTAAGCAGTCAATAAGGTATATAAAATGTAGTATGAGTAGTTGCATTGACTGAAAGTTTAGAATGCATTGCTGATAAGCTTATAATGCACACAAAGGCATAGTTCAAACAGGCTTATGTGGTTCAGTGTAGACTGCAATGTGTTATTCTAAATTAGTTGCTAGTTACTGCCACTAAAACCCACACATCTACCCTATTGAGCATAGAATGGTTACCAATTAGGCAATTGTCCTCCTCAGGTAGTTCTATTTGGGACCCCTGACCTAGTGTATGCAGTGTATGTGTGAACTGTATGTATGTGTACAAAAAGACAGGGCAAATTGTGTCCCATGTTGGTTCAAAGCGGAGCGTTTCACGAACCACCTGGTTGAAGTATATCTAGATAATGGTGCATGACTTAATTCAACCCTCCAGAGTGCAGAGTGAAAAAATGCAATTAAAAGTGCTTAAGTCAGTGGTAGAATGTGAGTAAGGGTCATTTACATGTGACACACCCATATTTTAGTGATTCTCCACCCAAAGTACGTATAAACTGTAGACTTACGTCGATGGGAGAATATACTTCAGTGAAAAAAGCACACAGCTACCCTTGTACTCCTATAACGGTATTAGTATTTGCATTAAATATACAAATAATAAATGTAATATGTATTTATGTTAAATATACAAATAAAAATGCAGTTGTAAAATGTATTAAGGGACTGTATGAGAGGGCTCTGCTTTTATATTTTGGTATAACAAAATTCATTGCCTTGTCAAGGTGCGGATAAGGGAAGAAAAGAGCCGTATTTCCAGTCCTGTCAGTGTTGCCCATGGCAAAGAGGTCTCTGCAGAAGTGCCAGACAAAACCTACCATTTATCTGGTCGGTATATTGAACTATGTTTGACAATGGCAATGACACCATATTACACTGCACAGAAGAAGGCAATGATAAACCACTTCCTTATCTTATCAGGAAAACCTTATGCATGGACACATGGACAAATAATGATATAGTGCTGGAAGATGTGACCCTCGGGACAGAAGATGCAATATGTTCAGTATGGTAAAGGTGGAAATGGATCCCTGTACAGTCGCTCATGTTAGGCATTAGTGTGCTCATATGGGCTGGACTAGGACACTTTCAGCCAGACAAACACATTTTACTAGCAATGAAAAATATATGGTGGACCAGCACTTTGCAGAACTGTGACAAAGGACAATAACCTTCAAAAGTACTGATGTATCTCTAAGAACATGGATCAAAACTAATTATAATATGGCATTTTCTGTGACTGTTACACGGATGTGTAATGAAGAAGCCGGACGGGGGGCCTTTGAACTTGCAAGGAAAAACAGGCAAGCAGATTTTTGTTGAAATCAAGCCTGAACTTTAATTTGATTCAGAAATGACCATACAATGGACATAATTTGGAAAGTCCCTTACATAATGCATGTAAAAGTGGAAGGAAATGAGGGGAACCAGCACCAATGTGAATCTGAATCATCCTGACAAGTATATGCCACTGGGAAGCGTAAAGTTAACAGGAGAAAATATTGACTTGACGGTGTCTAATAATATTGACAGGTTTATAAACAGCATTTTGTGAACTAAATCATGGGCTGCACTTGGCAAAAAAAAAAAGAATGCTTAAAACTGATGGAATGGATTTACTAATGACAATCAAAGCAATCAAATCTCTGTTAAAAAACATTTATAGCAGTTACAATGGTTGGAACGTTGTCTGTGTTTTGATTTATCTGTGCCTGTGAACATTACACAACTTGTACAAACTTATCCAGTCTTTACAAAGGAAATTGACAATAATCCCTGATCTTGGGTGTTTGCGTACATAAACACATTACAGCTGTTGCAGTAAACAAATCCAGCAGTCAAAGGGTGATGTGTAACATTACATGAAGATTTGCAGGGAAGTTTTGAGGAAAGCGAAATGAAATAAATTCTTTGATAGTACTTTAAATCATAAGGTTTGGCATACGCAGCCTTGAATAATATCTAACTAGCTGTTAATGAGAAAAACATGTATTGTGCACTGAAGGCTGCTAAAATTCAGTATGCATTGTAAAATTCAGTATACAAAAGTGACATAAGACTAACAATATTGATATCTCTGAGCTTGCAATTAGAAAACATCAATTTTGTGACCAGACATTTGCAGTTCATACAGATTTAATGCTATTTTGCATTTATCTGCAGGTAAACTGTGACTATAATCCTGTGTAATACAACAAAGATATTCATGTTTTAACTATGTTTATGTATATAATGTCTGGGAAACATGCAAACAACCTCTGTCTCTGACTTTTGTTACTATCATGCAAAAATGTTTTTAAAATATAATACTGTGTTACTTTATTCAGTCACATATAGTTTAATATCTACTGAATATGTTAGCACTGTGTGTTAAATTTAGTTTTCTGAAAACGCAAAGCAGCTGGAGTCGGTTTGGCATTATATTTTATGCAGCACCAGTGTGAACTAGATGTCTTCATTCCGCATCTGCTACATTAGAGATAACTGAACTCTGCCAATGGACAAATACCCAAGCATCTTTTCAAGTTTTCGAGCTTCCTTGAATTATTATGGGTGGATTATTATGGGTAAGTTTCGTTTTAAAAATCCAGTACGAAAATAAGCATGCAGTCCTTTGTAAAGTTCATGACTATTGAGATAAAGTTTGAAATTATTCTTTACACGAGAAACACAGCATACCCATATTTTTGGGCCATATGTGCCTGTATGTATGAGAGAGCAAGATGAAATATCTGTTATTTACTATGAGAATAAGTGAATATAAAGGTACGTTTCTCAGTCATCCCCATATACCTGACACTGAGCTTAAATGTTTACACTTAAGTGGGCAACCGATTCATTTAAATCCTAAACAGTGTTCTCTTAAAGAACCAGAGAAGATATGAGGAAGAGAGGAGGACTGAACAAGAAATTAACTGGAAGCAATAGGAAGATGGATGTATTACTTAAAAATACTTGTATTTATTGCAAATTCTGTAATGCTGCTGCAGTATTCTCACCAGCGTAATGCCTTTCCGATGCCTTTTTCCTGAACTTTAACGTCTCATCACACAAAACATTAAATGAAACTGAGGTAATAAATACTGTCACTTTTTTAAATTATAGGTAGTCTTATCTTCCCTGGAAAAACAGTGAAGTAAAAAGTACTCTATGTAGCATACTTCTGACACACAATCATTTCATCGGTAACACTGAATGCGTTTTCTGAACAGTGAATCCCATAATGAATAATACACAAATAAATGTATTGTATCAAAACCATGATCTTGAATTTTGTTGCCAGCAAAATATTAAAGAAAAGATCCAAGGTAGGTTTAAAGGTTTTTACAGAAAGGTTATTACCTACTATTTTTGAACTCTGTGGCTTTTACACATACTCAGTATTGATGTCTATCCAGTTTACAGTAAAATTAGAAATATTTTCAGTCTTTTAAATTGTTTAAATGGATTTGGAGCAATATGTAACAGAAATTCGACTTCTCTTCTGCACTCTCAACCAATAAGAACATTCTGGTTGATGTTGATGGTCTCTGGTGTCTGTCATGCCTGCAGATATTCTCTGCAACACATCATCTTATCATTATGCTTCCATAGTTAAGTTTATTGGGGTGTAAGGCTTGCTCTGGGAGAGACAGTGAACAGAGCCACATGACACATGAATAGAAGGAAGAAATGGGGATTTTTAATTATGGGAGGGATTGGAGAAATGAATAGCAGCAGCAGGAATAATAAAATAAAATAAATTCACATAAGGATGGGGGAAAACACATATACAAAAACCAAAGAAACATATGATCACAAAAGTGTTGCAGTGCAAAAGCACATTTGAATAGGTGCAAGCAAAAAGAATTTCATATTCCCAGTCATATAATGATGGGAGACAAGAAATAGGTCAGCAGACTTGGCTTATTAGCTGCTTTGTTCTCTGCCCAAGGAGGCCAATACCTCCCAATTCCTATCATCTTAATTTGGTGCTATTTCAGATTTTACCCGATTTACTCTATTGTTTCTGTTTATTGATTCCACTTTGATTTTCATAATTACTCTTTTTCCCTTCTTTTTCAATCTTTCTCAACACTAAATCAGCTGGATCCAGACAGTCTACCTTCAACAGTGTATTGAACATCGCTTGACTTGATGGTGTGACCTGGTGTGCTAATACGTGTGTCTGTATTGGCCCAATCTTAGCCCCCTGCTTACAACAGTTGTACAATTGATTAATGATCACATAAGTTTGAAGTTTTCACATTTTTCTAAGTTTTGCTTGTCACATACTCAATTACACTCAATACCATGTGCACTGAAATGCATCATTGCCTAGGTCCAGCCTATGAACAAGGTGTCTTGGATTGAGAAACAAAGGACTCGAGGGCAGATGTTGGGAGAACGAAAGGGGCTTTATTGAATCCAAACTAAACAGGGACTGGGAAATATAATAGGATTGCAAGGGATCAAAAATGGGAAGGCTTGGACGGGAAGGGCACAGGCAACAAGAACGTTTGACGTTAAAGACCAGAATGGACTGGAAAGCACGTATATACAGGATTAACGAGGGACCTAATAAGAGGCAGCTGGGAGTGATTAACACAGGGGTTACGAACGAGAGGCAAGATGAGAGGGATAGGTGTGATCTGTTAGGGCCATGACAGACAAGGAGACAGGCAGGGATATGACACAGGGATCATAATTATAAGAGCCATTAGTATACAGGGGACATAAGTATAAAGAGACATGACATAGGGCATTAAACACTAAACAATAATCATAACTATCCATGGTGTGGAATTGGCAGTAAAATGGCAGGTAGTGCAAAGAATCTAGGAATAAATCAGCATTTATATATGTAAACATTACATATTTTGCTGAGTAGGCTGGAATACTGGTTCTGCATGCCATAAACAATGTGCCTGTGAAGGATCTGTATTGTCTGGGGAATTAAGTTTGTCCTCAGCCTTTCCGTACTGGCCTTCAGGCAGCAGTAATGTTTCCTCAACCTCAGCATAGAGAAGAGGCCATTATTGTTATCTTCCATCTTAAAGACTTACAATTGCATTTATACATTCTATAATCCATCTATTAAGTTTAAGGATTGCTATTCAAATATTTATATTTTTGGTTTTTTTTTTATTCCCTCTTGAAAATATTTACAGTAAGTCACTATGAAATAGTTTTTGACAGACGTGTTACATTGATCACTGTCATCGGAATGTTCAGTAGGAGAATCAATGTACTTTTGTCGTAATTACATTTATACATTTAGGTTTATATTTGATTGTTTGCAATTTTGGACTGTGGGGGAGAAGACTGCGATAACAAGGGGATAACATGCAAACTCCACACGAATGGAGCCAGGATGGAGAACCCCAGTGCCAAAGCTGTGATGAAAGAGGGGTAACCACTGCATCACAGTGCCATATACCATACCACCATACCCACGTCATAATCTTGCATATTTAGCATTAATGTTAATTTCATCTGATCATCATCCAAATATTAGTATAACATACCGGAGGACTAGACAAATAATAAATTGCAACAAAAAATACAATACAATGCACCAGCGTAAAAGCTTGTGTGAATAAGTAATTGCCCCCATCATACCAAACCGCATACATCCCCTTAAGCTCTGGTGATTGCACTCTTCCAAGCCGAACTGTTTTATCTTAGCAAAATTTGTAGGTTTCTGAGCCTGAGCAAGTCCTGCATAATATTTTAGCTGAGATTATTGACTGGGCCTTCCATTACTGAGTCACCATACTGCTGTGCATTAAGTTGATGCGTTTGGAAAAGAAATAAATACATTGTATATAGACCATGGGGGAGGGGGGTAGCTTCTACAGCCTCCCAGGACAAAGGTTTTGGGTCCAAATCCTACATCTATCTCAGAGTTGCATGATCTCCCTTTTGCATAGATTCCCTCCAGCTGTACTGCTTTCCTCCCACTGTCCAAAAACACGCACTTAGGCTATGAAAGATGGACAGATAAATATTCTTAAAGAGAATCTCCGACTAGACAACATCTGAAATTATTTCAGTTTTTGCTAATAACATGTTACGTCAATTTATATATCTGGCATCCACACCCATCCAAAAACATATCCACATTGTTCACATCACTAGAGTCAGATAAATTTCCAGAATTCAGATTCTTCAATATGCAATTTTGTACAGTGTGGACGTTCAAAAGTAAACGTAAAAAATATGTAAAAATTATATTGTTACACTTTTTGACTACATGGATCAGCAGTACGATGAAATCCTTCTGAACATGACACAGTGCTTCTCAGGTAAAACCATATAGAGCTTCTCAGTCTCAGAATTTAAATCCAGGCTTGAGATCAATTACAATTGCTGATGCAAATTAACATGTTAGCGTTTCATCTTTTTTCAGTCATATGTAAGCATCTGCATTGGCCTGCTGTGTTACTCTCCTCGCCATGTACCCTGATGCTCTGGTCACATGGCAGACTTCATCTGAGCTAATGCCATGGATTTGGCAGACCACAGGCAGGACTCCTGGTCAATAGAGTGCTGAATACTTACCTGCAGAATGCTAAAGAGAGAGCCGACCTACAGATGGTATGAAAGAAGATCGTACCACACCCATGTTACTTTTTGACTTATGTAGCATTATTATTCCTGGGGATCTGACAGTCACTTGACCTCAGACTCCCAGTATGTGGACGCCCGTTTCCTCTCTTCTGCTGTCTTCCGTCTTTCATTCACTATTTATTTTTACTTTTCTGACCAATAACTGTTGCATGCCAGTTTCACTGTTACTTGAGTTTTTGTTTAGAGCTTTAGGGCAGCTGTGTTGGGGAAAGCACAATATTAAAATAAATTAAAACTGAAGAAATGGATAAAATGAATTCACAGCACATGGGATAGTTTCAGTAAAACTGGAAAATTCTCATTTCGCAGTTGTGTAGAATTGAATTCTTATAGTTTAGACAAGTTTTAAATAACTTCCTTGTGCATTACTGTATAAATGTTTTTGTTTTGTTCCCTACATCATTTCATGTGTATTTGGTCTACCTTATAAATTAGGTCAATGGTACATTATTTGAATAACTAAAAATACATTAATTAGGCCATAGCACACCAATGTGTGTATTGTATATATAATATACTTTAAAAAGTATGATCACAGTATATGATATACTTTAAAAATGATCATCTATATGTAGTATACCTAGTATAATAAACATTAGTTGTTAGTGGTTATGGACAGCATCTGTGAACGTAAGTCTGTTAGTGTTTTACTTGGTAAATTTATTTATAACAAACTCAGTTCAAGTAAAACAACAATTAACTTGTGACAACACTATTATTCGGTATGGTTTAAAATGGAAATGCTTCTATATTTTTATATATTCTGATGACAATTTATTATTTTCAGTTCTCTTAGAGGTAAACAGAAATGTACAATACTGAGGTACAATATCCTTCTGGGATACATATTTATGTTCAGCAGTTTGATACAATATAATATGAATTATTTTTGCAATTTATGAGAACAAGAAAAGACACTACCCACTTAAAAAGTTATTATAATGAGTATGGTATTTCATGAAGTAACAAGATTGTACTTATTTTTTCCAGGATTTGAAGTGCATTGAAACCAGTGTTCATTTTCAATAACTGCTTCCATCCACCCACCAATCTATCTTCTAACTGATTATTCTGGACATTTTACCCTGGACAGCACAAGGCAAGCGTACATCCTAGACAGGTTGATTTTCTAGCCAAATAAATATTAAGTGCTGATAACAGTAAATACTGGCGTAAATGTCTGCACTTGCTCAGGTAATTTATGGACATACACAAGGGCTTCCAAATACAAATAACAGGCCTACAAAGTACAAATTTGTACTTTTTTGTTTTTCTACCCTTCAAAACTGTAATAGAGTAATTCCTGCCTGAATTATGATAGATACGTATTTTATATGGCTTACATCGGCATTTTGTTACATTAAATCATTAAATATTATCTGGCTCATTAGTGAAAACTGTTACATGGTCAGTCTCGTGCATGTTGCATTCTGATGACCCCATATCGGTCCAGTCTCTGAAAAATGTATTTTTCGTCATTTTAATGCGTAAATACACTTGTAAATGCATAATGTTCGTGAAGTAATGAATAACAGACTATATAAAGCCCTTTTTTTTTTCTCAAACATTCTTCTAGCACTGTTTTCACCCTTCCCCCAACAACTTACTTGTTCCAACAATCCCTCATTCTAAGACCAAGAACCAGATGTGAGGTGTTCTCTGAGTGCTCTCCAAGGCCAGCTGTAGCTAAAATGAAGCACCAGTGAGGAGAGCTGGGGCCAGATGAAAGCAAAAGACAGATCCTCCTGACTTTGACATCTTTATTGGGAATTTGGTCAAGCAGCACTTGAGCCATTGGGGTGTTCTGAAACATTGCCCTGAGAACCATACCACCATTAAATGACAAAGCATCCTTCTCTCATGGCTATCAGCACATGTGTAGTTATTATCCTTAAAAATTTAATAGGAATGTTAAAATAGTCCTTTCCTCATAACAGAAAATCAGTTATGCATGACACGGATCAGAACGACACAATATTTTGGAATACTCTTTATATAATATACAGCAGTCATTTTAATAAGAAACTGCTTTTGAAACCTCAGTAACATGCAATTATTGACCAACAACAGTCTACAAGTATAGCTCATACATAGCAAAATACAGCTCAAAAAGAGCTCTGTGGTTATATACAGCAAAACACATCACAGGGTTCTGGTGTTTTTACATAAGACGTAATTTTATTGAGTCTGGCAAAGAAAACACAATTGTTATTACATCTAATGAGTTGAAGCCTTAAAAACCTTGTAAAAATGCATTTTAGAGGACATTAATTTAATTAAATTTAATTTAGGAAATATTTATATATTGCAAGAAAAGGTAGAGAAGCTTTTCTCTATTCAAATATGCCTTTTTAAATGTTTTATGTTGAAGGTGCACTTTTTTCTAGCAGTACGAACTAATTCTGCCAAATAATTTAAATCCATGTAAAAAAGGGAGTTAAATCCATGGCATCATCAACACCTACATGAAACGAGGTAACTGAACTGAATAGTATTCTGCAATCTATGAATATAATCATTTGAAAACTGTGAAAATGTATTTGTGATTTCAACTTTTTGAGTTTTTTCTAACAAAATAGCTATGACAATGACAACTATCTTTCTTTATTAAATGGAATCTTATTTTGCTCATAACAGTTATAAACTATTCCTGCCTTTGGAACAATCATAAATAAGCCCACATAGTGTAAACTCATCACTTTTTAAAAAATTAAATTTAGCAAGAATACATTAGAATTTATGTTTACATTTTATGATATATGTATGTTCTATGACAATCATACATTTGAATAGGATTACCGAAAACTGTATGTAAATAAATAAAAGTTGATAATATAAATGTATCATTCACTAAATAAGCCACTCCTCATTTGCCAAGTATCTAATGTGATTAGTACTTGTATTCTTTCCTTCATACTAATATTGAGATGATTACATTGGCAAAGACATCACTTGAGCTGTAATTCACTACGAGTCTAAATTCTGCGCTCCCCCCATGACAAATGGACCGGCATGGAATCCAGTCTCTTAAGCGAGCTGTAACTTTCAGCAGGCACTTGCAGGTGCGAGTGATCTGTCATTCCGTGCTGCTCCCTTAGCCACCTATCACTGTGTTTAATCAAGGCTGAGTGTGTAGCTTCAAGCTGAGATTAATTCCCAGGCCAAAGGTTTCTTTCCACCTTTTCTACTTTTTTAGGCTGCAGCTCACATATCTTCAACAAAAGGGGAAATTAGTACATTTCAAAATATGCTACAGCATCACGGACCAATGGACAGATCGGCTCACTCAGTCTACCTCTTTGCTTTACTTAGCATCCCTGCATGTATAGAAACACACAGATACACATGCACACATAGATACTGAAGTCAAAAGTCCTGCATGGGAGCATACGAGTCAAATAAGCTGTTCGATGTTTTTATATGAAGCTTGTCTGTTTTGTATTTACTGGGATACAGGCTATAATTTGGCACCATCAAAGCAGACGGCTAAAAGATACCAGTTTCAAGAAACTCTCCAATATCCAGAAAGTGCACTTTTACTCCTGTTACTGTTCTAGATCAGGTAAAAACTGTTAGGGTCAATCTTTGATAGATATTGATGTTAAGTCCAGATACATAGGTGGTTATTTTTATAACATAGCTCATCTTGCTCTATATGCATATTTACAGGTGAGAATGAAGCTTGGAGTCAGAGTGCAGGGTCAGAATCAGAATCAGAATCAGAATCAGAAAACTTTATTAATCCCGGAGGAAATTGCTCATGTTACTACAAACGGTCACACAGAGAC
>JAODJU010000062.1:10297095-10338652 GCA_026776725.1 Gnathonemus echidnorhynchus | reverse complement strand
ACGGGAGCTTCGTGCCCTGGATGTGCATCCCACAAATCTCCATCAACTGCAAGATGCTATCCTATCAATATGGGCCAGCATTTCTAAAGAATGCTTTCAGCACCTTGTTGAATCAATGCCACGTAGAATTAAGGCAGTACTGAAGGTGAAATGGGGTCAAACACCGTATTAGTATGGTGTTCCTAATAATCCTTTAGGTGAGTGTAAGCAATGTACTATGTGGAACAACACTTGATTTTCAGATTACAGTAAATATAACAAGTGTACACACCGCTGTTAAAATGGCAGGTTTTTGTGATGTAAAAAAATTAGACTACATTAAATCATTTCAAAACTTTACCCACCTTTAATGTGACCTATAACTTTCAACTGAAAAACAATTCAATTGAAAAACAAAACAAAACTGTTAGGGAGAAAAATATATATATAAAAAAACCATATAATAAGCTGGTTGCATAAGTGTGCACGCCCTTAAATTAATACTACGTTGAAGCAACTCTTGGTTTAATGACAGCATTCAGTCTTTTTGGGTACATCAGTCCCACACCTTCAGTCAGCCAGAGACAAAGTCATGGACTCTGCCAGAGACAATTTTGAGGCCTGTGTCTATGTCCAGGCAGGGTCCCCAGGGGGAAAGACTCCATCCGTAGCACCCAGATCTCCTACTGGCAAGACCACCGATGTCTGCAGGCCCTTGATGGAGCCCCGATGTGCCGGTGGTTACGGCTCGTACTGGTCCAGTTCAGTCTGCACCTGTGTCACCGGTAGTCAGTGTAGGGCCACCAGACCACCTCTGTCGGCCAGGCCCGTGGCGGTCCATACTCTCCAGTCCTCTGTTCCATGTTCCGTGGACTGCTGTTTGGCCCTGCACCTCCTCTATTTGCTCCCTGGTCTACATTCATGCCTTGACCCTTTCCCTACCCAAGTCACCTGTTTCAAAAAGCAAGATTTCTTGCTTAGCCGGATAACTTACCCCGGATTTAATTTACCCCAATTTAAATGGCCCTTGTCTTTGTTTACTTACATTTAACCTAGCCTACCTTAAATCCAACAAGTTATTCAGCTAAGCAAGAAATCCTGCTTTCTGAAACAGTCCTTGGTTCTACCCCGGATAATCGTTAGCCATTGTTAGCAATATTAATTGATAACAACACATTATGTGGTATTTTGTACATAAAAACACCATAGCAACACGTCCACAGACAGTAGTTGGACAGTACTGTGTGTACCACCAATTTAATGAACCACATATAAGATTTAAGTGTTAATAAACAGTATAAAACTACAGTTTTAACTTATATTGATAAATGGCACAGCCATCTTGAATTCTGAGGCTGAGGTTGTGTAGATTAGAGAAACCTAGACTGCAGTGAAATGGAGGCAGCCCTATAGCAGCCACTGGAATGCAGTAGTGAGTAAATTCTGCCCAGGGTAGCGGGATACTTCAGGTAATTGAGACATGGGATGCCAGACAATGCAGCATCCATTCCGGGTCTTGATACGCTCACTCCATCTGTCCGTTGGACTGGGGCTGAAATTCCAGTGGCTGATGACTGATGATGATGTTTATATAGACCTGGCTAAGGCCTTGCACCAGCATTTTTGGACATTAAAAGTTTCAAGTATGTTTTGGTCCTTGCAAGATGAATAGTAGTTTATTTTTCTCTAATTCTGACTTCAGGGGGCATTCCAGTTGAAATTTCTGACTAGGAACATGGAATTTCTGAGTTATGAGTTCAAATGGAACGCAGCATAAGTCCCCAGTCGCAGGTTCCTGTGGTGTTCTTTGATCTTGCAGTCCTGTCTGGGCTGCTTGTGGTCCACCTGTCTGTCCTGATTTCCCTCTGGTTTGATGTCCTATTATCGTCTTCTCTGTTCCCTGAGTTTCTTTGACCTCTACTGGTTGTCCTGTCTGGCTCTCTGGTGTCTCTTGTTCATGGTCCTGTGTACCCTGTTCCAGTCCTGGCAGTGCCTCTCACACCCACAGTGCATGTATTGAGAGGTGTTACTGTCAGGATCCGTCTCTGCATTGCCTGTGGTTTTCCCATTTGGCCAGCAGGTGTCGCTGGCCATCCCACCTGTCTCTGTTCTTCATGACTCCTTGCCCTAGTGTTTGATTGAGTGGTAATGGCCCACACCTGACCCTCATCTTGCCATCATTACTAGTGTGTATATGCACCTGCTCATGCCCTGTTCCTTTGTCAGTCTTTGTATGTGCTGTAGATGTTGTAGGTGTTGCATGTGATACCCGCCCGTGTTAATGTTCCTCATTAGTGTTCCCTCTGTCTTTCTTCTGCATCAGTTCTAGCCCTTCTTGGTCCTTGTTCCACCCACCTACTTTAGCTTTGACCCCTCACAGTCTCTTTTATTTCATGTCCTTTTAAGTTTAACCTCAAATAAAGTTCACCATTCCTCAGCAGAGTGAGTTGTTCTTGATCATGCCTCGTCGTGACACATACGATGTTTTTTTTAGAATGACTGTGCTCTCAATATCAAGTGTCTTCTACAGCTGCTGTTTCCTTCCTTTGCTGCCACATAGTACTGCTGCTTCATTTTTGTGTCAGTTTGTCTCAAAATATAACCAGGTATTGATCTTCATGCATATATTGCACACATTTTTTGTAAAGGAGTAATAAAAACCATCAAGCAGTTTTTGATTTATCACATTCATAAGGTCAGATGTCATCTGCTTTCATTCTTCTCTTTGCTGCCACTAAGGGGTGTTTTAATTTTCAGACGAGTTGTCTCCAAATTGGATCAATTCCAGTTACTTACCCTTCATATATTTTTTCAGTTATTGCTGTAACAAGATCAAGTGTCAAAACTGCCCTTTTCTTTTCTATCACTATGTGGCGCTGCTTAAATTCAAGTGATCTGTGTCCCAGTCAATGCCACTGCAAAGTTTGCCATATCTGCAGAAGATCCATCAAATATGTTTTGAGTTATTGTTTTAATGGGATCAAGTGTCTGAAACTGCCCTTTTTGCTGTTATTATTGTTGTTGTTATTATATTAAATTATTATGTGAGTGCACCTCATCTTGGATTATTCCCTGCCTTGCACAGAAAATGGAAGGAAGGATGGATTAAGTGAGTTGTAAGCTGTGGCCAAGTCCATTCCTGAGTCCATTCTCCATGAAGACAGCACATCCTGTTGATTGTACCCTGGATCCATAATATCACAGCTGGATCCGTTGGATAAATGCAGCATCAAACGCAGATGGTGATGCCATCCAGACATGTAGACAGTAAAAAAGCATGGATAGCTCAAAGAGGTGTATACTCTTTACTGGTAAACAGAGAGGAACACAAGGGCATATACAGGAGCACCAGCAGCCATAATTACAGATTCAGCATCCCATACATAACTGGCAGACTGTTCCACGATCTAAGGGTCCTATAATTAATGGCTTCAGTGCTAACTGTTATTTCATTATTTTACCTGCCTTATGCAATCTAAGTGAACAATTTGTATTGTTAACATTAATCAGTTTAAGTAGGCAGGTGCTTGACCTTTGAGTGCCTCATATTTAAATCAGTCCTAAGTGCTACATGAAGCCAATGAACTGAGATCAATGGTTCTATGACCATGCTCTCTGCTCCTAATAACAATTCTAGCTGCTAAATTTTGAATACATTGTGTTTAATGTGCAGTGTGTACTCCCTGCAAGTAGAACGTTACAGAAATCCATCCTACTATATACAAAAACAAGTATTTGTTTGACGGAATGGTGTAAAAATTCCTTTATTCAGCATGATTTCTACAGCACAATGAACATCTAGGTATCATTCACATCATAGGTGAAGTCCTGCAGGTCCATAACCACATCCTTCACCAGTATAGCAGACATAGGAGACTCAACAGACAGGGGTTGAGATAAATACCCCTCAAGGGGCAAAGTTTTGTTGAGGGAATGAGGAAACGCCACACAAAAGGGGGTCTGTTACAAGGTGACATCCATTCATGGTGGTTATCCTCCAATATTCCCTCCCTTGTAGGTAGGCAGCAGTGGTCCTTCAGGGCAATCATCTTCCAGTGGGCACCTGCTGAAGCCCAAATTGATGACTGACTTTTCCTTTTCTCTTGGTTTCTTCCCAGCATGGGTGTCAAGCCCTGCAAGGGAAGACTGTCCTGCCCCCTGCTTGAGGCAATCATTAGTTGCCAGCTGCACCTCAATAGCTTTTCTTGAAGAAAACCACAGTTAGCGTTAGCCCACTACCATAGCCCATTACCATTGTACAGAGGCTTCCCAACAGGCTGCTGCATGACAGCACGTGTTAACTTTTTAGTGTCACTTACATAATCTTAAGTTCTATATTCCTGTAAGATAAAGCCTATGTTGCACAATGCAAAATGTACACATCTGATGATAATAATAAATCCTTGCTTGGGTTTCTACCTGCAAATAATATGGCTTCTGTTTTTCCTAGTTCTAGTTTTCACCCATCCATATATATATATATATATTTCAATCATTAATAGACATTTGTGTCATTTATATAGGATTGCAGGTTTAGATATTGTTCAAAATCTTCCCCAGTGGAAACATTTTCAAGGAGAATAGTACAGGGCCTAACATTGAGCCATGTGGAACTCCAGATCTGACTACTGATGTCAGTAATCCTTCAGAGATATCAGATTTCTAAGCACGATGAAAATGATTCTTAAAGTAAAACACAATCCAGTTCCAGAATGGCCTATATGTGACGGAAGTCTGTTCAATAAGATGATATATAAAGCTGTACCTATGTTGAATAACACAATAAATTTAGAACTGTCTAAAGTTAATGTCATTTATTATCCTAGATATCACAGTTCATAGATGCCAGAAGAACTTTTAGATGAGATTTTGGATGTCCAGATCTTTGTTAAATGAGAAGAATACAATTTCTTAAAGGATTTCTGAATCTCACACTGGTCTATAGATATTAACCTTGAAATCTATATCCCAGAAAACATCCTGAATTAAGGATATTTTTATAATGATACAGGTGGACTTAACAAAGATTGCTTAAGTAGTTTTGGGAATTGGGTCCAGTGGACAGTAGTGGGCACTGTATACAAAATTAATGACCTTATTTCACCTGATAAATGAGACAAGAAATTTCCAAGGAAATAGTGAGGGAAGGTACCTTGACCAACAATGATTTCAGAATTAAGAGCTATATAGTTAATCAGAAGTTTTACAGACGACAATTGCAATTTATACGACAATTACAGAGTTAAGGAAAACAGGACTTTATTAACACAGCCCTTGGCAAAGTGAATGAGGTGCCAGACAAAAGGGCTCGCCTTAACCTGCATATACCCAAGTGACCAGGTTTTCTGTCTGCCAGACGTTTCTTCTTTGACTGGTAAGCCTCAGATTACTTAGTGAAGGACTTGAGCTGCGGGCTGAGATATGCAGTCAAACTAAGTAGAACAAATGCATCACGAAAAGGACAAGGTCATATAAATACGCAAAGTCACATGATTGACTAACAGGCATCAAGACAAAGAACACAACCAGAAACCAATGGGTATTGCTTGGATGCAAAATGTAATATTGGAAAAATCTGATAAGACTCTTTAATTGTCATGGAACAGAACTTGGAAAGCTTGATTGAAATAAATTTTGATTTACACAACTGACAAAGTCCAATATTAGACTCCACAAAGAGGGCCATGTATCCAAAATGCCAGAATTTCTGATCAACAGACCATTGTAGAGTAAACTGCAAGAAACAGACACTTATCAAGGCATAAGTTGAAGATGGGTGGCTCCAGGACATGGTGTACAAAAGATGGACTCATGTTCAGAGAACTGAAGAAATACAGCCGCAGAAAACACTGAGACCACAGCACAATTTTTTGCTTCACTCATTCCTGAATTTAAGGGTGTGCGTCTGTGAATAATGTTTTTTTTTTTTTTTTGCGAACTGCAGCCTGGTTCTTCCCTGTTTCTCATTAATGAAGAGCTTGTTCTTTGCTTTATGGGTCTTCAGTCCTGCTTCTAGGAGCCTGATATGAACTGTCCTAGCAGTGCACCTCACACCTGCACTTAATGTTTCCCATTCCTTTTGAAGGTCACTTGATGTCATCCTCCGATTCATGAGAAATTCTTGGACAAGTTAGCAGTCATCTCTGGGATTAGAAAGTCGCTTCCGCCTTACCTGGTTGGTTTCTGGTCAGTCCCAGTGTCTCCTGCTTCACTTTGTTCTTGTGTACTGCTGTCTTAGAAATTTTGAACCTGGAAGCAACCTGCTGCTCAGTGCAGCCTTCTGCCAGCAGAACCAGGATTAAACCAGGATTTACAAATGCAGATTTGTTTAAAAATATAGAGTGGTCTCCTAATTTTAAAAGGAACCAGGATACAGGTGTTGGCAACTGATTTTTGACTGTCACTTAGCAGATGTAATATATTTAAATTCTTTAACTTTGAAAGTTTATACACTTAAAGTTGTTACTATAATATGAAAATATCAGATTTTTTCTTGGAAAATGTATGTATTCATGCCAGTAATGGAATGCAATGATGTTAGTGTGTAGTGTATTTTTGTATTATTGGCAGAAGAAAATTTTTGTGAGCTTGATAGATTTATTTAAGAAGTAAGTAAATTACAGCTGAAACATATTTTTTTTTCTTCAATGAATGCTTTGTGAATGAATCACAGTATTGGGAGCTGTCCTTAGTCCTTTTCATTCCAGAATATTTAATAAAAGCATAGCGTTAAGCTTATTTAGATAACCGGCAAGGGTGCATCTTGTCCCCACTGTTGTTTGTGTTTTTCATGGACAGGACACACAGGCACAGCTCTGGATGGAAAGGTATCTGGTGTGGGGAGCTGGAGGTCACATCCCTGAGGACGACGTTGCTCTTTTAGCCTCCTCTGACCATTATGTCCGACACAAATGTCAATGCTGAGTGTGAAATAACAAGAATGGGAACAAGCAACTACAGATTCAAAGCCATGCTACTCTCTCAGAACGGGGTAGAGTAACTCCTTTCAGGTGAGAGAGGAACGTTTGCCCTTAGGGAAGGAGTTTAACTCAGGGTCTTCTTCATGAATGAAAGTGACAGGGAATGTGAGATTGGTGGCCAGATATATACAAATATGTTAATGTATTATAGCAGAATATAGATGGATGCCAGTATTTGTACCTGACTTTATTTTATCAAGAATCCATTAGTTTATTTGTTGAAAAAATTTGCAGCACCAAAGTACATCCGTATACCTCCTCTCTGGCTTCGTTGCTATCCAGTTGTCACGACCATACAGAGTCACACTCACCATATCCTGGACAAATCTGACCTTGGAGATTTGCTAGTGCTTTTGCCGAGTGCCACTCTGCAATGTATTTCTTAATTGATGCATCCCTTGTTGTTCATGATTGTTTCAGGGAGGCAATAAAACATTAACATTTGTTTATTTAGCAGTCCAAAGTAAAGCAAATAGCACTTGCAAACATATAACTATCAAGGAGTCAACTAGGCATAAGTGAAGCTAGGTTAAGCTTCCGATGAATGCCCAGGTACATAGCAGGAAGCTAAAGAGACAGCTATCCAAAGTCTAACACTAAAAACATTCAGGAAACATAGAGTGGTGTAGGTTAGAAGAGGCTTTCCTGGAACCGATGGTTCTTCAGGCATTTCTTGAAGGTTGAAAGGGAATCTGATGGCCAGATGTGGTTCAGCAGCTCATTCCACCATTGGGAATCCACCCATAATGAATGACTGGAGTGAGTGGAGAGATTTCCAAGTGGCATTTGTTTGCTGAGTGAAGAATGCAAGATGAGATGTACTGTAGGTCTGGGACTGTACGTCCTATGTTCACCATCAGCCATGACTTTCACTGCTCTTCCTGAGGTCATAACCTGTTTTCTTCACAGTCCCCACTTTTCACTCCGTTCTTTAATTTTTTATTATAAGTATGTACAATTTCTGAATTTCGTTTTATATTTATGGTGACAGAAGTATATTGAAGTTGGTTGGTCTTTCTTCCACCAACCCTCAGTCTACAATTATCATTTTCTAGTCCAGCTTTTCTCATCCTGTGTACAAGATGAATGGCGATAATATGCAGCCCTGCCAAACTCATTAATCAATATGAAAGTAATCTCTCCATATTTTGTCCTGAAAGTGGTTACTTGTTCAGCATAATGGTTCTTCATTAGGACACTAAGTTGTTCTGGCGCTGCTGAAAACATTCCACAGTGACCAGTTAAGTCAAAAGTGACCAGCCCAAGTCAAATCTTTGCTCTAATCCTTAAAGCACATGTTGAGCTCTTTCTGGGATTCATTGATTTTATGGATTATCCATTATAGTAAGTCGTGTTATGTGCTCTATACCTTGTGGGCAGAGGTGGTTTAACACCTGTAACATACATGGGTTAAACGCAGAGAACATTTTTCGTTGTTGTGTGCTGTGGTTTGACAATTAATCTCTAAATATCACTTTATAAATGCTGACAAAATATTATTAATATTTATGTATCCATATTTATCCATATTAACTCCTTATCCAGTACAGAGTCATGCTGTGTCTATCCCAGGAAGCACAGAACACAAGGCAGAGGAAATCCAGGAGGCGGAGTCCAGTGCAGGAGGGGGGAGTCAGTCCAGTGCAGGAGGGGGGAGTCAGTCCAGTGCAGGACACCCAATAACATAATTTATCTATCTATTATTATTATTATTATTATTTATGTGCAGAGATATCAAACACCAAGTAAAGAGTTCATTAAGTTTTTAAAATAAACACAAATATATTAAATATCTGTTATTTATACAATATCAGTGTCAGTTTCCCTGGTTGGTCCTCCTGGTTGCCATTCTTAATAACCCTTCCCATCATGCACTGTAATCATCAGCAATTTACTACAAAAACAGCTAACAGTATTTTCATTTTGTGAAACTCTTCAGAACAGCAGATTTACAAATTGTAATATTAATATGTTCACTGGTGAATATTTGATGATTTACAATGAATCATGGGATTGGCTAGGATGCAATTGATCCTTTACGTTTTTTTACATGTATAAAATTTTGATAAATAAAATTGTATTCAGAATGTGAACACGTACACACTGACCGACAAGAATAAAACATACAATCATTGAAATTTGGTAGGTGGCCGTATGGGCCCACATATTTTCCAGTTTGTTTGAGACTAATTTTATGCCACACCACTTTCTATATTTGCCTGTAGACCAGTAAATATCGTTGGCCGCTTAATACATAAAAGCAATTACATGGAGAAGCAAGCAAACAAAGAAATTCCTTCTGTAAATTGAAGAGCATTGGTGAAAAAGGTTTAAGTATCATGACAGCAAGACAGCACGAAGTATTCTAACTTGAAGTAACGCAACCTTTGCATCGGCCAATAATGCATAAATATATACCAATTCAATAAATATGGGTTTTGAGGAAAAGATCTGCTACCACAGGGTTTCAAAAACCACAACAAGCCATGTTATTTCCATTCATTCTACAAATTTCATTTTTAATGAATTCAATATTCAGGAGATTAGATAACACGGGATGTTTTGTGAGTTTAAGGTACATGAAAGGCTTGCACTAGTTTGGATAGTGAACAAAACCAGGTGACACCGGGATGGTAGGAAAGAATATGCACTTTATTTGGGATGGAGATGGGTTTAAGAGATGGGATTAAAGAAATGGACAAGAGCAACAAAATAAAATGGCAGCTGTTTCAGTATCAGAATAATGCTCTGTAATGCTAGATTGAGAATAGGCCATAAAAGCTTTAGAGTATAGGTGCACCTTATTCGCCATAAGTTCTAACAAGAAAAATTATATAAAAATTAAATTCACCAGGTTTTCAGGATTAATGTTGTCTGGTTCCTTCTAGCTGTCACCATACAAGGTCAGTCAGCACATATATGCCCCCATAGTTTACAGCAATCATACAACTAGCAATCATTGCATTTGTTGTCCTCAAAAGAGTGAAATCAAGATGAACAATGGTAAGGTACGATTGTACTACACAATCTGCATTGATATAAAGAAACTATATGGTGGAATAAAACAATTCATAAATCAAAGCACCCTGAAACCAAAAAGGATGGCATGAACTTTACACGTAGGTCATATGTTACAAGGTTATGTGTAATATATTGTGTGAAGATGAACACTGAGTCATGCATAATGAATTCCGACCACTAGTAAAATTGTTTCCAGAAACACTCAAAAGAACTTATTATCTGTCACAAGTATGTGTAACATCAGAGCAAGGCACTCTCAAATGTTATTATCCCTCGCTCCTGGGTAGCTGGTTAGAAACTTAAGGGGAGCTGAGCTGTATAAATATATCTGTACCACCCATTAGCTCTGAGTGGCTGTCCAGGGAAATAATGGCATTGACTGACATAACAGTGGACCAGTCATTGACACATGGATCTCATCTGGTAGCTGGTGTCATGTGACTGAAGGAGAACTATGCACGGTAAATGTTTTGGCTCTCGTTTGTTGATTTTTGTACTCTCAAAAAGTAAAACCCTTTTTTTGCCAGGGATGAGTATTCCATCTTTCCAACCTATTAGCATTTATGCAATTTTTTTTTCTCACTTAGGTCAGAAAATTATCATAAAGAAAACTATCCTTATGTTTGGAGTTTATTGGTTTGTTTACTTATGTCTCTGCATCATATAACATTTGCTATTTGTATTTTTTCAAATGTAAAGCTTCGTATTTATAGAGGAGTTTTTCAAGCTAGAGAAACTGTCCTTATAAAAATCACTGATGGAGGTCTTCACGTAGTTATCCTGCAGGTCTCAGGAGAAATGGCAGAAGAAAAGCTGAAGTTTGGTTACTCATGAACAGTTAAATGCTGTTATACTCTTAGGTTCTTTTACTGAGACCGAATAGCCTACAAGATTTTAAAAGATATATCTTCAGTTTCTTGGCTTTCATGCCAATGTTAACAGTGTGATAGTTAGGCCTAGATAAACATACAGAAAAAAAGACAAACTGACAAACAGATGATAGATAGATAGATAGATAGATAGATAGATAGACAGACAGACAGACCAACCAATGGTATCTTTTTATTTATACTTAAAGTCCAAGATCCAGATTCGTAATGTATTTTTTTCCCTTTTATCTCAGTCAATCACCGGACCAGAACCCTGACAATGACTGGGTAAGTATAATCAGGTATATTTCAACTTAAAATCTGCGTAAAATCTATCATGACTGTAAAGTATCTATTGCATTTTAAAAAATAATGAAAGTGACCATTAAAAAAATCCATTATCAACCTATAAAATAATAACACTTCTAGTCAAGCAACGACACCCGAACAGCAAGTAGAAAACTTTCAGTCCGTAGCTGACAGTTAAAGACATATTCGAGTGTTCTACAGATGGGAGTGTGCAGATATCTTTCGAATTAATTACTGTTATGACTTTTGTGATATAACAAATGTAACTACTATATTAATATTATGAGCTGAAAGCTAAAATCACATAAATACTTAAATTGTCCCATTCCCGTCAAATTGAATATTTTTTGCAAAATTTGAAGACAGGTAGATTTAATTATGGTTAAGCTAAAATTAACATGCAAAGCAGCGATGAAACTACACTGAAACTAGGACTAGTGTATGACACCGTGTATGCAAATCTATTGACATATACTTCCCTTGTTCTTTTTTATTTCTCATTATAACAGTAAAAGCGACATATAAACCGAGAAAAATATCACCCAATTAGCCTAATAATCAGTTTAGAAAAAGTGTATGCAAGTATTGGTTTCCATAATAGGTCAGCGCAGTTTTCTGCACCAAACCCAAATTCATTACAGACTATACAGAATTATCCTTAATTATTAAAATCCGTAAAGGTGAGTAGACCTATGCCACTCCCGTAAAATATATATATTTGTCTTTCAACCTCTGTCCTGAAACTGTTCACGTGAACATTAATGCTTATGATATACTACGATACAAATGAACCACTGAGATTTTTTCCACATAAACATCATCGTTATTAAAATATAATACTGAGTAATTAACCTCGTTTAACGTGCATATTTAAACCCCAAAATAATGGCGGAATAAAATGTGAGTGTTTAATAATCGTGTGGTATTTTTGTATTGTGTTGAGTATTTGTGGTTCATTCTTTGTGTGTCATATTTGGTCTTCGCTTTGCTCGTCAGTTCTTTCGTGTTGAATTAAGACTTTTTCTAGTAAACATGATTATTGAAGTCAAGCGGTCTCGTTTCTCGCCGATGGTCGGAACACATTGGAGTATATATATGAAGTGTGTGTGTGTGTGTGTGTGTGTGTGTGTGTGTGTGTGTGTGTGTGTGTGTGTGTGTGTGTGTGCCTGCGTGCGGCCGTGCATTTTACCCATTCTCTTACGGGTGCTTAGCTAGTTAGGATTGCTGTGATGCAGGAATGTCCCGGGAATCAAAGGGTGTATGTACACTACGGCTAATTTAGAATCACTGGCGTCTATCTAAGCAGCATGCCAGGTGTGTACGGGACTCACCAGAGAATATTCCAAGCTAACATCGGTAAAACACGTTGACGTCACAGCCTCGGGACACATTCGAACGCGCAAGATGATACATCTGAGGCAACGATGTCGCCCTGACTCTAAGATACTGATGGCTGTGAAGAAGTCAATACTGGTTCATAACTTGGTTCACAAGCAAGCAAGTGCGTAGATTTGGGTATAGACGGTAGGGACATGCCCCTATCTATATTGTGGGTGTACCCTGTGTGTTATGGTTCGGGGCTGATTGGGTCCCTATACAAGTGTAGAAACCAAACCTACGCCCTTGCAAGCAAACCTAGTCTATATCGTCTATGCACAGTTTGTAATGAATAACACCGTCACGATGTTATTGCTTTTTGTTTAATCGGATAAAAAGACCACATTTCAAATATTCCATTTTCCAGTCAAATAAGCAGTATTCTGTAGGGCAGAATTATTTGTGTGTTTAGTTAATAGGCACAAGACTTGCTTTATGAATAGCAAACTCAACGGGTCAACACCAATTTGATAAGTAAAAACCTGAAGTATTTCCATGAGTGGATGGCCGGAGCTATTGAACTTTCTGCACGTTTCTTAGCTTTTTATTAAATGAATGCTTAATAACGAAAGGCAAGCTCCTTTCTACAACCGCGGCTACCTGGGTCCAAATATTTTGGGGTTGGAAAACAAATTATCTTTTTGTGTCCCATTCAGCAGTGATTAGGTTATGTGAAGTATACCATCGTGATCACTTACCTTAAGCACTTAAGCGCGTGTCTGCCATAATAAATTTACAAAAAGTAAATGCAAGCAAATTCTCCAAATTCCAGCAGACACTTAAAATATTTTCATGCCAGTGATTACTCTCTCATACTTTTTATGTGCTTTGGCCTATGCACTGCAGGTGTATGTGCGTTTGTTGTGAATGAAGTTGGAAGTTGCTATTTTAAATTACATGGTAATGTTATTCATTGTTTTAAGCTTAAATCACTTTTAGCGTTTACATATCATTTGAAATAATCTGTTTAAAGCAGTATGTCATTTATTTTCATTACTTATATGCAGTTATCTTGTCCACTTTATGGACAACAGGGTCCACCAAAGGCAGTTTGTTGTCGTAATGACGAATTAATTAACTAGCAAGAAAACTAATCATATATTTAGATCATCCTGTGATTACAATTTAAAATCGGGTGCTTAACAATGACAGTGAATTCCTGAATCGCCCACATATACAAAGTATAACTCATCTTGAAATGTGGGAGGAAATAAATAATTATCCTATGTTATTTAGATAATGAAACATTACTAATTTAATTCATAAAACATCTTTCAACTTGAAGATGTGTAAATATAAAAACAAACTAATTTTTAATAATACTAATTTTAATACAATCAATTGATTTGGAAAGCATTTCCAGAACATCAATGTGTCTCGAGAAAGAAGGGGGGAAAATGGTTGATGAGATTGATGGAATGCAGCCGTTTATTTATTGCAAGGGAGACAGCATGGTGTTGCAGAAGAAAGAGCAATACATCTTTCTGCTTTATTTTAATTAAATATATGGAACAACTCACAGACTAGCTGAAAAAGTACGACAAATATTTAATGTTCAGCTTTGACCAGCAGATGTGTTTTGTATTATATGTCGATAATATTTTCAAAGATGCATGCACGACATTGAATAGTGGCATCGGTTTACACAACTGCAGGAATAAAAACATACGTGATTATTTATTTCTATTATGGTGCTTCAAAAAAAACTTACACCTTCGTAAATAATACACAAAGCAGGAAACTGAATCTATGAGACTAGAATGTTTAATTCATCATTATGTAAGCAATTTGGAGAGTGATTATATGGTAATTGCTCATTAGCGGTGTATATTTATCGCTGTACCTTATGTCAAGGCCATGGGAATTGTGTAGGGTTTGTTCTCCGGTTTCAGGGATCAGTTTCAGAAGCAATTTGTGAAACAGGATAGATCAAATTTGTACTGACGTCAGGTTCTGCCAGTTCCACTGGATATTCAACCTATAAATATTACACTATAAGCGTTCTATGTGTTCGATGTTTGGTATGCTGGATTCAGTCATTCTGTTATAGGAAAGCGATGGTTTATAGTCCATGAAAAAAGACACGGTGCCTTCAGATGGCGTTTTAAAATAGTAATGAAAGGAGGAACCATAGAAAATAAAACGTCAGGTCTTACTGCCACAGCCCGATTCACTTGAACTCCAAGCAGGTTGTTAACAATGATTTATAAATTTGAACTGACCTTAACATGTTTGTTTAAAAGAACAGTATCCGCGCAGGCCAGATTGCGAGTATTTTTTAATATACTACCGCGATTCGGGAAACCTTCCCTTGAATTTTTATCGGTGGCATAAAACCTTAAAGTTATTTAGGAGCCATATTCCAGTTTTCTGTTTCAATAATTTCTGGATTTTGATCTATGCAATTTGTATTCTTAAATATGACAGTATCTTTTAACACGTGCCGAAAGTGGTTGGTGAGAACTATATGAATTAAATCTATTAATGAGTAAGTAATTGTTTTGCGATAATTTATGTAGGAAATAAAATATGCATGACATGTTTGAAATCATTGTTTTGAGAAGAAAATCACTAAACTGGCACAATTCACACAAGCACGTCATTTACAATTTGTGGAATGTATTTAAAGCAATTAATCTGTATATTTAGGTTTTAAGGCCTAAAGGTACTTGCTTTCCGGAAACTGAAAATTACTTTAACAGACGATTTTTTTTTTAGTTATTCAATGTCATCCAGTTGTTATAAAACGTGCGAGATGACAGTAACCGAAAGTACCGCTTATAGTACGATCATGCTTGACTGATAAATTTAATAGATTAATACTTTAAATCCTGGTCTAATTATATGTATAAGGATAAATTTAGTGTGAGGTGACCTCCCTTACTTCATTTGTATGACCGTTTTTATGATGCATCCATTCAAGGTCTCGCTGATCCCGAGTACATTCCGCTAAGTATAGGAAATTAGGTAGGGTACCCTCTGGACGGGACGCCAAGCCATCGGAGAGCTCTTACATTCAAATAATAACAGCAATTTAAGATTACCTATTCACCTGAGCATCGGCTTGTGGGAGGAGAGTCGAGGAAACCCACACCAACCCGAGGAGATCATTTAAAATCCAGTCGTGGGTGTAAGGTCCTTGAGCAAATGTGTCATGTAAAAATTCTTATACTGAAATTCAATATACTGACAATGAGGTTTCAAATTTAGTGTTATTGCGTAATTTGATTTATATTATATTATATTATATTATATTATATTATATTATATCGTCGGATTTTACTATAATGGTCAATTCATCTCATACTCCATTACTACTATTAAAAGAATCACTGTTTAAATACATTACAGATGTATTTGCATTGAGGTTTATTTAGTATGCCTAACTTACTGTAACTTACTAACTTACTATAGCCGTGCACACACTTACAATTCAGTTTATGCATGAAAACACCCTAATGAATAATATGTTGTTTGGGAAAGTATGGTGCATTTAATAGCTCCCTGGAAAAGTTGTTTCGTTTTATATTTGTCACTCACTTCATATTAGATGCAAACACTGACGCAGTTAATTGGCGAGAGGGGAAAATTAATAAAGGAAGCTAAACACAATTTAGCTGCTTTGCCTATTGAGGCAGAGGTAGAGAAAGTGCGCCAAATTTGTTTGCAGCGGATCAAGGCTCACCGCCTTCACTGCACTTTCTTTATCTTAATTCCAACTTGAAAAGATATAATTATCTAGTTTGAACAGGACCGCTATCAAATCCTTCTTTAAGCAGGGAAGGGAAAAGCTAGAGTGGATTGCCGCGCTCAGAGCCGCTCGGTGTAGCCCGAGATAGGAGTAATGAAGTTGTGGAGTCCTGCGATACAAAGGGCATTAACCTCATTAGCATGAAACCTTTTCTTCTAACTATTGTGGGACCCTTTCAGCCTTCTAATCCCCCTATTTCAAAGCTGGGTTTGTAATAAAGCTTTTAGGGGTTTTTCAAAGCTAATGGTATTCTCTGAAGATTTTTATTGCTGTTATAGTCCACAGACCATTTTAACATTCCCCATCCATAGTTTGCATGTATAGCCCCCCCTTCCAAAAAAGCTCTTTTATAAGCACGGAAACAATTATAGAATAGCTACTTGCCTTTCTTTACAAAATGTCCAAGGTGGATCTCAACGTATGTTTAATTGTGAAAATAAAATACAGTTCAACATGTATCATCGTAATAATAAAAATGACCTCGCGCGCCATCCTTCGTATTTTGTACCCTTCCTGTGCCATTATAACATTCCTAAAGTGTCTATAATTGGTCAGTGTATATCTCTTAATTTCTCTACTTCTCAATGAGCATACATCTCTGTCATCAATTATAAATTATATTAATTTATCGCTAAAATGCTGGAAAAAAATACAAAATGAGATGCCTGGGTTTTTTGTTTGTAATCAAATGAAGAAACCAGCGCGTGCTCGCATGTCCTAATCACTGCGCTCGATGACAAGAGTTCAGACAAAGCTCTATTTTTGCGGCACATTGCAACCTTCCCTTATCACATGGTAAGGGGTAGTCAGATTGTACTAAATTATGTCCAACCAAGCCCCCTTGGATCCACGGATTAAGAGATTAAAGCGGACCACTGGGCAACGCATCCCCTTTCCCCTTCATATTACTCGTATGATAATTGCCTAAACTGATTTGCACTTTCACAAAAGCTCGTAGGACTCTTTGTATCTTGAACAGAACAGACACTGCTTTGCTATCAATGGAAATAAAACTGATTAATGCCGTCTATCAGGCTAAGCGGCAAATGAAGCATGAAAAAACAACTACTTGCCCTAGAAAACTGAGCTTTTTAGAGTTGGTAACAACATTCTTTATATGTTACTTATGAACTATTTAACTGTAATAACGCACTACATTAATTTACATTTTATTGATATTTGACTTGATTTCCTCTGCTTTTGTATGTTGTCTTATACAAATCAAAACTGAATCCACGACAAGGCTGCACATTGTATATTTCAGTACGAGTAACCTGAGAAACAAAAATACTGTCTTCGCCTTCAATGCAGGTTGTTTAAATGTCCATTGAATATTTAAAACTGCTAACCTATTAGCATACTTTCCAAAAGCCGTGTGGATCGACTTTAAAATTATATTTTTAAATAAAAAACCGTTGATTTTACTCGGAGCAGCATACTGATAAAACTTTATTCACAAAATATTGACAATGACATACTTCTTAGAAGTATTCTTTGTGTTAAAATTGTAGCAAACTTAACACAAGCACAAAACTATTTACATTCTGGTAAAAGAGTAACAGAAACATTAACTTTTAGTACCTTTATACATGGAATATGCTCAGTGCTTAAAATCTTGCTGCCCACAGGGTCGTCAGTTATTACAATTAATCCTTCTTGGCAGCGAGTACAGGAGGGCTAGATTTTACAATGTACGTATCAAGGTTACGGAGACATAGTAAAGCTTTAGATTAAAGGAATGTCCTAAATACTTGTATTTAAAGTACTCTCCTTGTGGTGTAGCAAACTTTTATAAAGTTTTGCAATTAATCTCGTTTGTCTCTTAAAAAACACTATAACGCAGCACTGCTACTTCATATTGTTTTCACAATCACTTAAACACGAGAAGTCAAACGTTCAGACTGCACACTGCTGTAAAAATGAAGCACACAATATCTCTGAGGAGATCGAATTAAAACCAATGCATATGAAAAGGGTAAAAGAAAACTAACAATCAAATATGATTTGCCATGCAATTCAAGTTTACAAAAAGCAGTTAAGTGTTTTGGTATCTCGAGTGGAACGCTTATATTTAGAAAGTCTCTTAAGTGCAAATGTCCAATGCGAATTGGATTGATATTGTAGTGGGTGTTTTCTGAAGATAATAGTTTTGTGTATGCGATGGATGGCGGGGGCGTGTGAGTGTGAGGTCGTAGTAGGTATCTGCACGTGACATCTGTGTCAACTTGCCTTGGTATTTTGAATTGGATTGACAGTTCCGTGGTCTTGATAACAGTACCACCAGTCCGACTTCTCACTATCAGCTGCCGATCTCCAAAGAATCGATTTTTTAATATTGTCTTTAGCCTCAGTTTCTCTGCTACTGGGTATTCTTTTCAGTGTCATCCATAACGCCGACGTCCCGCGATCATAAATTTAATCGTCTGAAGTGACGTCGATTTCCTCCGGGCTCCCCTGCTTCGTGGCAAGCCTCCATCGATTTATATGATGCGTTCCTTTCTTTTTCTGTTGGGAGTCTGACCCTTCTTCTTCTAGTTTCTGCCGTTTAAATTTTGTTCTTCGGTTCTGAAACCAAACTTTTACCTAGAAGGGAATTTATGAAAATAAATCACATGTCTTCTATACGCCCAGTCTTTGACAGCTTAACAGCACCGAGAGTAAACAAACAACGAACAACGTAGTAATTGCAACATTTCAGAACACGACCGAATCAGGAGGCCCATTCGTGTATCTTTGTAATTCAAAAGTTCTGAGTGAAAGGCTTCGATTGTTGGGCCTAAAGTGTTAGTTTTCATTATACAGCATGTAAAAAGTCTAACATGGTAAAATGACATAAGAACGCGCTACAATGGCATCTTATAAACTGCAATATTTCATATTTAAATTAAACAGTCACCACGCCGGTAATTAAAATGTGCTTTTACACAACATTACAGTTAAATATTTTACTGACACTAACGTCCAAGAAATATAATTTCATTTTGTACACCATTCGGGGCTTTGCCATGACAAGGCATTGGCTAAGACGGTTTTTGTAAATTTACGTTTTAAAATTTCCCTTTAATATACACGCGGGAAAACGCAAAAACAAATCAATATTTGGCATTTAGCAATCTGTCTCATATATTACATGCATGCGTGTCTGTATTATGACCTGACGAATGATCTTTAGTGCTCAATCATTTTTATCCCGAAACTGTGACTTTCTGATTTTTAGGAGCAAATGCCCTTAAATTATTTGAGCGGAGTTTATGCATCTAGAATATCGGTTTGTTAAAATAATTTATTATCGATTTCTTGTCATGGCCGTTCTGATTTATGAATTTTATTCTGCACTGTTTGCATTTGTTATTATTATTCTTAACGTGAAATAAATGTCATTGTGCCGTAGTACATAGCAGGACCGTATGAACGTCAACACTATTCGCTGTCATTAATTCCGGTTGGTACATTACGTACGACTCTAACACTAATTACACATTGAAACGTCAATAAGACCAATAAATTGGTACTAAAAGTGGTCCTGCCGGGTTTCCCTAACGGATACATTTTATTAAAAACTAAAATAAAGCGATGACACATTACTGTAGGAAAATGAGAACCAACTCAAACGAAGCAGACAGAAGTACAGTCCTGGCATTGCGAAGGAAATCTAAACTCGATTATAACCTCATATTACGGAAAAAGGTGTTTCATATTACAGAAAAATAAAGACCTGTTTTACAATTTCTGCAAGTTTATGCAAAATATTACATTTTGTATTTCTATAACGGACACCCCATTTCACTATTAAATATATAAACTATTAAATAGTATAACTGCATATATACCTATTCAATTTTAGGCCAAATTCACACAATTCCGCTGATGCAAAACATGACAAATATTAAGGGGCAGTACTGGAATTCAATAACATAAAAAATAACATTACTGTAATGCTTCATATATATCTTTCGTTTAATAAGAATATTTTAAGGCCTGATTGTATTGTTTATCCACGATATCGATAGGTGTATGTTATTTAAAGCTAAGTTAAACGCAACTGAAACAATGCCGAAAACAAGTTAAACAACTTGTCAAAATTATAATTTAATTAATAACTACGGATATTTTTCCAGTCGATCTACCCTGTGCAGTTTGTAAACAATTTGAAAAATAGGATTTTACGTTTGAAATGTAACTGAAATATCTTACCTGAGTTTCTGTGAGGCTAAGGCTGTGAGCAAGCTGTTTTCGTTCGGCACCAACAACATAATGATTTTTTTCGAAAGCGTGTTCAAGCCGCAGTAGTTGCGAAGGAGAAAAAGCTGTCCGAATTCTTTTGGGCTTTCTTGCCAATGCATTATGTAAAAGAAAGCTTTCTGGGCTTGTTTCGTTCCCTGTGTACAAAATAGAAAAAAATATATAATTAATCCTGGCCTGTCTTCCAATTTATCAACAATTTAATTAAGACGTAATGTACTGCGATTTTACGACATACAATACACGAATTAACGCGTCAATTTGAATATTTACAGTACGGAAGATTGATCCTGTTAAAGAAATATAATAAAAGTATAAACATAATGTTTAATATAAGACAGAATATTCACACGTTTGCTTTACACGGTAATTGCTGTTACGAGTATAATTTTTACTTATGTTCACAAACGCGAAAGGGCTCGAGGGTAGGCATAAAAATTAATAACACGTGGTCTGAAAGTCTGAAAATTTAGAAAACGTTAAAAAACATCTTATGAAGGATGTTATTTATTGTATTTTGACTGACATAAACATTATTTCAAGATTATAAAATTTTAATACAACAAACACCTGGCAAGCATTTGATTTCAATGTTTATTTCAAAGGCAAATATAAACGGCAAACGGTTTTACTGTGTTAAACGGAAACATCGTAATGTATTTCAATTCAAGAAGCTCTAAAGAACTGAGTTAACCTAATTTATTAATACGCATATTACCAACCGAATACTATAAAGTTGTGGAATAAGACAATATGTTTTCTTACTGAAAGGCCTTTTCCTCAATCATGTATTTAAATATCTACTTTTGCTAATATTTAAATATATTCGTTTGCACATACATATTATTCGACTGAACGGAGCCATTTTATTTATATTAATATCAATTCAGTTTTTTAAATTTAGTGTATAAAACTTCATTATCAATTGTTAATATATTAGCATGTAAAATTAGCATTTAACCTGTGTTTGAGTTAGTCTGGACGTTTACTTACATTTCCTAGCTTACAATTTAAATAAGAAACAACGTTAATTTGGTACAATTGTGCTTATTTATGTATTAAATAAAGCATAAACATACCTTGGAATCTATGCCCCAAATACCTATATCTATGAATTAGCCATGGATAAAAAGTTGAAGGATCCCTTTGCTGACTAGCAAAAAGAGGGTGCGGACTATGCGAGGACGATAACGGGTGAGTAGCCAGAGCATGTGGAGGGGGTACAGAATGAACCGGGACAGCGGAGTTTGGAGGGTGCGAAACCGCCTCAGCGAACACCAAGTCCGTATTAGAGTAGACGCCCCTGCCGCTGGAGTGAAAGCCGTTCAAAAAAGGATTCATCTGGCTTGAATTTGCATAGCTGAGAGCTGCTGGTCGAATGGGTTCCTCTGACCTCGACGCCGGTTGAGGATTATCCTTCGCTACCAACGATTCAATAGTAAAACACCGCTTCGGTGTCGGCTGAAACATGTTTTACCAGTCAAAATCCACCAGCTCAAGTCAAAGCAAGTTTTCTATTTTAAAAATACTCCACTCCGAGGTTGAAAGTTTTCCTGCGATGTATAAGTTGTATAACGAAAAATAAATCAGGTCGAAAAAATTCTTTCTCAAAAAAAAAACAAATCTCTTTAAAGGTAATCGCCTAGTCCAGACAATCCATGAATGTGATCAGTTCTTCACCAGTTGTGCAAGCGATTTGTTAGTTCATGAGCCCTAATTAGTGATGGAGTCACATAAACAGCTTCCTCTGAAGCTTGTAATGGCTTGGTGATTGGTCGCTGCTACTTGCCTTAAGGTTGAGAGAAGACTCTTTAAGTGCGTCAAATGAACTAGCACGGAGAGGCGGATTCAAGCAAAACGGAACGGATTCGTTCAGAACGAAACCTACCGCGATTTACATACTCGCCTGAGCCAGTAGAAAGCCAGAAGGTACTTTAGTTTCTTCGTAGGTAGAACATTATTGAAATACGGTAGTTGAATTTTTGTAGAGCAGTTTATTTCGTTAAGACGACAGTTCATTAAATAGCATTTAATCATTATGGCATTTTTGTTGAAAATGTTTATTGTTTCATACGTTAATTTAAAAAGAAATATTTTGCGTCGCTACTTTTGTTGATTTTACAGGTTTTTAAGACTAATTTATGACGGTTAAAATTTGCTATTATTTTAATTTTTGTTCGCTGTGTCACCCATCCCCCATCACGAAAGCAAATTCTATGTCTCTCCACGTTTTCATTTTCTCCGATGGTCCTGAGATTAATTTAGGGGTTGAAGGCTTCTTTGTTTCTATTGGCCGGTCTATTGGCAAGACGGTTGTTAGATACACACAATACGCTTTTCTGTGTTTGTTTGTCCTACGGCTGTAAGACCGTATTATTCAGCTATCGGTAATTATATTGTATGAATAACATATATGGTTTGTAGAATGAGCAGCTGTAGCGTGCTTTATTTAGCGCGTCCAGAGTATCTTGAAGATGGCAGTACGTGCGAGATTTCTTATAGGCTATAATTTCATTCCTTTTAAGTGACGTATTTTTATTATTACGATATAATATATTATTTAACTAAAGATCGATTGTCAGAAGTTATGCCATTTATAAATATCTTTAATTTCATATGGTTAATCAGAATTTTATTACCAAAAGGTGCCGTGCGAGTTCCTTTCCATTTTGGAATGCACACCTTATTCTTGCAAAATATCAAATAAAGTTGATGAGGATTTCTATTGCCATGTCTCTTCCATATACTGCCCACATGCGCTCTGCGCCCGCACATAATACGTATTTCGGTGTAATTATTATTTTAAATATCTATTGTGTTCAAAAGAAATGTCAGTTGATGTAGTCATACAAAAAGTGAAGGGAAAGAAATTTTGCGTATCCTTGCGTGCTGAACATTGTTAAAGCACTGCATAAATAATCCGAGTTTAAAAATTGGAAATGTCGATCAGAGAATTACACACGCATATATAATATATATAGATATACATAGGCCTGTATTTTGCTAAAAGTCTGTGAAATAGTATGCTTACAACTAAAAAAACTTATGCTCTATTCGTATGTTCCAGATCCCGCTTGTTAACAGATTTTCATTATTATTCAACGTACAGTATTCTTTTTGAATAAAACACTACTTGCTCAAATGTAATATTTGGTTACATAATTATACTCGTCCTAAAATAGACTGAAACAAAATATTTTGAAACATTCTAAAGCAATTAGAAGAAGTCAACAAACAGAAAGGTGGACTCCAGAAAACGATTCGCATGTAATACATTAGCGTTCGGCGTGATGCGAAAAAAAACTGTACATCTACCAGTACGACAGTTTCATGTACAACAATGAGAGAGTAGTACCCAGAACAGTACAACGAAAAACTCCCCGGTAAGTAGAAGTACTTTCGCCTGAATATTAGAGTATATTGCATATTACACGCTATAGTGGAGATGTTACGTCACATGCCAAAGTGTCTTAGTTATTGTTCATACCCACATCTTGTATTTGCTTATTTTTGCCTAATGTTATTTTCTTAATTTAATATCTGGTGTTCTATCTCATATCTGTAGATTGTAGAAAATTACGTAAAATGTTAAAAAGTAATATTTCCCCTTAACCATTAACGCTTTAGGAAGAAAGTAAACTATTGTCTGAATGCTTTCAAACTATGTGGTTTGATGTGATGTATTTGCTATAATTTCGCTGACAAAATTGGTTTCTTTGAACTTAAAACGTTCCTTACATTTCACGAGCAAATAAGTTAACTGCCTATTATAACAGTTTTGCTTGCAACAGAATTTTTTATAATGCTTGTCGAATGTACAGTACACCGCTTCAGGTCAGAGCTGCGTTGCCTCATCCAAACTACGTGTTATGCTAAAAATATAAAAAGCCATTATACATGATTATACGTTCATAATTCAACAGTTCAATATACACATGTAATCACATTACTAGAAATGTTTAACAAAGAAATTGGTAGTTCCGTTTGATTATACAGGGAACTCGTAAACAGACCAACTGAAAAACGACTGTATTTTTTCAAAAGACGGTGCTATAGCGGCTTCCTGTGGACATAATGTGCACCTTTGCCAATTAAGCCCAACAACCATAGCCACATTTAATTTCTGTCAGCAAAAAATTATACTTTGTGTATATTTCAAAAGACAACATATAACCTGAATCTAAGATGCAACATGGTTGTTAAATTTCAGAACTCTAAAAGATGAATAGAATAGAATAGAATAGAATAGAATAGAATAGAATAGAACCATTCATTATTATAATTGCATTCAGTTCATTATAATTAAATAGCTTGATTTTTCATAGAATACGTGTTGGTAGGTAAATCAGTTTGTCCCCAACCCTTGAACCCGAAAATGTTTTCATAACAGCTCAATTGCAAAAAGGATATTCGTTTTAGTTGTCAAAGTAATATTGTTCCGAAAACTCAATATTCAGTGGTTATGAAGAATTTAATTCAACTTGTAAAAGACCGACAAACCAATCAGTCGTTATTATACGTCATTTATATAAGAAAAAAAGTTACGAGGAAATCAATTATAAACAAATCAGAGTGTCGTTTGTTTGTTGCCTTTTATTTCAATCGGTATCATTAGCTCAATCACCTTATGTGCTACCTTCACCTCATAAGATAATTTGTATTGCAGGTAGACTTATTGTCTTATCTGAAGAATAAGAGGAGTTGTACGGAAAACCTTCATCCAATATGAGTTTGAGAGTATTGCTTACAGAACAATCTCTTTTAGCAATATATTTGACTTTAACACGATGAACTGCATGGTCACGCAACAGTCAGAATATATTTAACTTTTAATATTTATCATACTGGCCTAAATTCATTAAATTTGTAAAATGAAGCCGTCGCGGAACGTGAGGTTACAAACATTTTCAGCACTCGAGTGTTCTCACGATTGATTTATTTTGTTCGTTCGTGTGTCTCAGTTAACAACTGTCAGTTAATGTATGAAACAACAAATGCTTTATTTATACGTTCAGAACAATCAATGCAATAAACTGACAATTAAACGATTAGACCGATTTTTAAATAAATAAATGAAGAATGCTTAAATTTGGAGGAATTTGTAGTCAAACGAGCACCTCTTACCGTCTCTATAAGCAGAGTGTACAGTTTTCACGAGGAGACGAAGCACATGACTACACAGTTGATTTGCCATTTTAAACGTCGAGAACGTTAACGCTTATAATCTTGCAATCATATGTATGTAGCCTATGTTTCCCAGATCTCGTGTGGGTGAATAGAAAGTTAGTGTATTTTGTAATACAGCCTTTTTATTATTGCCTCTACAATTCAACGTTGGAATTATGAAATAACTTTTATTTGGGACTCTACAGTCCCATTCGAAACGTATAATAATAATAATTATTATTAATAATAATAATACTAATAATAATATCTTTCAGTGAGTGCTCGCCTTTAAGTTTATGAAACAAGGTTAAGCTGCATGCCTACCTAATATAGGGCAGATAAGATACAGTGCTATGATATAATACATAATTAATGTCGTATGCGCCATTAAAAAAAAACACATAAATAACTGATTTAAAGCAGAAACAAAAACATTCCCTGCCACATGTATCTACACAGGTAAATTTAAAGCATTATGCGTTCAGATTATGTTGATCCCCAATAGCAATAATAGGAATGGCAATCTTTAAATATAAAAAAAAAGAAATCGTATGTTAGTAAAGTGGACAATCAGTACGGATCTTTAATATCAAATACTTTTACAATAATTAAACATTCTCTTTTGCACTTGCATATTAAATTTTGAGTCATGCATTACATTTATTTTAAAATTGTAAGTCGAATACACAACTTGAAGTTATTATTATTATTGTTGTTATTATTATTATATTTACATTTAAATGTCGAGTGACAAATGCATTACTGTTGCCAAAAAAGATAGACAACAGCGTGCTAGGTAGGACTCGGGTATGTAATTTTCCACAACGGAACAAAGACATCAGTTTTTCAACTCTAAAAGCAGATGTTCATATAGAAATGTATCATTATACAACCTTGACATTAGGATATGACAAATTATTACTAAAGACGAATAATATCTCCTTCTGAAGGGTTACAAGGTAACATTGCGCAGATGCCTATAAAAGTTGGAAACAATAGTGTATAAATGCACCACTCATCTAAAAACTCATCAGGTTACCGTGTGGTGTACAAATGCTAAACATTGATTTAAGTTACTAGTTTTGTTCAGGAACCAAGACTAAACCGATTAGGACCTCATTACGTTATGTCTAAGTGTTATATCCAGTATTATTATAATTTTGAAAATTAAAATAAAAGACGATTAACCAAACCCTAACCCACCGCGTTATATAGCAACTAAGTTGAAGCGACAAAGAAGACGCTTGGTAAAATAAGCAATTGGCCAATTTCTATTTATCGGAAAGATACGTATTTTCACGTATTGAATTTGCAGTTAGAAGATAGAACAGGATTGGGTGAATGGTTTGCTTATGTTAATATGCAGGGATGTTACCATACACTCGCTAAAATCTTATTATTATATTTTTAACAAATATAATAATTTGGGAAATCAAAGGGATGTAATGACTAGCTGAAACACCCATTTAATGAATGATTGGTTCCAAACATGTCGAGAAATTTTGTCTTCTAAATGGGGCCAATTACTTTAAATGACTGCACAAGTAGAGCTGTTGCCTTTCCTTATTCTGAAAAGTCTGTGCTGAATGGGTGAAATTTGGGCATGTAGTTACGGTTTTAAAATATGCAGTCCACCAACCACCAAACAAATAATTGGGGTAAAATAATATTTCAAAGATTTTTAAACAAGTTCCTCCAAAGAATTTAGGCTTAATGGTTTGGGGGTGGGTGGTGGGGGAGGGTTAGCTTCTGAAACCCTGTTAATGAAATGATACTGTCTAAATGATTTGGTGGCCTACTGGAGCCCCTTCTCGATTGAATTTGTTTGTTATTAATATTCAGATTTCTCTCCTCTTATCCAGTGCAGGGTTGCAGTGAGTCCCAGGACACTCAGAGAACAAGACAGGGCACGGCCTTGCAGTCCACATAGGGCCCACATAGAAATACCATATCACACTCAAATTGAAATGTAGAGATACCGATTCACCAAACTACATAAGAGGAAAATGGGTATTAAGGGTTTTTTTCTTCACAGTCCAAAGCCTTTCTGAATTTCCCATCGTGTTTGCATGTGGGTGCCCTGTAATGGACCATCCAGTATGTCCACTTGCTCTGTGCTGCCCATCATTACTATTATTATTACTACTACTACTAGTAGTAATAGTAGTAGTAGTAGGCTACTACTACTCCTACTATTGGCTGGGTAAAATATAATTATGCTCAATGTTATAGTTCTATTAGGTGGTATGAGCCTCAACTTTCTTCAATCACTCCCAGCTGTCACATCTGTCGGACCTGTAATTCAATGTTCAGCCGACTTGGTATAGGGCCATTGTTGCACCATGATTCCAAGCAAGGTGCAGATGTCATGGTAGGTGACATGGGTTCAGCCTGAGACAGAGAAGAACACATACGGGTGCTGATCTAGCAGCTGTTTTATTTCTTGGCATTGGTGGATAGTGCGTTGCTCCCCCATATCAACTTCATGTCTTTGTCCAGGCCAGGGGTCTCCAACTCTGGTCCTCTAGAGAGTTTTTGTCCAGTAGGTTTTCTATCATACCTGACTTCTGATGAGACACACCTGTCCTCATGTAAATGTCAGGAGCAGCTGTGGCTCATCAAAAGCCAGGTAGAATAGACAACCTACTGGACACTAGTTCTCCAGGACTGTAGTTGGAGACCCCTGCCCCAGGCAAACAGGAGGGGGTGGGTTAAATTGCCTTCTTAAGCTGGTTGACATGATAAACCCATTCTGTTTGATGTCATCCCAGCTGGGTGCTTTGGTAGCTCCCTGATCTGACTCTTTTCTCCAAAATGTATGGCCCCTGCCAGGTGGCTGGGTAGTAGGGAGAGATGAGTACTAACACTAGCTCACCAGGTTTGATCTTAGGATTGAGTTTACCAGTACAGGCACTGCTGGTTTCACTCGTCTTCTTCTAGGTGCACCAACATTACCTTCTGAAGCCACTCTTACATTTCCAGGGCATGTTCAATGACAAAATGGAAGGGGGGTAGTCAGTCCTGCCATGCCTCCTAGATTATATCAAATAGTCTGCATGGAAGTGTAATCTGTGGAAGCCTAGGTAGTCTACTATATAGCAGAGAGCACCTATGGGTTTATGAGGTCCCAGCTGTGAACATCGTTGCTTACCACCTTCTGGAGCATGCTTTCGTGGACTGGTGGCAGTATATTGAAGTTCTGAGATGTTTAAGAAGTGCCAGACAGTTGGCCAGGAGGAACAGTTCCTTAAGTATAGCTTTGGAAGTGGCTTTCCTCAAGAGGATAGGTTCAAGATATTACATGGCATAGTCTTTCAAGTAGCCCTACAATGTCCATCAAATTGCACCTCGATAACAGGCAATGGCCCTAGTGGGGCTGGCAGAGGCACCGTGGGGAACATTTTGTGACATATGGTGCAATGCTGGCAGAAATTCTGGAACTCTGCTTCTATACCTAGTCATTGGAACTAGTCCCAAATCTTCTCCAGAGTGGTACAGGCTCCTAAGTGTCAGGTAGGTGTTGAGCAGATGCATTATGACATCTACAGTATTTCAGCCCCAGGTACTACCAGCAGGTCACTTGGCTCTTCTTGGTGGGTCACCACATAGTAGTGCATTCTATTCCAGGCCATGAAATACTGCTGTGGGAGCTTACCTCTCCCCCAGGGCTTCCCACCACTCACCAGCTCCTCTTCTTTAGTTGTTCACCCTCCTTTTCTAGTTGAAATGAGAGTTCCCAGGTGACATACAGGAACTAAAGAGCGTTAGGTAGTTGAGGGGGAATCATGATCCACCTACTGTGGTTCCTTCCGCAAGAAGCACCAGGTTGGGGCACCCATGTGCAGGGGTTGTCCTCTTCTTGGTTGGCAAGGCTTGCTGGGACTTTTGGTCTGCGGGTCTTGCCACAGTGGAGTGAACACGGAGCAGGGATACCAGGAGGTCTTGGACCACCACATACTCCAGATACACGCTCCACCCAGATATTAGTGCCAAGGACCTGCCAAACATCCTTATACATACTGCTGAGGGTGACAGCAGCCCTAACCAGGGTGATGGTATACCCTGAGTCTATCACCATATTAACTGGCTGCCCCTGAAGCTTAATCTTGATGGTTGGGAACTGAGCTCTTGCCCTCCCCCATGTAAGGTGCATCTTGCCATCCTGCTCTTTCCAATCCATGTGCTACAGGGTTTCACAGCCCTTCCAGGCTTGTTGTTCAAGTGTCAACTCTTAGTATCAAGTCAAAAATGTTCATTGTCAGCCCAGCCATATACAAATACACAGAGGGTTGAAGCTGCATTTCTCTAGGAGCAAATGTTGTGACAATTAACAACATGAGACGGAGATAAATTGCAGTTGTGACATGGCAGTGCAAAGGTCAGACAAGACAATGAAACCAACTATTGTAACACTGCAGTGCAACAACAGAGTACAGGCAGCAAATAGTACAGTGAGTGGGTGGGAGGTATATAATTGGCCTTGGAATTATAGCAGCAAATAAAAAACTGAAACATAGTAAAAACACAGTAGCAGCATGATATACAGTGTGGAGCAGAATAAGCAGGATAAGTAGATAAGATAAAAAGACAGCATAAACCCATTTAAAGAATACAGTAAAAGAACAGTATAAAAAGCAGTTTAAGGGTGTGATAGTACAAATATAGTATAAAAACTAATGCAAATGGCATTCACCCTTTTAACAATTGACCTGAGCCCATAGGGTGGTCTATGGAGCTATCCACCCAATAGCGAGCTGCAACACATAGGGCAGGGCTCTTGTGTAGCCAGCCACCACCATGATATGCTGCTCCATGAAATGCCTGACTGGGTAATTCATAGGCCTTAGCCAGTGCTACACAACCCGTAACAGCCTCAAGATTTGGGTCTGGTGGAACAACATGGTACACTTCCACTGATGCACTGGTCCAGTGCTGCCTGCAAGGTGAGAGGACTGTCTGGTGCAGGACCTACACCTTCTAGGCATGGTAGTTTTGCTTCACTTATTCAGAAGGTTGTAGTATGCAGGCTGGGGTTTCCCAGTCAGAAAGGGAGAAAGTATGTTAGGCCACTCCTCTGACCTCCAAACCCGTTCAAACAATATGGGAAAAACAAGAATTAACTAAAATAAAATACAAAGTAAATACACTGGGCAAACCAGACAGAGTATCCACATACAGTAACATACCTAAATACACATAGAACACAGGGCAGACAAGGAACAGGTGTAAATCATAATCAAATTAACCAATCAAGGAAGGCACAGGAACAATGAGCAACAGGTGAAACCAATAACACTAAATGAACATGGAATCTGAGAGACATGGCAAAACACTAGGATAACAACAATAGGAAAGACTAGGACCATAAATATACACAGGAATGCTAAAACACGACAGAAGTGGGGTAAACCTAAAACAGGTAAACCTAATATACTAGGAAACTCAAAAACACAAATGTAATATAGTAGGTGAGACTGTCCTCAGGTCAGCTTCAAACCCACAATGGGAAGGTACAGCCTTCAAACCAGACACTCAACCTGTCAAGCTACATTGTAGCCCAGGAAACAGGGAGACAATACTAGAGCTAAGGGGCTACAAGACAAAGGCAGGAACAAGATGGCCAGCCACACCTGCTGGCCAAAGGGGGACATAACACGTAGGACAGGGATGAACGGGTGCTAACACTGCAATCAGTATGATGTGTTGAAAATGACCATAAGTCTCACTGCATGACCATTATGCTACATTCACAGATATCACAAAAGTTATAAATATAGTCAAGAAATATAGTCAACAAGGAGGTGTAAAGTGTTCAGTTCCACCTAAAGAAAAAAAGGCTGAAGAGGACGTCTCCCAGAACACCCCTGGCCTCTAGATTCCCCTGGGCCTTGGACAGCACAGATGCCTGATAGAGAGAATGTCGACAGAGATTAAATGTACTGGGCTTGGTGACAAGGGGAGGGAAAAGGCAGTGGTGATGGCCTATCCCTTGGAAAACTGCTCAGTAGAACCATCATAATTGCTGACACCAATTCCACAACAAGACAGTGATATAGAGGCAGTGATAATGTCTGTATGGCCTCCTCAGCGGCAGCCACAACGGGACAAAGATAGTAGCGGGAGAAGAGGGGAGGATTAACAACAGTGCCTAACAGACTTCCAAGGAAGAGACAAATAATTCAGATTTGATATTGAGGCTAACATTAATGATGTCTGGACAGATATAAGGGTCTCCCCTCTAGGGGACTCAAGGTGTCATCCCACAAGTCTAAGCTTCAGCTCCTGTACAAGGGGAGATAATGCGGAGTGAGATAACCTGTATTGTACCAGGATAGATGGATGGATGGATGGATGGATGAATGAAAGTTACCCACATATAGTGCTTTTCAGAAGCAATGGGGAGCAGCACTTGAACCACCACCACTCTGTAGCCCCCACCTGGATGGTGCAACGGCAGCCATTCTGCACCAGTACGGTCACCACACAGTAGATCAGGTGATGAAGGAGCAGGAGAGAATTCACCAATTAGATATAGGGGATTATTAGGAGGCCAATTTTGAAAGGTCTACAGTTGGCAATTTTAGCCAGGGCATCAGGGTACCACCCCTACTTTTTCGAAAGATGCCCAGGTGTCTTTTATGACCTCAGACAGTCAGGTCCTCAGTTTTATGTCTCATCCAGAAGACACAGCAGAGCAGCTGCACTCTTTATAAACTCAGTACAGGCCTTTCTACCTCCATTGTTTCTGTTCCCTGTATCACCATTGAGGATAATGTGGTCTGCCCCAAAATGAGGCAAACTATGCTCCCGGTGGCAAAGAGCTGCTGAAGATCTAGAGCAGGTCCTCTTAGCAGAACTGGAGCGATTTTGGTAACAGCTATGAGACTTCCTTGAACAACTGTGGCAGCTGCTGAAAGAGAGATGAGCCCTTCTTGTGCCAGTTCTGTGTGTCGCAAAGCTAGCAGGTCCTATAAGCAAGGCAGCTGCATCATCTGTGGAAAGTCGCCCTCTAGAAAGATTTGGGAGGCAACAGGTGGAGGAAGGCCCCCACTCTTTTATCCTCCTGAGACCCAGCTGCTCATATTTATCCTCTTTATTTGAATGGCCATACATGCTACTTTGATTAAGAAAAACACAAGGAACTCCTGCATCTCAAAAATGCACCCATCCAGCCATCCATCCATCTTCTGCAACCACTTGTCCTGTTCAGAGTCATGAGCCTATCCAAGAGGCTACATGCACAAGGCAGGGGAACAACCCAGGATGGGGTACCAACCTACTGCAGGCATGTGATCATTACAATTGATTTTCCTGAATGTATTTGTTTCTTGTAAATATGTATTAAATTATTAGATTATACGTAAATTATTTCTATCTTACTGAAAAACACCACCCCAATCCATCTTCTAATCGCTTATCCTCAACAGGGTTGCGGGGACCTCCATTGACAATGTACTTGGTAGTGGAAATAATGAGTGGTTTTCTCACTGATATTGTAGTTTTGACGTTTAATCAGGTCTTTAGGAATATATATGCATTGATTTGACTTTTTCGATGTCTTCAGATTAATGCTTGTTGTGGGTGAAAGAGTTTTCTAGGATAATTCTGCCAATAGCAAAAAAAGACTGGAAAAAAAAGTCAGTTACTTTTAGGTTAACCTTTTGCTTTTAGTTCCTCTTAGGATGAAGACAACATCACTGGAGCCCTTCTTTGGAATTTCTCTGTACCTAGCATGCCTTTGATATCCAAGAGTCAGTCCTCTACCTAAGACTGCAACAACCTAAAGCCAAACTGCCTGAATCTGCCAAGACCAGAGTCCATTAATGAGCAAATAATTTCCTTCATTCCATAATTTCCTTCATTCCTTCATTTGTTCCTAATAAGCTTCTGAAATGTTCTCAAAAATCTTGATCTGTTTGTTGTCATCGGCCGTAAGTTTTGTTGATTATCCTTATACTCCACTGTATAAGTCACTGTATAACATGCCAGTTTTCATGGTCAACACAGTTTCGGGAATAGAAGTCCAGCTGTTTGAGGTTGTTCAGCCCTTTATGAAAAGTGCGGGAAATACCTTCATTTGTAAATTAATATCTCACTGGCAGGGTTGATTTGGAGTGAGGTATTCTCTTTGTATGATATTTGTAATTGTAATGAGTATTACTGTGTGTGAACCATGTTTTATGGTTTCTGTAATTAGGACCATCTGTGTTGCTGCTGTGGATAAAGCCGCACAAAGAATTATGGGATTCCTAATGATCTTGCCCTGATGTATAACTATATTGCTTCTATGACAAGTGGTTACTCCATACTCACCAGCTTTTTGATTTTGTATATAGTTACTCCTTCAACTTGTAGGTCTAAAAACATATTTATTTTTTCATTCATACTGTGAGCTTCCAGAATTCAAAAAGGAGTACAGTCCAATTGGATTCTGTTTAAATCCAGTCAGAAGCTACAGTGGAAGCTGGTAAATATTATGCTTTCCACAATCATACCTGATTGCAAGGAATGCTTATAATGGGGTTTCGTTGAGCGCTGAACCTATCGTTTAAGTACACCATCTGTAAAACATTTCTTGAATATTTCTCCTGTTTGCAGGTGGCCTGAAAAGGAACAGAATGATACTATCAAAGAGGAAGCTGAGCTGGTCATTGCTTATGGCTCACAAGGTGCATGTTTTATTACTCAAAAGTTTTGACTGCCCCAGTTTTGCCAAAAAAAAACCCTTTAACCCATTTCTAATGGTGGACGTGGAATATATTACACTCTTGCCACCAGCTCATGAGAGTGAATGTCACTAATGGGGAAAGAATAGAGGGCAATGATGCAGCCGGATCCAAGCTGAAGTGACATCTAGCAACTGAGGTTCTAGGGCATGAAGGGAAAGTCCAATGTTGCAAAGAACTATTCACCACTAGAACACAAGAACTACGAACCACAAGAAGCCAGATAGGACAATGTTTCCCAAACCAGTCCTCAGGGTGCACGGGACGGATCAGCATTTTTGTTTAATCCCAGTTCCCAGCATACCGGTAAGGCTTTTAGAGATCCTGATTGCTTGGGTCAGGTGTTCTGGAAACTGGCATAACACAAAAATGTGGATCTGTCCAGTGTGCCCCGAGAACTGGTTTGGGAAACACTGTGATAGGGTACATAATGAGATGACAAGAAAAACACTGAGAATTAGTGAACTAAAATGAACCTCTACATCACTCTACATCAGTTTCCAGGGGTCTTATGCATAAAACTTTGCATAGATTTCACTCTAAAAGGCTACATACGCAGGAAGATGGAAGAGTACACAAAATATTCATGTTTACAATGTTTACCAGGTCCTGTAACCTTTTGTTTTTATCTCCCAATTAACATGGAACTAAATGTATATACAGAAGGTTCTCACCATACACTGTTTCCTCCCAAAATTAGTTAACTGAATAGTAATCAAAGGTGGAAAGTTCAGGTCCAGAAAGTAAAATCCATACCAAGATTGTGTTTCAACAATACAGTTGAGTAGTCTTTGACTATTACTTTTTATACTTATACTCCTTTCTGGACCTGAACTATCCACCTCTAATAGTAATACTTTAGTAATACTGACCTCTGTGGGGAAATTCTCACATTGCCTACCTCATCTTGCTCTCCATAAGGCACAAGAGACACACAGGCCTGGAGTTCTAATGTCTATGTAGTTGCAAAGTGCGGAGCTCTGCTCATGACATAAAGCTCTTTGGATTAGGCATCTGCATCTGAAGCTATGGACAGCGAAAGTTCAACCGAGTTTAATTTTAAGTTTGGAATAAAGTGGCCACCCGTCTCGCATTTTATGAGCTCGTCCAATATTGAAAAATAAAATGCTGTATCCTGTTTTGAATCAATACGGGATGTGATTGTGCCCCCCACTTGGCATATTTTATCGTGAGGGAAATCCCATATTTCTTCAGATTGGGAGTGGTAACCCCAGGCTGGAATGACCTACAAACACATTCTTAAAAGCCTTGCATTGCAAAGAACTGTTACGAGTGAGAGGTACTTACATGTAATATTGAGATCCAGGATGCTTTACCGAACCCATTTCAGTTAAGTCGTGGCCACATTTTAATAATTTGTCCCCTCATTTTAGTTAAATCATGGGTACATTTTATTAATTCATTGCCACGATATATTAAAATGTGGCACCGATATATATGATTTTTATCAGTCTGCATTGGGAGGGGCTCCGTAACAAAGAACTGATTAGTCATCCTTAACTGCCACATCTGACAGTACCATCACACTTCACATTGCACTTAAAATTCACTCAATACTTCTTATCCCCATTTGTGTGTGTAGCAGCATTGCAATCCCTTATTGAATCCTGGTTACTGTGGCACTTAAACCCATAGGATACACTGCTGATGTGTAGGTGATCCAGTCCATGGAGACTTCAAGTTTCCAAGGCTTCCATTGTCATGTATGGAATGGTGAAAATCTTTTTTGCATACTTTAAGTAGGCAATAGTGGTAAATGAATATAGGACAATATACACAAAAAATACATACCTCACCTAGGAATGCGTGATGAGTTAGAGGGGAGACCTTGGGAATAAAACTGTCCCTGAATCTCATGATCCAACTGCTCATTACTCTGTCCCATATGACAGAAGGAAGAGGAGAGAGAAAAGTGACTCTACTGGGCGACTAGAGTACTTCTATTAAACAGCCTGTCTTTCTAAGGCAACGTGTTATGTATATGTCATGGACTGCTGTGCGATGTGTGCCAGTAATGCTCTGAGCCAATCACCAATCTCTGCAGTGCTTTGTTGTTCTGTGCCAAGAATCTGACATACCAAGATGTTATACAACCAGTGAGAATAGACTCCATAATGCATCTTTAAAAATGGATCGGTACTGCTGGTGGCATTTGGACCTTCCTCAGGCATCAGAGGAAATTAATGCACTGGTGGGACTTATTAATGACTGCTGAGGTATGACGCATCCTAGTGAGGAATTTAAAATTGTACAACATTCCCACCGATTGGTATATATGGGAATGTAGGCTGCATTTTGCTTCCTCACATCAATGACAAGCTCCTTAATCTTGCTGACTTAAGGAGAGATTGTTTGTTTTGTTTATTCTTTCTGGAACCTAACCTATGCCATCTAACCTGCCCAGCCTACAAAGTGCACCTGAGTCAATTGGTATAAATAGCAGAATTATTACTTGCACACTGATACAATCACTGGATGGTGGGAAGGATTTATCAAAGGCCAAAAATGAAGGGATCCCAGGCAACCCTAAGAAAGGGGCACTAAGAATTCAGAGGCATGCATGGGTCCCAATTAGAAAACCTGACACAGAGCCCAAAGTATTCAGCTGTCTCAAGACTAAATTGCCCTAGAAAGGAAGCTCAAAGTGCTTCCTCTCCACCTTGAAAAGGGGTTAGAAGCACTTGAAGTTCTTGCAGAAGCAGAAGCATTACATAGGGAGGTAAAGCACTTGTAATTGTCTCTGTAACAGACTGCCTTGAAAAGGGAGCACAAATGCTTGTATTCGTATCAGATGTCATGGTGGCACCTCCAGGGCCTGTGCATGCATGCTGCTCAGACCAATGAACAGGTGGGCGTGTGCCCGGTCCCCCACCTTGGACAACAGCCACCTGTCAGATTGCAGGACCAGTGTTTTGGATAGTCAGCCAGCATGTGGCCCCAAGGCTACACCCACAAAACCCCAGACTGGAGGTGTCTCATCATGCCAGGGATACAAGCTAAAGGCAGACACCCAACATCAGGCATATGCCAGCAACTGTTAGATGAGAATGATAATGCCAAACCTATTTTATTACACTCTGTATTGCCAGTTGGTAGGCTTGCCATGCCCCTGCATTGTTTGAATGAATATATAGAATATATTAAAGTGCAGACTGTCGACTTTAGCTAGTTACATTCAAACTGGGTGAATTACAACATTTAGTTATTGATGGTTTGAACCCAGCAGTCTATCGCAATCCTTACTATGTAACAATTTGCATGTACATGAAATGCTATGTTGATATTAACATCACCCATCATTTCCTTCCATTGCCCAAAACCATGCAACAAAAATGAATTGGATTACCTAAATTGACTGTGTGATTAAGTGTGCACCAGTTGCAATGCATGTTATATATTACAAAAGATTACTCGATGAATCTTCAGATTAACCAGTAAATTACTTGATTATTGATAAAACCAATAATGACAGGCCTATTTTCCACATTATTTTATTCACAATTCAACAGGTGAAAGGTCTGGATCTGAATCCTTGGGTGTTTATCAATACAAAGAATACAAATACATGTATTCTTGGCAAGAGCAGTCTTGCTAACTTGGCATCCAAGACCAAAGTTGAGACACAATGAATCATGGGATTTATTCTCATTGGTGAGGATGCAACCAATGCATCCTTGACATTTGGGGCCGAGTAAGAACAACAACTGGGGAATTTTACCATCTTCCGTACTTCTGATCTTGAGTATTGGAACTACTTCAGCAATGGAAGATGACATCAAACATGTATGGGAGAACACCGGAATGGTGAAGTATTCATACTGATAAACACCCTACATGTGAAATTTGCATTTGAAAGCTGTTGCAGTGAACTCTCAATATGAGGTCCAGAGAGCTGTGACTGCTAGTATAGCAGGCCATCATTAGGCTGATAACACAAAACAAACCCATTAGAGAGACAGCAGGATCATTACAAGTGACTATCAACAATGTGGTACAAAAGAAACAAGCACTAAAGTGAATTGGTGAATGGCCCATACTGTTTGACTACATGCCATGTGATGAACTGGAATACTGTCCAGATTGCCCCCTTCCTTGAGCCCAGATATACGCCAACCATGAGCCTATACAGGAAAACTGAGAGATGGATGAAACATTGGTTGCACAAAGGCATCTTTTTATGAGAAAACTATCAGAAAAAGTAGCAGAAATCTTTATTAATGCTGCAGAGTGGAAACATGGGCATTCACAGGGCATATCACATGTCCTAACATCCTCCATCTTATATTAACCTTGCCTTCAAATATGAGGAGGCAGCCAATCAAAAACAGAGCTTAATATATATATGTGTGTGTGTGTGTGTGTGTGTGTGTGTGTTTGTGTGTGTGTGAAGCAACAGTTTAAGTAAGAGTTTTATATTATCTAAACAGAAAGCTAGTGTGCCTTCTCACTCAGTCTAGCTATATTGGTGGGCCTCCCTTGAAAATTAATCTAGGTGATTTAGAGTATGGTTCAAATATTCGCCCTCTTTTCTATAGGTTTGGGTTTCCTCCCATGGTATGCAGATAAGCAACATGGCATCTCGAAATTCTCCATAATAGTGGATCTAATATTAGTAGAATTAATAACCAGAATAAGGAGCAACAAATAAATTTTTTCTTTGAACGAACTGCAGTTTTTTATAGGGTATCACTGAATCCCAAGCACGCTGAGCGACCTCTAGGCTTTTAGGCATTAAAACGAGTTCATGGGTACGTCAAACATTTCTGCGCTCCGCAGGAACCAATCGCCTGTCGTCCGAGGGGAGGCGCTCTCAGGACGCTGCGGTTTCGCTGATTGGACGCGTCCGTCAAAGAAGAACCAGTGAAAAGGACGCAAGGTTTTAATCGTATCTTCAAATGGATTTCACTCGGACCGCCATTTTCTTAGTCCCGCCCGTAAGTAATCCAATGGCGGAATTAAACCGAAGATATTTGCGTGTGAATCACAGTAACGAATTCCCAGTTGAGTGACATACGCCTCACTATGCCTAGCTGTATTTACTGGCTACGTTTGATACCCCTTGGCCGTGCGAACATTTTCTTGTTTTGTGAGTGAGGGCTTTTGTCTTCCGGGTTTAATGATACATGTTTTTTAACCGTTATAGTATTTAGCTACATGCGTAGAAATTGTTGAAAACATGAATGAAAGTGGATCGCTGGTAATCTAAAACCACTGCTGTATGTTATTTTGAAGACGTGATATTTTTTAGACATACGCGCTGTATTTTTTACTAGTGACACAATTGACGGTTAATTGATAGTGTCGGTATTGTATATTTAAGTCACTAGTTAACATTTCTGTGTTCGCTTGTTCGTATGCAAGCTGCTTGGCTCGTTGCATAAACGTAGCAATTACGTTTCTGAATGTTTATAGGCCGTAATGACCGAAAACAGCTATAAGTAACCTGAAAAATAGAAGATCTTGATAGGCGAGGAAATACGGTTATCAGTACAGAACTGGTCACATTACAACCTAACGGAGAAGTCTAATAAAAACACTGTATCCTTATGTAATCGTAGAGGTTCAGTCTCTGCGAATAACAGGTTAGCTACGTAGCTGGAGGTTTGTTGTCCTTTATTCGCGGTTTAATATCTAACTCGGCTAATTAGCTAGCTAAAACCAACATTATTAATAATCTGCATGTTAAATAATATAGACGTTTTTATCTATTATCGCCAGTTTCCATAAAATGGATCTTCATAAGATTATTCAAGATACATTGAATGAGTTCATCCAGGCGTGTATACCAAACGCAGATTTAAGGTAAGATAACTGACCAAAGGATCAGTCTTCAGAGCTCAAAGTTATGCTACTTGCAGCGTTACGTAATGTAAACATCTTGCGATGGCTTTGCATACGTATTTAGTGTGTAATATACATTTTTCTGTGCAGCTTTCTGGATGATGTGCTTCTTTCCTACATCACTGGTGTGCTGGAAAACTTGGGCTCTCAGGACAGTATGGAGGAAAACTTTGATGTAGATGATTTTGTTGAAATGCTAGAAGCATACATTCCTGGCTTTGCTGAAATCGAAGGGTTAGACTGCTATTTATATAAATTATACCGTGTGTTTGAAATGTTGCCCATCTTTTTATTCTTTAAAGGTAAATTAAGAGAACAATATGACAAAACACATTTTTGGTGGCCAAGAGTGTAGGTCGAGAGTAACAGTTTTACCCACTACAGCATCTAAGGATGAAGATTTTAATCAATCATTAAATTAGCCTTTGAAACTTCATTCTCATGGTGCTGGTTATGCTGAAAGTATTGTTACTTAATCTCTTAATTGAATGTAGGTATAACTTATTGTCTTTTCCCAGGGTAAAAGTATGTGAGATGATATTTCACTTGGCGTCAAAACTAGCTAGAGCACGAGGAGAAGGTAAGTTTCAGTATTGTATAACTGGCAAACAGTGAATGATATTGTGTAAAATACAGATACTCCTTACTTGATGACCAAGTTCCTTCCCTTCAACTAGGTTAAGCGAATTGGTTGATAAGCGAGGAGTCGCCCCTTACTGATATTTCAAACATACTGTACTGGTAGTGGGTTTGTGTCAACTATCTTTAGATGTTGTTTTAATGTCGCTTGCACCATTTATAGCATTTTTTTATGTATTTGTAGATGTTTAAACAGTCGTATTGTATACTGTAACAGTGTACTGTTCCCGTTGCGTGTTTCTTCCGTATGTGACAGGTGAAAATCTGTGAGTGATTAACTGTAATAAACACAGAAAAGACTTCGGAGATCTATCTAGGATAGCAAATTTACAACAAGCTGGGCGATAAGTGCTAACAATCAACAGAATTACAGATACAGTGGTACCTCGGTTCTCCAACTCACTAGAACCCGAATTTCTTGAAAGTCGAACAAACCAGTTTGACCTAGAACTCAATCTGAATATCGGAAGTCGAACCGTGAACGCTGACCTAATATAAATTGTATGCGCCAGGAAATGAGTCATACTACAATGCAATTCTTACTTGAATGCCTTCTTCAGACTGGATGATTAACCAAATAAAGCAGCGCAACATTACAGTAACTAACAATAAATAAACCACTAACTTACGTGTACT
>JAODJU010000062.1:10248995-10296995 GCA_026776725.1 Gnathonemus echidnorhynchus | reverse complement strand
CCAATTAATTGGTTTTCCATTATTTCTTATGGGAAAAATTCAATCAGAACTCAAACTTTTTAGGATTCGATCCGGAACGGATTAAGTTCGAGAACCGAGGTACCACTGTAAATGATATGCTAAATATATAGGTATGTATTGCAAATTAACATCACTGCAATCTAATGAATCACTGTTGGCGTCCTTTTGCACATTACCGAACTAAGTTTTGAAACAAACTTGCAGCCATTGCTTTCGAAGATGTAAGAAAGTTATAAGACACTTTAACCTTGTGCAACTGGAGGTTCTCTATCCCGCAATACAAAGCATGTGCATCAAACTACATGCAACATTTCGGAATAAAAGTCAATCGCAAGTTCAGCATAAATTGATACGGCATATCAAACAGGGAAGGCAGCTTGCAGTGACTCAGTGCATTACATTTCAAAGTATTTCTTTGTTTGTTACTGCTTAAAGTTGGTATTTCAATGTCTTTTGACCTGATATTCTTTGTATCTATTTAAAGACAATGGCCTACCAGAGATGGCGATAAAGGAATCATATTTAAATGAATGTACTGTCTCACCTCATGGGATTTCCATGCAAGAAACGCAGGGCCTTTCAACAATGGAAGAGGGAGCTACAGCTAAGGTATCCGCCACCGATTGTAAGAGGTTAAGCCAGGGGTGGGCAGTCTTACCTGCAAAGGGCCAGTGTGTTTGTGGGTTTTCACTGCAACTCTCTAATTAGGTCACTAATCAGAGGACTGATTGGTTGACGAGTCCTCACACCTGGGTTTGAACAGCTGACGTAAAGGTCATCCCAAAAACCTGCATACTCACCGACCCTTTGCAGATAAAATTGCTCACCCCTGGGTTACGCAGTCATTACTTATTACCTGATTATTGTATAATTCAGTAAAATATGATCAAAGCAGTAATGGCTTAATGATGTCTTAAATTACTTGTATCTGTTAATAAAATGTAGTTTGCAACATTGATGGGGCTAATTACTGGTTTCTTAGTACTTAGGTTTCTTCTAGAGCAGGGTTCTCAAGCTCCAGCCCTGGAGGGCCGGAGTCCTACACAGTTTTCGGTTCACCCTCGTTTAACACACCTGATTCAACTCCTTGTACTAATTACCACACAGCTCTTGAGCTGAATCATTTGTGGCGGAACAGGGAAAGAACTAAGCTACACAGGGCTCTGGACCCCCAGGACTGGAGTTTGAGACCCCTGTTCTAGAGAATATCTGAGTTCACAGGTACTAATAATATGAGTGCTGTAGGTGGCCAACCATATGAGGAATATAACATTAACCTGCATTAATTCCTCTGGGATCACTTTCAGAGACAGTCTTAAAAAGGGGAAAAATTGCTTTCCTATTTCCTAATGGCAAAGGCTGACAGATGTCTAACAATAATATAGTAATTGCAGTGTTTGAGACCAAAATCTCATTTTGGTAAACCCTTACAAAATAATCATAATGCTTCAGGCAACTTCTAGATTTTTTTCTTTTTTGAATCTTAGTGGTGACCTATACGCTTTTGAAGAAGTGAAATTCTTTTAATTTGAAGTTTTTGGTGGCATGCCCCAGTTATAGTGTAATATTTGTATTTATTTGGGATGTTCTTTAGGAAATGTAGAGGTGAACATTCTTAAAAGGATAAAAATTCCCAAAGACTTGTTTTAGCAAAAAATATTATAAATGTCATACGACTGGAATTCGACATGTGGATTGGATTGTTCTTCAAAAGTAAAACCTTAATATGATTTGCTGTGTGTTTTAATTTATATGTAGGAGAATAGTTTTGGAGGAGATGCCCAGATGCAGCAACTCCTTGAGATGTTCCCTAAATGCAGTGTGACAGAGGCCATGGGTGCCTTGTCCATTGCCAAGGGAGATATGGAGGAGGCTGTTCGGCTCATCATAGAGGGAGATGTTCAGCTCCGTCATGACCATCCTCTTAAAGTAAGTTAACCCATAATTCATTCCCCCTATGCGAAAAGGTCATCATTTTTATTGTGATTGACATCAATTGTCAAATTCACCTGTGCGTTTTGTCAGTTTAGTAGTGAAGTATTTCTAGTCATTTCGATGGCGCCAGCCATTTATACTGGTTTATGATACATCCAGTTATGGAATAAAACATAAACAAGGGCATTATTGCCACTTTAGGTTTCTAGATTCCAGAAAATGGATGCATCACGTTTTATAATTTTTTTTCTTCTTCTTAATACTTTCTGCCGTACTATCATGAGGAAATAAGAATTTAGCATAATAAAATATGGTCAATATAGAGGAATGTGAAGAAAAATATCCTGATTTTTGTCCAATGTTATGTTTTTAACAGGTGAAACATTGTAAAGCTGTCTCACCACAAGCTGATAAAAAGTTGAAGGCAAGCATTCTTGAAAAGTAAGTTGAATCTTGTTTATGCGTGATTAATGGTTCTCTTCCATTCATATATTATTTGTTGTTAATTTGTTGTTAATAACTGTGTTAAATCCAGAAGGATAATGTGGGAGGGCATTACAAAAGGCTAGTAACCAGTGTTTTCATGTTTGTTTCGCTGATTTCTCATTTTCAGAAATAATAATTGCTGTTTTCCTTTAATTGGTGTCCCTAATTGCAGGTTAGACCTAAAAATAACTCTAGGATTCATGACTGAGTTTTGACTTTCGTGTCCATTGAACTGGCAGCTTTATTTGCTTCACTTTGTGTGATATTCATCCCATCCAGTTCCATCCCCCAATAAACATGGTGCTGTTTATTACAACCATAGAGTCCCAAAGTTTAATAGTGTATTCTTAAGTTGTTCTTAAATGTTTTTTTCTTTTAGGTATATGTTAATAGATGATGAGGAAGATAAGAAAATTCACAGACCTGTAACACCCAAAGAAGTAAATGATTTTCCTGTTAATCTTTTGGATGGATGGATGGATGGATGGATGGATTGATTTTTCAGATCAATGTCAATTTCAGATCAATGACAGATGCAATTAAGTATAGTAGTACTAGTGTGTACTGATAAATGCTACATTTTGCAGTTCAGTAGGATTCAGCAAAAGATTTTATAACAATATGAAGATTTTCACAAAGGAATTTAAACTGAGATTACATTACTTGATCCCTGATTGCAATGTTGCCTTTTATGCAGGCTCCCAAAAAACTGGTGCGTTATCATGATGGTCAGGTGGTGACAACCAAAGGGGAAAAATATCACCAAGTCAAGAATGAACAGACAGAGGAAATGAAGAAAACTTACATCAGTCTTAAACCAGCACGCAAGTATAGATTCCATTGATATCCAGGAGACTAGATGGTTTTGTGGGTGTCATTCACATTTCAGACAAGGTACCATAGCAAATGAAGTTTTCTTTACTGTGGTGATGTTTTATCATCTTTAAAGGCAAACAAATGGGTCATTATTGGACATGTGAGTGTGTTCATGAGATGACTAATCCATAATTGCACATTCCTGTTAAATTTTTAAAATTTTAAATCTCCAATTTTAAACTCTTATTCAAGTCTTTGGTGTACCAAAGTTACCGGTTCACTAATAGCATTTATCTGCCAAGGTAAAAAATAGTAAATCATTAAAACCAGTGGTTTATCTTGGTACCATCATGTTTTCAAACCAGAGTAATTCTGAGTAATCTTATAATAGAAAGCCTAATGCTAATCTGGCCCAGATTTTTTTTTTTCCTCCTGTTTTTGTCTCATTTTTTATCTTGATAAGTTGTATATTTTAGATTTACCTGAATGACCTTTAAGATGCATGTTCTTTATTTTTATATATATGTGTATTAAGGGTATGTATATATGCACTGAGACATTTAAAATAAGCGAAATGTTATATAAGATATCCAAGAACCAGAGAAATGTTGTAAATGTCGAACTACATCTTTTTAATGTACGTTCTCTTGCAATAACTAGTCTCATATGGTTCTAGTAGCATTTTATTGGTGGTAGGTGTAATTTGGATTTGTATTCTATTTTTTGTTGGCAAATTGGAATAGATGTGTGTTCCTGTGTATATATTTTTTTAGGTAAAGGTCTTTTACCTCATGAATATTATGTATCTACATCAGTGACCAGAAGGTATTGTTTTTTTTATTAATGAATTTTGTCATTATTTGTGTTCATTTTTGAATTAAAATGGCTTGTTTGCATATTGGCAAGCTTAACATGAAAATAAAATGCGTGATTACTTGACTTTCAGATATTTGGAAATGTAACCAAGATTATGTTAGTGGAGGGAGTTGGACATTTTTGGGTAATTTTTGTTTTCAAATTGAATAGTGAACTTAAAAGGATAGCGGGTATCCTCTGTTATAAGTATGGATTGTGATTCAGAGACATTATATAAGAACGGTTTGAGTGGGTAGTACTGTGTGGCCTCACCACTAGATTTGTGGGTTCAGTTACTGAATTTACATGGGTTTCACCTGTTCTGGGTCGGCTTCCTCCACGCGTCCTCTTGATACATCTTTGATCTTTGGGCTGCGCTTTAGGGAACTGTCCATCTATTCATGTTCCATACCACTTGCCTAATAGGCTGGTACAAATTAACAATAATTAGTCTTCATTTTCAATGAATACTTTCCCATCCACAGCCGGGTTTGTTGTCTTTATCATGACTTTTAATTTAATAATTAATATCTGGTGAATGTTTCCGATGCAAACCACTTTCCCATTAATTTTATCATAGCTGTAATAAGCAAAGATGGAACATGCTTTGTGAGATTCATTGAAATACAATCTATTCATCAAGCATCAACTAAATTTTAACAAGGCCTTGTGGTCTTATTGGTGGAACTCCCACTATGTCCATATTGAAATAAGACTACTGACACTGATCAGCCTGTGGGTGGCACTGTTCATCCATTCTAAAACCATACAGCTTATCTAGTAAATGGATACGGTGAGGCTGTAGCCTTTCCCAGACAGTGCAGAGGAACATCCTGGATTTAATAGACCTTAAACAGGCCAAGTACTCGCCTCCAATGTTCACTTAATTGCATGGTTTTGGACAATGAGAGGAAGCCCATGTAAAGTTGATCTCCATACACACACAACGAGGGAAGGAATTGAACCCACACCCTGCAGGGTAAGGCTACAATTCTAGTATAATTTTAATATAGTACGTGGGGAAACTTTCCAAATTAAAATGAACTAACATGATTGGCAACAATACAAAACTAGCAGCACCTCTAAAAATGTAAATGGCTTAGGGCTGTGTGAAAGTATAAAGGTTTGTATAACTGTTTAATGTGATTTTGAATTGCTGGAGGTAAGACGGGGTAAATGGTTAGACAGGGACATAAGCAATATATCAGAGACCGAAAACCGGCTATTGATGCTGCCTGCCTCAGTGGCATTCCCATTTATACTACAGAACATTTATGCAGTTTGTCCTGTTATATGTTGTAATTACTGTTGAAGTAGCTGGTTCTCTGCAATAAAGTCATCTTATGAGGTCAATGAGAGATGCTTAAGTATCTGACAAAAAGTAAAATGTGTGCGGTATATTCATACAGCCCCTATGGCAAACGTGAAATTGAAAAAAATTTAGTGCAAAGTTTCTTGTGATCCTGACCTGGAAAAGTGGTTAGAAAATAGGTGAACAGTTGGAAGCAGTAAGTTTCGTTATCCCGAGAACGTCTTTACACAGGCCACGGAGACGGATTTTTTTTTAATATGTTCGGAAAATCGGTATTATCTCAGTTGACCTTTTCATGTACTTAAAATATGTGAATGAGTACCCCTGTGTGATTTCTTAAAATGATTCAAAGGAGTTTCATATTTATATTACTTTATCCCCTTTTATTTGAACAGCATATATACTATTGTGTATAATGAAAAACAGGTTAGATAGTCTCAAGTCTGTAATTTCAATATGGTCTAAGTGAAACAAAAACTTTAGTACATCCAGGCTAAATTGCATAAGGCCCCTTAAATCGTTTCACCTACTCACAGATGGTTGGTTAAGTAAGTTTTCAAGACAAGCCGTTAATGCCACATTAATTTCAATATTATGTCTTATGGGCTCCTTTTAATCTATTATGGCTCAATATGGCAAGGACATGAATGCAGTGTGTAAAATAACATGCATGATACATGGTTCTATTGCGACAGTGAGAGAACACAAGAATACACAATCTGGTATGGCACGTCTGCCACAAAATATAAAGATGTGATTAGAAGTTTGATCATTCTAAAAATAATTCAGCTAAATCACAACCGCAATAGTCAACAAGTCAACTAGATTTCAGGCAATACATAAATGAATATCCTCTCACTACACCTATTTTTTAAATGATTAATCAATGCCACACTGTGTGTTATGAATACAAATGATAAATATGCCAGATATACTTAATTTTTTATTTTTCAATTTTCACTTAACTTTATTTGCAGTCACGACATTAATGCTTTTCATTCTTATGTCCAGTAAGAAACTGCCAGATCCCCTGCCTATAGTGTTCATTTCCAAAGGCATACAAGTAGGCATTGAATGTAGGGGATGTTTTTGCCAGAAGAGGAGGCACCTAGAAAAAAACAATGCAATTTGAAAGTATAATTATTAAAAACATTCAATATACACTGCCTGGCCAAAAACCGAATTTAGCTTTGATTATGGTGCACATTCATCAGTGCGTCGTTTCCATATGGTTATGCAACATCTCAACATTTTTTTCCATCCAGATTTGCATTAATTTCCCATCGAGATCTTGTATCGATGATAGGCGAGTTGAACCACTCCATAAAGTAGTCTTCAGCGCATCTCAAAGATTTTCAGTGGGGTTAAGGTCAAGGCTCTGGTGGCCAATTCGCGTGTGAATATCATTCCTCATGCTCCCTGAACCACTCTGACAATTCAAGCCCTGTGAATCTTGGCATCATCGTCCTGGAATATGCCCATGCCGTTAGGAAAGAAAAAATCCTTCGTTGGGATGCCCGGGCCAGTCAGGAGATTCGGTTGCTCAGCTGACTTCACTTTTTTGCGGCAGAATGTTGCTGAGATGTAATAATGATCCAATCATCGGCTCTTAAGTACTTACTGATTTAAATTCAAATGCTGACAATTTTTTTGGCCGGGCAGTGTATGTCATGCATTATAATATTATAATAAATATGATTACCATTCTCAGCCTAGGTGACACAAGAGTGGCATCTTCAAAAGCAGCATATAAGGACAGCACTGCATATGGAGCCCAGCAAAACAACAGTGTCTTCAGAGGAGTGCCAGGGTTAAACTAGAAATGAATGACAATCAGGATTGGCCTTGAAACAGTCAAATAATGTGCTTCATGTATTATTTTTTAATTTTTTGGAATTAGACTTTTTATTGAGCTAATAACCAAAACAGCACATACATATAGGTGTGGTTCTGCAAGAACATCACATATTCCAGTTAAAAATTAAAAGTTAAAAGCAATGCTCTTTTTCTGCAAAAAAAACAATGGAATTCTTTATTACTGACGTTGATTCAGGTTAAACAAGCAATTCTCTCAAAAATTATTTTAGCTGTTGCTGTGCACTAAAAATGCTTGTGTCCCCTAAAAAAGTTATGCACCAGTGACAGAACAGCACTCGAAAAGCAAACAATCTCACCTTATATTGGCTGGTCTTCTTAAACTTTCTTTCAATTGATTGGTAAGAACTCATAACAGTGATGGCTTGTATAAACAGATTGCAAATAGCCATTGGGAGCATATAGGAGACGTAGTTCCTAGAGGAAATTCAGAACACATTACGTTTCAATATGGCTTAATTATCAAAATGATATTTTAATCAAGCTCACTTAACAGTGATACAAGGCTCTTAAGATCTTAAGTGTTACTATATTCTTCTGATACTGTTTTACAGCGTACTGGCTGGTGTACCTGTCACCTTTGGAGTAGTCCAGAGTACAGCATGTTCTGAGGGGTTCATAGGCATATTCTCCCCATCCAAGTAATGGCATGGCAGACCAAAATCCAGTAAAACACCAGATGAACACGACCAGAGGAATTACATCACTCCATTGTAACTTCGTTCCTAAATAGGACATTGGGGAATTAGGATATGATAAGAATTCTTAATTAAAGGTTATCTAACCCTTAAAATGCTTCCGGTTTCTCGGTGCATTATTTTCTGTGGTTCTACTTACTGGTACAGTATTGATGGTACCTGTCCCAAGCAATTGCCGCAATAAAATTAATGCTAGCAAGGGCAGTTAAAAATCCTTGAAAACCATGAGTCTGACATCCCTCTGGCCCATATGGCCAATATCTGTGGAACACAAGTAAATGTGTTAACAAGCACTTAATGGAATGAGCTGCTATTTCATTACTCAGATTTAGAAAAAATGCATTTCACTGACATATGTAAAATAGCTTAATAGATTTATGTAAAAAAAAGAAAAACATTACCAACTGAAAACTAGAAAAATGACAATTTGCACAGTTTTTTCAAAAATACTATATACAGGAATCAACATTGTATATTATATAATTTATGATAATTTACTTTAAACAGCAATAAAAAGTCATCAGTTATTTTTTTACCCCAAAAAGCTTGAGAATGCTGCAACAGTTGCATTTATGCAAATTCCAATGTCAGCCATAGCCAGGCTAAACACTAGAAAATTACTTGGGGTTCGTAATTGTCGTATTTTGAAGAAAGAAACAAATGTGAGAGCATTGAGAGAGAATCCCACCAGACCTTAAATAAAAATGAAAGCAAGTGGAAAGAGAAGAAACCATTAAAACATCAAGCATTTAAATTGTACATTAAAACTGATGAACTGAAATATTTCACTACTGTTTCAAGAAGTCAGTAATAATTTGACTATTAATTATGAAAATGTACATCTTTCTAAGTTCTTTTTTGCCAGTAGCTTACCTTCAAGAAAAAGAACACATCCTATTGCGAAAACGTCGAAGTCACTGAATCCCTCAGGTAAAGTCACCATTTTGTTTTTGACAAAAATGTTTTTAACAAAACTTTGCAGGTTGATAATGCATCACCGTTTGACTATCTAGTCTGTCTTGATATCCCATAGTATGTTCATAAGAGGCTTTCTTTTAAAGGGCCTTTTTACAGGAAAGCACACACACTGTTAAGTCCCAAAAAGAATGTTAATGAATATGACTGAACAGCTAATCCAATTAGCACGTATAATAAGGCAATTGTGTCCTGGAAGACCAGTGTTACCTAATCAGTTCATGCTTTTCTGGTATTATATTGAAACTACCATATGTGAATTTTATTTTTCATTAACAGAAGTTCAAGTTAACCTGAATAACATGAATTCACTTTAACCATACAAATACACTCTCCTGTAGCATCATTATTCTAGTTATGACACATTTGTTCTTCAGCTATTTAAGATAAATGCTATATATATATATATACACACACTTTAACACAGTGAAAAAAAGTTTCATTTTTTATTATTGTTGTAATTGTAGCATTCTAAGAATAGGCATTTAATTGCATTGAATTAGAAACAATGGTTTCATTGTTTATGAAGCTCTACCCTGGCCACGTGATGATAAGATTGTGAACCTTGGCAAAGCTACAAAAAATCATTAAAATGCCATAGACGAGTTTTCTTTCTTTTTATTAGTAATTTTTATACTGCGAACATTTTCACAGAGTCTGGAAAGGCTAATGTATTGATAGCATGTTCACATATTTCAAATACACTTTATGTAGTCTTTGTTAATTAATTAAAGTTGAAAACAAAACTCCGTAATCTCTTCAACATGCTTTAGCCTCTTTGGAAAAAGGGTAAGGCAAAATCCAGTTCAGAAAAATACAAATATCACCTCATGGCAGGAGTGTTGCAGAAAACGTGACGGTGAGACCTTCTGGGAGGGTTTGGAGTCTGCTAAATACATCATATTTTATATATAACAAAAACTGCTCATTATGTTAGTAACATGCATACATCAGGAATAGGTCTCTGCTTAGGCAAATATTCAAGCTCCTATAAGTGTAATTCAACAGTCATCCAGGAACCTTCTGCATAGCGGCAGCTGCAAGCCAATAATCACCATGAATAGAGAGTGGGGATTATTGTTGCATTCTATTTGAACTTGGAAGTCAGAATTTCTGAGGTCCTAGTCGAAATTTCAACTGGAACGCCCCCTGAGGTTGGAGTTCCGACTTGAAGAGTCAGAGGAACCTCTAGATCCCCGACTTCAGAATTCAAGATTTACAACAGAAGTGAAAACTGTAGTTATACACTGTTTATTAAGCACTTCTGTGTGGCTCATTAAATCGATCGTACACACACTGTCCAACTACTGTGGACGTTGCAACGGTGTTTGTATGTGCAATATACCAGGTAATGTGTTATCAGCTGGTATTGCTAACAAAGAACTGGGGCCTGTTTCAGAAAGCAGGATTTTTTTGCTTGGCCAGATTGCTTGTCAGATTTAAGGTAGTCTGGGATAAATGTAAGTGAATGAAGATAAAGGCCATTTAAACTGGGGTACCTTAAATCTGACGATTTATCCGGTAAGCACGAGCCTCCGACTTTCAAGGTAAATGGAATGCAGCATATCTTCCCTGGCATAGCTAAAATCTGAATCATGCAGGAGAAAGGAGAAAGCAACTAGTAAGCAGGTTGAACTGCAACCACCCACTTTGAGGAAGACGTATTTTCAAGAACAATTTAAGTTTGTTGGCTGTTCTTAGACATGCCCTTTTGCAAATAAAATGAATGCCTCAATTGAGAACTGTGCCCCTTTGTCAGACACAACAGTCTCTGATGTCGCAAGGTAGACAAAGACTTCTTTGATCGTCTGAATTGTAAGTGGACCTGAGCAGTCTTTCTTCGATGTACCATGAGGAGTAATCCATGATTAGCAGGCAAGTCTTCTTGGGCCACTCAATCGGATCCATCTCTATATTGTATTCTGTGTTTCCAGCAGACTTTACATCTCTCTATTATTTGACCTATCAGGGAACAGATAGACTCCCTAAATTCCCTAAAATCCCCTCAAGGGACCTCTGTAATTTCTCCACACAGAGATGGTAGCATTACTAATCCCTCTCCTAATAGTATTTATTAAGCTCGATAACCTCTTTTTTAAGTTTGTCCATAGTACCTCTTGGTGTCTGTTAATCCTCTTTATATATGTCACTGGCCAGCCTGATACCGAGTACAAACAGCTGATGCTAAACCTTGTCTCAGTTGTGTTAGAGCACTGCACAACCATGTTTCAAGGGCTTAGTTCCCATCTCATCTTCTGATTTGCGTCTCTGCCCAAATCCATTCTGTTCTTCAACCATTCTTTCAGTAGCTTTGGATCTGGGTCGATCTGAGATAAAAGTTTTGCCAGGCAGTTTCACAATGCCTCTGAAATAATGAACATCTGTCAAGCAAGTTGTCATCTGCAAAATTCTTATCAGCATCAAGGCCTTAGACCTGTTGAACTGGAATCTCCCAAAAGGAATGATTAACGTTGAGGGGTCATGACTGGTAATCTGGAAAATCTGGGAAAATCCAGACTAGGCATATAGTTTTTTGAACATTCTGGCATATTTTTTTTATTTGAGCTGGCAGAATATGGTACTCTTGTTACACTGCTGCATTTTGGGGTAGAAATCCTGATCTTCTTACATGGGCTTTGGGATGGCAAGTATATCTGAAGACCATTCTATCACTTCTGTGATCACCCCATATCCATATCATTAGCATGATTGACACCATTATTATTCAGCTTGCTCCCATTGTTGATTTTTTGTTTTAGCTGTGGCACTTTGTTCCCATCATGGAAACAAGGAGAGGTCTATGGTTCTTTAAGAGCCTCATCTTTTTAGTGTTCAGAATTCCACCGAACATCCATTGCTGGGACCAGTTGGGTTTCCTTGTGCCCCAGTTTCATCTGGTTCAATCTCATATTTTCAAGGTCCTTCTGGCATCTAGGCACAGCAACTAACAACATCAATTCCATCAATTCCTCCTTTTCACAATATGAAGTTGCAGGCAAATATCCATGAAAGAGCGAGATTTATTCAAGGAAAAATAGGTAAATACACTATATGGACAAAAGTATTGGGACACACTTATTTAATCATTGAATTCAAGTGTTTCATTCAGACCCATTGCGACAGGTGTATAAAATGAAGCAACTAGCCATGCAGTCAGATTTGTAAATATTTGTGAAAGGATGGGTCATTCTGAAGAGCTCAGTGAATTCAAGCATGATACGGTCATGGAATATCACCTTTGCAATAAGTCAGTTTGTGAAATTTCTTCTCTGAGAAATTCCACGGTTAATTGTAATTGTAAAGTAACAGAGCGGGGTTGCCGAGTGCTGAGGCACATAGTGTAAAAGTAGCCAAAGCTCTGTTGACTCAATAACTGCCAAGATTCAAACTTCCTCTGACATTGATCCCAGCACAAAAACTGTGCACTGGAAGCTTCACAGAATGGGCTTCCATGGCCGTGCAGTTGCATGCAAGCCTCACGTCACCCAGCGCAACGCCAAGCCCCAGATGGAGTGGTGTAAACCACCCCGTCACTGGACTCTAGTGAAAACGTGTTTTGTGGCTTAATGAATCATGCTGAAACAGGGTGATGAGCAGGAACCCTCTAAGCAGTCCAGTTTTTGCGGGGAGAGAGATCATAAGATGCTTGCACATTTTATTCTCCCCAGTGCAGGTTTGAAGCTGGACTGGGGAAGACAGTGGCACCTTCCATTTGGAGCAAATAGCAGCTAGCAGCCCTTTTCTCTTAATACTCCTTTGTGGTCAACTGTTAGTCAGCCTAATTCCTGGTGGACTGTCACGTTACATTACACAAAGGTTAAAGAAATGGCTGTCCACTAGGAATCTAATTAGTCAACCCATTAACTTACCTGACACTGCACAAACACATTTAACTACACAGCTTTTCTATTTCAAACCATGTCAAGGAACTGCACCATCATGCTCATTGCATCTAACTTTACAACGAATAGTAAGAAAACATGCTGTTAAATAAACCTTTAAGAGTTTCAAATCCTGGGAAACAAAAGGTTTTCATAGCGATTTGATAATACTCTTGGCCTTACTGAATATGACCAGCAATACTTGAAGGCTTTGAAATAGAGGGATTTGGCTCTGGCATGGACAAATACAGTCATTTTCTGTCTCTTTTCGATTTCTCTTTAGACCGGAGGTGTGGGATACTCAAAATCTGTTTGACTAATTATTGCACCATTTTCTGGGGTGGAACTTAAGCAATGGAAATTTAGTGGTCTTACGTCAAGTTACACCTGATCAAGTCCCATCCAAGGTCCATAGTAAATAATATAAACTGTTCTAGAGGTGCCTGAAAGGGGATGCAGTTGGGCGTTAGTGGGTATATCACTGTGTAACAGGTGCAGAACAACGGGCAGCGCTGCCAGCTGTATAATAAACCTCTGTCGATATCGAACTTGTAATACTGTATGCATACAGTAATGTTTATATGATGGACAGCTACAGTATTGAGATACACACAAATTGACTTGCTTCTGGTGGTCTCTGTCCCAAATGCAAACACAATCCAACACAAGGCTGTTTTTCTTTTCCTGTGACTAGCCGGATGATGTAAAAAATGTTCCAACTTTATACAATTCATGAACAATTTAGGTCTTAAAATATGTGCAGTTAAAGATCTTAATGCAAGTTGCACAATATGGTTAAAAACCAGCAATACCCGGAAAGACATTAAGTGACAAAGCAATTAACTGCCATTTTTAATTGGGATTTTTGCTAAATGAGGGTCAGGAGAGGATTGAAACTAAGAGTTTAAAAATATATATAAAACACACACAACCTGCAAATTCATATACTCAGCTATGTTCATATTTAAACTCCATATCAACTAGCTGATGAATATCAACTACAGGCATTTACAAAATCCAGTGTTTTGGAACATATGTGCCTACTTTCCTGGTGAACCAAACAAAACACGTAATATTCATGTAAATGTCACCTGCTTTCCTATATCATCTCCATGTGTTTTTGTCATTTTTAGAAATTTGGATACTTTGATAATTTATAAAGTACTATACAATTTGTAGTACTTTATTTGGTATAATTGCTGCACTATGACATGCAAAGAGGATCCCCAACATCATCATAGCCAATAAATACATTACAAAATGCTACTTGACACTTAGCAAAACTTTCAGGGAGCATTTACATTTTCTAAATATATTCTATATTAAAAAAAAAAAAAAAAAAAGATTTGTTAAAAACAAAAACTGAAAATGGGACCATAAGTTAATACTGAATAATGTGCATTATTCTAACTTTGTCCAATATTTGAACATTAACAAAGCAATATAGGGCATATTTCACTGTACAAAGAAAGAGCCCAATAACACTTTCACAAATTTTGTTTGATTACCAAATTCCGATGTGTCTTTTCAGTTTTCAAGCTATATTTAATTTACAACTCACCCTATACAATAACTATTATTGAAAACATCATTCACTTGTAATATCTTAGCATCATAAATCAGGAATATTTACACATTTTTGGAATCAAATAAGATGATAAATAGGCAAATGTGTTCAAGTAGTGCATGCACTTGTAGCTTCTACATGCATACAAAAATAGAAATGAAAGCACACAGGGAACAAAACCAATGACAATGCACTAGCTGAAGTTCTGTTCGTATCTCCCCTTGATCATTGTGTTCAGTAGCGGTCCAACCTGGGAGAGAGAGCCAGAAGCTTCATATTATTTGGCTGACAGAAGGAGGTGGTAATATATAATAAATTAACAACAATAATAATAATTAATAAGTAGTAGTAGACATTCAGAACATTATGATTTAAGACCTTCCATTGCACAGAATTATTTTATTTTGAATGTGCTCTGCTTGCTGCCACATTAGTGTTTAGGTGTGTAACACAGTTCAGTATTTTTTGTATATTCTTTCACAGAGTCAAACAGAAAAGGATGTCACAATAAAATACCTAAAATATTTTATAGGATGTCATAAACAGCACAAGAAACCTGGAATTCATTCCTTATCACAAACAAAACTGCGCTGCTTTGTGAAATGTGCCTTTTAATATGCGGGGCCTCATTCTTTACCTTTATGGTATGTAGCACCAAGAACAGTAATAGAATATGCAGTATTTTATTTTCATTAATTCTTGAAATTTGACAGCACCATTCAAAGCTGACTAAATCTGATTAAATCAGACCACCAGTGCGCTTTCCATATGCTGAGGCAGAAATATGAGACTGCAAATTTACTCTAAGCACAGGCTTAACATGTGTCCTTCGGGAAAACGTGTAATGAGAGTAGAGAAACAAAGAAGCTGGCCCTTTAATGAGCATTTAATTTAAAAAGCAGCTATACATGGGAAATGGCTAGGCTACCACTGGAATACAAAAAAGTGCTGAAATGAAGATCAGCAGCATTGCATGGTATGATCTCATATTATCCTTTGAAAAGTAACAATACGATACCATTTAATAAGACAATTTAAATGTTAAAAGGGTGAATTCTAATTCAATTGTGAATGGGTTTTCCTGGAGGACAGTGGCGTAGCAGGGCTGTTGTTTTGCTAGGGATTTTCATGATACACACCACAGAGCACATTTATCACATTTGGAGGGAAAAAGGGGGGGAAAAAACAATTACAAAAAAATACATATATTACAAAAATATCTGTGAAACTCAGCTTGGCGAACAACAAAAAATATGCTGCTGAACCGAAGTTTCCCAATACAATGCAAGTAAACCACAGATTGATTTTTCATGACCATCTTGTCATCTCTCTCTCTATGCCTCTATTATACCCACAAGTAAACAGCGCATATGACACTTTTGCAATAAAAGTTCATGTTCCTTTCTGTGTAGCCATTCATATATTCATTGTCCCTAGAACTGCTCATCTGATACAGGACCACCAAGGTCTAATCTTGGGCACACAAAGTACAGAGCAGGGTATGACCAGGATGACATGCATATATAGGCCTGCACATTTAGGACAGTAATAGAGGCACCACTGCACCTAACTTACATATCTTGGGAGGGAGGGAGAAAAGCAGAGCAGTCAGAGGTAATTCACACATACAGGGAGAACATGCAAGCTTCGTACACACAGAGGGCCGAACCCTACAGCTGTGTGGCCATAATGCTACTTACAGAATTACTGAATAGCCGTTCCCATATTAATGTATCAGAACAACACTTAGTGTTTCACACATATTGCCATTAATAAAAGTACTCACAGAATCTGAAACTGAAAATCATTTTAGGAACTATAGACAAAAGTTGAAGACTAACGCATCGTTGCAATTAAAGATATTAATGTCAGCTAATTATATCGTAATACATACACAATAATCCAGTATGCATATTATACTATACTATATTATAATATTAGAAACTGGTACAACACAGTGACAAGTTATTAATACACACTGATCATATACAATTTCATCATATTCCACACCATAGTGGTAGTCTGACAGTAAGATTAGGATAAGATTATTTGGGGCTAACCAAGTTCAGACCACCAGTGATCTTTATATTTTGGTCAAATCAATTGCATTTAATGATTTTTTTCTTCCATCTATAATAAATGGATATATAGTGTGTATCATAAGAATGCATCCTTTGCAAAACACCGACCACTCCCCTACTTAGAATCAGAATTTTTTTTTTTGCTTTTTAGGCCCTTGATACTTCTTAATAAACTGGAACTACAAAATGTTTAGAAAAATATAACTGTACCTCATGTGGATTTCCCAAAGCTTCGCCCAGCATTTTCTCTATGTTCCGCATAATAGCCACCTTCTGGTGAGCTTTTAAAGGGTACTCTATCCTCTTTGGAGTAGGTGCTCCCTAGAAGATGGAAAGGACAACTTCAGATAAAAAAAACAACAACCATACAGTTTCAGAATTAAATACTGTAAATCAGACTTCCTGCTTCTCTCACTGCAAGAAGTACATACCTTATACCAGAAATTGACTGTGATAGTCACTCCTCCATTTAACAAGGACTCAATGTGATGCCACCTGGGACGTTTACAAAACAGAAAAAAACATTTTTTAGATGCTAGATAATGACAACTAAACCAATTTTTACTCACTGAGTGCTGATGTATCCTCTTACCAGTACATTGGGATATACAGAACGTCCCCTGGTCCTACCACAGTCTCATATCCAACGACGTTTTTAAATTTAGGAAACCTTTCAGTGTCAGGATTCTCAAAATCAACCTAAAATTATACAAACAAATTTCCAGTTAAAGTATGAACCTCACATCATACACATTAATGTAGGACATGTCTGTGTTATACACTGAGGTTTTACCTGACTCTGTCTGTCACATGGATGATGAACAGGGAAAGGATAAAGACACTCAAACTGATCAGGAGGGAAAAGGATGCATCTTTTGTAACCTTTTATTTGTGCAAAGAAGTTCTGTTGTTCATCATAATGCGCAGGAGTTACATTCCCTACAAACGAGGAAAAATATGCTGACATTAATACTTTATGTACATCACGAACATTACATTTACAGGTCACAATCTCAACTATCACACTTATAAAACAATAAAAGAAAAAAAAACAAGAAGCAAAATTACACATTTGTTCATGGAGCTATAATGGGATATAATGCCACAATGGAAAATCTATATATTTTACAAAACCAACTAAGATTGACTACAGTACATGCAGTCAATGAAACTAACAGGTTTAGTCATAGTCTATTTTCATGTCATATTTCTTTGAAAATTTCACTAAATTTTCTGTACACACACACACACACAATTTGGTCTACATTGCAGAAGGAAATACATATAAAGCTGTTATTATGGCATGTCATTAGGTCTAAACATGCGGTCTTTATGGATGCAGATTTAACTGTTGCAAAGACTTATACTAAACATTGATCCAATTCAAAAATTGCTTTATATGAATTTTATGTATCATTAAACAAAACATAAGACCAGAATTTAGTCGGAAACAAAATACTTGCATGTGACATATTTTCATTCATATTATAAGAAAATGAATAAAGAAAACTCAAGTGTCTTCTCTCAAAAATGTAAACAAGTAGCATACTTGAAAAACCAAGTGGGTTGTGGTTATTTCTAAACTTAGTTCAGTTCATGACAGTGAACTTTTCAAACACGTTAAAAGAAAAATCAACTATTTGTTTCTATTTATTTCAATGCACTTCGATTTTGCGTTTATCCCCGTTATATCACTCTTTCACGTTAAATACAAAATGTATCCATATATCACCATGTTCTTTTCCTCCCTAAAGCTAACTAGCACAGACCAGACTATACGGTCGCCCAAGATACAAGTGGCCTAGCAGACATAATGAGCTTACAGACAGACTCTAGAGACTGAAATGCATGGTCTCTAATTCAGTAACAAATATATGGAAATGGTGTAAAGTGTGCACATTACCTTCCATGCCTATGAGTAAAAGGTTAGAGGTTAGCTGCCCCCAGTTGTGTTTGGCTTGCTGCTTGTTGATCCAGTTCCAGTTGAAGCCCAGAAAATCCACAACAATTTTTCGTCCTACTGTATCATTCAGTGTCTGCTGCAAGTAAACCCTGAAACCATGAAAACACAAAATAGCCATCAAAGGAGCACAGGCTTTTAATCCAAATTTTGATTCATTTTAAATATGATCAAACATTTATGGAGCCCCTCCAGTGGAGCACCAAAGAAAGCATCTTACAGCAGGGACAAAAGGCTTTATCTCCATTGTGGGACATTAGCAACCTAGGGTGTTCACACTGGATTAGACTGCATTTCTTCTCAATGCCCAGTTACAGCAAGTGAAACAGTGAAACCTGCAACTGGCACAGTGAAAAGCAGAAGACGATTGACCACATACATACTGGATGAAGTACGTGCACCTGCTGACACGAGTGTCATGTGTTGAGTGAAATTTATAATGGAGCTTTGTTGCAGGCTGCTACAGGTGAATTAACCCAACCATGTTGTAGTAGGTCCAATGACTCCCCAGGTTTATTTGTCTATTAAAAGGAGGTTCTTTACCTTAAATCCAAAATAATATCAAACAACATTTTGCCATTAAGTAAATGTCCACTCACTTCCTTTAGGCTGCAGTAGGACTGCACAATATTGGAAAATTTTCAAATATCATGGTGTGATTTAGTTTTTTGTGAAACTGCACTATTAATAAAGCAAAAAAAAAAAAAAAAACAGGAGTTGAAAATATCCCCAAAATAAACTATAGCTAAAAAAAACGTATCTACCAACAGAGTGCATCAAATAAGTCAGTGGTGTTGATGCCAATCAAAAATATTTCTATACAGGAGAAGGGTAGTATCTTTTAGTGACCATCACTTGTTCAGTTTGCTCCTCTTCACACATTTTTGTTAAACTCACAAAAACATCACACAATCTCGAAGTGAGTTCAACAGGAAGGACGAAAATGATTATGACCGGCTTGAAGAGTGTATGCAGAAGTCATGCAAAAGGAGCGATGGTAAACTTTACACTGATTTTTTTTGTAAAAACATATACTACATAATCATGAAAAGGAGCAATCATTAAGATTGAAAGCTTGCCAAGTTTTGTTTCCTATGACAGAACGAAACTTAGTGATAATCTCCAATTAGCAAATCTTATCAGAAGGAGCCCCCAGTGAATTTTATCACAGATTTCAAAACACTGGAACTGTATTACAAAACAGCATTACTTTTGACAAATACCATATACCGCAATAGGATGGTATAAAAAAATTAGATACAGCTCAAGTTTAATCTCAACCCAGCTGTCGTGATCCTTGTGATGTGACAGTTACATGCGCATAACATCCAACCTCGATACTAATATCTTACTTCGCTCAGCCCTAAACTATATATATTGTTTTGGTCTCCAAAAAAAAAAAAACAGAATTACATTAAAATATTGACATTTTATATATTTAGGGGATGCTTTTATCCAAAGAGACATACAAGTGAGGAGAATAGCACATCGCAAACATGCATGCTGTCATACAGTCAAATAGGTATAAATGCAGCTAGACAGAGGTTCCGAAGAAGTGCAGACTTCAAGTATTAATTCTTAAATGATCATGCAGGTTCTTCTGATTAAATGATCCAATTTTGCGTGAATGACTACCATGCGTGAAATTGTTAACCAATAAATTAATTTAGCTTAAAGGTCACAGATAAACCTCTCTTTAAATGTTAAGTTGAAGGAAAAAAGGCCACAGAAACAGCAGCAGAAATTGAGGGGTATATGTATATGTATTTAATATGTATATTAAATATAATTTTAAAATTAAGTGAAAGTCATGACGACATGTTAACAATGACAACCATTTCTCCATAAAATCATAAATACAGATTTGCAGAGAGCCAGGAGGATATCTTTGGAAGCACAGAGTATCACACACCTTGGATGAAAAGCCAACCTACCACAGGGCATGGGTACATACAATTGACTCTACAATTGACTTAAACCACATATGTTGCACACTGACTATACAATACTGAATGACAATGGATGACTTTCAGGAAATCATGGTAATACATTATATAGTTTGTTTTTTTTTTAGTTACACTATAAACATTACCTCTCTTCACCAGCCGATTCTTCAATTTCCTCTACTTTTTCCACAAATTCTGAAAACTTCATTTCCGTACGCCGTGACATTGGCACAAAGTTTTCAAAGTTCACCATTTTTTTCTCATCAAAATAGAGAAACTTGTGGTTTTGGGCAATGTACACTGAAAAATCTCCATTTCCCATGTTCTCCTTCAGGTAGTTCAGGTCCCATTTAAGTGCAGGATACACAAGATTGGTATCTGTTAGAACAACTGGCTCCTGCAAACAGAAAGCATTTCATTGGAAAGCAGAATCATTTTTTAGCACTTACTATCTTGTAGGTGTAACTCAGAATGCATCCAAAATAAAAAATTAATTTAAGCTTTTTAGCTGCCAAGTCACCAATACAAAAGCACTATTCTATTTAGCCAAAATTAAAATACTTTAAAAGTTATTGTTTTAAGACAATTTTTCCACACATAGTACACAAGAAATATTTATCAGGGCCAACTGATGCTGCTCTGCAAATGAAAATGAACCAAAGATTATTTACAAGAAACAATATGTTCCATTTTCTAGTGGTGCACAAATATTGAAATTTTGGGCAATAGCAATAACCAATACATTTCTGGCTAATATCACCGATACAGATACACTCTGAGCCACTTGCCAAGCAAAGGATCGAAAGATATCGGCGGTGAAACATGCCAGCTGTCCTATCTAGGGTGGTACTTCCCCATCATACCTTTCATTGTACACTTGCACCGATATTTTATAACAACGAAGTTGAAATTAAATGCAGTTTCCACTACCCACTGTGACACTGGAAATGGGGCCTAGTATTTAGGCCTAGCTTCACATTAAAGTAGGACTAATCAGGCCTCTTCATCCCTGGCCAATCCAAAACAAAAGAAAAATACTGAAGTTACACCAATCAAGTCACCAGTAACTGCATTATAGGATCGTGATTGGATCATTTAGAAAATATAATTTCATTCAACCCCAGCCTTCCACTGTGTACCTAAATGCTCAGTACAGCAGAATCCTATGTTATTATGCCTAATGATGCAAAGTTGCCAGTATTCCAAGAATGGAAACAACTACCTGCACAGTGTTTCGTCTGAAGATCTGCTTTTAGTTATATAGCATCTTGTATCAGAAAAGTCAAAGGCTAGAGTGCTCCCAAACAATTCAAATTAAACTTTAGTTAATTTAACATAAAAGTTAACATAATTTTATGCCACGTACAGTTTTTAACTAGGCACGATAAGTTCCCACGTCAATAACACTATATGGCTGACATATTTCTAAGAATGTAAATTAGAAGACAGACAATCCGCAACGTGCTCCCTTTAATTTTATTCCTATCAATATATAAAAGTTACACTTCAGTTTCACTTAAGCGACATTCAGAAGTGTAATTTAGTGGACTACATGCCTAACTATACAGTAAACTGTCTCAGTGGACAAAGCCACTCAACTGATTTAGACACATATTATAGCGGTACACTTTATAATTATAAGCAAATACATTTAAATGCATTAAGAGGCTGGAAAAACAACTTGGCTATACAAGTTATTATATGACTTATAATCACACCAATTGGAAATGGTTTATACAAATCCTTTATGAAGTATTATCAGGGTTTATGATTTCTAAATGATCAAACAAAACCTCCACTAGCTAAGGAGCCCACGTCTGAAATACTAACCACCCGGTGCACATTCATAAGAAAGAAACCGAAAGACAACAGCCACTGGGTATGTAAACCATTGTCATCGCCTAAAAATCCGCAAAGACCCATATTTCCTGGATTTTAAAATACAGTGAAATTAGCTTACACAGAAACATGTAGCCAGACGTGACCGGCTAACGTTATTTAAAAAGGAGGAGTGTTTCACCTATGCGGCTCGCCACCGTCGCTATTTATGGGCATCTTCCTATCCTGCTATTTCGCTGGGCATTCGGGCAACAACAAGCGACCGACAAATTACCTCATTGTTTATGAGTATCTCCGCTCGGGGGTCGGTATGAGAGAGTCGCGGGATGGGCCTGCATTGAAAAGGGTACTTCCGAAGCTGAGAATCGCTCCATGCCGAACTGCGGCCGTCGGAGTCTGCCGTACTGCTTTCGGTGCCTGATGTATCGGCTTCAGGTACCACGGTTGCCGCTGCCATGCCGAAAGGTGTTAGCGAAGCTTTCACTGCCTTAGCCGTGCTGCTAATTCTAAAGAAGTCTCACAAACTTACTTCGAATGTAAATATTTAAGGTAAATTTTCAGTTAAAAATGTATCCGGTATTATACGCGGACGATTCAGAAACTTCTGTACGTAGTAAACACAAATGTAAATACATATGTAAATAACAAGGGACGAATCACGCAGAAGCGTTAAAAAGCATAGCGGAAATCGCGACGCTTGCAGTGTTATAGCTACTGGAAAATACTATGACATCTAGCGTACTGAATGATCTATTACAGATCTAGACCAGTCAAGAAAACTGCGCTGCAGCGATCGCCACTCTAGCTGCAGACGAAATACGGTGGCCATGGAGTACAAAAGACTTAACGAACCCGGCCTAAAAGCATGCGAAGTGCAATTGATGAAACAACACAGAGAAAGCAAATGGGAAATAGACAGATACGAAATTAATTAAATGAATATTAAAAGTCACACGATCTAGAAAAACATAAATATTAACAGAAGCAAAACACTGACTGATTTTAAAAAAGAAGAAGTAAAATAAGGTGCATGTATGGAGATATTTATAAAAATGGCACAAAAAATGAAGGAAAAAAAAGAATATCACCAGAGGTGGAAAATTCAGATTCAGAAAGTACAATTTCAGACCGATACAAAACCTTGGTCTGGATTTGTAGTTTCTGGACCTGAGCTTTCCCCCCCCTGATTATGACATCACTAAGTCACAATGCATATTCACAGCCAGTCTACAACACTTCTTGACTGATGGACCCCTTGTTATCAATGATTGCTCCAAGGTGGCTGTATATAGTTTTCACCATCAACACCAAAGCAGTTTGCTTCATCTTTATCCATAGCCTCAGCTTTTTACTCTGTTCTTCACATCTTCTTCATATTTCCCTGTTTGCAAGTGTGGTGTCTTCAGTGTATCAACACTTGATATTTTTTCCCCTTCACTCCTGAATCTACAGTTTTTTCAGCCCAGCTCCTCTCGTTATTTGTTCTGTATATAAGTAGATAGGTATGGTGATGGTATTCAACATTACCTAATTACCTAATTCCTGTACCAATGTGGAACTGATCCGTTTCTCATTTCAGGTACCAGAAGCCTCAGCATACCCAATGAGAGTACATGAGTCTTCAAATCATGTAAAAGATAAGAGGGTGCAAGGGAAAGTTAAGTACAAGTTTCAAGAGTGATATGTTCAATACAGGACTTACCTGGAGGGCCGTTGTAATAGCCAAGTGGTAGGAGATCAGATTGATGGGATTGAGGACTAAGCTTGTGGACAGATTCGAAAATGAACAGTTCCTGGGTCGGAAAGCTAAACCCTCTGGGCAGACCTAAACAGCCGACTGGGCCTGTGCCATCACTTAGCCAGCTCCTGGATTAGAGGTCCAAACAAGAGCTTTATGGGATCTTTTCCATAGCCAGTGACATCATGAAACAAATGCGTATGTGGATATTTACCTGCCACCAATGCCTGCTGATAGGGCCACAGATAAGGACTGGAAACCAACCAATCTGAATGTCTCTAAGAATGCCAGATAATGGTAGCAGCAGTCTCTGTTACTGCAGAACCTTGGAAAAGGAAATAACATGCAACCTTTGAAAACCAGTTCAAAATAAGCCAGTGTGTCCTTGCATCTGAAGTAGACTAGTGATAAAATCCATAGAAACATGTAACCAACAGTGTTAAGGAATAGACAGCAGGTGTAGCTATTAGCGGACATATTACAGGCACATACCATATATAGTTAGGTCCATAAGTATTTGCACAGTAACACATTTTTTGTAATTTTGCTTCTGTACACCACCACAATGGATTTGTAATGTAGTAATCAAGATGTGACGGTAGTGTAGATTTTCAGCTTTAATTCAAGGGGTTTAACAAAGTTATAGCTTTCAGAAATTACAGCCATTTTTACATTTAGTCCCTCCATTTTGTCCAGTTACTGTTGAGACCCTGAAAACAGAGGGAATCACTTGCACTCGCTATGCTCAGGTTCCCCGCCATCCTCTGTGACAAAGTGTCGTAAGAGCACATCAGCCTTAGAGAGCCCAACGCACCTGACATGCCTGAAGATGCTATTGAAACTGTGGTATTGCTGAGATATGATCATGGACATCAACTGTAGCAGGGAAGACCTTGAAGAGTCCCTTCCACTTGCAATCACTTGCCTGCGGTATAAACCAGTTGTGTTGTCTTACACTAAGCTCCTGATCTAATTGTCACCCCTTCTGTTTGGACAGCCCAGATATTATTACCATTCACCAAGCTCAGTCTCAGTCAAGTTTTCATTAATCGTTTCTCATTGTCCCCATGATTTCCTCCAATCCCCAAGTCACAAGGACATGAATCTTTTTGGGGTCCTAGCCAAAGCAAGTCTTAACCAAATCCCTGGAACAGATACATTATCAGACGGCATGGATGCCTCATTGCTGCCCTGCAGTCTGACCATTAGCGAATTTGCTGAGTCCTAGGCTGCAGATATAGCTGCAATTTGAAAATTAGCCCATTTCCAAAACTATTCTTTTTCACTGCCTATACTTACCCTGGTCCCAAAATCAGCATTTGAGGATAACATAAAAGCTTTATTGATATGTTCAAGCAAATCAGTGGCCAAATGTGCAGGAGGACCACAACAGCCAAGAGAGAATGAATTTGTTGGAGGATGGAAGCCAGACGAGGTTGCATGATCTCAACTATACGAAAGTGAGGCGTACCTTCACTTTTTCCCAAGTCCTAGACTCTTGCAGATGATAGCTACATCCAAAGACCCACAATTTTATGTCAAAATGGCTCTGGTACCATCAACACTCTTTGGGTGCAAGCTCTGATCCCTGTCAGCCATTTACCCAGCACCCCAAGGGCATTTTCCAGGGGGTTAAGGACATTGCTTAAGGGCCACTTGGCAATGTGACTATTCTGCCAAGCATAGGATTCAAATGGCGACTTTACCATCACAGGCATAGAGGCCACGTAAATTAAAAATCAGGAAGGAAAACAAATCGAGAAGAAGATTATAGAGTTATCCAGCTTTTGGTTAATGGTTGCATTGTGTGATGTAGACCTCTTCTAATTTTACTACATAACCATCTTTGTAAAATTTAATTTAAACCTATACACAGGTGATAACCACCAAACTTTCAATTTGAAATATTTCTTTGATGCAATTAAGATTGTACTGTACTATGCCAGTACCAGATTATTCATAAGTATGCAGCTAAAAACAGCAGATAATGACAAATTATGCATTGAATGTTTAATAAACAATTTATACATATTTTCATACATATGTTGCCACTTAATTACAAGTCAAGCTAGGCAAATACCATGGAAACATTAAAATACAAAAAACTACAAAACTATGGCTTGATTTAGCTTTGTTAGATATTGAAGTACAAATTGCATTTTCCTTGAAGTTTAAAATCATCTGGCTAACAATACAGACCAATGTTCATTCGTTCATTCATTCATTCATTCTTTGATTGGAGAGCTGGTCAAAGTCTGCTGGTTTGGTGCCGTTGGGGCCTGATTTGCAGTCTCCACACCCTCGCAACTTCAGGTCCTGCATCATCCAATTTCTGGAATATTGTGGGATCATGTGTCACAGAAAAAGCCTGCAGTAGAGGTGCCAGCACACTCACAGGGATGCTGAAGTTGAGGTGTGGATAGGTCACATCAGCAGCAAAGTCCCGTGTATTACTGCATACAAGACCTGAACAAAGGGATATATATAAAATTTTGTCAGACATACAAGATACACTTGCAGAACTGTGAAATAATAAAGCAATTGTATGGAGTGAGATTAATACAAATACCAAATGTCAATAACATCATTTCTATTTATATATTGTTCATTTTTTAGTAAAAATCTTGCAGTTGTAAGCCTAAGGTGCTTCACCATTGCTAATACAAAGATGCACAAGTGTGGCAGTGTGTATGGGGCAAAGCACTGTGCTTTGCTGCCAGATTAGTGGCTCAGGGAAACAATGCCCTTTCTTATGTCATTCAACAGTCTATGAGGCAGGGAATGAAACACTATATTATCCATTATGTCTATAGACATATAATACACAACACCTGATATCAATGAAACTGTAAATGCCTGACAACTGATTACAAGTTGCCGTGGAATGACCCTATATGAAAATAACTACATGCATTTTAATTTGAACATTATGATATATGCTACACGTATTATTAAAAACAAACAGACCATATTGAAACTGCAGATTAACATACAAACATTCAGTGAAACAAAAGTGAGTATACCCTCCATCTGTCATACGTTTTCTATATCATGCAATTTTCATTTAAGGCTAATTGCATATGGCCTTTCACAAAACTATATCTGACTGGTTTTGCTTGCTAGGTTTCTGGTTAAGTTACTCAAAACAAATAGTTAATACCACATTTCTCAATTTTGATCCCTTACGAGATCCTTTTAATTTGTTATCGCCCAACATAGCAAGGAATTGCCTGAAAATAAGAAACTAGATAGTAAAACTTTACAAAAAAAAAAATGGGAAAGGGTAAAAAAACATGAGTAAGCTATTATACAAAAGCTGAAGCACAGCTACAGCAATTATTAGAATGTATCAGAACAGGGACACTAACAGAAACTAAAATCTTAGAGGCCAGCACATAAATCTTAGTATTGGCTCTGTTACCTAGAAGTTCACCCGTTTCCATTTGCACCAGAGCTCCTCCACTGGCACCTGCCTGCACTGCACAGGTAGTCTGCAGCATCACTGCTTGCGACTGGCATGTGACGACTTTAGACAAAATCCCCGATGTGACAGAATGTCCAGAACTACGGCCAAATACACCATAGCCAATGATGCACACACTTTTACCTGAAAATACATGGAGAAAAACATTAAAAGAAAATGTATACCTTTCTACAAGACTCAATAATAAAAATATGAAGTCTTAAGTTGTGTCAGGATACAGCCTTCCATTTCTAGGCAGCAACAGAGCCTGGAACCATATGCATACTGTACAAGGAGTGACCCAACCAGGGGCCTAGATAGGGGGGTGAGTCTTTACTATTGGGGGATGATGGCAAACATATTTAATATAAAAAAGCTATTCATGATTTAAGCCAATGAATGCAAATTTATTTGGGGGGTTTAAAAAACATTTAGGGGGCTTAAAGTGTGACACCCCTGGACCCAACCTACCTGGCTTGAAAGAAGAGGCTAATTTTGGAACAATAATATCAGGAAGAGGTTCTTGCAGCCACACTATTGCAACATCAAATGGTGCCGTAACTTTTGTGGCAAACAGCACATCACCCATCACAGAAAGCAATCTGAGGGTATAAACAAAAGAAGCTTTCAAATTATACTTTCAGTTCATTCTCTGATCACATCCATTCTTGTGCAGACTTTAAACACGTTGAAATTAATGTACATCTCAGACATTGATTTAGCGGTTTCCATTCTTCAAAAGGACATTCCTTTATGGCAAAGAATTCAACAACTGAATTTATAAAAGACAAATGATTATAATAATGGAACAGAATGTCTTTATTGTCATTGTGCAGACAGCAAGCGCAACAAAATTCATTCTTCACATATCCCATCCTGTTCTCTAATGTGACACACACATACAAGTGAGTGCAAAGTTTGGGGTCAGTGTACAGGATAAACCATTCATCTGGAACCTCTAGAACAGTTTGTACAGTTAATGACCTTGCTCCGGGGCTTAATAGTGGTATTGTTACTCAGCTGGCCACAGGGAATTGAACGAGCAACCTTCTGGTCACAAGCCTAGAGGCCTAATCCAAAGAACTATAGAGCAACCCTCTCCCCCAATAATTCATATAATATAGCCTGGAATGGCTATTAAAGGAGTCTGTCAAGTTCCAACATGGCCTTCACTTTGTTTGGAACTTATAATCTTTGCTGCCATTTCATTTTAGGAAAGAATTAGAAGTCCAAAAACAACAAGGTTCCAGAACTACATACTTAGACCCCTAATAATTGGCCTATTGTCTATTCAGCTACTACTTTACAGAAGCCTATTAATACAATTTTCTGTCTAAATAATCAACTGAACACTGGAATAAAACAATAACCCACTTAGCCTGTAGCAATCCCAGAATGACCGCACACAATTGCATTAATTCTTGAACTGTATTCTTTCAGTGCAACATTCTACAATGCTTTCATGACTGATTTTTAAAAATCAGTTAATTCTATTCTTTTTAATATATCACGTGTCAAACTTACATACCTTTTGGAAGTCTTGTACCTCACAACCACCCTGGATTTTCCATTCAAAACATGTCTACAAGTCAGAACCAGTTGGGAGTTCAAGACAACTCCAGAACCCCAGAATTGGTTACTGTCAACTAAACACACCATTGGGAAATTTTGAATGATCGCACACAACCCTTTATGTGGCAAGGCTTGATTTACATCAACAGGCACTTCAATAGACAACTTGTTTAGTGATTGTCTGCGATTTACTGCTTGTGCTACATTTTGTAGTATCAAATGAAAGGAACACACTAAAGTGAGGCCAACCCATTCCCTTGACTTCCAACAAAATGGAGACACAATCAAACCCACAAGGAATGCAGCATCTCCTTCTTTAACAAACAGCCCTCCTCCTTCAGTGCCTGGCAAGCAGTGTGCGTCTGTGAGGATAACTGCATTATCCTTTCCTACAACATTACTCACAATGCCTTTGCTCAATGTGTTCATAAAAAGATCAGGGCAGACAGATCCAAATGGAGAACCACAGGCAAAAACCTCACATCCTTTCTCCAGAGCACAACTAGAAACCCAATGGACAGTGTCTTTACCTGTCGATTTTACCAAACCAGGCACCCTAAGAAGAGCGAAGTAACTTAAAAAGCCATGAGAATCCTTAATTAGATCAGCATGCTCCTCACCCAAGGAAAAGCGCCAGTTGTCTGAAACCTTAAATAATTCCAAAAACGCTGTCTGAAACTCAAGACAGTTTATCAACACAATAAATTCAGCCTTAAGGTGGGTTAATTTCAGCCTGTTTTGTTCTGAATTCGTCGTCCTACCCCGACTTATTACATTTGATGGATGAGTCGTGTTATCGTGTTGTACGTAGATCGATAGAGTATCGCTAAAACTCCCTCGTAACAAAAACTGGAAGTCAGTGGACAACACGTCTTTCCTAATAAGAAAGCGAGAAAACAAGTGGCCACTGCAAAGCACAAGCCCATGAGACTCATTTAAGATGACACCGCTGCAGCTGAACTGTTCGTGCACCTTGGAGTAATCAGACTGCTCACCGGCGTTGTTTTCTGACAATTCGAAAGCCGTCACAACGCAACACGTTTCTGCTATGCCAACCATGACTACTCGATTCTACAATGGAACCTAGTTATGCAACTAAATCCGTCCACAAATGTAAAATTCATTAACACTGTAAATGATCAGATTGATACTCTTATTTCTAATGTTGCTAGTTCTGTATCCCATTAACCGATCTACTGGTTCTATAGTTCGCCAATCTTTACGTTACGCCGACACTGTATACTGCATTAGTGTGTAACCCGACGATCTTTTCTGTTAATGTTAGCTTTACAATAATCAATTTAAGCGCTGAACCGTATCCACCATGGAACCTACACCCGCCATAGTCGCCTTTTGGACTTGGGACGCGGAAATAACGACACTGTCACGTGAGCAGTCAGGGTCACCGGCCGACAAAGCATGAGAAGATGGGGCATTAATATCAAAACAAATATTGAGCAAATTTATTTTATTATATTTATTACATACATTTTATTATGTTTATTAGAAAGTGAATTCCCTTTGCAAGATAAGGTGTAAACGTGCAAATTCCGAATAATTCCTTCATAAATAAAAGGTTAAACTAGCGTCATTAAATATAGTTGCATACATTTTTTTTCCCAGCGGATCGTTTTCCAAAAGTTCGACCTAGATATTGACTATAATCATGTTCTTCGAGACTACTGTTTTATTATTAATTATTTATTCAAACATTTTGAGTAGGCTACATTTAAAATTATAAACGCACATCAGACCATGTTCATTGTTTGGCAACGGAAAATTGTGAGTAAGCGAGGCATACTAATTAGTTTTCAATAATTAGTATTTATTATTTAATTTTGCCCTGCGCAACCGGGACCATGCTGTAAACATCAGTACTGAAAGGTACAGAATTTCACCTACATGAAATAATTTCCCCCTTGGGATCAATAAAGTTTATATTTTCACATATAGCTGCCTTGTTTTTTGTTCATGAGGCACATGCCTCGGTTTGGAGCTTCCACAAATAACTCCTTTCATTTTTGAGATCTAGTTCATTTATGTCATTACTCTCATCCTTCTTGAAATGGCAACACGTACACAACTCTGTTCCTAGAGCTACTTGCCACTGTGGCTTTAATATTTTTTACCTCACATCACCAGGGCTGCAGGCTTGAATCCCACCCCCTGCTCTAAGTATGTGGAGTTTACACGTTCAGCCAATATTGGCAGGTTTCCTCCCACAGTCCACAGACATGTAGAGTGTGTGTCCTGATATTCTACACAGGGCGTTCCCTAGCCTTGTGCTCTATGCTGGCAGGAAGAATAAATCTATAAGTACAACATTAAGAAGCATTGCACTGTTCTGCAGAAAAAGGGAACTTTGTATCAACATTATTCCTTTGTTACAATGTACAGAAAGTTTAATTTAACATTGTTGTAAGAATCCAAAAATAATATTAAGCAAGGTCAACGTTTACTTTCATAAGACTAGGAGAGCAAAGAAAACGGCAAAATCACAATAACTTATATATTCATTTTTTAATCAAAACTAAATCAGAAAATAAAAGTAACATATGAGAATGAAAATATTGGCTGTTTCAGAATTTTAGGATTAAGCCCTTTTTTTCCTGGCCTTACACCTCACTCGGATCATGAAACCGTTTTAGATAATCTGAAAATGATTCAAGAATTACATGTTATCAGCATTTTACTGAAGTTAAATTAGTCTTAAATCTTATATTACTCTTAATGTGTTAACTAAATTAATAAAAAAGGCCAGTCAAACTCAATTGCTCTACTCCCATAATCACTCACTAACATTAATTACATAAACTACATCTTCAGTACCACTTTATACCTCTTTATCAAGACACTACTGAATTTATCTATGAAATGACAGAAACTCGGCAGGATTTCCGGTTCTTGACTTCACGACCGGATGACGTGGCTTCTTTCTACCACTGGTAGTTGAATGGATTTTTTTTATTCAACGCAAGCTCAACAGAGTCTACGCTGATTGGACTCAACTGCACACGTGACTTGTCCCAGACAATCAAACGCGAGTGCGTGCAGTATTCGGAAAAATAGGCCGTAATGTGTGCGCGAGAATCCCAAATCTGCCACTGAAATACGACCAGGAAGAAGGAAGGTGTCACGGCTCCAGCAAAGCTAACACCTCATCGTTGATCAGAAAAAAGGTTTAGGAATAATGGGGTTACCAAAATGTAAACTATTCGTAATGATATTACTGTTTGCTGTGGAAATACCATTCCCAATTCAAGCCGACGAACACGAACACACGGTAAGATAATATGAGGCCCAGAAATAAAGCCTTGATTGAGCCGCTGGTAGAAATCTCCGCATAATTATGTCAGATACACCTGGTGGTCTGAACTAAGTTAGCAAGAAAGAATAATATAAAACTGAGAAGTACCATTCCGTTGCGTTAACGAAAGGTTGTCACTAGGACAAATTGTGATGTTAATTAGCTGACTTGTAATGTAACTTTAGGATAATTTCCGACGTTCTCCGTCATCCTATGCATATTTTCCTGGGATCTAATATAATCATCAGGGGCTTGATATATTGCATTTAAATAGTATGCAGTGTAAGTCAGAGCAGTTCAATTTTTGAGATAGCTGTTGCTAAGTCCATCGTAAAAGTGCCCATCGATGTAAAATTCCGCAGCTATTTAGTTTCCAGCAATATTCGGTAATCACGACACTAGTTTAAAGATGTCAGCTATTTCAAATGCACATAGATAGCACGATACTTGTAAAAACCCGTGTCCCATTGTGAAGTTGAATCCAAGTAACTATATCCGGGTTTTGGCCTTGTTATGTGTTGATACATCGTGTACTGAACGTGTCGTTGACTGGAGCTTTAATTCATTCTTTGGGGGTGTTAAAGGACAATGAACGTAAAGCGTATTGAATGTATCGTCATGCCAGACTGCATGTAACCATCCGACATCGCTGTCGTGGAAAAATCCGACAAGTGGAACCCAGTTCGGAGAAAAATGGAGAATCGTCTTCCTCAGGAAGAATTCAGATGTCGCACTGTTGGGTGCAAGTGTGCCACATATCCACGCGGCAGTCCATTCGTCACTGATCGCTAATTAATCAAACGAGTATAACAATAATAACATGATTTGGCGTTTTTAGATTAAAAAGGCCCGCACTGACAGTTAGAATCAAAAACTTCTCTATTCAAGGGGTAAATATCTTGACAGATATCCCGTCGTTTTGTGAGCTTACATTTATAGAACTAACCCTTTTTAAAGGCTCAAAAAGTAAGCCGGTCATGCTGTCAAGTTTGAAGGCGCTTGGTTTAATTTCATAGAGAGCAGTTTGGTGAAGACATTGCTTGCAAGGGTTTGAAAAGGAGTGCATGGAGAAGTGACACCACCAATTGACTACATTTCCTTGTAGAAGCCTAGAAGTTTTACACTTGCGATTTTACAACAGACATTATACCACAGTTAAATGTAAAAGATGTTTCCATGTACTGTATAAACTTCAATGTGTCAAGTAAATGGGATGCAGCAATAAGTCCATTTTTCCAATAAATCTGTGAAATCAGTGTGACAGACAAACTCACCATTTCAGTTATAGGGCTTTGCATATCCTTATTTACAAGCATTACTTGTTTTACAGTGTCATGTCTGTTGTATTGTTCCCTAAATAAGTTATAGGTTTGTGTCACACCATAATTTTTTTTAAAATTGATTTTTTTCCTGTTTATTTTGATAAAGACATTAACAGTGTGTGCTTGGTAGATTGGTCGACAGTTTAAGCTTTTTACGTTATCAATTTTTGGTGCTTGTGGATTTTGTAATAGTTAGGGCTTTAGCCATTAAAGTTAGGCCCTTTATTCACCACTGTTCTGCTTGTCCTATTAGAAATTATATTACTTTCTCTGGTTACCCAGTCTATAAAACCTGGGGATCCTGATTGTTCATCACTGAGTGCTGTGATGGAGACAGTTCAGACTAAGCCTTAGCATTGGCCTGTGCCGCTCAATTAAGACTATTTCACATAGAGGCTCAATGAATTAATTGGAGTCAATCAAGTTTTTTTTTTTTTCTAAACTTGAGACAAAGCTCTAAAGTATCTGGAGAAAACTAATTTTAATCCATTTTGAAACCATACAGCGACATTCTCTCCCCTCATGCTTCCAAAAATCCTGTACATCTCCCAAATTGTTTACTCTGACAACAGTCCTATGCACACTTATATGCCGCCTTCAAGTTTCAGTGCATCTGATTTTTGATTATGTATTGAATGAATATCAGCGTGTCAGGGGATTACACCAAGGCCATGTAATATGTGACATTCTAAATTTCCCAGCCAAAGAGTCAGTTTTCCCCAGTCTTTCTCCATAACTTTTAAATGACTTTTTCTAAATTTAAGGTTCAGATACTGCTAAAACATGTACATGGATTTGGTGGTAAATATTATTCGGAGATGGGCATATTTTATTTCTGAAATAACTTTTCAGTTAATATTCTGTGCCAGCCTAACTGCCTCAGTAGTGGTGTATTTTTTCTGCATAAGAATTTTCAAGTGAATTTCCCACAAAAGTGTTTGTTTATTTATTTAATAAACACATTTATTCCTTTTCAGTTCTGAGCTCAGAATTTCAAACTTCTTTTTTCTTCCGCTTGAGTATAATGAGGAATACTGATACAGATGTGTTGCACTTAAACCATTTTGTCTCACTGGAAATATTTGGTGTCTACTCTCCCCTGTATTATACAATCTCTTTAATTCAGTGTTTAGGAAATTTAACCTATTTTGCATGTTTTAATTGTAAGAAGTGTTTCTTATTTCACTGCAACTTTTTCAGAATATTTTCTTTTCCGTTCCTCCCTTGCAGTACACAGATAAGGAGGAGGTCGTTTTGTGGATGAATACAGTGGGCCCATATCATAATAGACAAGAAACCTACAAGTACTTTTCCCTACCCTTTTGTGTGGGAACCAAAAAGACAATCAGTCATTATCACGAAACCTTGGGCGAAGCTCTTCAAGGAGTGGAACTTGAATTCAGTGGATTGGACATCAAATTTAAAGGTAAAACACCCCATGTAACCTCCTGGCTGTCTTCTGAATTCTGTATTTTGATGTAATGCTAATATTTTGCTTATTGGTTCTTAAAGCATTAAATTTAGTTTCAGAAAGTACCAGGCTGACGTGATTTTGGCAAGACCTATGTGCTTTGTTTCTGGAATAGTCGGATTTGAGATAATGGCTACAGTAGAAACCCAAAGTTTGGTTTTGTGTTCTTTTTGTCCAGTGGTTTCTGTGGGGGAAAAAAACTCTACGACTCTAGTTAGGATGGCGGGGAAAAATCACAAATTTTGAATTTTTTTTTATTGAATTTTAAAATGTCTGAATTTTTTTTTTTTTTGCCATTTACCTGAAAATTTAAACTCAAAAGTTACCTCTAGTGTCTTGCACAAAGCACCTAGTAATTCCACTCATTTTGTTTTAGCTGCATGTGTACTGGGATAAGGACAGTAGTCCGATTTTAAATGGCATAGTCAAGCTATAACTGTAGGTCGACTTAGCTGTGCATGTATACATCCTGAGCGTAAAACCTTTCCCAAATTTCTTAGTTATGAGCTTTGAGATGTGTAGCCCAGCATCCACCTTTTTACTGGTTTCTCAGCATTGTTCCCAACTGTTTTTTATGTTTGATGATAAATGGTGTTTGTGGATTGGCCTCCTGAGTGTAATTAATAGAAATTAAGGGCTGCCACGTGGCAAAATTACTGTTCTGACTTGTTTACATGGACAGGAACACACTGTGAGTTGCTCTTGTGCTATACTGGCTGACCTTGTACAGTTCTGAAATAACTAGGTGTTAGAACTAAGCATAGAATGGTGTGGTGGTTTTTTTTCCCCTCTGGCAAATTAGTTAGGGCAACCAGTTATTGTCATTCTTATTGCATCAATGTTCTGAGTTGAGGTTGCATGTTCCTTGTAGGACTAAAGGCTTTCGAGCTTCCTTTTTATTTAGACATGTCATACAATGCCTGTGATGCAGGTCCATAGTAGTCATTGGATTCTTGTTGGTGCTGTTATCATTGTTGCAATATTTTGGTAATGGCATATGCCATCTACTTCTTGGTGACCTTGGTAATCTTGAACAGCTTTCCTTATTTAATAATGACGGCCTTTGAAATCCTATCTGTCTTCTGGTCTGTGCCTTTCTGCTGCTTTATTTTGAAAGTCTCCAGCTGCACTTTAGTTTGGTCTCTCTCTCTCATCGCATTATAAAGACCATAATTAATCATTATAACTGAACATTACCTAACTGATATATTATCTAGAAGGCAGAATGTCATGTTATTGGTAAGTAGTCATATGCATTTATCCAGGCAGTGATTCTTATTTTTCATTTTTTGGAATAAAATCTTTCCTTTACAATTCTCTTTGTTGACCCCAGATGTCTTCTAGAAGTATGGAATTAAGTATCTCAAATTTTAAATATAAAAATTTGTTTTTCAAAGGAGAAAGGGTTTAGTTTTCTGTTAATATTTTAAAAGTATTTCTCCAGCCATTCCTGGAGCTTTGGGCTTTTGTGGTGGTTAGACTTTTAATAATGGAATAGAACTGAGATTATCATTACAAAGCCCCCCTTGTGGAACATGTGAAATGTATTACAAATGTAACTGTAGTTGTGTGTCTAGTAATCACTTGTAATTAACGATTATGGAATTTTATAGGACGCGGTCCGTAAGATCATGGGTCTTCAAAATTTTCCAGGCAAGAGAATATTTTTAATTTAAAATTTTATTGACACTATGAAATGTCATGCTGGCAGTATGTTTGCATCATCGGTAGGGAGGATTGATGAGAACTTTCAGTATATAAAAATTTTCTAATATTCATCATATTAGTGTTGGGCGAGGCCTTTCATGTCTCCAAAGGCATTTCTGACGCTCATTTCTGACCCCAAGCTTTTGTCATCTGTATATCGCTCTAGACAAAAGTATCTGCAAAATATATGCAAATTTACAAATCACTGATCATGCTTTTCAAAGCAGTGCACCTGTTTGCATGTAGTTTACCAAGAAAAAAACTGCTCATTTTAAACACTTGCTTTTAAACAGTTGCTTCTTGTGCAGGTGTTGCTCCTGAAAAGGCTAAAGTTGGGGTGAAAATTATTTGATTACTATTATTTATGGAACAGTTTGACGCATCATAATTCTTTAATTTCTACTATGATTTGATTGATTATTTTGATAACCAAAACTCAAACCTTTTTTTAACTTAACTGAAAAAATTACAAATATTACCATGAATGGAATCCAAAGAAAGTAGAATATCATTATTAATTTTTATTATTACTAAATGGGGGGGAACAAGCCAGTGTAAATTGTCAAAAAGGCCAACTACTGTATTGTACAGAAACAAAAAACACGAGCAAAGGAAGTGCTACCTGATTGGCTGCTTTCACCTAGGCATAAACGCCAGCTGTGAAACTTGCCGAGCTTGCCAACAATTAGCAGAATGACATGACATCGTTTTTTTATTCTGTAGAAAACGAGAGATCGATATGCAAGCCAGATCTAATATTGAATTATAAATATGTCACATGCTGGTATTTTGGGACCTCTTATGTGGTGAATGAGCCAACGAAATCCCTTGTCCTCCACTATGGAAAATGGCTCATCATCCAGTTTAATCATGTCCATTTTTTTAGTAGTTAAAGTTCTAGTAGTATCTCTAGTGCTGCTAACTTTGAATATTCTTATACAGTTAGTCCTGCTACAACATGTAATATCACACCGCAAATCTGTTCCAACAAGATTGATATATTAGTACCGAAGTCCAATACAATGCAGAAGCGCATTTGTATTTGTGTGATTTTCAGTCAGAGAGAAAAGCACTATGCGACGATGAGATATGGTCTTTATAAATATTTCTAGCAAGCAGAAACAGCTTTCCAAGTGAACAATTAGTGTATATAGTAATGCTTGATCTTTTGAACTAGTGTTTTTTTAGTGAATCGAACAAAGCAGTTTTCAAATCTAAAAAAACAAACTTTTTGTATATCCTTGTATTGCAATTCAGTTCAGTTTTATTATTATTAGAGCATTTTCACAACATTATTTTCTAAAAGCGCGTCATATTATTCCTGCCCAAAACCCCCAGTGAGCAAGCCAGAGGGGACAGTGACAAGGAAATACTCCCTCGAAGGAAGAGACGAACATTGACTCAAAGAGGGAACCCATCCTCCAGGGGCTGGCAGAGGAAGTCAAGATGGCAAAATCCCAATGTACACTGTCCAAATTTTGAGATTTGAGTGTCATTGTTGGGGCAGGCGGGTGATGGCATGTGCCTGGTGCTGCTTCTGATGGCTGGATGAACAGTGGTACAGCAGCAGGGAAGCAAGGAGAGATGTTAAAGGGACAACGGCGGGCAGGCTGGAAGGACAGGTAGTAGAGGTGTCAAAGGCAGCAGGGAAGCCAGAATATATTTCTTTTTTGGATCGCACACCTCAGGTGGGGTGGGGGAAATAAGTGCATTACTCAAAGTAGGGGAGACTAGAGGAAGTGCAAATGGTTAGGTGAGTGCAGTATGTAGGCTCTGGCAGATACGGCTATGGCAGTATAAACAGGAAGGAGAGGCAAGTGGGAACGCAGGCAGGGAGAGTTCCTGAAACGTCAGCACTCCAATTCCACAAGGGAGTGTGAAGCTAGAGTGACAGCACTGACAGTTCAGTCCATCCAAAGCCAATGGCTCCGATCCACACTCAGATCTACACCTCACACTATAGGTCTAACTGGGAGTAAGCAGTTAGCTAGAACTGTAGCCCCTATGAGCTACACTAAACAGTCTGTTTTAGTCTAGACTCAAATATTGAGAGTGAATCTGAATCTCGCACTTTGGAGGACTATTACACAGCTGCAGAGCTCTGTAAGAGAACAAAATCATTTACACACAACCTGTTTTTTAATATAGTGTTAAATATCTTATGTAATTGAATAATCATACCCATTGTAAAGTTGAAGTAACATAACACAACCATCATCACCCATGGAGCATCTGTATTTTGTAATCAATCCAAGACTTAGCCAGTGAAGGGAGCATAGAACATGGCTAATATCAAACTTTTTCAGTTTTTGGAAGAACTCTGGCTACTGCATTTTGTACCAGCTGAAGTTTAATGATCCAGATGGTCAACCAAAAAGGAGGGCATTACAGTAGTCCAGTCTGAAAGTTATCAAGGCATGCATTACTACTTCTGGATCAGGGAAGGTGAGCATCTTCAGAAGTTTGGCTGTTCCATAGATGATAGAACACAGTTCTAGTAATACTTCTTATGTGAGCATTGAAACAGATCTGAATCAACCAGGACAAGATCTCTGACCACTTTAAGCTGATTAGGAAGACCTCCAAGGTTGAGGTTGTCAAACTTATTTCCATTTTTTCTGTTTAACACAAAGAAATGTTTTGCCATCTAGCACCAGATGTCTAGTAGACAGTCTTCTAATCCACAACTGGGATGCTTCACTTGGTTTAACAGATGAATGTAACTGTGTCATCAGCATATCAATGGTAACCAACACCATGATTTCTAAAAATGTTACCAAGTGGTAGCAAATATAAAGTGAACAGTAGCGGGCCCAGCACTGATCCCTGCGGGACACCATATTTGACATTAGTGGCCTAGGAAGATTAATTATCAGTTTGTTCTTGTGAACAATCGGTTAAGTAGGAGCCAAACCGAGAGAGAGCTGTCCCGTTAATGCCAACCACCAATGTCTAACCAGTCCAAGAGAATATTATGATTCACAGTATTGAATGCTGCAGTTGGACCTGGTAACGCCAAAAAAGACACAGCCACGATCAGAAGCCATAAGCAAACCGTTAATTACTTTTACTAGGGCTTTTTTCTGTGCTATGGCTTGGTCTGAAGCCAGACTGTTATAAAGTATTAGCATTATTTTTCTGTAGGAAGGAAGACAGCTGATGAACAGCAGCTTTTTCTAGGATCTTTGAACTGAAAGGAAGATTTGAGATGGGTCTAATCTTCTAAATCACTAGTTTCAAGTATTTGGTTTCTTTAGAACAGATCTAATAATACCTATTTTAAAAGGTTTTGGAACATATCCAAGCCTAAGAGACGAGTTTAACAAGTTTACTGGGGTCGTGCTAAACAGTGGTGCAGGAATTGCATAGGAATTGGGTGTACAAACCTAGTAGATAATTTCCTCCAACAAATCAAGTTCAAAAGTTCTGATTGTTTTACCTGAAAGAAAGATTCAAAGGTGTCCATACTAGTAGGACTAGCAGAAGACTGGTAGCTGTACGTAGCTAAAGACGAGTGTCTAATCTTAGTTATTTTACCTTTAAAAAATGTAGTAAAGTGATATGCGTATATTTCCAAAAGCATTGTAGCTCAGAGATCATCAGATTGTGCTTCGTTTATGAATACAAATGGCCATTCCCCTGCCATCAAATTTTCTGGAAATTCACATCCCTGTACTATTTTAAGCATGTACTTCTAGCATGTGAACAGGATGGTGTGCTATTCAGAATTAGTATCTCCATGGAGGATTTGCTCCCAAAAATCACTCATAATCAACTCCTGAAGTTACAGATCGATGCCGTTGAATCACCACCTTAATCAATTCACTTTACATTGATGCATCTTTACACTCCTAGCCTGCAGTAGTGTTGAGTGAAGCATGAGTGGAAAGTCAATCTGGTCCTTAGCCCACTTAATATCAATCCATCTTCCACCTACTGGGGTTGTGACATCGAGTCTATTCCAGGCAGCACTGGGCAAAAGGCAGAGGAACACCCTGGACAAGGTGTGAGTTATTTGTAGCTCACATAAGCAAATACGCACAGTCGTACATGATGGGCAGTTTACAGACATAAAATCATGTAGATTCTGGTCATGAAGAAAATCAGTGCAAGCAGTCGGGGTGGGATTTGATCTCCAGGCAGATGTTATAGACATGACAATAGTCTTTGTCCAGGGTGTAATTGATTTGATCATTTTGATTTTGAATTGACTTGTGGCTTTTCAATATGATTGTCTAGATCTGGACTCTTTCTTGATCATTGACTGCAAGTTAAATATGTGTTGTCAAAAGGAAGCTGATTTTTTTCATTACTAAAGGCTGGTTGAAAATCTTTTTCCTGATGGTCTCAGAAAAAGAAACCGTGATCACTACTTGTACCCTTTTAATTTGTATTACATCAAGACTGTAATCGGGCAGCTAAATCTTTCTTATCAAGCTTCAGTTCTGTTCAGCTGTTTTCAATTTAATATAGAATTCTGGAAATAATTTTTGGGAATTCAAACAATTTATCGAATGCAAAGTTTGAATACCCTAATGATTAAGATATAATTTGATAACCTTGTTTTCAATGTTTAATTCCTACAGATGAAGTGATGCAGACAACCTACTGTGAGATTGACCTTGATAAAGCCAGGCGGGATGCCTTTGTTTACGCCATAAAAAACCACTACTGGTACCAAATGTACATTGATGACCTACCTATTTGGGGTGAGTAGATATTGGGTATTTGCATTTAAGTCTGACTTACTAATAGGCCTACGTCCTTCAGCTTTAAATCATAATGTATACTTTAAAATTTCAGCTTATTGTTTATTGGGTAAAAAAGTTACTGTGTGCATGTGTGTTGAATGTTGTGTGATTTGTCATTGCTTATTGAATTTTTTTGCTTTAGAAGTATTTAGCCATTTATACAAACATCTGAGGCAATGTTTTTGTATTTCAGGAATTGTTGGGGAAGCAGATGAAAATGGAGAAGACTATTTCCTCTGGACATACAAAAAATTGGAGATTGGTTACAATGGCAACAGAATAGTGGATGTAAATCTTACAAGTGAAGGGAAAGTCAAGCTTGTGCCAAACACAAGAATTGCCATGTCCTACTCGGTAAGTAAACTGTTAAATTGGCTCACCTATTCATATTTTTCATGGCGCCTAAATTAGACTAGGCATTTTTATTGAACTAATAAAAATCTTCCTATATTTTCTGTGGAAAATAAATATTGCTGACTTCTCAGTTGTAGCAGATCATTTACAGTGATGGTGCTTGTGGAGCTTTGAAAATAGACTTTTAGAGGGAATTTGGAGAGGATTTAAAACTTCACAGGTACACAGTTCAGCATGAGAGAATTAGAACTTGGACATCACAATGATCTCACAGTCTTGCCAAACTGAAATTCACAGAGTCCATTGTTGGTGACCAGCTGGAATACTCACTCATTAGCTGAAATCCGGATCTGTGTAGAGATCCATTAATACTAATGGTGTAATAGATCATAGTTGATCTGTGATCCATACAGATTCCGCCCTGCTTCCCCCCCCACAGTTTGAAACGCATGTGAATTGCAGAATAATTGCAAAGTTTAACCGTGATTGTGTGAAATGCACTTATACGGTTGCTATGCCTTTTTAAAAGTAATAATTCCCTAAATCTCAATGCCATAGGGGACATGCATTAAGGACTTTAAATTCATTTCTCACAATGGGACAGACTTTCCCTCTCATGTAACACATGGGGGGAATTATAGATTTTAGATGGGAATGCAATAAAAACTGTGTGGATTCAGTAGTATTAGCTGTGGAATTTTTAGTGGAATCTGCTTCCCCCTTTCTCTTGATAAATGCTGTTTGCATGTCTAATTGCATCCTTTGTTATTCTGTGATCTCAAAAAAAAACTCATGATCTTCAGAAAACAATTTTGGCTGTGTTGAGATTACGAGAAAAATAAGCCGTAATTCTGACATGACATAAGACTGATTAAAGGATAAGGATGGATGTCCTTTATAGACGTCTATATGATGCATAGTTGTATTGAAAAGGCAAAGTATTTGTGTTCTTGTGAATAGGACATGTTAAAAGATCTTTGTTTTGTTTTTTAAATAATAAATGGAAAGTAAAGTTGTGTTTGTCCCCCACCCCCTGATCTGTGACTCAAAACTGTGACACGATCCAAACTGAGTTTTGTGGTCCATTGCATCCCTAGTTAATACCAATTTTGACTGTCTGGAAGGGTGCCAGTGTTGAGTCTGATTTGCCAGAAACTATATGGCAGTCTCAGAACTGGAAAAATATTTTATGATATGCTGAAAGTAAAGTTGGAGGTTTGCCTGAAAGTGAAGAACTATATTTGGCCCAAATCAAACACATTGGATCGCCAAGGTATCAGGATTCCTGCTGTCAAGTATTGTAGTAGCTGTATTATGCTGTAAGATGGTTTTCCAGAAGGAGGCCTTGAGAAGCTTGTTATTAAGGGTTACATGGACAGAACCAAAAACAGGCAAATCTTGATGGGGGAACCTGTCAGATGGCAAGAACCATCATTTATAAGATATGCTTGATTTGCCTTTTGTATAAGGCACACCAGAATTGTTTTGCTTCTTGCATTTCCCATCTTATTCTCTTTATAAGAGAATTTTTGGGGTCAGAGGACAGGGTCATTCAGCATGCAGCACCCATGGAGTAACTGGACCTTGCTCTAGGGACCAACAGTAATAACTGTTTCAGCCACAGGATTTTAACCTGCATCCTTCTAGACACTGGCACAGACCCCTGATCCACTCGGTTGCATGCTGCCTATGAAGAATAACAATATATTGTAAAAGATTAATAACCCAGAATATACGATGATCAACACAAGAGTACTTTTCAAGTAAGAAACAGTGTTTAGTAATGGCTCTGCCCAATCCAATAAATGTATTAATTCCTTTGGATATATGCAGGGGTTGGACAATGAAACTGAAACATCTGGTTTTAGACTATAATAATTTATTAGTATGGTGCTGGGCCTCCTTTTGTGGCCAATACAGAATCGGTTCATCTTGGGAATAACTGATACAGGTCCTGCACAGTGGCCAGAGGGATTTTGAACCATTTGTCTTACAGATCAGTGGCCAAGTCACTACGTGATGCTAGTGGAGGTAAATGTTTCCTGGCTCGCTCCTCCAAATAATATTCAGATTTGGTGAATGTGTAGGCCATGGGAGATGTTCAGCTTCACTCCACTGAAGACAGTGATGGTGGACTCATCAGAGAACAATACGTTTCACATTGTCCACAACCCAAGATTTGTACTACTGCCACAATTGGAACTGACATTTGGCATTGGCATGAGTGACCAAAGGTTTGGCTATAGCAGCCAGACCAGGAATATTGACACTGGAGCTCCCGACAAACAGTTTTGGTGGAAACAGCGGAGTTGAAGTGCACATGTAATTCAGCAGTTGGGCAGCTGTGGTTCCAGGGTATGCCCCTGCCCTCTACCTTATACGACCCTGTCCTGGATATGCAGTTATGAGATGGATGGATTTTCTATTTTTGTAAAGTTTGTTCAAACAGTATAAAGGGCCTAAGTGTTGCATTTAATTTTTGGCAAGCACAGAATAAAAAAAGGTAGTGTCTTAGGGCTGCAACAACTAATCGATTAAAATCGTTGGCAACTAATTTTAATAATCGGTTAGTTGGGTCTACATTATACACATAAGCACAGTGGCTGCCCCCTAATTTGGGAGCAGTAAGCTAACCAAAGCCACGGTGGCAGTAAAGCTTCAATAAGCTGGATGCCGACAGCCATAAAAGAAAAGGGAGACGCAAATCCTTCATTCAATGGTGTAGTGGAGGGTAAATGCATATAAACGCCGTTTACGCACCTTTTAAATTTACAAAACAGCGTTTACTCACCTTTTTTGAGATCACTAATGTTAAGGATATGAATAGTTACCCACCGTTTTTACTGCTGTGCATATAGTTTACCCACCTTAAATTTCTTGTTACCACTACACCACTGCTTCATTTCTTCATGATAGAAATTTATAATATATTTATATAGTAATATCAAATGTTGTAGTGCTCAAGACCAGTTTTTGAAGGTCTCGATCTTATCTTTGAATCAGCCGTATTTGTATTCGTTCTTGTCATGGACTCGGGATTTTATTTCGAGACCAGCCGAGACCACAACTCTGAGAATATTCCTATTAATGAGCCGTTTATTGTCAGATTGGATAACTTCTCACTTCAAGTGCAACCAATGACGTTATTGCCGACGACGTCACCCGCCCCGTCCCTTCAAAAAAAAAAAAAAAAAAATAGACAGATTTAAGCGATTGTCGAAATAATCGTTAGTTGCAGCCCTAGTCTTAGATATGTTGACCTGAGCAGGTATACATTTGCATGCATTCTGTGTGACTAAAAAGAGGCTCAAGGGTTGCCAAATATTTTCTAAAGGAATTTTTTTATATTTAAAAATCTGGTCCTTAGCACTTGTATAAATGTAAGCTACTCTGAACATACAAAAGTATTGAATACTCCTTGTTTTAGGTGACATTATCTGTTGAACTGCTAAGTCCTGTTTTTGGTTTATGCTGTTTGCAAAATCAGAAACAAAAAACTTGTTTTCTATTTTGCTTTTAACCCTAGTAAAATGCCAGAAGTGTCTGTGGAATTTTGTCTTCCTTAGTACTTTAATAATTTAATTTGATTGGTTGCTATGGAAGTTCTTTAGGCTAAATTATTCTACAAAGTCTTTTGTACTAAAATACGGAGGAAAATCATTAATCAAATGTATACTTTTGTATGATAGGGAAGGATCTTATTGTGGATAGAACTAGCTTTATTCTAAGGTATTCTTAAAACAGCAACTTTTATTTTAAAAATTGCATGGAATTTAAAAAGGGATAATTTGCATACATGTGCTCTATAATAGGAAACAATTTAGCAATTTCCTGAAACCACTGAATTTTGACACTTATGTTTTCCCAAAACAGGCAGACAGTTCTTTGTTTTTGTGGTACTTTCAATTCATTATCCCGTATGTGGCGGACTGTAGGTTTCTGAAACAATTTGCTGGTTATCTTCTGTTTTTTCATCTCATTTCAGTGGATGAATTTGTAGGTGGTCTTGGGCTCTGACAGTACAGAGTGCTGTAGAAGCAATTATGTGATGTCTGGATTATCAATCAAAAATGGACCAACTCAATTTATTCTGGCACTGTATAATAGGGGGGGAATAAAATTATCATAAATGGTAGCAAGCTGAACTTGACAACTGTCGGATTTTTATAGAAATATCATGCTGGGTGGCACAGTGGCTAGCATTATTTCCTCAGACCTCCCCTGGTTTGAATCCCACATGTGCTTTGTGTGTAGCTTTTGCATATTGTCTCCATCTCTCTTGGGTTTTCTTCTCTCAAACCAGAGACATGCAGTTTGGTTAATTGGCAGCTCCGACCAGGGTGAGTGGTTAGAAGATGGATGGGTATATCATGCTGGAAATTATGCACCCACATATAGAACTTAGGGGTGTTGGAGAATGAATTTCTGTGGGGTTTTCTGTTTAAATTTCTCGATGTATATGGAAATCTGTGGGTATTAACCAGTTTAGTAGGGTGTTTTTTCTATTGGCAATTTTATATTGATCTTTCTTTGTCCAGCATGAATGGTTGGAAGATGGATATTATAGTCCAATGCCAGGCATTAGAATAAATGTGCTTGGTCTTGCTAATTTAAGATTCAACCACTACTGCAAACAAGCTTCCACTGATGAAATGAATAAATTGTTATATTGCATTTGGTTGTGTTTTCAGTGTAGCGTTGTTAAATGCTCCTGAATTTCCCTGCGTTTGTTGTGAGGCATCCAGTTGATATTTTCCCGCCTTTTATAGGTTAAATGGAAAAAGTCTGATGTCAAGTTTGAAGACCGATTTGACAAATATCTTGATCCATCCTTTTTTCAACACAGAGTAAGTTTACACCCAATAAGTCAAACAGCTGTTGTCTTGTCTTGTATGTTTTTGGATGGGTGGTCAAATTACTTGCAGGTTGTTTTGAACCTAGTAGTGATAAATGTTAGAAGTCAATATAATTACCTATACAGCAGTCAGTGTGCAATAATTGGATTTCTATTTTAGTGATAATTGTTTTGATTTCCTTTGTCTTAACCTGTCCCACATGGTCACTGAAACTGAACATTAAAGTTTTATTTGGATACATAGTGACACTGATCCTTATATCAGTATTGTATCAAAGCACTCACTGCTTACTCTAAATTTTCTTGTTAAGAAAGCTTCATAATAATCCTGACATGGTTACCTGGGGGCCATCTTGTATTTTCAGTCTCCTAAGCCACTAATCCAATTAGCACATAATTTAATGCAGTATAATTACTGAATTTGATTTCAGCTATGAAAATGGTTAATTGTTTGTATGTTGCTGATATTTCACCCAAGGCAGAGCCATCTGAGTTAAATGCTTTCTTCCCCTTAACAGATTCATTGGTTTTCCATTTTTAATTCTTTCATGATGGTAATTTTCCTTGTGGGACTTGTCTCTATGATACTGATGAGAACATTAAGGAAAGACTATGCAAGATACAGTAAGGAGGAGGAAATGGATGACATGGTGAGTATTGTTGCTTGGTCTTGAAACATACTGTAGCTATTTGGTGTGTATATAATGCAGGAGTTCAGAAATGCAAACAAAACTTCATATCAACAGTATATGACCCCTACAACAGTCCAAGGGAAAAACCATAGATGGTACACTGTATAAAGTATTCAAAAGTGACTTTAAGATTGCAGTTATAAAAATCAAATGATTCAAACTTTATTCGTTCACTTAATGACATTTCACTGCTTGAATTTAAACTGACCACATTGATCTATTAAAATTGCATGAAAAATGAAACCTTTAATGACAATGTATATAAAAAGACTATTTTTGGCTGTCTCCATGAAAATTGATTCAGTGGAATCAAATGTATTGTTTTTACTCTTTGTTTGTATTGATTTCAAACAAAGACAATTTTTCTTCACGTTATGTAAGGGATAATGTACCAGGCAGCCAGTAGTTATCGCAGAAATAAGCCTGACAGTGTGATCAGTCTTTTATCACACTGAAGGGGCTTATTTCGCGATAACTACCGGCTGCCTGTACATTATCCCGCTTATTACACGGCTACTTGC
>JAODJU010000062.1:10237252-10248895 GCA_026776725.1 Gnathonemus echidnorhynchus | reverse complement strand
TTATTTGAAAATAACGAACCTGCAAATGTCTCAACTGACCAATCAGAATCAAGCATTCCAGAGAGCCGTGTAATAAAATATAATAAACTTCTGGGGGGAAAAAAGCCAGACAAGAAGAAAAGTAACTGAAATTAGCTAAAATCGTTTAATGGGCAATGCAGTAGTTGACTCATCCGCATTAGTTAAATGCCATTTTGCCACCTCATCTTAAATCATCAGCATCAAACATTTATTGTTAAATGGAACAGTGCTTTGTTTCCCGTGCTTGGAATTTTTAAAAAGTTAGTTTTCATAAACGTAAATGGTGCTGTTCTAAGGGGAGTGGTGAGGTATGTGGTATGTTAAACATTTACGATCCCTGATAATCCAGTAGGTCAAGTGCCTACAGAATTCATGGGAAGGTGCTATTGAAATTAAGGATTTAAATTACTGTAAGTGCAACGTAAATTTTACAGCGGCTTTCATCTGCATCTGAATCTCATTGTTCTCTATTCCTCTATAGTAAATTGAATTCTTTGCTTTATTTTTATGTATCATTTTGTTAATTCTCAGTTAAATTCGTATATCGTACAAAGCATGTTTTCTTTAGTACTGTTAGGTAATTCTTTCATGATTCCTTCCACCATATTTTTACTTGGGTTTTCATGTTCTTCCTTCCACAGGACAGGGATCTTGGTGATGAATATGGCTGGAAACAGGTCCATGGAGATGTCTTTAGGCCTTCAAGCCACCCCATGATATTCTCATCATTTATTGGATCCGGCTGCCAGATATTTTCCGTTTCGCTTATTGTTATTATTGTTGCAATGATTGAAGATCTTTACACAGAGTAAGTTTTGATTCTGTAATCTTTTTGATCCATCTCTTGTTCTGAGCTGGAACCCAAATACCTGAGTTTGGCTCCATTACTTCCTGATAGTAAGCTGATACTTACATGTATAAGGATGATGCTGTCATCCAAAGTGAAACCTTTTCCTGCATCTTAGATAAACACTGTAGATCACTGAAATATTTATTAGGTTATAACGCAGGCATGTTTGTGACCGTGAATTTATACTACTGAAGTGTTATTGAATTGAACACAATTTGGAAATTCGATTTTTTTTTTTTTTGGGTTAATTTTGGAGGAAAAACATGTTATCCGTTACAATGATCCAGTATTTACTGTGTTTAAAGACAGCTATCTGGTTAATGTCTTTTGTATTCATTTTAGATATTTGAAGCAATATGAGTGTTAGAGTACACAGTTTAAGGTTGTAAAATTTTCTTTTTAAACATTGTAAAAATCTGCTTAGAAATGGGCAGAATTCTATTAAATTGCTTCCACTAGAGATGGGCCGATCCGATTCGGATACGCAACTGTCCATAATGATACAGATTCCGATACAAGAGCTCTTTAATATTTTAATATAATAAATATGTAATATACTTTATGTTAATATTTTTAAATTTTCCTTCTGTATTTAATCATTTATACCAAAAAAATCTTTTTAACTAGGCTACTAGAAACATACTGTGCCACCCCGTTTGTATGTCTCGTTTAAGCATTTTTGAGGCATTTGCAGTTCAGTTTGAATACCTTCCAAGCGATGATACGCAGGTGACGAATGCTTAAAATGCCCCACATTGTTTCTGCCATTTCACGAAAGTAACAAAAGTATGGTACTTAAAGGTGTTGGTTTTCCACTGGCGTAAAAAGTAGTCCCGGCACCGAATGACATCACAACATGTTGCGGGGTATATTGTACTGATTTTGAAAAATGACTGTAGTATATTATAGTGCTGGACGATGTGCGATATTAATACCAACATACATGTTGTGCACATGCTGGCTAGCGATGTAAGAATTGCTATATTAAGATCGGGCTTTTTCTTACTTTTCAATTACGTACGTACATTATAGCACAGGGTTGTGCTAAAATATTTTTAATCTGTCATAGGGAAAAAACTTAAGCTTTGCCATTTTAATTATTAGTTCGTTTTATATATGTTTAAAAATCAACTTGGTTTACCTATAGTAATATCACTGCTTTTGCACGAGTGCTGAATGTGTTCTCCGAGACAATCATAATTTTCATCCTTATTGTTTAAATCACTCGTAGACAGGTTTGTTTTATATAAATACCCCAATATTTAAAGTCACATCGCTAGGATCCTAATATATTAAACGCATCCTACACTCTCAACTGTTTTCCCGGCGGCGTTTGTATTGTATTTCTGCAGCAGGATATTTGCATATCCGGTTGACAAAGCATTTTAAGGTCCTCCCCAAAGTACCAAAGTAGTACCCTAGCTGGTTTGGCACTTTTGATACTGGTACTCCACTGGAAGCCAATGGAAAAGTAAAAGTACCATACCAAAAGTACAGTATTTGGCACAGTGAAAAAGCACTGTAAAATGGGACAGAGCAGTCGTGCAATTGATTGTACAAATAGAATGCCAAAAACTAAATTACTAAGTACCGGACGTGGATTGGTCACGTATGGCTGATGCCCGATCTGTTAAATCAATCTGGATCAGTGATGATTCCGAACCGAATGTCGGAACGGTGCATCTCTAACTTTCACTGTAGACTATATACGTCAAGGCTTACCATATACCTAACCGTTTGACTAACCTGTAAGTGTTGAAACACAAGTTGCTTGGTAGTTGCTTGGTTTCAGTTCCTCCTTGGAATAGATGCTGTTGATGTATTTCTGCATGTTTTAATGAAGCATTGTAGGATGGTGAAGTGCGGTGTTTCATATGCCGAAAAAGAAGATGGTATTTGAATAAGACCCAAACAATTGTTGTTGGAGTAAATGTAAATTTCTCAAGAATAAGACCTCTAATACATGTGGATTTGTTTATTCTTTTAGGAGGGGGTCTATGCTGAGCACTGCTATCTTTGTCTATGCAGCAACTTCACCAGTCAATGGTTATTTTGGGGGAAGCTTATATGCAAAGCAAGGGGGTAAGTAGAAGTGTTCACTTCCGACTTTATTTAAATTGGTTTTAACACTAATTCCAGAGTTCAGAAGTTTCACATCTAAGCTGGAAGCATGAGATTGATGCACAATTATTTTTATTTTTTTTTCATGCTTAGGAAAATTTTTCAAGAAGTTTTGCAATGTAATGGAAAGTACATCTATAGTATTCAAAATTTTAGTATCTTGGATAAAATTATTTTAAAAATTTTTAGGTTTTGGCAATAATGAAGTGTGAAAGGCAGTTTAGATTATTTTTGATATTCAGCATTGCAAACAGAATATACCCATTGAGAAGATGACTTTCAATACTGATATGTAATTTTTACAAAACTGTGTAATTATGTCCTCCCCCCACCCCAAAATTAAAATCTTTTGTGTCCACAGAACCTATCTCCAGCAAAACTAAACATTATATGGCCTGTACAGAGTTAATAAAAAGTTAATATTTAAGAATCTAAATATTAAATACGTTTATTTTTATTGCCTTTAAGTGAACTTAAATCATTGTTTTATATGCAATGACTTGCTTTAATAAAATTAATAATATTACATTAATTAAGAGTTGCTGCAGTGTGGTCTTGACCTTATGCTGTTTAGAAGAGCCTAACATTTTACAATGTGCTTGTGAAGAAATTGTGAGCCTAAGGGATTTGCTCCAAATTAATGTGGTAAAAAATGTGGTAGATTCTGCAAGCAGTATAGTGAAATTCTACAGTTGGAGTCATCTGGATTTAAAAATGTGCTGCAAAGTGATACATGTTAGTGTATTTTACATTTGTACAATAAATATTAAGATTAAAAAAAAAAGTGGCCGCAGAGTTCTAGATGATTAAACGCTTTCTGACTAGATCTGTTTTCATGCTCCAAAATGGTATTGATCCCACCCAATATGCTACCTCAGGAAATGTATTTCTACTAAAAAGTTTAGTAAAGTGCCCAGAATAATACACTGTCGTCCATTAATGTAATGTAATGTTTTTGACCCTTATATATAAATGAGAGTCTAAGAGAGAGGTCGTCATTTCTGCGATGGATATGAAAAAGGAACATCACTAAGTGGGAATGGGGAAAGCGGTGCATGTTTATCAGACCTGGCTGCTCAATATGACATAGCTCAAGTGAACTAGATTGGTCAAGCGAGAGAATATTCTTCTTTTGTACTGTTACCTTGAGTTACTTTGAATTAAGAAATGTCAAGTGTGGCTTCATGCACTGAGGACTCGGGTGGAATTCTGACAGGGATATGGTACTATTCTTAGGATAAAAAGTAGTGGGAATTTTCTTGGGCATTGTTTGAATATCTAAAATATATATAATTAAAAAAATAATGAATTCCGGTCTGCTTTTAGTGTGGGCCATGTTCTTCGGAATTAGCGTATAATTTCAAATAACCTTTATTTGTAAACTCCCCAAAAAAGGCACACATTGTGCTGGCTGGCACGGTGGGTAGCACTGTTGCCTCACATCTCCAAGGTTAGGGGTTGCCTGTCTTCCCCTTTTGCGTGGGTTTCATTTGGGTATACTCAGTTTCCATCTGCAGTCCGAAAACATGCATTTTGGCTTTATATATGACAACTTGATGCATTTAGCAACATTTACTGAATACAATGATTACATTTTTATCTTTTAATTCAACAGGCAGGAGGTGGATTAAGCAAATGTTCATTGGCGCCTTCCTTATTCCTGCGATGGTGTGTGGCACTGCTTTCTTCATCAACTTTATTGCCATCTACTACCATGCTTCAAGAGCCATTCCTTTTGGCACAATGGTCAGTGCTGCTGTATTTTTACCTAGAAAGCGTTTAAGAATTTCAAGTCTGTTAATCATTTAGGGCCGGTTTCCCGAAGAAGGATTAAGACTAGTCTTGGACTAAATTGCCTTTTCAATGGAGATTCACCATTGTAACTCAAAGCTAGTCTAGGCTTAGGCTTAATCCTTGACTGGGAAACTGGCCATTAATGTTTTCTGTTTCAGTGTTAAGTATACTCACTTGCTTTTCTTGGCTATGTTCCATGTTGTAATGAATGTAAACAATTCATAATTTTAAATGCCAGAATCAATAACTTTTCTATGAACGACCCTCATCATTAGTGAAAACTGGTGTTCTGTTATTTTGACATGGTCATTTTCCAGCCACTAGCTGTTTACTTGCCCTTTGTTTATTCATCAGCAGTGGCCAATCTTATCCGCAAAGGGCCGGTGTGTATGCAGGTTTTTGGGGTAACCTTTAGGTCAGCTGTTCAAACCCAGCTGTGAGGACTCCTCAGCCAATCAGTCCTCTAATTAGTGATCTAATTAGGGAGCTGCAGTGAAAACCCGCATACACACAGGCCCTTTGCGGATAAGATTGGCCACCCCTATTATACATTATAAACCGAATTTTTCAGCGTGAGATTTTTTTTAAAAATCAAATTACTTGAAATTTTAATGTTTGTCAACTACATTGTCAAAGGAATTGTCTTAATCCTCTAAAAGTGAAATAATAGTTTACAATAGAAAATCTGCTAAATCAGATATCCAGAATAGCATTCTGTGCTTAATGATCATTGAGCAACCTGTAGAACCTTGGCGTGATATGAGAATTTCTTTGCTTGTAATTTTCATCAGATTCAGCAGATATTTTCTTCCCTTTATCAGGTTGCTGTCTGCTGCATCTGTTTCTTTGTGATACTACCTCTGAACTTAGTGGGAACCATTTTGGGTAGAAATCTATCAGGCCAGCCCAACTTCCCATGCCGCGTCAATGCTGTTCCAAGACCTATCCCGGAAAAGAAATGGTGGTTATTTTTATTTTTTTTTTGTCTAGATTTTGTTTTGTAGTGAATAAATTTAAATTTAACATGTTTAGTCCACAAAAGTTTTACTCTGGTATACTGAATGACCTTATTCTGTTGGATCTCCTAGGTTCATGGAGCCAGCTGTTATAGTCTGCCTTGGTGGAATCCTGCCCTTTGGCTCAATTTTCATCGAAATGTATGATTTCCATTTTTCTCTCACTGCACCATGATATTTTCTCTTTTGACTTTTTGTCTTTTAAAAATGCTAATTTGGTTGGAAATTTGTATTTTGACTGTATTTGCAGGTATTTTATCTTCACCTCATTCTGGGCTTATAAGATTTACTACGTATATGGATTTATGATGCTTGTTCTGGTCATCTTGTGTATCGTCACTGTTTGCGTAACTATCGTCTGCACCTACTTCCTTCTCAATGCAGAAGACTATAGATGGTGAGTAATGCATGTGAACAGTGGATTTTGAATTGAGAGCTCTTTATATAATTTTTAATATTCTAATGAGTTTGTACAGAAAAAAATGATAAACCAAATTTTTGATATTCAGCATTGCAGTCGGAATGTACCCAAGTTTTTGGTTTATGCCGTGTACTGTATCTGTACCAAAATATTGGTTTTGAAGGCTAATTTCATGTTTTTTCATTTCTCTAATTGTTTTTGATGGAATAAGTTTGGTATAAAGCTTAAGCTGTATGGGATTTATGGGCTTTAAGTTCCTTGCATACTTAAAATTTACCTAACCCTCCCCACCAGGCAATGGACAAGCTTCCTGTCAGCAGCATCCACTGCTGTATATGTTTACATGTATTCTTTCTACTACTATTTCTTTAAGACTAAGTAAGTTCTGCCTTTTCTTCATCCATATCAAGTATTTTAATAACTGTAAAGTGACCTTTAACTGTGTATATAAAATATTCATTATCCAAGTAGAGAATCCGTAATGTGCTTGTGTGTTTTACGTTAACTGATATGTCTTGCATCTTGCTGATTTAATGTAACGTAATGCTAATTAAACTGTAATCCCTGTTTCTTAGGATGTATGGCTTATTTCAGACATCCTTTTACTTTGGATATATGGCTGTTTTCAGTACAGCTTTGGGAATAATGTGTGGTAAGTTTTTGAATTCTTTAGTTTGCCATCAGACAAAAAAAAAATATGATGGTAGACGGAGCAATTAACCTAGGTAGCATATAAGATCATAGTACATGGAATATAACTAATGCTTTATTTGTTTTGAATTGCAATGCAAATCAGCTATAAGCTTAAGTGCACTAATATTCGTTTTGCATCCAAAGGCCTAGTTTTTCTCTTAAATGGCCTTCTGTTCTAGTTATTGGAGAACATAAATATTTGACAAGTTAAATATGTTAATAGGTTACGGATGTGTTTTGGTGTTAGTGGTGAATCTAAAAGTAAACTTCTGTGTCATCCCTCTCCTTCCCCTTTAGGGGCTGTTGGTTACATGGGAACAAGTGCCTTTGTAAGGAAAATCTACACAAATGTGAAAATTGATTAGAGAATACATGATTAACACTGGGAAATGTGGATCAGCTTCAACTTTTCTAACACAAACAGGCACAAGTCATTTTGCAAGATTGTGGTATTTTACTTTATACAAATTTTGTTTTTCATTTCCTGAATCAAGCCACAGAAATAGTCACATGTTCATTAGTTTGTTTTTTTTTTAAATGTTTTCTATGTCTTTTTTTTCCCTTGGGGCAAATACTTAGATTATATGGGGTAATACTTCATGCGGAATTACTCCCTTTTCCTGCAACCCTTTCGCCTCCCAAAAAAAGAACACAGCTCATTTTTGAGGCTCTCTTCAGTGAAGAGGAAAAGGTATATTTGAAAATTTTTATGTTGTATAAGAAAAAGGGAGTTTGCTTAACCGTTCACTGAAGTCCGATTTTTATTTTGTATTTATTAGCTGTTGAGAATGCCATTATTCTATGTCAGGTTCTGCATTTTGTTTCTGATTGCAAAATGTAATGTACCTGCTCAGTCACACTGTATACATCTTGAAGGCTACATGTATTCTAAGTTTGGTCAAAGTCATCACCATATTGGGTATACATTATTTTCTTAGTCCAGAGTCTAAATTGTAAAATCTACCCATCCAAAGAAATAATGCTAAGTTTTAGTTCTGCCACAATTAATTGTACATGTGGGCAAATGCTTGAGGTAGTATGCAGAACTGTTAAACTATTTTTGAGGTGTCTTATCTCTTTTCCTCCCCCATACCATTTTAATGCTTGGGTTTGAATTAAGTATATTCATGAAAATAATATCATAGGTGATATAACATGTATATAACCTTAAAATAATGTAACATTAGTTGTAGAATGGAAATGTATTTGGTTGTACAGATTTACTATGTTTGTTCGGTTAGGGTTATTTTTTAATGAACACTGCGTGCAAAAAAAAAAAAAAAAAGTTTGGTGTCCTCATCACAAGTTCATTCTTAAATCTTGCATGAAGTTTTCATTGAACTGTATGTATCAATTGTTTTTTTCCCATAATGCCTGTCATATCTTGGTAATATGCACTGTGTAAAGGAAAATTTAAGTAAAAAATATGATTATCTGAGATGGTGATGCTCACAGAAAACACACATTACAAATAAAACGTGACTTCATTATTTTTAATTATAATTTAAAGCTTTAACAGAGTGCTCCAACTCTGATTGGTCATGACCATGATTATATTTTATTTCCTTATTTTAAAATTTGTGAAACTGAGTTGCTGCGGATATACTGTACAAAACGTTACTGCACACTTATCTGGGTGTTTCCATTGTAGTGTTAAATGTTTAAAATATTTCCATGTGTAATTGTGTAAATACCATATGTACTTCAAACATTCTGAAGATATGAATCAATTTACTTTTATCTTTCCACCCACAATTTGATTCTTCATAGAAAACTCTTTAAAACGTTTTAAAAATGATCACAGTTGCTGTTGAGACAGAACATAATTGGACATGGTTTGTATTTTAAGAAAGGAGAATTGATTAAAGTTCTCATGCTCCGAAGTTCTTTAGCTGTACAATAATTGATTGTTTTTTTATTGTACAAGACTGACTCCTGCTTATGTCTGAGGGGGGAAAATGTGTGCACGTGCTTTTGGGGAAATCCTGTTTAAATCATATTTTCCAATTTGTGGAATAAAATTATGGTGTCATGGGAGTTCTTCCACTGTTTATATTTTTGTACGGTGTTTTGAAGTGTATTTCTCCATAAATCATCTTTTTCTATGAAGGTAAGAATTCCTTCCTTTCTGGGAAACTTTTTTTTTTCCATCATACAGATATTAAGATCAATAATTAATCTGTTAATTCCATTCTGTTTTATACATTTTCAAATTTTGATAAGTTAAATTTATTCCATTTGATGAATAAAACTAGAATGTATTAATTTTGTCTGTTTTGACTTAAATTGTCTAGGATGCAATCTTTTCGAAGTATATTGAGGTGCTGTCTCAGATTGGTCTTAATGCAAACTTAGTATTAAATGAACTAATTTTAGTATAGACTGCCTATGGTGCTATTTGTTTGAAAGCATTTATAGATTTTTGGTGCCCATGCAGGTGCCTTTATGGAGGTTTTGTGTTCCTACCTGGGTTTTCCCAGAGTGCCTAGGAAAGTAGCAGAGATCTCAGATTTGCTGGGTATAGTTGGTTGAATGAGGTTAATAGAATCACTGGTTTTAATCCATTTTCTATAGTTTCCTAAAGTATATACTGTGTTCCTTGTGTCATCTTCCGCCATAAAATTTCATTGTGGTCTCTTACTGTTTTACGAAGGTATTTTAAGCAGTAAACAATTCTAGCTGTACTCTATGGTCTATTTTATGAAATAGTTTGCCATTGTTGAAGAACTAGTTTGCATTATTTCTTCAATTTTTATATAATATGTAATATCCATCCATCCATTTTCTGTAACTGCTTATCCCGTGCAGGGTTGAGGGGGGTCTAGGGGCTATGGATTCAAAATAATCAAAATTAATTCACTGAGTTTTACATCAAATATAAACTCAAAATAAAGTGAAATATAATGTTTGCTGAAGTATTTGGACCAGTTCATTGGGACAAACCTTAAGTCGGGCAGAATACTTTAATGTGCCCCTCAATTAGTTGAATGGTTTATGCCAGTGCGCAGGACTAGTTATAAATGATGACAAATTTTAAGTTAAAAACCCACCTATATCTGCAAGGTCCCTCAGTCAGGTAATGGAATCTGAAGCAAAGACATCAAGAACAACGTACTTTCAAAACCAGTCAGAGTTATCACCACCTACAAATTAGGAGAAGCAAACAGTCACTGTTCCTGAACATCTCCCTGAACGGTTCAGTCTGTGACAATAAAAAAATGGAAGAATTATACAGAGTAGATCAGGCTGTTCCCCCAAACTGAGCACCCAGGAAAGGAGGATGCTGGTAAGGTATTCTACTCAACATCAATCTGAGTGCAGAGTCAACTGGCTGCACATCAGCTAAAAATGTATTCAAATAATAGCTGTAATTGCATTTACTGTTTCATAGTGTTTGTGTGATCTGCTGGATATGTCAATCAACCCCGTTCTACAAAATGGCAAATAAGGTGTAAACTACCATCCAAGTAGTATGCTACTACATGATAAAAGAATCATGTTGTGTAAAAAAAAAAAAAAAAACGTATCTGAATCAGAGGGTATGAGAGGAAACGTAAGCATTTCCTGCAAGTTCAGATGAAGACCCCATCGCAGTTGATGAGTTTGAAGAATTTCATCTGTAAGACAAACTGGACATGAGTAATGAGGCATCCAGGCCAGACAGGTTGAAAGATGATAAATGAACTCAAATCCATTTTTATTCTTTTTTTTATTATTATTTATTGATTGCAGAAATGAGACCTGGGACGTTCATGTAACTCTGGGTTAGTATTTAGGTGACAAAAAAATAACACTTTGACTTCCTTAAGCTTCATATCAGGCATAAATGTAGGAGAGGTGTAACATTTGTTTGTTCGATATTAATTGGATGTTGGATCCAAAACGTTTTATACATGGCTTTGAATAATTACTAATAAGGCATATACATAGAGAATGTGCTCTCAGTAGCTATCACTGTTGCCTCACCCCTGCAGTGTGAGATGTTGAAGTTGTACAGTGGGTATAGAAAATCACCCCTGTCAAAAAGAAGCACGTTTGTCACTTTACAGCCTGAAATGGAAACGCATCAATACTTTATAGAACCCCCTTTTGCTTTAATAACTGCCTTGAGTCTGTTTGGATACTTCTCTACAAACTTGGTACACTGACTGGGCAATTTTTGCCCATTCTTGCTGACAGAACTGTTCAAGCTCAGTCAAATTGGACAGTGCCCACTGGTGAACTGCAATCTTCAAGTCATTCCACAGATTTTTTAGTGGGGTTTAAGACTGGGCTTTGACTAGGTCATCCAAGGACATTCACCTTTTTCCTACTTCAGCATCTGTATGGTCAATTTGCTTTTGGACATTGTCGTGTTGAAAGGTTAAATGTCTTCCCACCTTCCTTCCCAACCTCCTGGCAGAGGGCAGTGGGTTTTCTTCCAGAATCTGAAGGTATTTTGTGGCATTCCTTTTCCCTTATATGGTGACAAGTGCACCAGTGCCTGCTGCAGAGAAACACCCCCACAACAGGATCCTACCACTACTTGACTGTATTTAGGATCTCATGGGATCACCATGGACAATCGTCTGTCCTTTTCCTCACATATCGCCAACCTTTCCCGCTCTTGTCGGTTTCTCCTGTTTAATATCAGAAGGATACGTCCATTCTTTTCCACACAGGCTACCCAGATACTCGTTCAGTCCCTCGTCATCTCCCGCCTTGACTACTGCAACTCGCTTCTAGCG
>JAODJU010000062.1:10200460-10231763 GCA_026776725.1 Gnathonemus echidnorhynchus | reverse complement strand
CCGCCTGCATACATTGCATGCATTGTACTATACCGCCAAGCACCTATGTCTGGCCGTTTGCACTAAACTGGGTGAAACATTTAAAATGCTAGCAGAATCCATATTTGTGTTCAGCAACTCTGTTTATACAACGTAAAACAACAGGCAGCAGGTATTAGAACCAGGGAAGAGGCAGCAGAGAAATATCAGAGGAAAACAGCAAAAAGTGGAACCTCTTGTATAGTTCTGTAAGTAAAATCTCAGTTAAATGTCATATACCTCTTAACTGTTATTTAGCTACATAATTCTCTCTCATTGCTATACTTGATGGGGTTTTACTACAGACCACTCCTGAGGTTGTGGACCGTCTTGTGGCCTTGAGTAAGTTTTTCTTTTTTATTTACCCAAACATCAAATTTTACATTTGGCTCACTAACTGTATTTTATACCTGAAATTCCATGTGCTGCAATTCCCAAGGTGTACGTCTTGTACTAGGTGCATAAGATACGCATCTTGCATATCATATTTCTGGGGGGAAATGTTTCACATCTCGAACAGTTGAACTCGGAAGCAGCCTGCCGCAACTCCGGAAGAACCTTGTTAGTTTAGACTGTCCCCAACTTACGACTGGGTTCCATTCCAACACAAAGGTTGCATGTTAAACTGGACATATTTTGGAATAGGATATTTGCACTGACTTAGTAGGGTGAATTAGACTGGGAGATGCATGTGAACCTGGGATAGTTTTAAATGCCATACAATACAGAACTCAATTTCGTTGTTAACTTTAATACGGCACGCAACAATCACTAGGTTGTAGTACTACCAGGCATATGGCCAACCGAAAATTATTTTTACAAACATTACTAATTTAACAAAAAAAAACCCTTTGGTTGAATATGTAATTCATTGTAAGTCAGGAACAGTTTGTATTTATATATATTTTTGTTTCAATTTCTGCCGTGACATAAAATTACATGCAGACACATTAATAATGTGCTGAAAATCACCAGATGCCCAATGGTAGACATGCACCTTACACTGCTGTCACATCTGCTCACACACACAAGGTGATCTGCGCCTTGCAGCCCAAATTTTATACCATACTTTGCATGCTTGGTTGGTTTGTACAGACTGAACAGACAGTGTCTTCCAAAGTTCCTCTGCCAACAGACTGCAACCAGCAACACACTCAGATATGGTAGCTAATCATGAAAAAAGAGCTACTGATAAAATGTTTCACACTTATTTATGGCTGCATAAAATATGTTGCAATATATGCATCACATTTACCGAATGAGCCTGCAGCAATGAAGAATAGCACGCATCACTAATCTTTCTTTTTCTAACAATGACTTCCTGAAGTTCAGTACAATGCTTTGTATTAGTATTCTCTTATATAAAATGTTAAAGGACAAATAAAGAGTGCACATACAATTTGTGACAATGGAAGAGTCTGCAAAACCCCCCGACCCTCTTTCTCTGTTTAAATTTCTATTTGTAATCTTATGAATCCATCATTCACAACTGGACAAACAAACAAACTGCTAATATCTATACAAAGTTCATCATCCCAGGGTAACAGACACAGTCAAACGCTACACTGGCCACAGAATTGCTTCAAAGCCTCCCCTTCCGACCAAGTAAAGCGAAGTTAATTCAGTAGTATACAATAATATAAAAAGGAATCTTTAAGCTGGCTGCATAACATATTGACGCAACATGTTATGCAACTGAGGTACATCCTTTCAGCAAATGGAGTTTTCAGCAGGATGATACCCTGTGCCACAAGGCTAAGACAGTCTAGCAATAGTTCCCTAAATCTGCCAATAAATTTAGCTTAATGCAGGCACCTGCCCAGCAAAAGCTGAGAAATGTTTCTGACATCATTTGAAGTCTATGTCCCTATTAATTGAGGCTGTCCTAATGGGAAAATGTGCAACGCAATATTAGGAAAGGAATCATCAAAAATTTTAAGCACACTCTAAAGCATCGCTATGGCACAGAAGTCTCCCTTCCTCCTACGTTTAAGCTTAGCATACAACCCCCCCCCCACCCAGCATACCATTTGAGAAGCAAGCTTTGTGGACGGCATCACTGGCAAAAATCCTGGAGCACTTGTGCACGGATCCAGTACCTAAAACAGCAGCTTTAACAGATGCTGAAATAACCCTGGAAGCCTGGGGGGGGGGGGGGGGGGGGAAAAAAACAAATCATCCCTGTTGTAAGTTCAAATAAATCATTGTATATTTGGCAGTTATTTTAATAAGCATTACATAATAATTTAAAAAACGTTTAGAGGGTAGCACTGTTGCCCTAGACCTTCATAGATGGGTTCAAATTCCAGCCCCAATCTGTGTGTGGAGTTTGTACATTTTCCCATTTGTGCATAGGAATCCTCCCGCAGTCCGCAGACTCCATAAATTGGCATCTGTGAATTGCACATAGTGTGTGTGGGTATGCATGAGTGTCCTGCAATGGGCTGGATTCTGGTCTGGGGTAATACTCTGTCTTGTTTTACTTATGCCGATTAAGACTCTTAGAAACAAGCATAACTGGCTAAACACAGACACGTAAGAACGGCCAGAAATCCAACAGTACTAATGTTTTAAATGAGAGGAGTTGAGTGTCTGTTACACCTCAAAACAATTTCATATGCATACCATTTGAGATAATCGTTAAGCATTAACTTAAGAGTAAGTCTGTAGAAGCAAGAAAAGTCGAAAATAGAATATTATATCCAACATTAAACCTTTTCACAAATGGGTCATGTGCAGTTTTTCTGAAGTGCAAACTCTGCATTAATGAAGAGACAGAGCAACCTACGGATATTAAATTTAATTCTATATTCTGGGAAACCATTAACAAACAAAACGATGTTAAAGTTATTGATTTTATGCATTCCTTTGCTAAAAAACTCAATATTAAAAACTTGAATTTATGTTATGAATATGCATACGAATCAATGCATAGTTACTAATATTACTGTCAACGTCAACAATTTGTCAACATATAGCCTACATCTAAATTTAATGCCATTGCTACATTTCAAATTATGAATTTGTATTAATGGCTATTTATACAGCATGGTATTCACCAAAGCTTTAAGCTGTACTGTACAAATGGAAGGTTTACGCTTCCCTTGCCTATTGTACTATAGTAATATATATTGCAATATATACAACAATTGTTATTACTATCGACGTCTATCAAAGAATACATACATTTGTATTAAATCCTATTATCATTACTGCTGCCATTAGTTGTACACAGTATTATTTTAACACCAAGTTAACGTCCACCCCGCTTTTGCATCATCTTAAACCGTCTCTAAACTAAAACTATTATTGACAAACTCTCCAGTTTTAACATCACTTGCATTTGGGACATTCTAATAAACTTACAGAAAGCCTTCTTAATAGAGTAGCCATTTTGGTGAATCAAAGGTGATTTAATGTGGATTTAATGGCGGCTTTAAAGCAATCATAAGGAAGTATACTGCCACCTACCGTCTCGGAGTGCAGTCATCTGGTAAATTCATCACCGTGTTCCAATCGTCATCTAACCGCTTTATGACGGGCAGGGAATCGATCCCAGGCAAATCCTATGTCAGTCTGAGTTATAGCCCCGAATATTTTACCGCCGATGCCTGTCTTCCTTTAAAAAAAAAAAGTCAAGTAAAAAAAAAAAAAAGTCTTCGCATGGCACGTTCGCGCAAATAATTCCATAAACGATGACGATGACCAATTTAGAGGCTGTATATATTCTAACATGTTCCTTAGAAAGCCATATCACAAATTACAGCTCATCCTTCTGTTTTATATCTATCTGAAATGGCCAGAGGCTTGCTTTTTTATTTAAATTTTCTGGAAGAATTAACACGTGGATAACAAAATGGAGGAAATCAAGTAAGTTATAATTGAACAGTGTTTGACTCCTGCGCGTGCTGCATGCAATATATCACAGATGTTTCAGGGGGCCACCGAAAATGACGTGGCAAGCTGTAGTTTGGAGACCAGTGATCTAGAACATATTGAGGTGAGGCACCAAATTTATTAAGTTAACCAGACTTATGCGAATTAATGAATGGAGTGAAAAGCTGAATGGTTAATTATTTTGTTCTTTGATTTATTTCTTTTTAGGGCTGTTGGAGGCGAGGAGTGTAGAGCTGCACTGCATGCAGATCCCTATCAGCTCCATTTTGGACTCTAATCCTGTGAAGTTCATCTTGTTCCTATGCCTGGAAAGTTCATCTTCCCCCTAAAGGAGAAGTAGTAGTAAGATGTGTGCTGTTAACATGATGGTTAACAACATTTGCTGTTTTTTCCATTTGTATGTTTGAAAGAGATATTGGTTAATTAAAACATTAATTATACTACTTATCTCTCTTCATTGAAACAATACAGTTTAAATTACAGTTTGCTATTAAATACAGTAGTTATTTAGGGGTTTTCTGTTAAATGACTCGGACAAATAAGATGTACCTACTGTAGCCCAAATGAGCATTAAGACCAAGTTGGGTTACCCATATAGGCCTTATATGGAACCCATCAAGGGCCCATCATTAGCCCATGTGGGCTAACCCATGTGTGGCCACCATGGAAACTGTGGACAAAATTGACTGGGCCCCACTTGGGTTTCCCAGATGGGGCCCACATGTCAGCCCAAGTGCATCCCATGCGGGCCCCACACATGTGCTGGCTGGGTAATGCCTAACTTTGAATTGTCCATGAGTCTCAAAAAATAATTCATGTAAGTTGTCTATATTAAGGATGGTGACATTGGCTTATCTAGTCTAAAAGCATGCACTGTGAAGAAAAACATATTGTGATTCTGAGCATATTGAATAAATACAGTAAAAATACAACAAATTTATTTCCTCCAGGTACTCCTCCCATGTAGAATTACGTGACTAGCTGGACTGATATTACTAAATTGCCCATTGTATATCAGTGTGTACCCTGCAATGAATTGGTGTTCTGTACCCTGCAATGGATTGGTGTTCTGTACCCTGGGATTCCTGGGGTAGGCTCTCTGTAACCCTCATATGGAGGAAGGAAGGATGGATGTATTTTTTTTAAGTATTAATAAAAGTGCAAAATTTAAAACAATGTTCTGATTTTTTTCCCTAGCAGTATTCCCGACAAAGGGGTCATCTTCTTTACTAGAACCTATTGACAATATTATGTTACACTATTAATTTTAAATGGCACCAATAGTTAGTGAATTAAAACATGTGAACTCCACAAATGCATTGTGGAGGCAGCCATTAAGCGCCCAACCCTGATGTCAGCCATCATAGCATCTTGTGTCATATACAGTATTAAAATACTGCATCACGAAAAAGACAAGGATCAATAACACAGCCAAGTTTCTTTTCCAGGTTAGTAAGATGCAATTACTCTTCAAGGAAAGTTACAAGCATGCTTAGTAAATGTATAGGCTGTAATTTTATTCAAAACCTCAAGATGTCACCATAAATTTGTGTAAAATGCATCGCTGGATAAAGGTCATGGAAATTAGTTCCAGGTTAGCTATTATCAATTTATTCTGAATGTGATTTTAATGCAAAAGTAGGCAAGTGCTCATTATTCTAATATCTAAAATCTCAGATCACATACTTGTATTATATTCTTTGATTAGGAGCCTACACCATACTTGCTAACGTTGTGCTGAGTTTAGTAGTGTATTATTATTATTTATATTATAATTATAATTATATTATATACAATTTATATTATAATTATAATTATTACTGACTGAGGATTCAATTTCAAATACCATTGGTCCGAAACCCGCTTTCTAGCGGCGCAGGGGTAGATGGGTAATTTCTTACATCCGGGTACGATTGTTCTGCGTCATTCTCTTTCTGAAGACTTTCGCGGAGCGTGCAGTTCGCGTCGGTGTGGATGGATAGTTGATTTAACATATGAACATATTCTAAACTCAACTATAGCTACAGGAGCAAGTTGCAACGATGCCGGCGTATTTTCAGCGTCCAGAGAACGCTTTGAAGAGAGCTAATGGTGAGTATATTGGGTCAGGCCCGTCTTCCATTTCTCATTTTTTACTTCCCACCATTCTCTTCTCGACAGCATGGCGGGGAAGCCATGTTGTTAGGCAGAAGCTTTTTCGGGCCTTGCTTGACTTTCAGCCTATTTAACTTATAAATTTATGACAATTTTATGTGTCAGTTACTTGGTCAAATTTATGCTGCAGTTAACATGTCCTGGTATTTTTCTGAGTACTTCTTGATTGCCATTATCATGTTGCCTCATTAAATGTCAGTTGTAACGTTGACCTCCTTTTCTCCCATTTATTCGGCTATTCAGTTAAGCATTTCAGTGCTTCTCAGTGAGAAAACTGAATATCAGTAAATGTTATTACTGCACTGGGATTTGGAGACGTTATTAAATATGACTTGCTCAGTGATGTCCACCTGGATTGATTATGTCGAGCAAGAGGACGCATTTAGCCGACGCCTTTACTCTTGAGGGGATGTATGGTTTTTAGCAGATATCTATACACGATTGGATATTTTACTTGAGCAGTTAAGGTTAGCTATAGAAATTTTCTAATTACTGGGCAATCCTCTCCTATTTTGGCGATGCTTTAAATGAGCATTAGAGCATTCACTGAAATATCTGAAATTTCCTCTGATCTAATTTCATGTAAGATATTTATTAATTTCCGTAGCACATCGGCAAATTCGAAGGCACATTATTATATTTCCGTTCTAATTTTACCACTGCCATATATATTATGTGTATTTTCCCAAAAACCCTTTTTCTGTCTGGCACGGTTTTTATGCTTTAACAAATCGGATGGTGCATTCTGATGCTGAAACACATTTCTAGTTGCATGTACTGTAGTGCTACGAGACCTTTCATGATTACAGAATAATCCCATAATCGACGATCTAAAAATTTTCTTGTAAATGTCTTGCACAAGCAGCTGGCTGTATTTATCATTTCGCTTTTAAATAAGAATACTAAAAATAGATATTGTACTATTTGGCTGTTTCAGATGCACAATAATCTTAAATTTTGAAGTCCTCTAAAATTTGGCGCAGCATAATGTGGGTAATGTCGGTATTTCAGCGCGCGCATGCCGGTTTCTGTGCGTTGCCCTCTAACGGTAGTCCAGAAATGCTCCACTTATACATGAAGCCACCATAGGTTTTTGCCGGCTGATATTTATAACGGTTGCTTTAAGAAATGTTTTTGAAGTAATGTGCACCTTAACTGATGAATTTTGTAGAAATGCAATTATGCATTAGCTGTATTAGTTTTGCAAAGAGCAAAAAATGGGGAAATGCTGCAAAGCATCCTGAAACCTTTCGCCCATGATTAGTGTTCCATTAATGTAATGGAACTACCCAACATTTGTATTTTGAATTGCATTTGAAATCATTAATGGTAAATGCTAGCCCCAATGTATGCCTTTATCACGTCTGATTATAATTAACCTGTTCTGGTGATGTGAGATCTTTCCTGCAATTGTAAAGGTGCCCGATTTCCTTTTCGCCCCTTGCATCACTTGACGTCCTCCACTTGTTGATTTATTTTTTTTAATTATGAGGTTTAAAAAAACCCATGTATAATCTCATGTATTCTCTCCAGAATTTCTTGAAGTTGGCAAGAAGCAGCCAGCTTTGGATGTTTTGTACGATGTTATCAAGAGTAAAAAACATCGAACATGGCAGAAGATTCACGAGCCCATCATGCTCAAGTACCTGGAGCTCTGCGTCGATCTGCGCAAGAGCCACCTTGCAAAAGAGGGTTTGTACCAGTACAAAAACATCTGTCAGCAGGTGGGTGTTTATCTGACTCCACACTGATGTGTATCCTGTTTGGAAGTCTAAATTCTTGACTTAATCAACTTGTAACAAGTACTTGAGGAGTGTCAGGTTTTACTGATCAATATATTACTCAGAATTTGGTGCGCTTGGGAGGAAGCATCATGGTGACATTATTTCAGTTTAATTTGCTTGATTTTGAATCCAGTATCTTCTACAATGGTTGAAATGTGACACATTGTTTTTTTTAATTCTTAGATGTTATAAAGCCGTGTAATAGGAAGTACATCATTCCAGAATGAAGTTATTTACAAATGGTGCAAATTTGGCAAATGTCTAGGATTGGGGACTTAGGGTAAATTTACTCTAATATTGACAAAAGTCAATCGTTCTTTTTTAAAAGGTCAACATAAAATCTTTGGAGGATGTTGTGCGAGCCTACCTTAAGCTGGCTGAGGAGAAGACTGAGACTGCTAAAGAAGAGTCTCAGCAGATGGTGCTAGATATTGAAGATCTAGATAACATCCAGACTCCTGAGAGGTGTGTACTGTATGCTTGCATTTCTGTGGGTGATGCCTTCACATATTGCAAGTGTGCATGCAGAGCTACCCATGCGCCTTGTCATGTAAGACAATTGTACTGCTCTTTTTGGTTGCGTGTCAGTGCAGTTTAAGTGCACTCGTCTCCATTAGCTACATGTCAGATTGTCAGATAATTTCAACATAATATTGTGTATTTTGTTTTGTGAAATTCACAGGTTTTGTGGGACCTATGAAATGTTCTGTTTGTGTTTTTCGTTAGTCATGCTCCAAGGGATGTTTGAGAAATAAGCGAGTCAGCATTTTGCTTAAATATTTCGTTTAAGGGCATATTTGAACAGGTGTGAAAGTTCGGCATGACAGGCTGAACTAGGTCCAGGTTAGAGGCATTCAAACCCATAAAATGTTTCTCAAAAGCAAAGTGTATTAAAAGCATACAGCCTATCAAGGTGCTAGTTAGGCGTGCATGCAGCTTGGCTTGGTTTATAATGAGTGACCAGCTAAACGGGATGTACAAAAATAGCAAGAAGATAACAAAAGAAACACAAAGGGCAAAACTAATCATTCTGATTACACGAGATCAGTTGAGGGATCTGTTACCATTTTGTTAGGCAGGCGCTTTTTTCCAAAGCAATGTACAATTGAAAGGAGGGTTAGACAGTCCCTGGGGCAATTGGGGTTAGAGGCCTTGCTACAGTGACAGTGAAGTCATTCTGCTGAAACTGGGATTTGAACCTGTAACCTCCCGATCACAGGCACAGTCTTAACCTGCTGAGCCGCACATTGTCCCCCACAGAGTGGAACAGTTGTAGGGCTAGTTGAGGTGTTCTTGGAACACATGGGTTTAGAGGCGTTTCTTGAGTATTGAGACACTCTATGAACCGTATGCGGATGGGTAGCTCGTTCTGCCGTCGAGAAACCACACAAGTGTCTGTGATGAGACTTCTGTGATGGAGGTGGTTGCCAAACGAGAGATGGGATGTAGTTCATGCTCTCCCATTACTGGCCCTGAAAGCTTGCACCAAGGAGATACAGTGCCACTTTTTTTGCATGACGAAAGCAGTCTTTTTGACTCCTCCCACGGTTCCTGTCAAGCACAACACCATGTTATCTGCCCTCATTCTGTACTCAAAGTGAAATGCGGGGTGTGTTTCAGGAACACCCATGATAAAATTTGTAGCATGGTTGCAGTCATTTTATCCTGCATAAGTGTTACATGAGGATGAAACTTTCCAGTTTCTTGGTTTTATAGGTTGCGATGTCTTGATTTTTGCAGCGTGTTGCTGAGTGCAGTTAGTGGGGAGGATACTCAGGACCGCACAGACAGGCTGCTGCTCACTCCCTGGGTAAAATTTCTCTGGGAATCCTATCGCCAGTGTCTGGATTTACTGCGCAATAACTCCAAGGTTGAGCGCCTCTACCATGATATTGCCCAGCAAGGTGAATATTTATCCTGTTTGCTTGTGAGTGGACAGTATGTGCCTGGCACAAATGGAATAGATTAGAGGTGTGAGAGAAATCGCAGCCTTGGCCTGTATTGAATTTTTGATTTCTTTTTTCTTGTTTTAACAGCATTTAAATTCTGCCTTCAGTATACACGCAAGGCTGAATTTCGTAAGTTGTGCGATAACTTGCGCATGCATCTGGGCCAGATACAGAGGCATCACAACCAGAGCACAGCGATTAACCTAAACAACCCAGAAAGTCAATCCATGCACTTGGAAACACGTCTGGTCCAGCTGGATAGTGCCATAAGCATGGAACTCTGGCAGGTGTGTAACTCAGACATTCCGTCTTAGTGACTTTTCATCCACATCTAGCTCCTCCTAACATTAAGCTTTTTTTTCTCCTTCCCTTAGGAAGCTTTCAAAGCGGTGGAAGACATCCATGGTCTTTTTGCCTTGTCTAAGAAGCCCCCCAAACCTCAACTGATGGCAAACTATTACAACAAGGTTTCCACTGTTTTCTGGAAATCGGGGAATGCGCTCTTCCATTCCTGTACCCTTCACCGTCTCTACCACCTCTCCAGAGAGATGAGAAAGAATCTTACTCAGGAGGAAATGCAGAGGATGTCTACAAGGGTGCTGCTCGCCACCTTGTCTATCCCCATCACCCCCGAGCGCACAGACATCGCCCGTCTCTTGGACATGGATGGAATAATTGTGGAGAAACACAGGCGTCTGGCTACACTCCTTGGCCTCCAGTCTCCTCCGACCCGTCAAAGCCTTATCAATGACATGGTTAGCAGTTGAATATTACAGCTGTATGTTTGTGCGCCTGTATTACCATTGAATTTGATAAGTTTAATTGTTTTGTGAAATTCATTCTAAATGCCCTTATTGACCAGTCTCCTCCAACTGGGGCAGAATAGACAATGAATCCTATGGTATTGATACAGTTGCTAATTTTAAAGAACGAAAATGCTGGCTATGGTATATAGTATTCCTTATACTCCATATGTATTGAAGAACTGTGTACAAACACTGTTAAATTTCAGGTGGTTTTGTTACTCATTGCCCTTTCATTCAAAACGATGCCTTTGTTTTAAATCTGGGATGGGCACGGTTCTGCCAAACCCAGGTGTAGAATAGTGAGTCTTATGCATTTGAAAGCTGAGGGATTGCAGCAAAGCTGCTGCAAGCAGTTAATGTTGTGATACTGTCTTACACATTCTTGTCTTCCACTTTTTCTTTAGGTGCGATTTAATCTGCTACAGTATGTTGTTCCAGAGGTGAAAGAGCTCTACAATTGGCTGGAAGTTGATTTTCACCCCCTCAAGTTGTGTGGAAGAGTAATAAAGGTGAGTGATATACTCTTTTGAAAAGACAAGATATCCAAGTAATATTCTGCCATGAATTCAGTTTACCGAACCCGGTTTCCCCCAATTCGCTGTTATATAATACAAGGTGTGAAACAGTTGTGATCTGTGTGTGTGCGTAACGTATGTTCATAAGTATATGAAATACCGTGAAGTTGGTATTGTGGATCTCTGCTTAAATTTTAGAGCTGCTAGTTATTTTGAGAAAAGTCATCCATATTAGAAGATTAAAATATGGAAGCTTCAATTTGTAAACTGAGTTTTGTGCATTAAAGCTGATCACATTAATGTACTAATTGCCATTTCATCTGACTGAACTGAGCTGGGGAGGTTGATTATATAAAGCTTAAACATTTGCATGCCTGACAAGTTCTTTCCCAGAATAAGTGCTGGTATTTTTAAGAATGTAGGAATACATGTTACAGAAAGGTTACTTGGGTCATGGTTGCTGTTCCAGTGGCTCTATTTAAGTTCTTTGCTTCCAGAAAGATTTGTCCTTTTGATGTGAATCCCCATTTTTTTTTCGTAGGCTTAAATTAATAATTAGTCTAATTTGCAGGAAAAACTGACTGCTGTCCACACCAATAATATCAAGCAGCCCTGGACAACTGGAATATTTTCTAGTCTGAGCGTTTTAGTGTTTCTGCACAGTGGGGCTGTTTTGGTGCCTGCCATTAAGTTTGTAAAATTGAGTATTAATTGGTCAAAAATAGGCTGTGTCCAGTAACTGATTGCTTTGCCTTTGCTTCAGTATATGCCACTGCTGCATTATTGTTAATGATGACTCTTGTTGCACAGTTGGTTCAGTATGCGCTGATCTTTGACCAATGCAACGTTTTTTTTTGGATAGGTTCTGAATTGGATCAAAGACCAAGCTGAAAAGGAGTTGGACCTTCAGCAGTATGTCCCTCATCTACAGAACAACACCATCCTCCGCCTTTTGCAGCAGGTGAGATATTGATGTTTTGGTATCCAGATACCTGGTTATGCTGTAGCTGCTGTAATTCTAGGGCACTGCGCAAGAAATGGTGCTTCCATTACTTTGTTTGATAGATCTTTTCATTGAAAGAACCTTTTGAATGTTATGTTAATTATCCATTCTCTAACTGGAAATGTATATATATTTTTTTTTCCAGGTTGCTCAGATTTATCAGAGCATTGAGTTTAGTCGCCTGGCTTCCTTGGTCCCTTTTGTGGATGCTTTTCAGCTGGAACGTTCCATTGTTGATGCTGCACGACACTGTGACTTGCAGGTAAAGTAGCTATATAGTTCTCCGTCTCATTGGCTACACATCTTTTTCAAGTAATTAATCCTTTTCCTGAAGTGATGTCTGGAATGTCACTTTTATTGTAAGACTAAATGACTCTTCCATTAGTATAGGGTTTGCAATAAGCATTTGCAAACATTGTGGACTTAAAAAATCTTAAAAATATTCAATACAAGATTCTTACTGTTTTGCATAAAATCAACGCTTCAGTTTGATTTTTCTGCTATTTGTGCCAGGTGCGGATTGACCACACATCTTCCACCCTTAGTTTTGGTTCAGACTTGAACTATTCTACCAAAGAGGATTCTCCAGTGGGTCCTTTCTTGCAAAACATGCCTTCGGAGCAGATCAGAAATCAGCTTACCGCAATGTCATCCTCCCTGGCCAAAGCTATTCAGATCATTAAACCTGCCTCCATACTGGTATGTGCAGAAACATTCATGGCCATCTCTGGCATATAATCTACCAGCCGTCACTCTGAGTGAATGTAAAGCACTTTATAAGGTTCAAAGCTATGTAAAGTCTTATTTGAATTCACCGATTGTCTGATGCACTTTTTGTATTGAAATATGCATTTTATATCCTGTAACAGCAAGAGCATGAGGAGCAAAGCCAGCAGGCTATAGCTGCTTATTTGAAAAATGCTCGCAAGGAGCACCAGCGCATCCTTGCTCGCCGGCAAACCATAGAGGAGCGTAAAGAGCGACTTGAGAGTCTGAACATTCAGAGAGAAAAAGAAGAGCTGGAGCAGCGTGAAGCTGAGATGCAGAAGGTTCGCAAGGCTGAGGAGGAGAGGCTGCGACAGGAGGCCAAAGAACGGGAGAAGGAACGCATCATGCAGGAACATGAACAGATCAAGAAGAAGACTGTGCGGGAACGGCTGGAGCAGATCAAGAAAACAGAACTGGGTGCCAAAGCCTTCAAGGACATAGACATAGAGGTACATCAGTGCTGTCATGTTCATCCTTCCACTGCAACCCACCACCATTTGAGCGGTAAAAGCTGAAACATCCCTGTGTTTTGTCCAATGATGTGTAGGACCTGGAGGAGCTTGATCCAGACTTCATAATGGCCAAGCAGGTGGAACAGCTGGAGAAGGAGAAAAAAGAGCTGCAAGAACGTCTGAAAAACCAGGAGAAGAAGGTGAGGATAAGTCAGCTTGATGTGAAATAACTGCACTTGTGAAAAGCAGCTGGATCTGTCTGCCTCTGTGGGATGTATTGGAAGCCTTTTATTTGGCCTTATTTTAAAAAGTTTATTAATAAAATTGTCGTTTCCTAGATTGACTATTTTGAGAGAGCCAAACGCCTCGAAGAAATCCCCTTAATTAAAAAAGCATATGAGGAACAACGTGTAAAGGACATGGAGTTATGGGAGTTGCAAGAAGAAGAAAGGGTAAGAATTCTCCCTGAAATTTGCTCCCCTGGGAACAATGTCAACAAGTGTTTTATATTCTGTAATTAATTACTGATTTTTTGTGTTAGATACTCAACATGAAAGTTGAACGTGAGAAGGCTCTGGAACACAAACAGAGAATGTCCCGGATGATGGAGGACAAGGAGAACTTTGTATCCAAGATTACCGCTGCCCGAAGCTTTATTTATGAGGTAATTTTATTTGGAGTTTCATCTTGTTTGTTTTTGACCCATTCTTCTGGACTGTTTTGTATACATTTTCAAAGTTTGCATATGAATATCTTTGGATTTGAGTCACCAAACTAAATAGGAGTAATACAGTAGTATTTTATATGACTGACTGGAAGCCGTGGGTAGTACCTCAAATTACAAATCCTGAAAACCTTTCTTTAAATTCCATTCTTGTACATACAAATTAAAATGGTGTCCTGCTAGGCTTTTAGTATCCTGTGTGTTTTAAAATAAAGGGTTAATTTATTTTTAATTCACTATATAAATTTGTGCCCCTACTAATTGGTGCCACTGCACTTTTAAGGGACAGATCTGCTATAATAATGTTTGTTTTCAGCTTTTCTCATTATTCTCTGTGCTGATATCTACTTCATCTCGTTGAAATCCCTTATTTGTATGCTTAAAATTTGTCTTGTAGGAAAAGCTTAAACAGTTTCAAGAACGGCTGGTGGAAGAGAGGAAAAGGCGGTTAGAAGACAGGAAAAAGCAGCGTAAAGAGGACCGGCGCAATGCGTACCATAGGCAGAAAGAGGAAGAAGCGCAAAGAATTCATGAGGAACAGCTGAAAAAAGGTCAGGTGCATTCTAGAATCGATCTGCATTGCTCATCTCCTTTTGCTGAAGTGAAGGTTGATGTTTGAGTCAGTTATGACTGCACCGTAATGTGGAGTATTAACAAACTGAGCAGGCTATAAATAAGACCAGTGGCCGTTCCTTTATCTGTGTGTTCCTTTGTTTTAACACTTCACATTTCTAGGTTTTCTTAATCATTTGCTTGCAGCCCTTTCTTACTAGAATGAATCTGGAATTTCTTTCAGGGGTGTGTCTAGAAATAGAGATATCCTGCATTAAATAAATGTAGCTTGAATCGTTTTCCTCCTGGTTCAAAACTATGCATGGGTAATTTATAAAACACAGTGCAGTGAGTAACATTTTAGCTATTATATAAATTGATGAATATGCTTTAAAAACATTTGCTTCTAGTGTATTGTATTCTTGCCCATTGTGACACTGACAGCTTCCTGTCTCGTATACTGAGGTACCCCACATGGAATCCTGACTGAAATTCTCGTGGTTAATGCCCTCAGGTGTATTGAGTGACTTGACTTACACACTTGCTTTTCCGTACCTTATTATTGGCCGTCTAACCTGCAGGGTTTCTCTAGGCTGTTGTGGTCATTACTAATACATTTACGATACATTTATTTGCGCTGGCAGAGCGAGAGGAGCGGGAGCGAATAGAGCAAGAGCAGCGTGAAGAGGAAGAGAGGGAGTACCAGGAACGCCTGCGTAAGCTAGAGGAGCAGGAGAGGAAGCAGCGTGCCCGACAGCAGGAGATCGAGGAGCGGGAGCGCCGCCGAGAGGAGGAGAGGAGAATTCCTGAGGAAAAACACAGCAAGGTAGCGAAGCAAAAACCCAAGGGAGCATTCTAAAGTTTAAATCTAAAAACCGATCTCTAGGAACATGTACGTGATGAACGTACGAAATGGGCATCCGTGAAAGCTGCAGACAACACGGATGCTTTTCTTTATATACACTTGTTAAAATGTAATTTCGGAAAATGCTTTTGATGTACCGAGTAGTGTGCCTGGATTTCTGACTGGCTAACTGCGAAGCAACAAGTCACAATTGAGCTGTATTTCAGGTTGTGCTGCTACGTGCTGCTACGTGCTGCTGAGTGGGAATAAATACAGATTTAGGAAATGCACAGTGGATGTTACATGGCTGATAGACATTTGTTTTGGAGAGCGCCCAGCTAAAAACGAATTTCTTTATAGGATACTCCAAACTGGTCAGAAAAAGAAGAGGGGGGTTGGCGGAAGAGGACAGTGGAGGGAGAATCTGATTGGCGTCGCCCTGTGCCTGAACGGTGAATTCCAATTCATTTAATCTAGCCGCAAAAATGAGATGAATTTCCTGAATGTATTGCATGCTTATTCAGAACCAAATTATTGAACTAATTTACGGGTTGTTCTCCAATAGAGATTGGCGGCAAGAAACTCGAGATGAAGATAAAGCTAACTTCCACAGAGATGAAGAAAAAGAACCACCCTTCAGACGGGGAGATGGTCCTCGCAGAGGGGGAATGGAGGAGCGAGTGATGAGAAGAGGTTTTGATGAGGACCGTGGGCCACGTCGTGGTCTGGATGAGGACCGGGGTCCTAGACGAGCTCTGGATGACGACAGAGGTCACAGGAGAGGGCTGGATGAGGACCGTGGACCCCGGAGAGGCTTTGATGATGACCGTGGCCCACGGAGAGGGATGGACGAAATGAGAGGTCCAAGGCGAGGGGCTGATGATGATCAAGGAACCCGCCGTGGGGATGATGCCAAACCTTGGAAACCCCTTAGCAGGCCAGGTAAGCTTTCTGCTGGCACTTGGATGAAGACCATTAGGACAGAAACATTCGGTTGGGCACATAAGGGATAAATCATAATTGGTACATTGTATGAATAGGAAGTTCAGTGGAAAGTAATTATTTGAATTTGATCACTGAGAGCAAACCTTAAGCAAATAATTTTAGTACATTCTTGGTTTTCACGGAAAAATGGTGCTTGATAGCATTTGGTTTCCTTTATATTACGACCAAGGAACCTACACAACATGAAGGTCAAAGGTTGGAAAGTAATTACTTGTGTTGGAAGCGGGCAGTAAGAGGTTTTCTTTAAGCACTCTAAAGAAAATGCTTTGTGGCTTTGCTGAAATTGAGACTTGTGTTTCATGCTAATTGAAAGGTGGCTGGAGGGAGAGGGAGAAGGCTCGCGAAGAGAGTTGGGGACCTCCTCGTGATGACGGGAACCGTGATGAAGGAGATGAACCAGAGCGAGATGAACGAGAAGACGCGGATCGTTTCAGGGAGCGCAGGCCTCAACGGTGAGAATATAATTGCAAATTTATGCAATATAGCAAAATCATTGTGGCACCTTATCTGTTTCAGTGACTTAAGTCAGGTCTGTGTAGCCTTGATTTGATTTTAAAATGCTGATTCCCTTTTGAGTGTTCCTTTTTCTTTAAGATTAAATCTAACCAGCCCCATCTATCCCTAGGATAGTCTAAGCATATGCTAATATAAGTGGATAAGTAGTTATGGGACATCGACGATTGTAGTAAAATACTTGGATACTGTTCAGTGGTCTGCTAGGAGTGTGTTCACCTGTGATTGTCCTGTTTTACTAGTGGTTTCTGTAGTAAGATTGTCTGAATTTTTTCTTTTGGAAATTAAATGGCTATTTTGACAAGTTACCTTTTATCAAAGTCTACCCAAACTTCAGAAATACAGCTGGTTGATAAATCCATTTTTTTTTTTTTTTTTTAAATCAAGGACTATTGGCATGACACTTATTGTCTTGGATTGTGTTCCAGGGAGGAAAGTGGTGGAGCCTGGAGGCGTGGTGGTACTGAAGATGCTTCCAGTTGGCGAGAGAATCGGCGTGAACGCGAAGAATTTGACCGTGATGATCGTCGTGGAGACCGTGACCGCCGGGACATAAGAGAGCGGAAGGAAGATCGGGAAAACAGAGCCCCACCAAGAGAACACGAAGAAGGTTGGATAGCTGTCTGTTACAGCAGCATTTGCTAGACCTGTTGTGCAGCTTGGAATACTTCCTTCTCCTACAGTTGTCTGGTCATTAAGGTATCTCATGCTCTTTGTGCATATAGGTGTTTCTTGGCGGCGTAATGAAGAGAAGAGAGATGATCGCAGAGAAGACCGGGAAACTCCTGGGAAGGCTCCACCCAGGGAAAGGGACCGTGATGGAGAAAGGAGTTCTTGGCGTTCAGACAAAGATAAAGACAACCCACGCCGGATCAAGAACGAGACTGACGATGAGGGATGGACCACTGTCCGCCGCTGAGATGTCTGACAGTTGCCTCTTGTCCAAGTGCTTCGCAGCCTTATTTTTTTTTCCCCCTCATCAGTTATGAAATTTATGAAAATGACGTATTGCTTAAAACGGCCATTTCAGTCAAGATTCTTCTGCTTTGGTAGGATACTGCATTAATCACACTATCTAGTTTGTGGGTTATCCTTCTGAGGGATAATCCTTTGTATTCGGTAGTTTTAAAATGTATTGAATGCCTATGCATTGCTGCTTACAGGTGTGCTAACTGTTTTGCGTCCCTTAATCTGACATTAAATAAAGTAATTTACTCAACGTTTTCGCTTATTTCTTGGTTTTCTTCCTGTAGCGGGTGTTGTGACTAAGTGGTTAGGGTTACAATTCAAGTATGGCTTAAGCGATGCATGACTGTTGATTCTGAGAAGTGAAATTACACTGCCCATAAATTTTCTGTTTTATATAGGCTGCATATTTATATCATTCCTGCGTGTTAGTGTTACTTCACGTTTTTTGTGTTATTTGGTATGATTTGATGATTTTGGGTCTGGGAACACTAAATTTTTTTCTCCCATATTGATGGTAATTGCTTGTCTGCCTTATGCCATTTTGGTTTATGAAAGGTAACATAGGAATGTTGTACTTTTAAATGTGGGAGATGCTTGTACTAAGCACTTCTGAAATGTGTAGAACTTGAAGAGCATAGTCAGAATCCCCACATTCACCTGAAGTCTCTCAAACCTAGTGTCCTCCTCTGTTGCCAGGGTGAATCTACATGTTCTGAAGGATATCCCTGTGGTTCTCTCAAATGACTGAATGTTAATGCCCAATCAAGAGGCTCTGCTGGTATGTTGTAAATCAAGCTATTATGGAGGCCAGAGACTGTTCCGTTGGAATGACCGTAGGGCTATAGGAGCTGTCCAGGGATGCTGAAAACACAGACTAACAAAGGCATGTTGTGGTTAATGTTGTATGGCATTAAGTACCTGGAGAGGAAGAATTGTCAGAAATGGTCTGTGCACAGCAGGTTTGGATTCTATTCAGAAACTTACTGGTTCCGGCAAACGTGCCACTGTTGGGCCCCTGAGAGAGTCGTCTGTCTTGTGGAGAGAAAGATGGTACAGGGTTGATAGACGTTTAGTATCACTATTCTGTAAATCAAGGGAGGTGGACCTTACATTTAGAAAGGGGGACTAGAGGGTGTGTTCACACTTCTCGACACTCCAGGGAATATTTACGCCAAATTCCATCCATTGGTTGAACGTAGGGTTCAGGAAGGATAATATAGTATAATATAGATTCTAGCCTGGCCAAAATTAGCGGACCAATTATTCCCTGGTTTCCCTTGAGTTCACAGGAGTATGGTAACAGTCTGCATGCTTGAAGTCACTTATCCACATGTGCTATGGAACATACTGTCAGATGTGCTCCAGGAAAATGGGGGCATTAAATGTGTCCTGTCTGGCTCCTGTGTATATTAAGACATGCACCAAGTTTCCACTCAGTTTTCATGCAGACTATCAAGGAACTTCCATCAGGTATGGGAGGGGCTGTTATTTGCAGATGTTCTTTTGGCCTCAACTGATTAAGATCTGCCATATCGTCCGACTTGCGGGAGTGCAGCAGTAGTGGAGGGTGATGCCAAAACTGATGTGCATCTTGACCCAAGCCGCCTCTTAGGGTGCTTTTCCACTGCACCAGGTGCCGCACTTTTGATGCAGTATCGTTGGTAGTTTCCCTTTTCCATCGATTTCCGGCCAAGTATCAAGTACCAAATGTTCCAGTAACCAAAGTGCCAAACCATAAGGATCAGATGCTTACTTTGCATTTGAAAGAGTTTGATTTGGACCTGGAAATAAGTCAATTTAAAACAGTTGGAGCTGGAAATGTTCGTATGTGGGCTCCGTTCCGACCAAGAGGTTTTCGCCAACTCGTCTGCTTCTACATTTCTTGCGCTGATCAGGACTTCCTCTGCTCTACCTATGCATCATGCACATGTCCACAGCACATGCCATCTCCCAGATTACAATTTAACCCTTAATTCTAGAGTATGATTTATGTACATATGAACTAATAGTTGAAGGGTAATGCCAAAGGTTTAGAAGACATGCAAAAATCAGCTAAAGCTGTGAAATTCACCGCCAGAAGCCTCCCCTTTTGGATAACATGTAATCCATCAGTCATTAGGAAAGCCTGCCAGTGCCTTTACTTCCCCAGATGTCTGAAGGAGGTCTGAATATCACCAGTAGCACAGGAAATTTCTCGCTCATTGTGTAACATGTTACATCAGGTTTCAGCACAGGACCACAAAGCACTGCAGAGAGTGGGAAAGCAATGACTGCAGTACTGGCATACACTTCACAGCAGTCCATATATATATGCACACTGCCTTACAAAGCCTAACCACATTACAATGGGCTCCACTCTCCATATACAGCTACTTTTCTCTTTGTACATTAAGCACTCTGTATCACAAACACATGCAGACGAACAGAACCCTGAATAAATGCTTTTACAATGGACAGTGTCACATTATTTAAACCATTCCCAATTTTGGACAAATATATCCTGGTTGTCAAAATATATTCTACATGGGTTTACCTGTGTTATTGTTGACTGCTGTATGTTTTATATTTATAATTAAACAATATCTGGCCTCATGGTCTGCAGAAAAACCACAAATGAGTATTGTGCTTATATGCACCTGACAATAAAAACTACCTCGGATTTCTCAAGTTGCGACATACTCCCTCCCACACATCCTGAGTCAATGCCTTCCTTTTTTGTGGTTAGATTGAATATACTTTATCTTGCTTTAATCTGTATCTTTTTCACTAATTTTTTTTTTTCGATCAGTTTAATCTGTATTTTGACCCACATTTTCTTTGGTATACGCCTCGTGATCTGAGTAACAAATTTTGAAGTATAAGTTTCAGATTGCGGCTGGGAGGTTTTGCACGTTTGTTTTATTTGACTTTAAATCAGAATGTACAATTAAAGTCATGAAATACGCAGTGCTATTGTGCCACCATCACAATGATATCCATTGTTTTGTTGTAATCATTAGAAATGAGAATTCCACCTGCATGTGGCTCAAATTAATCACAAAAGATTTAATTAGAGTCTTTAAAATTTTGTCAATTTAAGGGGGACAAGGCACAGTGCTAATCCTCATCACTTGGCCTCTGCAGCACTTTTAAATTTTGCCACATAGAGAAATCTTTCCAGGGAGTGCTTATGGTTATGTAGTCAATTCATATTAATGCTCCAATCATTTCATTTTTCCTTTTACGTTAGGAGATGTTCGAGCAACATCTGCCTAATAAGAAATGGAAATATCTGATGGTAGCACTTCTAGACAATGTTAGGTTTGTGTTCTGCACACATCTCCAACGTTAAAATTTCCTAGAAACATTTGGAAACTTTAAATTTAGCAAGTCAGGTTTGTCATAGCACTGCTAATTAAGCTTTTCTTTTGGCTTTCAATTCCAATACAATTCAAAATAGTCAAATGTATAAAAGTGTAACTGGCTATACTCTCAAGTTCTTTACAGACTAACACAACACAAGTAAAAAAAATTAAATAGAACATATCCACTGATATTTCTTGAACAGAAAATGTTAGACACATGGAAAGCTGATATTTATTAACATAACATTTATAATATTTGGTCATACACATTATAATTAATATTATAATGAGATATAATGAAAGCATCTGTAGCACAGCACTATAGTATGTAAATAGGCTAATAAGGAATAAGGGTAATTTACACATGAAAACAGAATGTTTGCATATACTTACAGCTGTTAAATGAAACCCTGGTGTTAGCGAGGAACAGGTGTTTCAGTTTCTTGAGGTAACCTGTATTGTCCATTTCATATTTTTATTTAATCTCTACATCTGTGAAAGTTAGGGTATGCAGTTTTAATCTGATAGACTTTTAGTCAAATTCAGCAAATTTCTCCAAACAGTCTGCTAGTGTTTTGTTTGTGTGCGGAAATAAAACCCAGTGTTTCTAAGCAGCCCCAACAAAGTGGCTTGGATCAAACCAAAAAACACAATCCCACCTCTTCACTTCAGGCATCCCGCTGAAGCCACTCCTCCCTAGTTTTGCCAACTAATTTTCAGGGGAATTTGCTAACGGACAGCTACTGGACTGTGAGGAGACATATCCTGAATTTGACAAAAGTGAATCTCATTAAAATCACATAAACTACCTTTAAACTGAAAAAAATATTTAAAAAATATTCCAAGTATTTAACCAAAGGCACTTCATGTGAAACGCATACAATTTGCAACTAAATTTTCAACGCTGTCATGCCATAGACAAATTCTCAAGGAGTTCCACTTTAACGTTTAAACTCCTGAAGCAAGTCCTTCAAAATTGGAGAACACCACATCAAACAATGGTCTGGGGATTAAGGATAGTCACGTTGTTACAATGCATTATGCAATAACGTTACATTATGCAATAACTCGACAGAATGTAACAAACTGTATGATGATCATAACAATGATAATGATAATAATAGGGTAATGTTGCAATGCAAAATTATAATATAGTCTATAGATTTGTAACATTTTCTTGAGTTATTGCATAATGCGAAATTACATATTGCATTGTTACATAGCATGTGACAACACATTATGTAATATCATATTGTGATCAAAATTTGTTACATTTGGTTGAGTTATTACATAATGCGGTATTATTACAAATGCGTTGTTACACACCTCTACATATGTAATCACAGTTTTAATACAAAAACAAACATACAAACCAGATAAACGATTAAACAGAGTAGTGTCATATTTAGTGATAACCGTTTTCCCCCTAAAGCATCTAAGTGGTAATTTGTTTTTCTGAGAGAGAAGATAACCAGAAAAGTGAATTACTTTCTCCTACCAACATGATGTAAATTGCTCCTATATTTAAAGCAGGGTCAGCTAAAGTAGATTAGTTTAACTTTTTTACAATGACAATAACGAGTTCAAAGTGAAAGTTCTGGTTTGATGTGATGAAAAATCCACTACTTTTTTCTTCTTCATGGATTCAGTACAGTGTCTTTTACATTTGTATATTAATTCAACAACAGATATTGTAGTCCATATTCTTAAAAGTAATTGATATCCTTGCTTCTTTATTGTCCAGGTTTCAGATTGATAAAGTGCCACAGAAAATACCATATTCTGATCTTTACTCTTCAACATGTGACAATTCTTTTTTTTTTTTTTTTTTTTACAATTTTTTCTTGGTCTTTCATTGCAGAAGCCACTCTCCAATGCAGTTCTAGACTTCTAGGCCATTTGTTGTTGATGTTGCGTCTTTAAACTCTGTCTGCATCACCAGCAATATAGTTAGTTTTGGATCCAGTGTTTTTCTTTACATTTACAGTCCCGTTTTCTCCCCTCCTCATGTCTTCAGATATTCTTCATTTTCTGTTATGTGTGGTGTTATTGCGATGTGGATGGCAATTGTCCACCATTGTCTTCTTCCAGTCCAGCTTCTCTCCTTGTACAAGTCAAATGGTGATAGTATTCCATCATTGTTACAATGATAATAAAGGCATTCTATTCTATTGTTTAATTTATTTAGCTATCTGTAACTGGTTTCTCCATATTTCATTTTGTGGTTTGTATAATCCAAATTTTTCATGGAGACTCTGGCACACCCGTTTTCCAGAGAAAATTCCATAGTGTGGTGTGGTCAACACAATTAAATGTTTTGTTGTAGTTAGACACACATCGACTGCCTTTAGGTCTTTAATGGTTTAGTGATTCTCATTAGTCTTTTGGACCTCTGTGCTTCCTGAATCCAGTTTGTACATCAGGCAATTTCTTTATGTAGGATATTAATCTGTGCTGAGTAATCTGAAGTGTAATCTTATTGCCATGCAGGATGAGGGAGAAAATTTTTCACATTTCATCACATTACTTTTCTTTGGTATAGGAACATAAACAGATCTCTTCCAATGAGTAGACAATTTTTTTGGCATAATTTAGTTAACATTAATTCTGCTTCAGCTGTTTACAGTATTTCTATAGGGATGCCATCCATCCCTCTTGCCTTCCTTTTCAGCTGTGATCTCAGGGCTAATCCCACATCCACTTTAATAAAGTTCTTTCATGCATCTAAACTCTATAGACTAGTCGTTGACGTCTTTGCTATAGAGGCTCTTAGTATTTTTTCCATCTTTACTTGACTCTCGTCGATCAGTTATTTGCCTATTGATGTCCATCCATACTTGAGGTTGGAACTTCTTTAATTTCATAGTTCTTCAAAACAGCCCTTGCCTTTTCATGTTCATCTCATTCAATGAAACTGCCTGATAGAAGATTTTGCAATGCTGATTTTTCTAGAATTCACGTTTCAGTACTTTTAGGAGCTCCGTACTGATTTTGGTTTCTCTTCTTTGTAATTTTAACTTTCCTACTGTCATCCATCATGTTTTCTTTGGCATTTTCATTTATCCATTTTCAGATTCCTCCTGGATTATTCCTTTGAATTGCATCAAGTACATCTTCTTTGTCACCTTGAAAGGCCCAGCATCTTAATTCAGTATTGGATGTTTTCTTCGAAGGTAACATGGATTCTATAGGTATTTCTTGAATGTCTGATTGCCTTTTTCCTTCCTAGCTCTTGTATTGTTCGACACTCAATCTGGTGATGTTCACTTGCAAAGACACTTTGGTTGCTTGAGGAATGTACTGAAGTAGTCATTGGATTTGCAGAAGAAACTGATAAAAAAAAGATCTGAAGCAAGAGTAAGACTACTTAAATTCCACAGTGAATGAACACAGTTCTAATTACCACTATGCATTTTATATTTAACATATATTATCTGGAAGTTGATAAGCACCATTATTTGATATGTCAATGATTTAACCAGAACTCTCACAAATTACAATCATCTTTTGAAGAACTAAAAGAAGGTTTTGTACAACAGGTAAATTCTCCACAAGCTTATATTTCACTGTGGAATTGTCAGCAACATACCATTAAGATATTTTTATTCTGCTAGCACGACAAAAGATAAAAATGGTTCAGTCAAAGGGATTCCGTGACCCATAATGGGATCCCACTGTATAATGGATAAGTTAAATACTGTTGGTGAAAGATTCGGGCAAATACAATTTTAAAAGACTTTGAAACTTTTTGTTTTAGAAAAACATATACCATTTATTAAAGATGGACACCAACTCCAAAGACATGCACACTCATTTGCTCATGAATAGTGTTAACATTATTGCAACACTGTTTCCCTGCTGAGTTGTATATTATTAAAAATGACAATTACGTGGGATTCTATTTTCTGAATATTTTAACAGAATACACAGTGGTAGAAGGAATGGCAAATATTTGATGTCATATAGCCTATTCAAAATGTTAACAAGACTGCAGAATCCTAACATGCAGTTTTCACTGCATGCATGTCAACTCATGTGAGACAGCCTGCAAACAGCACAAGAAGCATTCACAGTAGGTAGGATGGAAGGGTAGCTGCAGAGTCAGACGGAAAAGCACTGGCCTCGGTTCCACAGGAGATGGAGCAGTACATTTGTATTGTTCTGTCTCTCACACCTAATCTTCCATCTCCTAATTGCATTTTTTCCCCATTGTCCTTATGACACAAATAGATACACAACAGCTACCAAACCATTTGCCACTGAATACCTTGTGGATATTCGGGGGGAAAAAAATTGGTCATGATAGTTTTTCTGCAACAGGTAGCATGACAACAATGAACAAAAGTTCTATTGCCATGTGGGGGAACGGGTACTTCTTTTATTCAAGTTTTCTCCTTTTTTTCTTCTGGTTTATTTCTCTTTCTCAAATATTTCAAACTTTTGTTATCTGTGTGTGGTGCTCTTCATCAAATGGTTCATTTTCTGGGTCAGAGTCAGTGGTGTCTGAATATCTATAGTGATCAGGTTCATTGTCACTAACATCCGGCGTGACAGATGTTGATGTGCTGGCCTCGGAATTTGATGGCTCCTCCACAGTTTTCGTAAAGTACAACTTCACCTGGAAGAGAACGCACTTCTCAATATATGTGAATTTATATAAAAAGTCATAGTACTTCACACGCAATAAAAACCGGAGAAACGTCACCCCACTTATTCTAGGGTCCACTGCTATATACTGCAACCTTCCAGATAACATTGCTATAACCATCCATCCATGTTCTAACCGGTTACCCTGGTCACAGTTGCTGGGGGCCCCGGGTTTTTATTATTGTACAATACAAAAACTGTGATGTCGTCTGTACCTTTTTTATTTAGTTTTGAATACTTGCAGCTGGTGTTGGCAGTGCTTTAATCGATAAATTAAAGATTTTAAAATGATTTTTATGGCATTAATTGTTTGCATGCATTTCAGCTTAATTCCCTAAACAGTAAAATACAACTATTTCTTGCTATTCAAATAAAACTATTTAGACAAAGATTTTTTTAATTGCCCAATACTTATGTCCCACACTAATTCAAGTGAACTTGAGAAGTCTGCTTCATTGATCAATTATTAGTTATAATAAAGCATTTCCCTCCAGTGTCTGCTCTACATCCCGTTAAGCTGTGCCCATCTTAAACCGTCAGTTGAAGAGTCACTGTCATTCACTGCAGTTCAAAATATATTTAGGATGTTTAGCAAAAACATTCAAATAAAAGGGGATTATTGCTGCACTTGTTACCAGAGGTGGAAATTTCAGGTCCAGAAAGTACAAATCCAGACCGTGATTTAGCTAAATCATGGTCTGGATTTGTACTTTCTGGATCTGAAATTTCCACCTCTGCTTGTTACCGATGGAAATGCATCTTGACAATTAATGTATTTGGATTTCACTTGCAAGGCAAGATTAAAACTGTTCTAATGAGACTGATTAATACCACTGCATGCAAAAGAATCAAAATTATGATTTTATAGAGTAGTCATCTAGTCAATTTTGTAAAAATACATAGCTTGCACTGTATAATTTCATGGCATTACAGACATCTAAGAAAAGCAATTTAAGACGGCAGTCAATGTGTACTCCTGTCTAGGGGAAGGTTCCTAACCGAAGGAGGAACAAGGAAGAAAAAAGGAAATGACAACAGCAAACTCACCCTGAAGTTTGGGGAGAACAGTCTGTTGGCTTTATCTTTATTCGCTTTGTCCAGATCATTCTTTGTCAAAACCAGAATAAGGTTCTCCTTGTCACCATCACCACACTCTGTGGCTTGAATTCCATCCAGTTCCTTCAACAAACTTCCATTTTCAAACTTGTCCACATTTTCTTCTGGTCCAGGTATGAAAAAGGTGTTGACCCAAAAGTGAAACATCTTGTCCTACAAGACAGTTATATTTTGCACTTACAAAACACAGCTGGAATACTGCTGAAGAAAAACACTCTCATTATACTCATTTAAATATGTACTATATCAGAAGTTCACAGTAAGCACAGTGGAAACTTTCATTCCTGCAAGTGTAAACACTCATCAATCCCAGTGGTATAATGATGGTTATTATTATTTCCATTAATAATAACAATAATACAACACTGAGAACTAATATAATATGTACACAAGACAACATTTTAGTGAGAAACAAAAGGTCAGCAAACACATGGAAAGTGTTACTAGAGTACTGCGATTCTGCAAACGGTTACAAGTACCTTTTTCATCATTTTGTTTGGCTTGTGGAAAAACTCCACTTTGATGTCACCACAGACTGGCAGAGGCTGTGGGAATTCAAAAAACATGTACTTCTCCTCCCGGCGTGTGTGCGCTGGGTTAGACGTGTGGATCTTCACTTTCAGCTGGTAGACGACAAACTGTGGATCTGCAAGGGTACGTCAGATTATTTTTCTCAATATGTTTCTCAGTTCATTTTCACTGCTTTTTGTGGTGTTGACAAAGTCTATTTCGACGGCATAAATTGGGCCCCGTTTTGAACAATGCGTTTGTGCGTTAGTATGGAAGAGTCACTTAAATTAGGCTGAGTGCACACAGCCTAAAATCTTTAATACTTAAAATTATTTCTCATTTGCACATAAACTGTATAGGGCCACCTGGTCTTAGGAGAGCTGGAGGTGGTAGTGTTTACAGAGTAAGCTTTGACAGAGCACCAAAGTAAGTGAAATAACAGAAGTTATTCCCAGAGGTGTAAGTAACGAAGTACAAATACTTCCAGATTTGTACTTTGAGTATTTCAAGTTCGTGCAACTTTTACTTCTGCTACATTTCTGAGTCATATAATGGCTTTTTACACCAACATACTGCAGGGAACCATCATTACAGTTTGCAAAAAGCAGGCAGCCCACCTGAGTGCAGCAGCAAAGGTAGAGTTAATGTTTACTGGGGCAGCTTAAAAACTGGACTGTGCTCCCTGGTTATTAGGTTCTAATGAGTGATGCACTAGACATGACTAGTCACACGTATCCTAAATCTAGGGGGACGGGTAGCTAAGCTGCGTACCACCACTATGACTAACAGTCACATACTCCAATGCTGTCGCAAACTGTATGAGGAGTAACAATAATGACACAAAGGTGCTAATTACCAGTCAGTCACTGTCAGAAACCAACATCAGGCCACCTGTGTGCTATAGTCAAACGGCCTACAGCTGTGACCAAGTAACTTACAAACAGCTTATTTTGCAAATAAAAAGAAAATATCCAATACGAACAGTAGCTTACAATGCTGTATCCATACCTGTCGAGTGAATCGAAAAGGACAGGTTGCTTTTTGTAATATCAACGGATTTGAATGTGTAGTACTTTTCACTTGTGAAATTTTAGTACTTTTCAGATTATATATATATATATATATATTTTACTTTCATCTAAGTATTATTTTATTGGATGACTTACTTAAAGGGACCCAATTACACTTATTTTCACTGTTCATAACTTTATTTTTGGGGTCTACTAGAATAGATTTACATGCCTCAATGCTCCAAACACACAGTATTTTCCTCATACTGTACAACTCTATTCACTTTGTCTATAACCGTATGAAATGCTCTGTTAGAGCTTTCGGCCCCACCCCCAATGAGCTCAGTGTGCTCTGATTGGTAAACTTGGCCTACAAAGTAAAAAAAAAAAAAAAAAGGCAATCACAACAGCGTGGACAAAAGAAGAGACCCAAACTTTAATTGCGAATTGGTCAGAAGAACAGATACAAGATCAGGATGGCATAAAATAAAGTATTTTGTGTAAGATACTAGGGCTGTATGATAATGGAAATTTTATATATCATAATGTAATTTTGTTGTAATAAATATTGGGATATTTATAAAGTTAAAATGGAGTTTAAAATAAATTTCTCACAAACTTGTCGAGAAGCGAGTTAAACAGCAAGGATCAAAATGATTATTGATTGTCTTGCTCATGCAAAAGCAGCAGAGGTAAACATTAAACTGATTCTTTAAACATATACTAGATAATCTTGAAAAGGAATAATCAGTAAAATTGCAAAGCTTGCTAAGTATTTTTTTTCCTATGACAGAGTAAAACTGTTTCAGGGAAACTTAAACCCCCCTCGCTGTAATATTCGTACAGTCCTTGCGATGTAAGAACTGCTTGTGCATAACATGTGATGTTGGTATTAATATGACACATTGTCCAGCCCTATAATATAGGTCTACTGTAGCCATTTTCAAATTCAGAAGAAAATACCGCCTCAATTCCAGTTTTTACACCAGTGGAAAACCAACACAATGAAGTACTGAACTTTTGGTACTTGAAGTTTTTTTTTTTTTTTTTTTTTTTTTTTTTTAAGTTCGAGAAGCATGATACCAGGTGCAGTGGAAAAGCGTCATAACATTTCAGTATGATACTTGTACTTTTACTTAAGCAAGAAAACTGAATACTTCTTCCTACCACTGCTTATTTTCCATAAAAATATTGACATTCATACCACATTTTCACAAATGCAGAAACATTTACCACTTACATTTTTTAATGTAAAATGTAATCTCCAGATCAATAACATAGTAAACGGAACATTATATCAATTGTTGTTCTGCCGACAGCTTTGGAGAACCCCAATTAGGTCAATGACATAATGGGTGTAGGAATAGATGAATCACATAGCAAACGTAAAATGGAAGATTTTGTACTCCCATGCATTTCAGTCTTTGTTTTTACTTAATATGAAATATGAAACTACTTACTACATGTTCCTCCACTGAACATAGGGACGGTTTCAAAAACCATCTTGTGAAACAGCAGTGCTACAGGCTTGTACTCCAAATGTTTTTTCAACAAGTAGCTGTAGTAGAAGACATAGCGCCGCTGACTGGGAATTGTTACTCCCTGTAAAAGAACCAGTGATTTTAGTAGCTTATTGACCCCTTGTCTTAGCAGGATGAACATAACTCGAAAAATGAATTAAGTAAAACTTAATTTTGAAGTATAAAATATGCCCATCCATTATGTAGAATGCCAGTTTCATGCATTAATTGCAGGGGTGCATTTTATCTATCAGTCTTTCCCATTATTTAATACTCGAGCAAAGTATAGCCATTTCGCAGGGATAAAGTGAAATGATTAATTGAACAGTACAGTATATTTGGTATAAATGTGTATTACATAAATTACTAATATATTACAATCTAAAAACATGGAATTAAAATTGCTACTAACCTTCTTGTCTCTGGTTCTTACTTCACCGTAGAAGTCTAGTGCTTCTTGTGCTTTTAAAAATTTACCTCTGTGTAGTAAGTAAGCACATATCATTACACCAGTGCGTCCTTTTCCAGCTTTGCAGTGAATTGCTGCAACATGATTGTCATCTTCACTAAGCCACTGGTCAAGATCTTCACAGAAAGGTTTAATAAGCTCTAACTGTGGAGGATTGTGGTCTTCGAAGGGATACTGTGCAACTGTAAAACATAATAGCATCAAATTATTTGTTTATAAAAAAATAGGTAAATGCCAAATTATTAAATAGATCCCTTTAAGTTACCTCTGCAGTTAAATTTGGCAGTATCGTAGTGCCTTTCTGCACATCTGGAAGAGAACGCAGAAAACATGCTCACAAAAAATTAGTAGATAGAGAAATTTGGCAAAGGACAGGAAGTAAAGTGGACCAAAAATTTCCTAGTAGATATTCTGAGAAAACACGAGGTCAAAAAAACTATGCAAAACTGAAGCTGGGTTACTTTGTATAAAATAGTAATAAGAACAAGAACAATAATAAAATATTAAAGTAAAATACTTACAGGTTATAGATCTTATAATGATTTTTATGTTTTGAATCCAGGAACCTATGCAAATGAAAAATGATCACTGTTATGACACTTTTTTGAATTTTTCCAACACTGCTGTTGAAAAACACAAACAGGGCATGAATAAAATGATAAACATGCATGAACTTCATTTTTAGGTTATTCAAAACTTATTCTATAGACCAGGGGTGTCAAAATGCAGTCGTG
>JAODJU010000062.1:10170234-10187443 GCA_026776725.1 Gnathonemus echidnorhynchus | reverse complement strand
GTGTGTACGTGTCCCCCGACCCCCCTATTTCCAACTCAGCTGGAATACACACACCTCTCTACTGTCGCAGTACATAAAAAAAAAATATATCTAAAGTCACAGTAAAATTTTGGACATCCTCTTATGTTAAGATAGTAACGTTTTTTTTTTGTGTATATATTTTGATCTGTTTCGGATTTTAAGTTTTTATAAGCAGCCAAAGTGAAAAAAAATATTTTTTATGGAGACAAAAGTCTTGTTAAATCATATGACTTGGGGTTATAAGTGTATTTTCTCTATGAATTTATAAACTTTTATTGGACACACAATATCTGCACAGCTGGCTGAAAATACAGACTACAACAAGGTTTTCTTGGCTCTGCAACTTTCAGAATATCTTAAAACACGAGATGCATTACTTCTGCACACAGAAGGTAGATTAACACTCTACCTAGCAAAACCTCTATAGATTGTGGGTTTAAAATTCATGCTCAAACATAAATCCTTTCAAAATGATCACAGTTATTGATTGGAATTTGGAAAGGGATTTATTACACTTACTGATTTTTAAAGTTTTTAAGAGTTATAAATCTACATTTACAAATGAAATTGAACAGTTTATAAACCAAAAAGCTCCATTACCAAATTTTCCTTCTGAAAGAGCTGATTTCTTTACAAAAGAATCCAAACAAGGACTTACAACTACTAACTCTATCCTACAAAAAAAGATGACATTAATTCAGTGATACCACATAAATTTAAGCAGTTATGATGAATCCAGTAGAAGAAATTCCACAACACACACAGCCAAGCAGATTCAGGGGTACCAATATAGTTCTCTACATAAGACGCTTGAGCATTCTGTTAAACATATTCTTTCATTTTCCACTGCCACCAACGTAAATTCAAGGCCCCAAAAATAGATCACAGAAGCATCTGTCAAACTGGTCTTTTGGCCAGGAAAGCAAAAATCTTTAACACCCTAGATACAAGCAGTTCACATCCTCTGGAGAACTATCAAAGAGTGGGCAGCAGAAAGATTCCAGAAATAGCTATAAGAGCTAGTCTTTGCACAAACACATTTAGATAGGAACTGGACATCTACTGGCTGTAGGCAATGGCTTCAGCCAGAGATGGACTCTTCTGAGTACATTGGGGATCAGGTGGTATGGGAACTCTTTAGTTAACTAATGGCAGTCTCTAACTGACTATTGTACCACCAGCCCTCCTTTGTACCTGAAGCCCTATTGGTGGCAAAGAGTCATCTGGTGACCCAAATTTAGGAAACCCTGATCCACAAAATTGGCCTTCATATCAATCCTTTCCATCTCCCACCTAAGAGATCAACCCCTTTGTACCCCTATGCCTCCTCTCCATTTAAATGACACTAATTTAGCACTTTGGAGAAAAAAAATGGAAAGAAATTTGTATAGATAAAATGTGGTTAAGGACAAACATTTTAAATCACAGCACATTACACATTTACTTGTATGCATACCATATCAGGAATTGTAACACAGGGGGAGAAGTTCTTCATATTTATATGGAATATATAATAAAGTCATAGTGTCATAGTCTCCCATACATTAGTAATCCACACTGCCCTGTTTCTTTCATATGGCTAAGATTCTTTAAGTTTTCTTCTTGCTAGGTTGGCTGGGCTTGGTATTCTGGGGAGGGAGCCTTAAAAATCAAAGCCCCCCGCATATTTTTTTTCTCCAGAGTACTCTGCATACCTCTGGCAGAAGATGCTCAGACATTAGACATTTTTTGCACGACTCAAGTTTCATCATTCATTATCATTTATCCATTATACAATATATTGTACTTTCCAACTGCAACTAATGTACAGCATGCAGCGTGCACCAGATAGGGTAGTGCAGAAGGGCACAGACCAACCGAAATTTATTATTGCATACATTTACTTTAATTTCAGTTGCATGTGCAACTGGCCGTTGTATGAGAAGAGTCTGTACAATAATACAAAATAGAGATGCACTGATCCGATATTCAGGTATCAGTCATGTGATCAATCCACATCCAAAACCTTATTTAGTTTTCGGCAAGTAGTAAAAAGAAAACGAGAGTAATATGAAAATAGCAATGGCTGATTTGGGAGTCACTAAATTGGGCTGTTTTGCATATTTGCTACAGCTTGTGATACACAAGGGGCTGCTATCGCAACTAAGTATAAGTGACGCTGTTGCCAGAAGAAAAACTTTGGGGCATTTTAAGCATTCGCCACTTGCATCTACTCTCTTGGAAGATATTCAAACTGAACTGCAAATGCCTCAAAAATGGTTAAAACAAGACATACAAACGGGGTGGAACAATACGTTATGCATGTTTCTAGTAGCTTAATTAAAGCTTGAATCTTGAATCAGAGTAAAAATGTTTTTGCATAACTTATCGTCTTAATCCAGCTGATTATTGCAGTCCTTGCAATGGGGAAACCACATATGCATTAAATGCAATGTTAATATGCTTTTCTGGTTTTTCCCTTTCATGTGTTATATAGTTTTGTGCACAAAATGGTCTGCAGGGTCTTAAGGCCCAAACTACAGGCCAAAAGGAGTAACTCTCACTCCAGAAAACACTGTTCTCTAATCTACCTGAAATGCCTTGTTGGAATTCCAGCCTTTACTTCCCCAACATAGTGAGGTCACCCCGTAACATTATCCTTTTTGGCTAGCTACCTGCAAGCAGCAATCTTCAAGACAGGGGTGGATGGCAAGCTAACCAATCAGAGCACACTGGGCTCATTAGTGGTAAGGCTTAAAGCTCTAACAGAGTGTTTCAGAGCTATAGTTAAAGTGAATAGAGATGTATGTAGAAAAAATATCTATATCTATTCCAGTGGACCCCAAAAATAAAATTATGAACAATGAAAATGAGCATAATAAGGCCCCGTTGACATACATCATTGAGGTCCAATATTTTGGGTGGCACAGTGGTTAGTGCTATTGCTGCACATTCCCACTTTGTGTGTGGAGTTTGTTCTCCCTGTGTGTGCATAAGTTTACACTGGATCCACTGATTTCCTCCCACATTCCAAAAAAATGCAACTTTAGGGAATTGGAATGCCTAAGCTGAATGTGTGAATGCGTGTACACTATGTGATGGGCGCCAATTTCAATATATATAGAAATATTTCATGAACATATTAACTATAAATGATTACTTGAGTAACTGTCAAATTAAAATCGGAAGGATACTTAAATTAATATATAATCAACAGCGATAGCCCTAGTCCAAGTATTTCATGCACCCTATTGAAAATTCAGAACTCCTCCTCCCAAAACAACTCTACTAAGAGAAGTGGAAAGCCAGGGTCCCACTTTCTACCCACCTTCACCAAAAACTGAGCAATCAGGAGTGCCGGGAACTGGCACTGCAAAATCTGACCAACCATTCTCAATAGCGTAACTGGGGGGAAAAAATGTCCCTCTCTCGTCACATTAATCAAATACTGGAGAGGTGTTCAACTGATCTTGAAAAAACTTCTGTGAGGTTACTTTACATAGCCATCATCTTTAATGCACCCAGCACTTTTATAAAACAATTACCAGTTCTGTTCAGCCCTGCATTACACATCCTCTACAGAAGACCTACCTGGCCAGCACAATGCTGCCCAAACAAATGTCATTAACTCCCTTGGTTACTCACTCAATTTTCTTGAATCACCCCAGGACTTCCTGAACATCTACATCACTCCAGGTTATCATATTTCCATGATCAAAACATTAAGTCACTACTATAATCAACAAAGACACATATACACACAGGCTGACCTGAATGATTTTGCCAGAAGGATTGACAGCTTATTTACCCTATTGCTTGATATCCAGTAAGATAAATGAAAAAAAAAGCCTCATTTTACTATTTCTCAGTTTTCATCTTTAAAACTAGTGTATATTTACCAACTTTACTTTGGCCATTCCTTAAATCGCTTACCACTTTGGCAAATTCATTTAATGTTGTATATCAAAGGCTTGCATGTTTTGTTGAAAACTGGGCTTGTTAATAAATATAATACAGATGTCAAATATTACTACTGGAATGGTTATTTAAAAGATAACCAAGATGATTTTCACATGGGCTTTATAAGGAATTTTAAAATTTCTGTGTCCTATGTCTCCCTTAAATGACCATACCATGAAAAATTTGTTTCCAAAATATTTAAGTGCTCTGAATAATGCATGTAGGCTTATAGTACCTTCATTTGTACTTCAAATAAATTAGTCTGACATTGATAAGTATTACACCTGGCTATTCAAAAGCATTATTGCAAATGTAGTGTCATAAAACCAAATAAAATTGATTTTTTTAAGCAAAACTAGACTATTCTATGTACATGCTACTGCAGCTAGATATAGTGCCTTCATTTACTAGAGGAGCTTAACATCAAAGATCCATCCATTTTTCAACCACGTATCCTAACTTTGTACTCGCACCCTTGCCTTATGTCCTACAAGACCTAGTACCTTACTGCGACCCTCAAATGAATAAGTGGGTGGAAGCTGGACGGATGGATAATCTTATATTGATTAAAAATAAGCAATCTGTATATTCTGTAGTACTACTGATAAACAGTTTCTTACACTCTGAATGTTCATGGAAAGAGGAATTCAAAACCTTTGCTCTATCTAGAGATCTACCTGAATATTTCAATGCAAGTTGTTTTAATCAATAGGATATTTGATGCAGTGGCATTTGTATAATTAAACGCAGCAATAAAATAAATTATAAGATTCTGATAAGCGGGTCAGTACAAGCTGCTGATGCAATGGCTCTTTGTGTAGAACAGCACTGATTTTGTTTATCGAAACCATTGGTTTTTTTGTAAGTAGGCCAAGACTATTACGCTGGTTACCTAGGACCTGATTTGCGGGGTACCTACATTGCCACCAAAATTAAATGTAATAATCAATAATATTACACAGACAATATAAGAAATACTTAATAGTCTAGCACGCATCTCAACAGCTACAAGATGGTTAGATGCTTACTTGCTAAGTTTCTGGTATATTAACTATATTACCTAAATAGTGTGCACAGTGGATTATCGATAGTTGGCAAAGAGAAAGAATACTTACCAATCTTTATATTTGTATCCATAACATAATGGGAACCAACCCCCCACCTTACAACAACGTCCTATTCAACTCTGTTTGAACTTATATATAAATTATGAGAAGAGGATACAGGTCAAGTCCAAGTCGAATCCATCTTCCTGGTATCTCCTTTTGTTTCGGCTGACAAATTCCTTAATTATTGCGGCCATTTCCTTCACAGGAGTACAAAATTTCTAAACCTAAAACAAGGTAGCGTTGCCTTATTTTAAAAAAATGCCACTATCCTCGGTCGCTTTTCTCCCAGTTTCTCTGTGTAAACAGTTGACGTTGCAGGATGGATTAGAATGGCTTCGGCTGAATAAAAGAGGGCCTCGTACCGTCCGTCCACAGGCCCGTATTGCCCGGTCCTGGAATTTGTCTTGCAATCCCACAAATGAAAACAGCACACAGTCATTCACCTTCCGACCCTTAAGGTTTTCAAACCGGCTCCAATCTGTAGGACTACCACCTCAATTTATTTGGTCAAAAAAATCAGAAGTTTTACGCCGTTTATAATCTTAGTAATTCCACTTTTTTAATCATACGCGTTTATACACACGTATTTCTAGACAGATATGCAAAGGCTAGCTAGCTAGCTAACTAGCAACCCTGACATTCTATAGCTAGATAGCTAGCCAGCTAGCTAGCTAGCTAAGTAGAGCAATTGAAATACAAATCGAGCAATCCTTGTCTTCGGAATGTCAACAAAAACATACAATTTTGACAGCCCACATATTTACCATTTTAAAATATACGAAAGCATTATGAAATTATATAAATATTTTTTGACAAATCTTTTTGCATGTATTATGCTGCCTTTTTATCCAACTCTCAAACTTCCATCATGGCTTCCAACAGAGGGCGATGAGACAAGGTACCATTATATCCTGCCGCAAACTTAGTCCCTTTCCAGATTCTATTTTAAATAGAAAATCTAAAGTGTTTTTGTCATTTGAATAGAAAAAAATATTGAATAAAGCGTGTCAATACAAGTTTGCATTTTATCTGCCTTAATTCATGTTCTGCATATTAATTTATTGAATGCGGAAGAACACAGACACAACACAGGGAACTCATTTTTGTGTTAAAGGAAGCACAATGTTCCAGTACTCGGGGAAGTATCAATGCTGTTTAAATCCCTACGTAATCTGCGTGTGTTTTATTATCAATTTGGATATTAGGCAATTATAAACAAATGGTCAAGAAAATGAGAACATGTGTAAAGCTTTACGCGTTATGTTTTAAGTGGCAGAATAGTTTAGAAATTGTAGAGTGGTCTCAGTAATACATTGCCTGCCATATGCTAGTGTTATAAGAGCTTACACAAACAGAAAAAGTTATCGTTGGCAATACGAGTATCCTTCTAATTTCCGTCATGAATGGAGCGAATATCGACATATTTAGCATTATAATCACTTGACAAACGAGGCTTCAAACACACCGTTTAAACTTGGTCGAGGGATGCCCCCTATCTGATCTGCCTGGAGAAAAACGACTGATATTTACCCTGGCTATCAAATTGGGCTAATATGCAGCAAAAGTGTGGAATGTGGCATGTAGGGAGGGCGGATCTGTGGATTCGATTTCCGCTCGGTGTATCTGGAGTTCCCATAATCTCCCCGTTTTCCCACGTATTCACCCTCGTCCAAAGATGTAGTTTGGGTGGATTGAGGGCATTGAATTGTGCGTGAGGTAGATTTTTTAAAAATAATAATTTGTTATTATATTGTCTTGTTATGGTGCTGAGAAACTAGTAGAATATGATCCAGATACAGGGTTTAGTTGCAGTAAAGAAACTGTCATTTAAGTTATGGGTCAAAATCCAAGTGTCAGATCAGATGCAAACAGGGATATATATATATATATATATATATATATATATATATAGGGTGTATATAGGGATATTGGGAAGTATAGGGAACAATCCAGAAGCAAAAATGAGAATCTAAGCAAAAGATATAAAAGAAAAAACGAAGAGAAGCCATAAACCAAAATTAATACTTAATTACTCAAAAGGTAGTTACAAGTAATGTGGATCAGATGCATGTATTAAATGACCGTAATGTCCATTAGTACTCAGACGACAGAGATGTTGACAGTTCCATGCTGGAGGATCTGGGTGGTCTGAGAAGGCATGATGGAAATGAAGTTCTTTGTGATATTTTTATTTTTAAACATTGAAAATCAAAATTGTCCTCACTGGGACTTCCCACTTGCCTTCGTTCCCCCCTGACTGGTGCAGGATCCAGGTAGGAGGTCATTCTGCTACTGACATGTGGGACCTCACATGTGAACCAGTGCCAGAATGGGAATGCATGGTTGGAATGCAAGGCCATATAAATATCCCTAGGTAGAACTAAGAAATTATGGCTGGTCAGGGCATGATCTCCCAACATCTCCTGTCCGTCACTGCATTGGCACTGCAGAGAGGTCAGGAATTCCAGTGCGTAGCCCACCCGTTCCAGACTGCTGAGAATGACTTCAAGGTGTACTTCACCATACTGGAGGGTACATTGAAGGGACCAAAATCCTGGCCCCCTGTCTGACAGAGGCAGCCAATTACTACCTGTGCAAATTTTACAGATTGTTAGTAATCAAAAGGGGGAATTTGGTCAATTTTGCCAAACAGGGGCACTTTGTATTGTGTAGGCAAAAAGGGCAGGTGCTCAGGCAGCCCCCTCCCCCCCACATGTAGATCACGTCATTAAAAATTATTAATGTAGGTGGGGTTACATGTAATTGTTTCCCAGGTGCACCTGTTCTGGATATAAATACACTGCTTCCATCACTAATGAAGATCTGGCCGGTGGATTTATTACACAACTAATGACGCTGTCTTGTACTGTCTTAAAGAATGATATCAAAATGTGAATGAGCGCAGCAAATGAGCTGAATGTTTTGGGTGCCATGTCTCATCTTAACAGTGATGATTTTTAGTTGCCTTTTTGCATTGACTGTATTGATGACGAACTGGTGTCTTCCAGACAGTATTCCTTTTATTGACAACGTCAACACATTCTGGCTAAGTTCTGTGTTTCTTTAAATTGATGGTGTCCACACTGTCAGAGCTGTCTTTGTGTTAGGTGAAAATATTACGACCTGTATTTGACTTGAAAATGATAATTCATCCAAAATAGACTGTTACCCTTGTGTTTCAGTGGTAATGATCTATTGTGAGACAACCAATACTGTATACTCACTGTATTTATAGAAAAAAAGACAGGGAGGAAACTATCAAATTTGATTAATATCATTGTCAGTAAGTTCAGTCTGGTAAAAGAATAAAACAATAAACAATCTTAAAAATCTATTTTTAATGTTAGACTATTATAATTCTTACTTGTGGTTAAAAGTTAAGCTTCTTTTTTTACTAGATGGTGCAACATCCTTCATAGTTACTGATTCACAGACATACAGTTTCCTCCATACAGTATGTGATGGAAAAAGACAGTGGTGTAGGTACTGTTTTTGATCAGATTAAGCCGCTAAGATATTTCTTTGGCAACTACCGTTGCATAATTGCAACAGTTGATGTTATTGCTAATAACTTATTGACCTCAAATGCAAACCCTTCTTGCCAGAACATCTTTTTATTGGCATCACTAACGATGTGAATATACTTGTAACTGGGCATTTAAATCTCACTGACAATAGTGGTAACAGATGGACTATGGAATTTATATAGTTTTGATGTCCAACAAATTTCTGGGTCAACTCACATTTAGGGCTATACATTAAATTTATTGACCACTTAAGGGCTATTTGTTAATTTACATAGAATTTTTGACATTGCAGTCTTAGCTCACAACTATTTTTCGGTATTGTTGTCTGTCTTGATAAAAAAAAAGATTGTGGCAAAGAGGCCTATACTGGTATTGTTATTACTAGCGCTTTAGGAAATAGACCCTGTTTCACCTTCAGCAGTTTGTTACATGGCTAATAATTTTAATTAACTCCAGATTGTGATCCAGACTAACTTTATTTGCACCTGAGAAAGTGAGAAGGAAGCCTCTAACTATAGCTATGCTTTGGAAATATGAGCTGTTGCACCTGCTTTAACTGTTGATACTGTGGTGAAATTGAACGAGAACAGAAAAACACTAAATTAACTGCATATTGTGAAAACGCACAAGTACAAAAAGGCAACTATATTTTTTGAGGATGATAAATGACAAAATCCTTAAGTGTTACTGTGGCATCTGTCCAAGTGTGAAATTCATCTAATATTGTTTTTCAATTACAAAAAGATTAATATCCACGATGCTTTAGAATCTTCTGCTGTTTACAGAACAAATTATATATGTACTTTGTCACAAGACACTAGATATTTTAACAAGGAATGGATGAAATGGAATAGAAAATTGTTCTGCATTTTAGCTTTTCCATCTGTATCTTAGGTCTAGTTTCAACTGCCTTCTTAAACAGTAAATTGCTCCCTAGAAACAGGTATACTTCCAGATAAACTCAAAATAGCTTCATTCAAACCCATGCTGAAGTAACAGAATTTCCTCAGTTTGAGTAACTGCAAACAAGTCTCCATTTTACCATTCCTCAATAAAATAATAATTTGTGTGACTAATTCCAATCCAAAGCTTTTGATCAGGCTATACTGAAACTGTATTAGTGAAAATAGTACAAATAAATTACAAATAAATAAGTTTTTCTACTATTGGATTCAAGGTCTGCATTTCATAATATTGACTACAAAATATTTCTGAGCCATCTCAAAAACTAGACTGGTCCCTCTGGAACTGTATTAAACTGACTAGATTAATCTATAACTGAAATGCAAATTTTTGTTATTCTCCATAAGTGAACCTGAACTCCCTCAGTTATGTGCCGGAAAAATGGTCGACTGCATTCTGACCACAAGCTATGCCCTCTCACCTGTTGGTCCTTGCATTTAATGGGAGAGCAAGATGGGAAATGCAAAATTAAAGAATAAAGTACCTGTAATTGTCCTTGTAAAGTGGGGAATCAAGCATCAACACTGTTATTTTGCTACGCTAAATCTTATTTTGGTGTAGTCAAAAATTTGACTTCAGAACCATAGTCATCAAATTAAATGTTTCAAATATGCTTCATAATCCCTCTATTACTTCAACATAACATATTCATCTAACAGACTGACTGAAATTACCCTCTTCGTTAAGTGTATTATAGAATATACCCCTGTTATTCAAATCACGGTCCTCGAGATCCGAGCACTGCTAGCTGGTTTTCCAGCCTTCCTTTTCCTGTGAGCCAGGTGTGAAACCTCTGGCCAATCAGAATCAGTAATTATTTAACTAACTGCCTGAGAGAACTGAAAACAAGACCTGGATTTGGAATCGAGGTCCAGATTTGAAGAGCCCTGGAATATACTATCATCTGCTTAATGGCAGCAGCCAAAATTTCCTATCAGTGAATTCTCAGTCACTGGGAAAAGACCTTGAAACACAGAATAATGAAATAAAATTCAATGAACTGAATTCATTTTATATATTAGCATAAATACAATTCATTATATTGCTACTGTAGGTACACAAAACATTAATTTTGCCTGTATAAACATGCATGGTGATCCATCTAGGGTTGTATTCCTGATTCACTTCACTGTTTATGTCTACCTGTGTTTAATTCTTTCAATTCAATAAAATTTTATTTGTGTAGCGCATTTTCACAACATTACATTGTCTCAAATCACTTTACAGCATCCCTGCCCAAAGCCCCCAGTACACAAGCCAGAGGTGACAGTGGCAAGGAAAAACTTCTTAGAAGGAAGAAACCTTGGGAGGAACCAGACTCAGAGGGGGAGCCCATCCTCCAGGGGGCGGCACAGGAAGCCAAATGAGCAAGATGGCAAAGTTCCAATTCATACTTTCCCAATTTTAACATTTAAATCTCAAAGCAGGGGGCAGGCAGGTGATGGCAGGCAGTTCCTGGTGCTGCTTCAGATGGCAGGACGAACAGTGGTACGGCAGCAGGGCATACAGGGCAGACGTCACGGGCAGAAGGGCGGGCAGGCTGGAAGGATGGCACAGCTAGTGGAGGTGTCTCAGGCAGCAGAGTAGGCAGATTATCTTGATAATTTGGGGTCTCCAGGCAGCACAGCCCAGGAGGGGGAGGGGAAATTATAATGTGCAGTTGGCCAAAGTAGGGGAGACTAGAGGCAGTGCGAACAGTTATCTGAGTGCAGTATGTAAACTCTGGCAGATACGGCTATGGCAGCATAAGTAGAAAGGAGAAGCAAGTGGGAACGCAGGCATGTGGAGTCCCTGAAACGTCAGCACTCTACCTGCAGTCCAGAAACAAGCGTACTGAAATGTTGTATGTATTTCAGGAAGAACAGGAGGAACCAGAAAGCTTAAGCTCAGCAGTAGGTCATCTCGGTGAGGAGAATGAAAATATAGGGTCCCTTGTTCAGGACAACCCCTGTCTGCACTGCAGTTGTAGCAATAGTGGAGCCAGAAATCATAGCATGGGTAGGCTGACAGAAAATCAGGTGGGCTAGTCCCAAAACAATTCACTTGGCGACAAAATTATACTACAGACTCAGCATTTTTAATCATTTTTTAAATAACCTGTTGCATTGCAAAGACCAAATGAACAAAGAGAAATTCCTCTGATTGATCTAACCATGCACACATGTACCTATCAGGCAGGAGCCATCATTTTAACACTGAATGCATGGGCCTTAATTTCCACCTGGGTGGCCCCTGGTTGTGGAATGCTTTACTCATAATGTTGAGATTGATATATGTGCTATGCTTTCACCCCAAAGGTCATTATGGATTTGGCTGACTTTAAAACAGCCCAGGTTCTTGAGTCTAAAAATGATATATGGATGGAAGTGTGAAGAATCTAGGCGGGCATGAGGATAATATGTTTTGACCTTCATCTTCTCCGTCCACTCCTATGCTCTCTACCAATCCATTTATGTGAGCCTTCTCATATTTTGTTACATGATGTGACTGATATAGTACATTAGTTCATATCATGTATTGTTTGCTGTTTGTGATGCATTCTTACGCTAATAGGAAGCTGATTGTTACTGACCATATCTTGAAAAACTGAATACTGTTCAAACAGTAATGTTTGGTCATCACTTCATTTCTTCATTTTTCAACAGTTTCTTCTTATGTGCACTTCAACTCCTTAAATGTTTGTTTTTGTTTAACATTATTTTTTAGCGGGCACAGTTTATATTTTAACATATCTTAAGTTGATCCAAAGAACTATAAGTTTTACATATTCATATTGTTGTTTAATAGCTACAGTAAACGTATGCAGAACAATTTCAATTGGTTTGCTTCTGGCATGTCCAGAGTATGCTGGGATATTCGTCTGACACAGTTCCTGTCTTCAAAAAAAAGTCTGGAGTGAAATATATGGTTCAAAAGTTATAACTACAATGTTAGAAAAAGAAATTCTATTTATGACCTGTGTGGCCATCACTGAATTGCTAAAATATTAATAATTTATAATGGCAGTGAATAACATGTTTAATTCTATTTATTGTAATACTTTACTCCACAGCCCTATACTTAATTCTACAAATGAACATACAAATTCTACTGGACACACAAATGCTTTGTACTCAATTTTGGAAAATGAAAAAAGTCATATAGGGCAGTAGTCAATTTTTAATATATCGGCATGCACTGTTTTCCATTTCAGTTCAAAATATATCACAATAATATGAGGGAAATAATCATAATACATCTACAAAGGATTAGTTCAGCCACAAAAAAATCTAGAATTATATAAAAAAAAACTGCTAAGAAATTTTCATGACTTCTGTTTCAGTTTAGAAGGAAGTAGAGTCTCCCTCCCCTGAGATTTCATTCTCATCCAATTCACTGATGGTGGACAATCCATGGCTTTCAATTAAAGTCTCCACCAGACTTGGTTCTGTACTATACTGTCCACTGTATATGCTACGACTGTCTCCACTTTGCTCAGCTGACATACTAGATCTCCTGGACATTGTCAAATCACTCAGCTCCTCGTCAGATTCTTTTCTCTCTCTGTCAGCATCATCTTCTTCTTCACTAGATGGTTCCCCTTCTTCACTTGCCCCCACAGTTGTACCCTCTGATTCAGCTGTTGATTTCATGGATCTGTAGCCCCCACTTCTTACTGTTGATGATGTTGTCATTGCGCTTTCAGACACCCTTCCACTGCTTCCTTCACTAGATATTTCTGAAGTTTTTCTGGTCTGCTTGAGGGAAGAACTGATTGAAGACTGAGCAGAAGATCTCTGAGAACTTGACTGTGAAGTTACTGTACTGGATTTACTGCTCCCCACGGATATCTCTGAAGTGCTCCCTGAAGAGCATGCTGAACCCTTCTGTGATAGTGATGATATTTCTCTGGATACTTCTGATGTCCTGCTTCTTTCTTCCATGTCAGCTTCTGTGGATTCTTTCTCTGAAATTGATCCTTTCTCTGATTCAGATTCTTCTTTCTCTGAACTTGATCCTTTCTCTGATTCAGACTCTTCTTTCTCTGAACTTGATCCTTTCTCTGATTTAGACTCTTCTTTCTCTGAACTTGATCCTTTCTCTGATTCAGACTCTTCTTTCTCTGAACTTGATCCTTTCTCTGCTTCAGACTCTTCTTTATCTGATTCAGATTCTTTTTCAGAGTCTTTTCCTGTTCCTGACTCTTTTTCAGATTCAGATTCTTCTTCAGATTGAGAGTCAGTTCTTTCGGATTTGTCCTGGCTTTCTTCATCAGAATCTTCAGGTTTTTCCTGTTCCTCTTCTGAATCTACAGTACTTTCATTGTCATCATCTCGGTCTAGGTCAACTTTAAGGTAATCTTTGTCTTCTGAAGTTGGTGCAGTACTACTTGTTTCAGAATGTTCAACATCAGGAGCCCCTTTTCGGCCTCTTTCTGAGGCACTGGCTTCTTGTTCACTTTCATCAGTAACACTGATTGAGATCTTTGTCTTTTTGTCTTCTATTTCAGAATCCGTGGCAGCTTGAGATACTGACGCCTCCCTTTCACTTTCAGCAGAGCTTCTCACACTGCTCTGTGACTGCTTTCGCTCTCGAAGCTTCTTTGCAATGTTGATGCGTTTGAGGACTCTGTTTAGTTTTTTATGTGCTGATGAATATCCCACACTCTCTTGGCTTTCAGCACGGCTAGCAGATGTTAGCTTAGAATAGCGACTATCTTTCTTACTCTTGGAGAAGATCCATGGGAATGTTCTGGCTTTTTTCCACAGGGAGTAACCTGTGACAGGTGCATCACCTTTTTGCTCAGCGATTTTTCTCGCCCTTAACAGTTTACTCAGTTTTGCCACTGACTTTAAGCTTTTGGCACCTTTGAAGCTGCCAGGTGTTGCAACCGGATCTGATGGCATTGTCTCTTCAATTACTTCATCTGGGGGCTGGTCACTAAATCCAGCTATTGTAGGCAGACTTTCTATTTTTCTCCTGCCTCGTCCCCTGCCTTGGATCTGTAACAGTTACATCATCCCAGATTATAATTGTTTTCATTAAACAGTGTAATCATCATAAATTGCAAATTAATTTATAATTTGTTTTATATAGTATTTCAGGAGAAACTTACCCCTTGTTCATGCCCATGTGGACTGAGATAGTAACCACTATCATCCAAGATCTCTCCCCCATATCCATCATACATTTCAGATGGTGGTATCAATTTTCTCCGGCTACCATACTGGGGAATATGGTACCTGAAAAAAATACATAATTGTCAGATGATATGAGCAGAAATACATACATTTCATAAAAAGCAATACAACTTACACATTTATATTTTGAGTTGGTAACATTTAAAAAATATTTTAAAAGACGTTATACAATGACAGCTATTGATTAATACTCAGCACATATGATTATCTATGGATCAAATCTGATTACGTGAGAAATGTGTTTTCATTTGTTTCCTGCCTTTTAACATATATATTCCTGAATATCATTTATAAAACATTCAAGTAGTAAGTGTCACATGAGGAGATGATGCACAATACCAAGGTGTACAGAACTTACCCCTGATCATAAGAATAGTAATCCTGAGGGCCCCGGGACACCCCTCTTTGTATCAACTGTAATAGCAGGTAAAACATGTGATTCCTCAGTACTTTTATTCAATTACATGTGTGATCATTTTGGATTTCCAAAAAAAAGTCTCAAAAATAGAAAATTAAAAATACAAAACTGACAGTCTCAGTACTTATAAACAATATTTTCCTCCAAAAAATGAAACTTCAAAATATTTTTTTTTCTTTGGTATGTATGATAATATAAATGAACTGAACACAGTCTTAGAAAATAAATCAGATACAGACGTTTTATATGTATTATTATAGAATAAAACTTACCCCTGGATGTTGCCTGTAAATTAATAGGAAATATCATGAGTAATGTACAGCTGCAACAAGGTGAACTAATATAAAGCGTTTTAGTGCAATTATTGTAATAATAATTTTATCTGAAATAAAACCGTCGTTCAATTATTCTAAAGGTTTGGGACTTTAAAGGGCTGGAATCTCTCCCAGGCAGCATAGAGCAATTAACTTAACTGCATGTTTGTAGACTCACTGTGACACACCAGAAGTTTGTTACGGTTTTAAAATTACAACAATTAACAATAGGCTGTAAGATTTAAATGCTTTAACATTCCATCCATCCATCCATTTTCTGAAACCACTTATCCTGTTCAGGGTTGCAGGGGGTCTGGAACCCATCTGTGAGGCTACAGGTGCAAGACAGATGCTTTAATATTCTAAAACATAACTGTCCAGCATTTACCTCCTCGATCAACCTTCTATTAAAGAATGATTTGCTGGGTTATGGAGAGTGCCAGTGTTTTCCGGAATACCTTCCTTTGTCTTTTATCAGTTTTCAGTTAACAGTTGGGTCTGGTAACTGGAATGGGTAGTGGGGCCTGCAGATGCTATCTTCACATAGATATTAACTGAATGGTATAAACACTTGGTCAGGAGCAACTGCCACCCGATATACTGTATGTTTGATTATTGGTTAGGTTCTTTTTATTCTTTGACATTCTCCCCTTTCCAGCTCCCATCGGATTGTTCGTATTGTCTCCTTGTAAGTTCCTTTGTAAATTTATTATAGCCAAATGTTGGTTGTCTTTATATGGATTCTTGGCCATTTGTCTGCACCCCTCCTCTCATTCTTTTGGGTGGTAATAAATGCAGAAAACCTAGCAAAAGTTAAAATGTAGAATAAATAATACAGCTCTGTACCTTCCCCACTAAGAATGTAACCAGTGGTGGAGGAAGTACTGAAGCTTAGTACTTAAGTAAAAGTACAAATATCCTGCATTTTGGACTGGGTAGTCTGTGTAAAGCTAAGCAAGATTTGGTCTGGTCAGTGTTTGGATGGGAGCCTAGTTGGGTTGTTGGTCTGGGAAGATCCTGGTTTTTTACTGTAAGGCCTCATTAAGGGTTTGGTATCTTTTGGAAAAAGTAGGGGTGATGTCCAGACTAAAATCTGGCCATCTGTTTTCTCAGGCTATGGATGAGAGTGTCTGGGACTACCTGACTGTGCATGTTCCACACACAGGGGGCTATGGGGGGGGGGAGAGAGAGAAGATTTGAACCCTGGTCCTTGGGCTGTGAGGCAGAGGTGCAATCCAACCAGCCCCCCTCCTACTGTACCCTGTAGGTAACTGATGTAGTTGCTTTCTTTAGGCTCCAGCTCACATTCTCAGTGTTTCATGCTGTCAGCAACCATGGTACCTGCAGTTTGGGCTGGGTACTTTGTGTGAAGCTAAGCAGGATTTGGTCTGGTCAGTGTTTGGATGGGAGCCTAGTTGTGTTGCTCTGGGAAGATCCTGGTTTTTTATGGTAAGGCCTCATTAAGGGTTTGGTGTCTTTTGGAAAAAGTAGGGGTGATATCCTGACTAAAATCTAACCATCTGTTTTCTCAGGCTATGGGTGAGGGTGTCTGGGACTACCTGACTGTGTGGGTTCCACACACAGGGAGCTATGGGGGGGAAGTGGGATTTGAACCTGGGTCCTTGGCCTGTGAGGCAGAGGTGCTAACCACTGTGCTATCAACCAGCCCCCCTCCTGCTGTCCCCTGTAGGTAACTGATGTAGTTGCTTTCTTTAGGCTCCAGCTCACATTCTCAGTG
>JAODJU010000062.1:10158383-10169393 GCA_026776725.1 Gnathonemus echidnorhynchus | reverse complement strand
TGTTGTCCTGCCAGGCGTGGCCACCCCAAGCTACGCCTGAAGCTTGTTAGTCTCACCTCTTGTTCTTGCCCTCCTTTTACTCAGCTGCCTCCTGTTTGCCCTTTTGTTAGTCTAGTATTTAAATGCTTCCCAGTCCTGTGTGCCATAGTTCTGTCATTGAAGTTGTTCCCTGCTGTTGCTTGTGCTCTCTTCCTTTGTCTGGCCCTATTATGAGCCCCTTGAGCTTCTGCTTATTTTGAGTTTGTTTCTGCTTTGCTTAAGTAAAACCCCATTGCCCCTTCAACATGCTTACGTTCACTCCTTCCCTTCGGCTGGTACATGACAAGCTCCTGATTTTTTCGACTTTTAAATGTTGTCACTATCACAGATTTTGCTGATAAAAATATAATGCAAAATACTTTGTCTCTCATATAAACCGGTACTAGCTGATTGAAAAGTTATCACATGTTATCATGTGAGTAAATTGTCTAGTACCTTTAAGTTTTGTGGCTGGCATGAAGTCAAACAAAAAAATGAGCGCAAGAGATCATTTTGAATGATGCAGGCAGGAAGGTCAATTTTTGAATTATCAAAGGGCAAGTCCTGTGTGAACCTAGCATATATCATGCTGAGTGAGGTCTAGGCATCGCTCCCCCCTCTCAAACGCCTTGGGATATGAATTCTGGCAGAATATCCTGAAGCCGCATGCAGTAATGCCTATACTCTAAAAGCCTGGTAAGGCTGCCTCTCATTATCATTTCATTTCAGAGCACTAGATCTAGAGCAGCTCCCTGCAGGGGAGTCAGGCGAGCCAGTGTTGTAAGAACACTGCTTTTCCATTAATTGAATGCAGTACCATGAGTTACCTAAGACTATTACAATGGTTCCCGAAGTATGAGATAAATACCTTGGTTTCAGAACCATGTTGCTTGTTTCATAGCTTACCTAGTTTATTTTCTCTGGTATTTACCTATCTACTCCATTGGTTTTCTACTTTGATCATTTTGGTGTTTCCTGGTTCCTGATCCCTTGCTTCTTGATCCCAATCCTTTCTTTGTCTTCATCCCTCACTATTTCATCTGGCTATTCCCTACATGCTCCATCTGAAGGTGCCCCTAGACCTCAGAGTCACAACTGATTTTATATCATGGTTGGAAGAAGAAAAACACACCAACAGAGCTGCTTACCTTTTTATCTATATCTATCAAACAATAATGTGAGGTAAATGATTTCATTCATGGAAAATTGCTTGACTGGATAGTTTGATACTTTACTGTCACATTCTCATGCCTCCTATACATTGGAATGTTGGTGAATGAGCATAGAATTTTATAGTCATTTTGCTGTTGGTGCACCCAAGACTAGTTGTCACAGATGCAAACTGGAATTTTAAAACCAGTTTATATATTATAAGAGAATGTCAAAGTTTGCATTTTCTCCCCATATTTAGTAGGGTTCCCCTGAGCACACTGTGTTCTTCCATCAGTCCAAAGAAATACGGTTAAGTGAGCTACCATATCTAAAAGCGACTGTATCTTGAACACGTTGGTGTGTACTCTGCAATGGACTGCTATCCTGTGCAGAATGTTCTCTTGCTTTTGCTCTAGGCTGCCTGGTGGATCGTCTTCATATTAATTTAATGTTAAATACAACATTTACTTTACTGTACCATGTTAATTAATAACAGGACCTGAGCATTGGAATCTACAGAAGGCTACATTTACATTTATTTATTGGACACGAGTGCTTCTGGAGCAGTTGAGGTTGAGGGCCTTTCTCAAGGGACTATATATATATATATATGTACCACCAGAAAAATGACTAAATTGTAAGTGATACTTACTTAGGGCCCCCCGGTTGCTCATGAAGATTGCTGGGGGGGGCACTGGTTGACTTGCCTGCTGGCAGCGCCATCTGTATCCTTGCTGTTTTTGCACACTCTGCTTGTCGCCTTTGAGGAATGAAAGACAAATATCTATAATAAGGCGTTTTTCTATACAATAAGTGAGAACTTAGAGGAATCACCTTTGCTATTTTACATGGTTTACTGTTATCCACTGCTACTGTCTATGAAGGCAACTACTGTTTTTAATTTCCTGTCCAAGTGTCATATAATGCTAGAAAGGTGGAAAGAAAGGTTTCTCAAAGGAAAATCATAAATAAGGATTAAATTTTACTTACTCTTTGAATCTGATCGGGGTACAAAAAAGAACACAGAAAATACAGTTAGCAGAATTGAAACTGAAATATAAGATTCAGTTTGTATTTAAAATAAAATGTTACAGTGAACAGGGAGCTGCTAAGCTAAAAATTCATATTGTTTCTCCGTCCTTTTCTCTTCATTCTGGTATTGGTGAAATCACATTATCCATGCATTTCCTTTCAAATTATTCAGTTATTAATTTACTTCCTCTTATATTGCCTGTTGTAAAGCCACTGGTCTTAGAGATTCAGAGCAGATATTTTGATGATCATCATGTCTTAGAATATGTCCAGGCTGGAATCTGTGTTATTCTTCCTGAATTCTATGTTGCTCTATCAGGCTGAGTTTCAGCTCTATGACTTGCATGATCCCACTCTAATTGGATCACACACTCCGGTCCCTCTATTAAAAATAAGGATTGCCACCCATGTCTGCCAGTTTAGAGGTACTGTGAAGTACTTACTGATTGTAGGTGACCGTGACTATGAGAATTGCAGGAATGCAGCAGAGGAAGATGACGATTGCCAGAGCCAATAGTGCCCCCTCTGTGTAGCCAACTGCCTGTGCTGCCTTCTTCACACTAGCCAGGATGTCAGGACTGCGTATTTCAATTATGCGGCCATCTTCACCCAAGTAAGGTTCAGAGTCCTTGTTAATATCCAGAAGCTTTCCATCAAGAAGCCTGTGACAGAGGTTCACACATGACCACTGCACACATTGGATACATTAACACACACTATATGGACAAAAGTATTGGGACACACCTCTTAATCATTGAATTCAGGTATTTCATTCAGACCCATTGTCATAAGTCTATAAAATCAAGCACCAAGCCACGCAGTCAGGTTTACTACCATTTGTGAAAGAACGGGTTGTTCTGAAGAGCTCGGCGAATTGTGTGGTAACTGTCATAGGGGTTTGTGAAATTTCTTCCCTGCTGGATATTCCATGGTCAACTGAAAGTGATAGTATTGCAAAGTGGAAGCATTTAGGAACAACAGAAACTCAGCCACAAAGTGACAGACCATGTAACAGAAATGTAACAGAGTGGGTTCACTGGGTGCTGGGGTGCATAGTGTAAAAGTCGTCAACACTCTTTTGACTCAATAACTGCAAAGTTCCAAACTTCCTCTGGCATTAATCCCAGCACAAAAACTGTGAGCCGGGAGCTCCATGGAATGGGCTTCCATGGCAAGTAGCTGCAAGCAAGTCTCACATGACCAAGCACAATGGCAAGTGTCGGATGGAGTGACTGCATTGTGCCAAGTGTAAATTTTGGTGGAGGAGGGATAATGGTATGGGGTTATTTTCAGGGGTTGGGCTAGACTGCTTAGTTCCAGTGAAGGGAATTCTTAAAGCTTCAGCATACCAAGACATTTTGGACAATTCTATGCTTCCAACTTTGTGGGAACAGTTTGGGGAGGGCCCTTTTCTGTTCCAGCATGACTGTGCCCCTGTGCACAAAAAGGTCCATAAAGACATGGCTGAGTGAGTTTGGCATGGAAGAACTTGTCTGGCCTTCACAGAGCCCTGACCTCAACCCCATTGAACACCTTTGGGATGAACTAGAATGGACATTGCAGGCCAGGCCTTCACGTCCACCGTCAGTGCCTGACCTCACTAATGCTCTTCTGAACGAATGGGCAAAATTCACACAGACACACTCCAAAATCTTGTGGAAAGTCTTCCCAGAAGGGTGGCAGCTGTTATAGCTGCAAAGGGAGACTAACTCCATATTGATTTAGAAGTACCTATAGGTGTAATGGCCAGGTGTCCCAATACTTTTTACATATAATGTAGCTCTTGCAATTGTAATGGGAGAGATCATTGAATAGCAAATGTAAACCATGGAAATAAAAAAAAAATATTTTGAAACTTATTGGAAAACATGTAGTTTTGGGCATTTAAGGAACATTTTCTCTAATGTGTTTCACTAAGTTAGACATTTTCAATCTAAAACTTCACTGGACCCTGTAGCACCCAAAAGACAAATGAGTTGCATTGTATCAGTACTACACAAGACGTAAAATGGTTCACTTCATTTTTTGACTACAAAAACATGGATTAACCACAGCTCATTCATCACTTTTTAGCAGAAATATTTTAGAACAATAACAAAAGTTGAACAGTTAATTCTTCATGACATACATCAATACAATCATTTTAGCAATCAACCATTGTGTGGATACTGCGACACTCTCCTGGATAAGCAATGTAAAGATGGATGAATCTTTCTACAGCTGATAAGCCATAACAAATTTCTTGCTATTCTGGGCAGATTCAAGTAAAGCAAGACAGCAAGAAAATCTGACAGCTCACTTAAAAAGCTCCTGTCGAGGAATGGCTCTGTTTGTTAAAGGATCGATGGCATACACCATCAGGTCAGATTTTGTGTATTCTTCTTGGTCAAATCCATCTCCAAATCGTCGCGGTCCAATGGATTCCACAATTAGTTTTGCCCCTGGATACTGGTCTTGAATATAGCTCTCTAAGATCCTGTATTGCAGAAATACAATGCAGAATTGCTTTAAGATGCTGTTGTATTATTTATCTATAGTGAAACTAATGGAATATAATTTATTCTTTTAGTGGGATCTTCAGTTTTCAATGATTCCATTTCAACAAAGAGTACCACCAAAGAGTATTATTTATTTTTTAAACCAATAGCCATAAGAAATATTGCTTATAAACTAAATTAATATCTGTATGAACCATCCCCCTGATCCAACTAGATTTGGTAGCTAATCTTGTCCCAGAGTTATGGTGGTTATTATGAGATACAGAGCCATAATAACAAGAACGTTTCTCATAATTATCACTTACTATCTTGCAATAACAAGAAAGTTTCTCATAATAACGAGAAAGTTTCTCATAATTATGACCCACTATCTCATAATAATGAGAAAGTTTCTCATAATATCGAGAATGTTTTTCATAATTATATTTACTATCTTGTAATAAGAAGAAAGTTTCTCATCATCATAACTTAGTATCTTGCGGAAAAAGGCTTCCATAGTAGTATCTTTATTCTTACCCTGTGAGTTGCTCTATATTCTCTTCCACTACAGTTGGTGGCACATTGGATACTACCACCTGCATATCCAGTTGATTAACTACTGATATCTAGAAAGAAGAAAGAATGATACGAAAAGCAGTGTATTAGTTTAAAGTTATATGTAGTTAGCGTAATGCAGGAACAAATGCTGAAAGGCTATACAATAGTGTGGAGGTATGAAAAAAATTTAACGGACAGCTTTTATTTATGAAGTTTTTACATTGTTTTAGTTGTACAGAATACTACAGCATTTCTTTGTGAAACAAATGGTGGTTTGAGTTAGAGTGACGAGCCCCATCGTTTATATGTAACTGTGTCACTCAGTTGTATATAGATTATAAAGCAAGTTAGCTGGAAAATGACTGTTAAATGGAAGGAGACCAGGAGCATTGCTCTTGTGGTGCTATGATTCTTCAAATTTAACAGTATTTAACAATTTAACAGTTGTTGTGTATGTTGCTCAGCTCAACTGCCCATTTCATTCCAGAGGTGATTACAGTCCAATCCGATCTTTTGTTTAGTTCCTATCCACAAATAAATGAGCAGACGAAATGGTCAAACCAGGAGTCCTTCTTGCAGCTCTTTATTTCCGGTTCTTTATAATCACGGTACTAGGACGGGGGAGTTCGGAGCGGCCACACTCTTTACTCTTGAATTTAATGTAAAATAAAGTTGCCCTCCCAAGAGGGGGGGTGGTGGTGGGCAATAATAAAAAAAAAAAAACTACCAATATGCAAATGGTTCAAACACAACCGCTATCTCTGCATACACCACCTGTACCAGAGGGACTGTTATATCTCCACTGGCTACTACTCATTATAATGAATTCTATAAGATCAGCTGTATCGGTTGTACACACCAAAATTTGTGAGCTCGCACTCAAACCTTTCCCATAGTCGTCCGTTGCAATGACTTTAAATCTAAAGTAAGAGCCGCGCATGTTTTTAAACGTTATCGCCGTTTTAATTATTCCTGTGTATTGCTCAATCACAAAGGCATCTTGACCATCTTTAGGCGGTGGCATAATTAGTCTGTATTCATTTGCGCTGTAATTCCCACTGTCCTTGTCCACGGCCTGTAAGAAAAACAAACGAAGCAAAAATATCTTTAAATGACAAAATCAGATCACACTTAGAACTGCATACATTTTAGTGTTGTAATCAACTGACACAAGTAGCAGAAAAGCTGTAGCTGTAAATAAAAAAAAACTGCACTAGTTCTATATCGCAGATACGGAATGATTTATTTGTCTCTGATTAGAATGATGTGATTTAAGACACCATAACAAGCAGAAATATCCTAGAAATGGCTGAAACTAGGGTAATATTTATATATTGGTTGGACAGAAGGTTGTACAGATCTCATGGGAAATTGAATCACAACGCTGCTTTGTGTATGTGTGTGGCATCTAATCCAAGGTGTGCCCAAGATCATTAACAGTTTTACTATAAGTATGATAAAAAGATAAGACAATTAAATAATTTTCTTACTTTGATGTGTAGTACAGTTGTAAATGTCTTTGTGTCCTCAGTTACTCCACCTATATAGAGCTCTTTTGTAAAAACAGGAGGGTGGTCATTTTCATCCAGGATATATATAAACACCTTCGCTTTATTACCTGTTGAAAATATACAAACGCTTAAATGTCTTTTGCATGAACCTACATAAAACACATACAAGAATGTGCTAATAAATTGTAATCTGACTGTGTTATTTGTTTATGCTCCCAGTATAAATTTCCAGTAATTCAAAGTTTTCATGATATGCAACAATGTCGTGACAGCTTACTTTTAGAAGGAGCATGGAGATTTGACATCATCATAGCCAAGGAGTCAGCCTGCACATGAAGGACGTAACTGTCGATGGCCTCATAATCTAATAGTTTGGCTGTGAAGATGACACCTGTTCTGTTATTTAACTTAAATACACCTAAAAAAAACCAAAATCTGATGTTACGCTGACAAACAGAGAAAAGTAGCCTAGATTTTTATTGTCAAAATTTAAATAGAAATGTGTAACTTCTTGGGATAGCCAAGTAAAACTCTCTCATCACGAGCTTCTAATCATCAAACCACCCAGCCTTTCTCCTATCATTCTTGACATTTTGTTACATGTTTTATTAAATACTTGCAAAATATTGGTGCTTATGGAGCTATGAAAATTCATGATTTGTTTTCTACTTTTTTGCTTCTATGAAAATATTTAAATAATTAATAAATTAATTCCAATCCAAATTACGGATTCTGTACTGCCTGGAGTCTGTTATGTAACTCTTGGCTGCCCAGCAGAGCAAACAGGCAAACTAGCGTCACTTATTCAAATAACATTTACATCTTCAACACAATTCTGTGTATGTATGTATGTATGTTAATTTTCTGTCTTTGTAGGTCGTAGCAGTAAACGGTCATGAAATACTTTCATGTTTCACTTGCATCACAGATAACTATTGTTCTAATACATAATATGCTTATTTTTGAAATTTATAAACTTCAAAATTAAATGAAACATTAGTTTACAGGTGCTCCATCATCCCATTTACCATAACAGGCTAACAGAACTTACCTGCTTCATTACCCCCTATGATAGAGTAGATTATCGTCTGGTTAATAGCAGCAGCCAAAATGACCCCAACTACTTTTCCTATAGGTGAATTCTCACTCACGGGGGGAAATCTTGAAACAACAATAATAAAATAAAAGGCATTTGGATTCATTTCAGATTACCATATCAGTAAATATGAATAAAATTCATAACAACAGGAGAGAATGCAAAAATCACAGAGAGACACACAATCAGGGGTGGGAATCAAACCCAGAACCCTTAATGACTCCCCATGCTTTTGCAGGTTTTATGCATTTATTGAGTGGGTTAATTTTTTCCTTGCTTTATAAAGGCTAGACTTGACATTTTGCTCCTTGAATCATGTGACTGGTCAGAATAAATTGGTTGTCATATGTAAAAAAAAAAAAAACAACAACAAATAAGGCAGATTTTTACGTATATCTTTTGTATAAACAGAACAGTAATTTTTTTGCTGTTTTCCTCCTCAACCTTGTCTTATTAGAATAAGTATGACCAATTTTATGAATTCTTACTGAAATGCATTAGCAAACAGCAAATTGCATTGTAGGTTTAATCACACTGAACATCTATTGATTAAGAAAACAAATAAGTTTACATTCTTACTCGTATTCCTCCTGGGTGAAAACTGGGATTATTGAAGGTTGAAGAACGGTTATTTCAACAATGGAAGTGCTCTGCTTCATTGGGTCCCCATCATCATAAGCAATGACAAATATCTATTAAAACAAAAATACATATTTGTAGACCTGAAAAACATGAAATAGAATTTCTTAATACAGCAGTCAGATTTACCTGAAAGACTGCGTTAGGTCGCTCATTGAGGTTGACTTTTGTGATTACCCTTCCAGACTCTTCCTCCACAGCAAAAAGGCTGCCACTGTAGCCAGAACGCTCCTGGTCTACTCTATATCGGACCCTGCTGGCCGCAGTGCCCTGTAAAGGGAAGTTAATCCATCAGGTTTGAACAGATAATATTTGATATTTACATACCAGGTTTATACAATTTGCATTTATTATTTGGGAATCTTTTACTAAGACATAATTTGTTAATAATTTAATACTTTAAGACTGAGCAAAAAGTAAAAGATGCTTGGTTTGGGATAATAGATGCTTCTACATATTACAAGACAGTTTATATGAATTGTCATTTTGCTAGCAAAATAAGTGGATTAGTTTTACCTAATGGAATATGAGTACACTTTCCACAAAATGGAGTACAAGTACACTTTCCACAAAATGGAGTACAAGTACACTTTCCACAAAATATTTTCAGTCATTTTAGCAAGGTACTTTAACAGGCATTTTGAAAATTACTTATTTACAAATAAAAGTAAAACCCCTCTGTTACAATATTCAATTGTAACAGTTAATTTAATTGTAATACCTAAAGTAATATATCCTTTGTGCTTTGGTGCCAACCAAATTGATTCAGTAATAATTTAATTTCGGAGTACTTTGAAAAATTTGATTCAACTGAATTGGATGTTGGATTGTGGATTTTGAGGTATGTTGAGGATCATTATCCTGTTGTAGAAGCCATCCACACAAGGCCAAAATGGACTTGTTTCCAAAATACATCAGGCTAGTTTAGATGTTCATTTGCAAACTTCTGACGCTGAATTTTGTGGTGGCGACGCAGGAAAGCTACTCATAAAGGTCATATTTGCGCATTTGTCGCTGCACAGTAACAGTGCTCCCCCACTCCAGTGTCTGCTTAATCTTCCTGAAGGTCTTTTACAGTCAAACAGGGGTTTTCATTTGCCTTTCTAGCAATTGTACGAGCAGGTCTCTTGGAAAGTTTTCTTGGTCTTCCCAGCCTCAACGGGATCATTCATGTTAACTGCCATTTGGAAATGGCTACTTGAAAATGCTTTGCTATTTTCTTATTGCCTTCTTCTGCTTTGCAAGCATCAGTTATTTTAATTTTCAGAGTGCTAAGCATCTGCTTAAAGGAGCCCATGGCAGCGGATTGTTGGGACTATAGGTCTGAGGAGTCAGAGTATTTATAAAGCTTTGAAACTTGCATCATCTGGCCATTTCTAATGATGACTGTGACAATCCATAGCCCTAATGAGCTAATTAAGGTCTGAGACCTTGTCTGACAGCTCAATTTCTTTGGGTTGCCCAAATTTTTATATTGTGCTCCTTCTCTTTTGTCCTCTAAAATTGTATGAAACAAAAATAATACACTAATCTTGTTTAAAATGTTGAAAAGAATGTTTCATATTTAACTTTATGATTTTTAGAGGTCAGTTCATCTTCTACACATTAACAGTAACAGAAATTTTGACCCAAACCTTCAAAAGCCTATACCGCCTGTCTATAGTATATGTCATTTTTCATAACCTCCTCTGGGCCCCTTGTACTGACTGGGCCTTAGGCAGCTTGCCTATGCCCGAATCTGGCCCTGAATATAATAATTAACATACTTAAATGTGAATGGAAAGATATATTTAGCCATAGTAATGAACCTAATATAAATATTAATTTATAGAGCCTAACTAATAATAATTTTTTTATTTATCATTTTGGTAGAAAATAAAAGGTCTTATTTCAACTCACAGGAGGGTCTTCATCTTCTGCAAAGACTGTGGTGACATACGTTCCCTTTTCTGCTGTTGGGGACACCATCACACGATACAAAGCCTGGCTGAACACAGGCGCGTAATCATTCAAATCCTAAAATGCACAATTCACAATTATGGTAAGATATGCTGTTGGATTATACAGCTTTTTTCTTTTGTATATGCTTTTCAAAACATATTTATAACTGTCTGATAAAGTGCTACTGATGCCAATGGGAAAGAGTTTAATAAAAATAATACATTTAACTAATCATAATTATCAATAACAGTTAAGGCAGGATACAGCTCATTTGATCACATGACAGTCTGTACAGCAACACAGCATGTTCTGTCCAATGGACCAAAGTGCATTGGGGAGGATGAGATGGTCCAGTCAATTGGCAGTTGATTTCAACTGGCCAATTTGCTGTCTTAATTACTCGATCGGCAGACTTTAATTTGACTGATCTCAAATAAAAATGTTGCAGATTATGTAGAATATGTGGATTGATTACTTAAAATATGTAAAATAAGTTTCAAACACAGCAGTTGTTGGGTTGAGATTGTGTATATATTATCACTCACGTGTATTCTTATGAATGTATAATTTGTTTTATGTAGCAACT
>JAODJU010000062.1:10139582-10158283 GCA_026776725.1 Gnathonemus echidnorhynchus | reverse complement strand
GTAGCTACACTGCGGTGTGCACCCTTGCAAGTAAAACAGCGCGTGTCTCATACTCTGTGGGTCAGCAGCCGGGGGGGTGCTGATCACTCTCTCTGACAGCAGTCATCTTCAGTCTTCAGTCTGGCAGTTTTACTAGATATCTATGTCTGCCTAACTCCTGCGATGTGGAAGGGAAGGGACTGAATTTCTTACAAAGAATCTACCTTTGCATCTTGGAAAAGCATAGGCCTATCACCAAAAGCCGAATTCTCACCCAGGTCTTTTTTTGTGATAGTAAGTGGCTACTGTCTTTTTATGAAAGAAGCCATCAATGCAAGGAACAACATCACTGCAACACCACCTTGAAAAACATACTTTTACCCTAGAATTTTCAAACCCATGACTATCATGTGATCTGCACAGACATTTTTGCATTTTGAACAAAATATTTAATTGCTATCAATAAAGTAAATAAGTAAGGATAGAAGGTGTTCTTACTGTTATTTTGACCGTGACAGTACACAGTCCAGGAGGCATCTTCCCTTTGTGGTTCAAAGCCTCCACAACAAAAGTGTATGTAGTTCCAGATACAGAAAGCTTCTCAAAATCTAGTACTTGCTGAACTGACAGGTGACCTGTCACTGGATTAATGTCAAAGAGCTGTCTGGCCTCATCTGTTTTGATGTGGTATGTGATGTTGGAGTCAAGGTCAGCATCTTCAGCCTGGATATATAAAACAGCATCAAGATACTGCTATGCATTTATAACAACTGAACAGAGGAATAACTAAACTCTGATCCATCTACGGGTGGATTGTTAAAACTGTAATTTTACATTGAAATGTAACAATTTTTAAAGGAATTTCTTAATTATTATGGTTTTTAGATGCACTTTCCATGCAACGGGTAATGAAGTCTTTAAATTTGATTAAATGTTTTTCTCAAATTAAGGTGAAATATATTGGAATATAAGAACAATTGGAAAGCGTACACTGAGCTGCAGGAAGACTGTCCCCACAGGACTGTTCTCTGGAAGATTTACAATGTAAGATGTTTGCGAGAACACAGGACTGTTATCATCTATGTCCAGGATTTCAACAGATAGTGTGGTGGTTGTCCGGCGAGGATCTGATGCACCATCGGAGGCCTCCACAATCAGGTCGTATTGACTCCTGATCTCACGGTCCAGGGGAATTGAGGTGAAGATGCTACCATTGCTATTGATTCTGAAGAAGCCAGCAGGGTGCACTACTCTGTAGCTGACCTGTCCATTGACCCCTAAATCTTTATCGGTGGCCTGTAACAACATATTCATTAGCCATTTGGTCAAGAAAAGTAAGAAATAAAGGCAATATAATTGATATGAACATAATCTATGAAGATATCTAAATACACTATGTAGACAAAAGTATTAGGACACCTTGCCATCACACCCACAGGAACTTTTATGGCATCCCATTCTAAATCTCTAGGCATCAATATGGAGTTCTGAAGGTGTTCAATGGGGTTGAGGTCAGGGTTCTGTGCATAGCGGTCAAATTCTTCCATGCCAAACTCACTCGACCATGTCTTTAGTATGTATGCATGTCTACAAGGGGGCAGGTTAGGGGTACAATAGATAGAATTCTTTATTCTACACATAACTTTTTTTTTTGAAGCTGAGTCTTACCAACAAAAATTTTGTTATGCATAATGACAATAAAGAATTCTATTCTTCTATTCTTATGGACTTCTTGCACTGAGGCACAGTCATGCTGAAACTGCAAAGGGCCTTCCCCAAAGCTGGAAGCATAGAATTGTCCAAAATGTCTTAGTATGCTGAAACATTAAGAGTTCCCTTCACTGGAACTAATAGGCCTAGCCCCACCCCTGAAAAACATTACAGTTGGCACAATGCATTCAGACAGGTAATGTTCTCCTGGTGTCCACCAAACCCAGACTCATCCATCAGACTGCCAGACAAAGAAGGGTGGTTTGTCGCTCCACAGAACACGTTTCCACTGCTCCAGAGTCCAGAGGTGGCTTGTTTTGCTCCACATCATCCAACACTTGGCATTGCACTAGGTCATCTAAGGCTTGCATGCAGCTGCTCGGACATGAAAGCTCATTCCGTGAAGCTCCGTGTGCACAGTTTTTGTGCTGCGGTTAATGCCAAGGGAAGTTTGGAACTTATTATTGAACTTCTTATTGAATCAAGAGACTGTTGGCGAATTTTACACACTATGCACCTCGGCACTTGTGACCCTGCTGTGTTACGTTACGTCGTCTGCCGCTACGTGGAGTTTCTGTTGTTCCCAAACGCTTTCACTTTCGCTTTCACACCGTGGAATATCTTGCAGGTAAGAAATTTCACATGTTGACTTATTGCAAAGGTGACATCCTATGATAGTACCACGCTTGAATTGACCGAGCTCTTCAGAGTGACCCATTCTTTTAAAATATTTGTAAACCTGACCTGCATGGCTAGGCGCTTAATTTTATACACCTGCGGCAATGTTTCTGAATGAATCACCCGAATTCAATGATTAAGAGGTGTGTCCCAATACTTTTCTCCATATGGTGTATATACAAATAGACATTTCAATTCTGAAATTAAAAACACTCACACCATATTTAATTTGCCATGCTGATTTAGGTATGTCTGCCCATATCTTTAGATTACAAACTCTTGGTAGCTTGACAAATTAAATGAGTCAGGCAAAAATACTAACCCAAATATGAAGTACAATAATTAATGTTAAGTGACATAGATCATTGATGAATGAAATGCAATTTCTTTGTGCAGAATATTATGTCCATAATTGTGAAACTGCATGTATCAGTGGCTATTCTTCAAAAAATACAGATTAAGCAACTGCGATCACATTTCATTCCTCTGTTTCCAAGCCTTTATCCTGGGTGGGGTCAAAGCAGTGGGCTCAACAGGGCAATTTTGATATGTTAATTTGCCTAAGTGTATGCCTTTGGATTGCCATGGGAAATGTGTGAGATACCAAAGAACCTGGAAATGCACACAGAGTAGGGCAGCTTCAAACGTCCATCCCTGGAAGGTGCAGGCACTGAGCCAATCTAGTTCAGGAACTTTATGACCGTACCTTTACCTGACCCACAAAGGCATTTCCATCTTCCTCTTGGACAGTAAAGTTTTTTGGCAGAAGTGGATCAAAAACAGGGTCGTTATCATTCACATCAGTAATCACTATGGTCACAGTTGCTGTTGAAATCTAAGATAAAACATCAAAGAATTTACAGTTAAGTATAACCCATGTGTGTAAGACAAAAAAACGTCCCCAAAGGTCCCCATGTGACCATGGATTTGGTGTGTGGTCTTTTACTAGAGCAGTTGCTTATCAAAGAAGTTGACTAATGACTGTTAAATGGGAGAGGAATGATTATATTATGAAAGGTGATTGACATTGTAAGTTGTGTCATCTCACCTGAGAGTATGTGTTTGAGTGAAGAGAAGGGTAGAGCCATAATTCACCACTCAATGAGAAGTAGAGTTAATCACTTAGGGTGGAGGGCAGGGTGTTGTAGACAAACACTCAGAATTTGCTGATGCTTCCATGTCAGATAGCACCTCCCAATGTTTATAATGTTCATTTTTATAATTCAATCACCTGAATTCAGTTAATTTACTTTTGCCTCAAAACAAATTTCAAGACTACAATTTCATTTGGAAACATTCAATTTGTTTTAATGACATCTTCATAATTCAAGATGCAATATTCAGTCCTTTTAATTTTGCTTTACAAATACCCTGCCAAAATTTCAGTGGTTTAAAATATGGACTGAAATTCAACTTTTTACATCCGGGACTAGCAGGATGAGCAGTTGAGTGCCGATAGAGTTCTTGTCTAGATCCGGAGTCAACAGTGACCATGCGATAAGTATAAGGTCTGTCACGCCGGTGAATAGAACGGTAGATTTTCTTTGTGTCATCGCGGACATGAGTGTCCCAAAGTCGGCTACTGTCCTCTCTCGTACATCTAGCTAGTCAGAAAACTTGCCGGCACTGATTAACGGAATGACGTTGATGTGGAAAACGAAATGTTGATGTTGATGTGGAAAACGAAAGATCAATCTGATGGTCAGTTTTGGCAAATCTTTTTAAATGTTGCCAGTTATATCAGAGTTCCTTGCGGTAGACGAATAGACAAAAATCTTAACTCTTCTTTATCCATATGAAAACATATGTATGCATCATTTTTGAATTTTTTAACCTTCATTTCAGTCAATTTCAGTTCAGTAATGATGAAGCCAAAGTTTTGAATTGAACTTGAATTTGTTAGACTTTGATTACAGATACCCTAGGAAGCAAAGGAACCCATATGGAAAAAAACAATCATTGAATGAAAGAAAAAGAAGGACTTGCAGCCTTACTCCATTTGGATGCCCATCGGAAGCAGTAACAGTCAGGATGTACTGATCTGTGGTTTCCCTGTCAAGAGGTTTTTCCAAGAATAACAAACCTAAACTGTAATGAGAATACAAAAAATACACTTGAAAAAATCATATTAACACCAATTATTCCGATTACTAATAAATGTAAAATCTCTAGGTAGAATCTATTAATATCTATTAATTCACTTGTAAAATATCATATGCACTTTGATTATTATTCTTAATCTTTGTTTTGTGTAATATTAACGTAAAATTCGTGCACTAATGTTGGATGTGAAGCCCTGGCTCGCAATATCCATCCTAGTTCATCCCAAAGGTGTTTGTTGGGGTTGAGGTCAGGGCTCTGTGTGGGCCAGTGAACTTCTTCCACACCAAACTGACCCAACTATGTCTTTATGGACCTTGCTTTGTGCACTGGGACACAGTCACGCTGGAACAGCAAAGGGCCTTCCCCAAACTGTTCCCACAAAGTTGGAAGTATAGAATACTTCAAAGTGTCTTGAAATGCATACCAAGACATTTTGGACAATTCTATGCTTCCAGCTTTGTGGGAACAGTTTGGTGTGGAAGGTGTAGAAGAACTTGCCCTCCACATCCAATATCAGCACCTGACATCACAAATGCTCTTCTGGATGAATGGGCAAAAAATCTCTCCAACATCTTGTGGAAAGCCTCAGAAGAGTGGCAGCTGCAAACTACACACACACACACACACACACACACACGCACACACACACACACACACAGACAGACACACATTTCATATTCATACACTGACACTGGCTAGAATAGTTTCCACTCCTTTACACCTTTGATTGCAGGCCCAGAAATTTGTGGTCTACATTAGGTTCTCTGGATACATGTTGATAATACAAAACAATAGAGAGAAAAGGCTAGATTCATATGAAGTTATATATTAAAAACATTTTAGCTGAGGACAGGCTGACCAAAGAGTTGTATGTTTTACAAAATAGGTATATATTATCTTACATACTTTTCCAAAACAAAAATTGTATTCTTGGCAGGATCATAGGGAACTAAAAATTTATATAAAATGAATAAACTTACTTTCTTGAAAGGTTAAATACATTCTGGGGATCTCCACTTATAAGACGGTAAGTAATTGGGTCCTTTTCACGATCTGTTGCCTAAAACAACAAAGCAGACTTACAAGCACTCAGATTCTAATTGTTTGTATAATTTTCTTTTACAGTACTATGCAAAAATCTTAGGCAGTCAAAGAAAATATTACAAGCTCTTTATTTGAGTAGTAACACAATAAAAATACATAAGAATTTCTTTTCTCCAAAAAGTTCCTGATATGTTGTTGGACAGCTACAGGAACACCACTTCTGAACACTTCTGGTTCTGAAACCTCTCCAGAGGGGAACCTCAGCCATTCTATATATTCGTTAAGTTTCACCACCAGTTCGTTCAATCAATCAATCAATCAATCAATCAATCAATCAATCAATCAATCAATCAACATTAGTAAAAAATACATTCAAATAAACATTTCACGAAAAAAAATATATCACTCAATAAATTTACATCAAATGAAAATGCATAATTATTTTTTTACTTCCCTTCAAGCATGAGTCTAAATACTTCAAGTTTCACTAGTTTAGTAATATAGATAATCTAATAATCCCTATTTACCTGCAGATTAAGCAGAACAGCTCCAATCCTCATAGCTTCACTGACCTCAAGGCTATATACAGAGAGCAGAAAGACTGGTGAACTCTGATTGTTGGGTGGAAGAACTTCAAGGTACACTGTGGTGATAGAGCTCCTGCAATTACAGAAGAATTTTAATACACAGTACTACAGAGCCCCTGTAAGGAGCCCCTGAAGGGACCTATACAAAAAAATAAAATGCTCTTACACAAATAAAATGCTCTTACGCAAAATAAATTGCTTTACGCACAATTTTCTTGTGCGCACGACTTACTTTCAATGAGCAACTACCTTGTGTGCACGAGTGAAAGTAAGAGCATTTTATTTTTTTGCACAGGTTACTTCAGGGGCTCAGCATAATACAAAAGTTTTTTTATAGACATTATTGTTATTGCTAGTTTATTTATCAAAATTATATTATTCTGTTCCGTAATATTGCAGTTAAAAATATGCACAGTTTGATGTAATTCATCTAAGTTTGAAGGTGTCTGAAAGTGAACAGTATCTAGTACATCAACACATCTGTTTCACACTGGAATTACCTTTTTTGCAGCTCAGGTGCATTGTCTGATGCTCTCACAGTCAGGGCATAGGAATGGCCCACAGTAAGTCTGGCTTCACGTGCCACATGGATCAATCCTGAATAGTTATTGATGCTGAAGTGTCCCTGACTGCCAGCTATGATCTCGTAAATTATCAGTCCATTAAGACCTTCATCTATATCACGAGCTGTTACCTAACAGTAAAATAAAGTTGGGAAAAAAATCTAAAAAAATGTATTCTTATTGACATTGTAACATTATCTGCTTATCTATTGATCATCTAATGTTATCTGTTTATCTATTGATCATCTATGTTGATATCAAATGAAAGATTTTATAATGTAAACCAACCCCTTAAACTGTTATTTTCTATATCAAATAATAGTTAACGGATTTTTCTAGCATCATGATTAATACCACAACTGAAATATACTGTAAGATATTGTGTATTAGATTTAAAGAGTTTCATTTATATAAATATCTATTAACTGGTGCAATGCATGTCAATATAAAAAAAGGCTTCAGTGAAAAATCCTCATCATTATACTCATCATGAAATTATTCATCCACATTTTAATTGCATAAAGAAGAATGTTTCAAGGGAAAAAAGTATTTAAATAATTTCAATCCAAATTTTAAATAAAATGCAATAAGGTAATATAAGCATTATTGAAGACAAGAAAATATGGTACAGGAAAATTTTACAGTTATTACCTGCAATACTGGATCTCCAGGCTGCATGTTAGTATAAACATTTGCCCTGTAGGAGATGCTTGTAAAAGTTGGAGTATTATCATTGGCATCAATCACTATGATGTTAACTGTGACTTCTGGACTTTCCATAACTCCATCAGAGGCCACCATCTTTTTAGGAGAAATTCACATTACAAGAGGCATTTGATGGTTTTAAATTCATCATTCATGGCTTTTTACTTGTCTAAGTGTTTTCATCTTCCTTCCATCTCACGTTCATTTTTATTCAGTTCACAAATACAGTCAACCCTTCTGCATCATGTCTTTCCCCATTGCGGTTTCAATATATATCGCAGGGTTGGCAGAAGAAATTAAATGATTTTTTTAGGAGTTTTGAAAGCCCCAGATGACATGCGCAGGCTACCAGATGACATAGGAAAAGTTTAGTAGCTCAGAAATTCATAAAATACATGTACAGTGCCAGTTGTGTTTACTGCAGCCTCTCACATGATATCTCACAGTAATTTTGTCTTTCTCATTTCTCATTCCTTTTTGCTTTGCTGCGCCCTGCTTGAAGGCTCACTTCGTTCGTCAAGGTGACAAACATATTTTGTGCAGTTTTTTCAGATCGTGGGGGTCCTGTCCTCCTAACCCCCCACAATGCGGAAGGGTCGACTGCAATCCCAACTCCGTGCTGAGCGGCAGTTCACGAGTTAGTCAGACACCATCAGCTCTGTCGCGATGGTCGGAGCCACGGACTCATCCATTCCCACACTCGCAGTCCTGAGCGAAGACAGGACTGACAAACTGCAAGCAACCCTGCCACGGTACCCCCAAGATCTGCAGCCCCAAGCAGATTCTGAAGTTTACCGATGTGAGGAGCCTGAGGAAACCCAGGGTAATGATGAACCCATCCATATATATGAATCCCAGCATGTGCATAAGCCAGAAAGCCTAGATAGCTAGTTGCTGGGTTCATTGGGGCATCTGCTTTGCCTCCTTACTAGTAGGGTCCAAGTACCAGGTCGCGCTTTACAAGATTCTAGAAGTTTCATTGTACCACTTCTGTTAGGATGAGACTGGTCTGTGGTTTAGGTATCCTGCAGTCAGTCTCTGCAGTGTTCTGGTGGAAAACTGAAGCCACCTCCACCGGTGATGTCACAATGCTGCCTCTGGGGTTATTATTCCATTGCCGCTCTAGCCAAATGACAGGTGGCCTCACTTCCCCTTCAACAAATGCCCAAAATTTCAGTATCCCTGACCCAACCATGCCAGTAATGCCACACTCCTGGAGAACACTAATTACTCTAGGCAGCTGTTCTTTCCAAATAGCGTGCGGCAGAGGAGAAGGGTAGCTTGGCAGGACAACAAACGGAAAACTAATTCCTAGTCCCTGGCCATAACCCCAACAAGCATTAACTAGAAAAAAAATCATCAAAGTGTTTGTCTTCTGGCTGGATAGCTACAGACTCTTCAAGGTCCACCAGTTTTGCACCTCAGTCTACCACCTCCAGGTAGATGGCCTCATGGGAAATTCAACAAGAACGTCAACAGAGCTTCAATGTGTCATAAACGAGCATAAAAGTGGGATATGATGTGATGTCCTCTTCATAGATTACTTAAGCCTCCATGGAATTCCCCCTGTTCAAGCTTCCCTTCGCACAACAACCCCAGACCTACTTAAGGTGGCAAAGGAAGTCCGGGAGCAACAAGCCTTGCTGTATTATATAGCCGTTCCTCATCTGCTAAAGGTCTTACCAGATCTGTAAGAGGTTGAAAGGTTGTGACAGCTGGGAGTGACTGAGGCATCCCAAAGTCTCTGCTTTAACCTCATTATCATGGTTCCCAAGCTGGATCTCACTCTGCCATTTTACAAGGACTTCCGCGAGCTGAATGAGGTTGCCCGATTTGACAGCTACCCCATGCCCCCCACAGCTGCGTCAAGCACCTGGGTATGGCCTACTTCATATCCACCCTAGACATCACCAAGGATTATTGACAGGTACTTCCAAGGAGGTGTCCAGTAGCCACTGGCAGCACCGTGTTCTCCCTTCTGGGATCCATGGAACACCACCTTCCGGAGGCCCATATATTTTTAACCCTTTCGTTCCTGAAATAAAACCTTGCCTCTCAAGGGATTAATTTCCTGCAGACTTGTCTCCCATGTCTCCTTGTCCACTATAGCACATAAAACATATATACAGTTCTCATATACAGTATATAGTTCAAAATTTTAAAATAATAAATTTATGATGCACTTAGGTTGCTATGTTTCAGTATCAATATACTTATTTTTGTTAAGTATTTTTGATAAGAATGAGGTAAAAGTTTGAGACTTGGTAACAGCACATGAAAATCCTGGAAATACTTACCGTAAAAGAGTAAGTCATTTGTTCTTCCCGGTCTACTGGCATCAACAGTGTCAAATAGCGAGTGATTCCTGATGGTGTGATTCTGAACATATTGTTATACTTGTTCAAGGATATTTTTAACATGGGATCTTTTGTCTAAATATAGAAAATGAGGGAAAATGGGTTTATGTAGATTTACCTACTACTTATGACATAAATTTTAAAGTGTATATTCAGTTTGAAATACCCTGAGTATTATAAGCAGAATAAAAAAAACTGACATAATTTAACAAAGTGTGTCAGCAAAGTGTGAAAGAATTAAAAAAACTAATTGTGTAAAAACAAATCAAACTGTAAGTAAACTAACATTACAAATATGATTTGCTAAAGTTATAAAGATAGGTACAAGCTGAACACATCGGGGGACAAAAGTAAGTGAATTTTCAATGAAAAATAAGAACAGCATGTAGACTATGGAGCCTTTAAAATGCTAAAAATAAACCCATATAAATTATTCACTGGAGGTTTGACTATACATTTATAGACAATTCATGTGTCAAATTCTAACTAAATTCTAAATCACTCCAGTATTTTTCTGGAAAATAGTGGCATACATACTTCCTCAACGTCCTTATCGAGGGCAGTAATGCTGAGGGGAGCAGTAAAGTCAGCATTACTGGAGATTGTGGTGCCGACCGCAGCCGACTCAATGACGAATCCTTGATAAGTGGAGATTTGAAAGTATGGGGACTGATTGTTTTCCTCTAGGACCTCAATATACAAATTAGCAAAAGCAGGTAGCGGGTGTCGATTGTCTTGCTCTGCCTAGGAATAAAATTCAGAAGTTTGTCAATTATGATGTTACCAAGTGAGTGTATATAAAGATGTTGAATTTCAATGTGAACTGTAAGTGTACAGTTAGGTAAAAGTAACAGCATAAATACTATATACATATTTCATTATAAAGAACTTCTTAGATTAAGTACAATGTGACAAATTCATATCCTTGCAAAATATACCATTATACTTCCAGGGATTAAAATTATAAAATAAAAATTCTATTAATTGTCACATTATAAATAAATATTTAATGACATTTAATATTATTTAGTAATATTTAAAATATTATTGTTTTATTATGCATTTATAATAATTATTTATTCATAACTTTCAAGAGCTATGACTAAAAGTAAACTGGGCATGGAGCAGTTACCTTAATTATCAAGTCAAATGCTTGATGCAGATCTCTGTTGATCGGTTTCAGAAGTCGAAGTTCGGCTGTTGTTCTGTTTAATGTGAAATACTCTGCAAACGTTGCTGGTTTACCTGAAATTTGAGTGTGGCTAAATTATCAAGCTAATCAGTAAACCAGGGGAAACTGAGATTTACATAAAGTGGGAAAATGCAAATGATATTGACAATAATTCAAATCATTTTAAGAATGAACTAATATTGCTAATAACAGTTGATCATACGCAGCTGCGAAAGAATGGGAGGGACCCAGTTCTCTAGCCAAGGTCCATAGGTAGACGTGCTACACTAAAAGAACCGCAAGAGCAGCATTATTCATCTACTCATGGTGATGAGTGACTATTTGGGATATTACACATTGCAAGTACCTACCAATGAGGATCGAGTAAATAATTCCAGGTCGATCAGATGGAGGCTGAATGTTTTGATCTTGATCAACAGCTTTGATTATGGGAGTGACTTGAATTGGATTAATTCGTCCCTGAAATTAATGCATGGCTTTCAAATGTGATAAACAAAATTCAGATGACAGATCAGGAAAGATGACCACTTGACAAAATTGCTACTTACACATTTTCATTCTAATTAAAAAGAAATATATATGCACTCTGCATTACTTCATTTACTTATCTCTATAATGATTGTACTACTAATCCACTTATCTGTTAATTAGTAATTCATCTAATTACTAGTAAATTACTACAGCAACAAATCCCCCTGGCTGTTTACCTACCTAGTAACCATGGAGTATGATGTAATCAGGTAATCTATCTTCCCAATGCCAGACTCACTAGTTGTTTGGCTGATAAGCTAAATGAGAAAATCTAAAAATCGTTCTGAATCCATCTTCTAACTACTGTACTTATCCTAGCCAGGGTTGTGGGACTAAGTTCAAAATTCACATTAGAAATTAAGTGTTCCGATAGAACCATTGTATCAGTTCCATAATGGTGGCGGTATCAGAACTTACTGGGTCAGTGAGCTCTGGCACAGCTGCTTTGTACGTCAAGGGTCTACAATCATCGGTGCTGTTTACCGGAGTACAGGGAAGAAACATTGGGCCTAGATCATCCCCATCCAGTACATCTACCGTCAAAGTAGTTGTGGCAGTCTGCCTGTCACCTGGATAAGGTGCACGGTCCTGTAGAAGAAATTGTGTAGAGTTGCCATTTTTTTCATCAGTTTCATAGACGTCAAATTTCACAATAAAACAAATGTATACACTAGCTTGCACAAACTGTTAAGAATGAAGACTGAAGTCATTTTTTTAAATGGGAAATGCCCCTGCCTACAAATTTGTCATAAGAAAATGAATGTCTTTTGGTGAGTTTCCCGAAACCTTCTTAACACTACATCATTAGGAAGTTCTACCTTAAGTTGTCTCTTAATGCTCCGACGTGTTTTAAGAACCGTCCTTAGTTAAGTACATGTTCCGTAAGATATGCTTTCCTAAGGTTGGTCTGAGCCTCTATTAGCTGTCTCTTATTGCTGTTGTCAGCTCATACTACTCATTTAAAATTATACTAACATTGTTAAGGGTACAGTTTCATAACTAAACATTACCTAACTAAAAATAACTGATGATATCATAAAATTATTTTATCTGACACATCTTTGTTAGTTTTGTCCTTGCACTCTGAAAGCACAGTGAATTGGCCTCAGTGATGCATGGATTCATAATGAAAGATAAGGAATGTGCTGTTGATTATGTATTTATTTATTCATTGAGAATGAGGGGTGGAAGGTTCTGCCGATATTTTTGTAGTGGATGCATTCCCCCTATTTCCGATGCTCGGGAAACAGATGTAGGAAAACAAATAACTTTTGTAAGATATACCTTAAGAATCTTCGTAACATGCTAAGATTCATCATTATCAGGAAACCCACCCTTGTTCAATGCATATCTTTGGAAACAGAAACCCACCACAATAATTTAGAATGAAAAGCTGAGTTTTATAATGAATTGTATCATACTGCCATTTGAAATAAAATGCCTTTTGACCTATTTGTTTAAAGGTGGACACAAATTCTTGCCATCATACAATAAAGAAAGATAAATATATTTCAGAGTACATAAGATAAACATTCACAATTTATATCCACATTATATAAACAGTTATATTATGATTAGTTACCATCAGTTACTTGTGAATATACAAACTGCATTCCTCTAAAATGTTCTGCATCGTGTCTGTATTTTATGCTTCCTGAGTGCATTATCAGCATTTAATGCGCATAACTACACCTTGTTTACAAGAATCAGATCCACCAGCATACTTTCTTCTGACTTCCTTTACCGCCTATTCTTTACTTTCTTAAATGACCACTAGAGCGCGCCATTTGTTGGTTTCATCTTATTGTCTGTCTTATCTATTGAAGCTGTACAAGCAGGAGCAGATACTCTGGAATCTAGCATTTCCTTATCGAGTTGCTCCAAACACTGAAAAAACCATCACTGCACTAATAATCCATTGGATTTAATGTGTCGTAATGGGGAACCATATGTCCCATTTCCAGAGTTCTATGGTGGTATGTGTCCCATTTCCAGAGTTCTATGGTGGTATGCTCACTGGTCTTTGAGCTGCAGGCTGTCAAGTTTCCAACTGACTGTGGCAAAATGGACCATTGCATTTCCTTTGATTCTGACAAAGTTCTTGCCTCTGCAATTTCTTCAGTTTTATCAGGGAATGCAGAGTGAGGCATATGTAGCTATTTTGGGCCTATGAGCAGGGCAGAGTTCATCTGGGGTGCTCCGTTTTCCATCATTCATCTGATGTGGGTATTTTCTTCAGCAAGAAGGATGATGGATTTTGACCTTTGATTGATTTTCAGCTCTTTGCAAGAATGTTGCAGTGGGAAGCTGCTAGAACTCATACAGAGGTAATTCTCGTGTCTGTGCATAGAGTTCATCAAACATCCGTGTGAGCCACCTATTCTCAGAATAAAGTTTCTTGTTCCCATCTGTAAAGCTTGCTGCACTCCTTCCAAAAACCCTGTCATCCCTGGTCCTATAAACACAATTTCATCAAAACAAAAAAAGTCTGGCTGTGATGGACTGGTTCTACAAAGCCTGTCATGTTTTTGTTTCTACTGAAACATGCTTTTTTTAGACTGAATTAACATCAGTTAGTCTCTCATCTGGTTATCACCAAAATGTATAATGTGCCATTTTGGCTTTCAGCCTCCTCTGTCTTACAAGCGAGATTTCATTGTAGGCTTGTTATTTCCAGCAGAGCTGGTCCAGTGTTATCTTCAGATCTGAAGGGAGTCCTGGTGACGGCAGCCCAGGCTGCCTGGTGCCACAGGTTTGAAATATCCATCCAGGGTTAGGGTCTGGCTCTCCGCACACAACCTCCCGTTGTGAGTCATCCCTGAAGCTGCTGGCTAATTACATCAGGCCATTCAAGGTCACGCGGAAGGTTAATCAATTCTGCCATTGGCTCTAACTTTCTGTGGACTATGCATAATTGACATTAATACAGAATTAAACAAATTGAGTCTTGTTGGGTCACTGGATTACTGGATTGGATACCAGTTATACCATACACATTTCAAATGTAATTATTTACCATTAATTAATTATCTTTCTTGTAAAATAGACTTGATTCATATTGAACGCATTTACATAAATTAAATTATGTTGAATTGAACAACTACATAAAACCAAAAGTATACTATCTATAAACATATTAATCACATTTAAGATATACTGCACAACATTAGGTATATTTACTATGCAAATTAACTATTTATTGGAAAATCAGAAATAATAGCTGCTTAAAAGTCTTTAATAAGAAATCTGCTTAAAAAGAGTAGAAAGATCTTCATTATAATAGGGTTCTTTTAGTAGTTTCTTAAAATATTGGTTAAAGTGTTTGATAACTTTTCCAAAGCCTATATTATTAATATAGTTATAATAAAAAAAAACTTCTTTAAAACTCACATTAGCCTCAATAAGAACCAAGTAGCGAGTTTTTTCTTCATAGTTGAGTCTTCCCCTCAAGATGACAGACCCAGAGACAGCAAGCGGAATGCTGAACATTCTGTGTGACACCTGCCAATGAGATACTGCATATTACGCATTGAATATAATTAATATTATAGTTTAAAGCCAAAATATTTCTCTGTATCACTTGTGAATTACCTCCAAAGCACCTTAGAAATAGTACTAAAAATATCACAAGACATTGTAACTATATTTTTATATTAATTTCACATACTGGATCATTCGCATTATATCTAATTTGATATTCCACTTGTCCATGTGGTCCATCATCAATATCAATGGCTCCACCATTTCCAGATAAGCCAGTAAAAATTGTTGTTCCAACTGGAGTAAGCTGAAAACATACATAATACACAGTATAACTATAATTATAGTACAAAAGGAGGGATGGGGCAACTGGGGGAAACAGCAGGGGGGGGGGGGATAAAATATAGACAGAGGTTATATTACATTGATAATGGCAGAAAGTTGCCAGATAGACATTTTCTGTTCAACGTAAACACCTGAAACTTGTAATTGTATGTGATGGAGCAGCAGTAAAAACACACTTTAGTTCAAGTCACTCACCTCATTTATTGCTATAGAATAGCGGAGCCGCTGGAAGCGTGGGGTATTGTCATTACGATCCCTCACAACAATCCGCACTTCGTGTAAAATTACAGTGCCAACTATTTCATTGATACATTGAATCTGGACCACTATAGAGTGGATGTTGAAGGGTGGCTAAAAAGGAAAAAGTACACAAGCAGTATCTAAATAAATTGGTTATGAACTTATGTATATGTGTGTATGTATGTGTGTGTATATATATATATATATATATATATATATATATATACACACACACACACACAGCCTCAACTGGAAATCTATATAAGCTTAGATCTTTATATATTACCAGGGACTGTTTGCCATTTGCATTGTCCCTGTATGAAAGGTTAATACATAAGTTATTCTGCTTGAAAACATAATTCCATAATTACCTAAGCTTTTTATATGTGCTTTTTGTACAAAATTTGAAATAATTTTGTCTGACGGTTGTAAGCAAGATACAATTGATATTGTGTATATATACTGTATGCGCTACATATTGTCAAGACAACCCAGATAGACCTGTACCCTATCTTTACAATTTATTTCCTAATACTCACTCCTCATCCTACATATATTGTAATGTTAATGCCTTGAATTTGCTGTTTCAGCAGATGTTTTTCAGTTGGTTATCTTTCAGTTAGGTATTCCATCTATTTTTATAAAAGAATGCAAACATACAATAAATAACTGAAGTTAAATATGTAACCAGTGCTTGAAGTGGAGGGAAAACAGGGGCCGGTACTCCCCTTGGTATTCAGTACCAGGTGCCTGTACTCCCCTTGGTATTCAGTACCAGGTGCCTGTACTCCCCATATTATCCAGTACCAGGTGTCAGTACTCCACTTGGTATTCAGTACCAGGTGCCTGTACTCCCTTGTTATTCAGTACCAGGTGCTGGTACTCCCCTTGTTATTCAGTACCAGGTGCTAGTACTCCCCTTTCTATTCAAACAACGAGGTGCTGGTACTGCGTATCAGTGAGTACCAGGACTGTTTCTAGGTATTGAAACGATTAGGGGCTAAGTCAAGTTTTCCTGGGGCTTATCTTTTTTCTTTTTTGAAGGAAGATTGGCATCTGGCCTAAAATACTTGGGGCTATAGTCCCAAGTGATCAGCCCTAACGACCTCCCTGGTGAGTGCCGGCCCACTTCAAGCACTGTATGTAGCTAAAGTAGGGCTTCATGCTTACATCTCTGTCAAGAACTCGCCCTGTACTGTTTAAATGTAACCTTTGTCTTGATGGATCCAAAATAACCCAGTAGTCATAATTGTTAAGTAAAGATAATGAAATTGTTCTGCCAGGGTCTTTGGTTCTCCCATTTATTTGCATATTCTCAACCAGCACAGTCCCTGAAAAAGAAAATGCATTAGAACCAAAATAATGACAATTATATAATAGTACAAGGAATGACTGAAGTACTGTAAGTACTGATCTGCGGTTAGCGCTCCCAAGGACTTGGGTAGTCAGCAGCTATTAGCCAAGAGACCTGATGTCTCCATCCTTTAGCACCATAGCACCATCCTTTGCTATCCGACACACTCCAAAGCTGGATCAGATATAAGCATCATATGTATTCCCAGACAAATTAATCAGAATGTCTGTAAAAAGTTATTGAAGGTTCCATATCACCTGGACATTTAGGCCTACTGCCTAGAACCCCTTTCAACAGGTGAAGATGGGATTCAAGAGGCTGCAAATATAAATAGGGTTGAGGGTTCCATCCACTGCACCTAAAATGCCAGGTATGTCTGGAATTGCAGGACAAGTAATTTTATCATCATGCAAGGCATCTTCCCCTGCTGGAAACTGTATGTAGTTGTATCTGGTCAATCCATGCACAGAGTTGGACACAGCAGCCTTGCTGAGGCTACAGTAAGTGCATCACTGATGATCTGCAGAACTCTACCAGTGGCGTGGAAACAGAGAGCTGTCAGAAACTGCACAATGGGACTGAGGGCAAAATTACACTTTTCAATGTATCTTGCAGCAGACCAAGGAGACTCATTATTTCTCCCCAGGCCAGCATGTATTACTCTATGAATTGTTTGAGACGCAGGTCAAGGGATTCATGCACACCTGCAGAATAACATTTAGACCAGGAATCTGCCCTCTTGATATCAGGATCTGTCCTTGCCTCCTCTGTTTCTCCCCGTTTGGCTAACAGGTGTTACTGAAGGTGCCATCCCATCTTCTTTACATTGTTTTGTAAATCTGGTGCCCTCTTTTGCCTTAGGATGTTCCTTCTGCTCTCTGGACTGCTGCATGGCTGAATGGTTTAAGCAGCTGGCTGTGATTTGTGCATCCCTACCATTGTCAATTACATGAAGTATTGTAGGTATAAGTTCTTACGTGCTTGTGCTTTTGTGTCCTGTGTGCTTTTGTGTTTTCTGTATTGTGTGTGTTGTATCATTGGTTATCTCCATTTGTACCAGGTTCAGTTATGTCTTAATTTACCTTTACCTTAACCTTCTTAGTATCTCCTAGAGTTTGCTTCAGTGTAAATTACTCACACTTTTTTGTTACCCCTAGCCCTAGTGTTTGCCAAATTGATAATGATCCTAACCTGTCCCTTTTTTAGCCCTTGTGTTCTGTGCCTATATGTGCCTGCTGTTCCTTTGTCTGTCCCTTACACTGTTCCTTTGTCTTTGTAATTGCTGTCCATTTGTTCTAGTTTGTGGGTTTTTTTTCCTGTGTTCTGAACCCCTGATAGTGTTCTTTGTTACTATCTCCCTGGTATTTCCCTCAATTCTAGCCCCTGTTTATTCTTGATGTCCTATTTTCCTTAGTTTTGACCCCTCATAGTCCTGATTTGTTTCTAGTGTATTTTTGGTTCAGTTTCAAATTAATTTCCCTGGATATCCGAAAGCTGCTCTAAGGTTCGTCACTCCTTCCCTGCATCCTGACATGACACTTTGACAGCGCTGTCTGAAACGCAATCTTCGGTTACCATTGCTGGTCGTGAGGGATGATTCGCCTTCCCAGTTTCAAGAATGTGACTGAACACAAGTTTGATTGGTTAGCTCATTATGTACCAGGGTTGGTCAGAATTTATCAGTTGTGCTCTGTTCTATTAATGAATTGCAATTTCAAATGAAATGGCCACACCCTATAAGATTTTGAACTGGAATTTATTCATTCTAGCATATTGTCCTACATACTAATATAATTAGCGTTAAAATATATTTGCACATTTCATGAAAGAATG
>JAODJU010000062.1:10116733-10132191 GCA_026776725.1 Gnathonemus echidnorhynchus | reverse complement strand
ACTGAGGCTAGGGTTAGGGTTGGAAAAAGTATGGCATTTCCAGGCATCAGCATGTGTTTTTATGACAGTCCTGCTCTGCATATGGATAGGAAACCACAGTTTATCATGCTTTAGTAGCATATTTCCAACTTTTCAACACCCTGTTGTTTCACCCTAAGGCTTCATATTATGCTTAGCACACTAAGGCTAGGGTTATGATTGGAAAAAGTATGGCATTTCCAGGCATAAACGTGTTTTTATGACAGTCCTGCTCTCCGCAAAACCAATTTAGCAGAAAAAGTCCTAGTTGCAAATTATGTAATATGCATGATGTGGACAACATAAGCAAAAGGTTCAACTATTTGAAAGATCATAGTTTTTTACTGATACTTATACATGTAAATATTAATTCCTAATTAATTCACTTCCTTCGAAAGCTGAAGACGAGCAGCCTCCCTCCTCCCATCCTCACGTCATTCTACCAGGGGACCATCGAGAGTGTCCTCTGCTGCTACGTCACTGTCTGGTATGGAAACTGCACTGCCACTGAAAAGACGTCCCTGCAGCGGATAGTGAGGACAGCAGAGAGTGTCATTGGAGTCCCTCTCCCAGCCATCGCCCACCTGTACCAAAAGCACATCATCCGTCGTGTGAACAGCATAGTGAAGGACACCTCCCACCCCTCACATGCACTGTTCTCTCTCCTTCCGTCTGGTAGACGGTTCCGCAGCATCAGAACTGTAACTGCCAGACATTGCAATAGCTTCTTTCAAGCAGTCAGAGCTCTCAACTCAAGCCAGCAAAGGAATGTTAAACCCACAACACAAACACAACAAACTAGACTTTCACACTATGCCAAATTTGCCCTTGTTATAACTGGCACGTCTTTGTCTTGTCAAAAATATCCTGCCATGCTTGAACCAGGTATTTTAAATACTACCTCCACACTTAACTTGACTAATTGCACATGACGACTTTGTACTGTCTCTGTCCTGTTTACTGTACATAGATAGATAGAACTAGTTTCTATTCTTAAAAATGTAGTTAGATTTATTTATGTGAAATTTCTGTTTTATATTTTTTTGGTATATTTTTTATCTTTATAATGCACCGTGGGGAACCTGTGTGGAACATTTCAATACACTGTATACTGTGTATAATGTCATATTGACAATAATCCAAATCTTAATCTTAGCACCGTCTGCACTTCTCATGCCCCATGTACAAACACAGGATCAGCAATCATCCTTCTTCCTAGCCCAGCTCCTTACTTAAACTCACCTGCCTTCACACTCAATGTGAAGTGTTGTTGACTCATATGATGAACTGAGAGTTTCTCTAGTATCTAATGTTACCCTGACCTGCCTGTCCTTCTCCAGTCCTGTCCTGTCAATTCCCCGTTACCTTCATACTCCCCTAGTGTACTTACCTTTTATTCCTCGTGTCTTTGTAGGACCGATTCCCCCGATTAATGGTTTCTCCTGCTCGGTGATCCTGACCACAATAACCTGCTGGCCGATTCCACGTCTGTCTCCACTGGTTGCTAATAAATCCTCTTTGTTCTGCATTTGAGTCCAGAAGTTTCCATTTGTTACACAGCTACTTTGTCTGCAATCTGCTCATCAATACATAGCTTATTTTCTCATGGCAGGCTTATGCAGCCAATATTTATCTTTGTTTCCTCAGAATCATCCAAATAATTGATTACTGTCAGGTTCTCTTGCCATTGACTCAAGTTTAATGAGCACAATTTAATGAAGACTTGGTACACTCTGACGTCAAAGTCTTTCTATAGGAGTGGTATTCATATAATTTCCTAAAAAAAGGATGACAGTGATCTGAATCACCCTCAACGACGTGGAAAAAAATTCTCTGCTATATTCAATGATTTAAACAGCATATAAAAATTTGTTCTCATAGCCTGTGAGCCAGCTTGTTCAGTTACCATTACAGCTGACATTATTCACTGTCAAATAAATCAATAGCATATTACTAACACATATTTAACTTATTTTATTTTTGCAAAATGTGGTGATTGCTTGGTACTAAAAATCAGTTCCCTAGTACAAACCTCCACCACACATGCATCGCTTAAAAACCCAGAATGTCCTAATTAAATTTACCTTTAGAAATTTCAAGAAGTGCTAAAAACTGATTGCAAGTTTAAGTTTTATGTTCACAAAGGAGGACAGATTTGAATGTCATCCATAATCCATGATGATAACCAGAACTTTTCTCTGAGGTACAAGTTACACCTGAGTGACTGGGTGTCAAGGATGTGTGCACCTATTGGAAAGTTGTGGTTAAATGCTGGTTGGAACATTGGTCTTATTTGGAGACGTTTCTGATGCACTTGTTACACTCACAAATTCAGACATGCACAGGGCAGCAGTCCAGATGCATTCCAAAGCTGCAAGAATCCAGGAATTAAGCTAAAGGAACTTAACTGATCTTACTGAGAACCCAATAGTTGATGCAAGGTTAAACCCCACCATACTTTTCTACAAAGAAGAATCTTAAAGTGGCAGGGGATATTCATGGCCAAAAAATCCCCAAGGTGAAATCCACCTTGATTTACAGGTCTTTGGCCTCTAGTGTTGGGTTTGGTCTAAGCATATACAGGGCAGGTCCCAAGAAAAAGGACAATGCCACTACCCCAAGGCTCAAGAGAATCCATGCCTTGGGCTCGCTGTAAATGCCTTTGAATGGTAGGTACTCAGAATGAATCAAGTCAAACTTACAGGAGAGCTCTTCCCTAAAGGAATGACTGAGTTTTGTAAACTAGCATGGAATAACAAGATCAACACGGTCAGTTTCTCCTACTGCCAAGTCAGCCTCAACTCTAGCTCCTCTGTATGCATGCTGCCAGAGTATTCTTTAATAACTGGACAAGGAGAGGATCCAAGTGAGGGAGCCTCAAGTTTAATTCCAAAATCATAATTCACAAATAGGCAGTCAAAATAGGCAGTAGAGCCAAATAAAGGCAAAGAACAAAATTTAAATCACAATTGAAATCCATAGCCCTAACACAGGCCGAAAGCTACCAAGCCGATACATGCAGTATTCAGCCAAGAATCAAGTTCAAATCACAGAGAGGGGTAGGAAAAACAACAGGAACACAAGCAGGAGTCATAGATGGAAATCAGGTCATAGAACAACCCCTCTGTATGGTGTGACACTCAATACTTCACAAAAAGATCATTTAATGAATGCCAATTGAGTAGGTTGATGAATGGTTGATGAATTACAGGTGAGTCTAGTTCAGAAGATGTGGAGTGAGAACCAACTTGGTGTGATAGAATGAAAGCACTGCTTGGTGTCAATGTGACAGGGATGCCAGCCCATTGACATGTAACAGTACAATTTTTTTTAACTTTATACTCATTGTATAATTACCACAAATATAGTCACAGTTACACTTGTGTAAACACCAAAGTAAAGCAATATTTATACAAAAGGTTTTGAGTTAATAATTAAAATTCACCCAGCCCAGAGCTTTGGAAAATTACAAAGGCTATTTAAAATGGCATCAAAACAACACATAAATAAAAGAATTTTGTGCAGCTGACTTTTGTGCAAACTAATATGCATTTCCTTATTTATTTCAAAATTATTCCTAACCAAATTTATAGAAGTCAAAAAATTGGAATTTACATATACATTATACGACATTTAAACACCAACTGTTTGTCATTTAAAATGCTAAAATACTGTACATTCCCTTAAATGTTGTCAAGTAACGCGAGTATTTTAAAAAATCCTACTATAGAGAGTGAAGGGCACAAGGACTGGGTACAGCAGACAGTTAAATCACCTATGGGCCTCTTAAAATGAAGCAATAATGCATATACTGTCTTATAAGAAATCAATTTGAGACTGAAAATGGTTGTATAAATATGATTGTTTAAAAAACATAAACTGAAGCCCAGCACTGGGAATATGCCCCTCAGGCTCTACAGGCTATGGTGGTTTGCTAAAAGAAATCAGACTGCACCATCAGTTATGCTACAGAGGCAACTTTCTTGCAGTCGCCAGTTCCCTGAATCACAGGTATTGAGTTTTCTTGCTTGTGCTTGTTCCAACAAGGCATTGAAGCAATGAAGAAGCTGAAGCCTCCCACCAATACACAGCTTCCACTAAAGTAGAAAGCAAGGTCATAGGACTGCGTCCAGTCATAGAACCAGCCTAGGAACAGATGAAACAAGAGATAATTGCTAAAGAACAATTACCATACATTTTAAAGAACATATTATCAAATAATATATACATATCAAAGCCATCCAACTACTTTCATATTATTTATTTATTATTTATGTATCGTCAAAATACAATAAATCAGTTCTCTGCTCTTTATGTTGCTTTGACGTACAGAAAGATCTTACCTACAAGCGGAGGTCCAAGCATGATGCCAAATCCTCCGAAAAACATCAGAATCCCATAGGCTTGGGTCAGTTTTTCAATTCCAACAATCTTGGTGGTGACATAGGGTGTTATAGACCAGTTCCCTGAGAAGAATCCTACTACCCCTGAGAGGATTTGGAGACCAATATAGCTATTAGATATTGGAATGATGAGTAGAGCAAGTCCAGTGGCAGCAACTGTAAAGGCATAGAGATACAGGCTGTTGATCGCCTTAAGATCAGCCATCATTCCCAGCACTAGCTTGCCCATACCAGTAGTAATAGCTACAATGGAAACCAGGGGTATGATTCTGATGTCAACGATGAAGCCCTCGCTTTGTGCCAAGTCCTCCATGAAGAGCACAGGAGGGAAGGCCCCCAGGCTGTAGAAAAAGAGGGTGATGCAGAGTGACAAGAAGATTCGATCTTTCAGGAACTGGCTGGTGGTGTACATGTAGGTGGTGTAGGCTTGTTGTTTGTTCTTAATACTCTGTACCAGTGCAGAGCTACCAAAGAAGCTGCTTTTGTAAGCCAGTGAGTCTTTGGTGTCAACAGTGATCAGCAGGTCCTTGACAATCAAGCCCTTTTCAGTGGCTACCGTAGTCTTAACTGGGTCTTCAGTGGCCAGTGGCTTCTCAGACTGTGAGAATGGCTGCTCCTCAGCCTGCTCTAATGCTGCCTTCTGCTTGAGGTAGAAGCCTGGCAAATGCAAGGGCCTCATTGGTCCAGCACAGGCTATGAGGTTCAATGACAGTGCTCCAATGATCAGTAAACACCCATCAAGTCCATACATTTCAATGAGTTCATTCTGAGCAGTGGCATACAAAAAGCCTCCCACACTTGTACCTAAGAACAGATATAAAGAAAAGCTCGCAATAGGACACTATTCTGTATTGTATAAAAACATTTGCATATGTGAGGTGAGTCATACCTGTCGTTACGATTCCCAGTGCAAGGCCACGTCTCTTGTCAAAATACTGACAAGTAATGGTCACAGTAGCAGCGTAAACTAGTCCACAGCCTAACCCTAGAACAAGCAGGAACATTTAGTAAACACGTACGTTTCAGAACAACAACTTACAAAATGAGGTACTGTCAAAATGCATTAATGGTTAAATCTTCACAAATAGCAATTTCTTGCGTATCGTACATAAAGGCAATCTTGAATGCATTTCAGTGACTCTTTATGAATATTATGAATTATAATTAAAATACAAAGGGATCAGTCATGCATATCAGTGACATTTACCCGCAACATTAAAATAAACAACAATATACCTGCCTTCTTTAAAACTACCTGCTGTTTTTCAAATGCTTACACCTTTGTCAGTTATAGCATAACCTTACCGACAACAATTCCATATGAAAAGATAAGAAATTGCACATTGGGTGCGAAAGCACTGAGCATGAAGCCCCCAGCAACCATGACGCCACTGAAGATTGTGACAGGTCGAGCACCGAAGTTCATGACACAGGCACTGCAGATGGGACCTAGAAACATAGAGAAAAGCAGCACTGCATTTTACACGTGCAATGGTAAGAGAAACTTTCAGTGATTAAAAAAAAACACAATTACGGTTTTATGATCAAAGATCATGGATTCAATGAAGACATCATCAGTGTCTTTTCTCTGTTTGAATTAAAGGAGCCTGTCTGGTGATTTGCGGCTTGTGTTGATACACATTGCTAATAATGCTTTTTTTTTCCCCATTTCACGTGCTCTAGCGGAGAAGCACAGTGCAATGGAACGCAGCACTGTGACATCATATCTCTGAGGATATGGGTTCAATTCCTTGAACCCGGCTTTATGTGTGGAGGCTGCATGTTCTTCCAGGTTTTCTGTGGGCTGCCTCCTGCTGTTCAGAATCATGCCAAAAATAGCTAAAAATATGTTCTTGTGTGCTGTGATGGACTGTATACTGTCCACACCATCCTATGCCCTGTGATTCCTGGGACAGCTTCCAGACCCACTGCACTAATGAAAGATGGATACATATGCTTTAGCTTATTTTTTCTCCAGAGAATGAATTTGTACTCATTTTCTACTTTTCTGATGCAGCTTTTAACAATACTGGTGTGTGATTAAATATTACATCTCCTTATGGTTAGTAGATAAAAAGTCTGAAATCATCTTCACATTTAAATCTACACTCTTTCTGTCCTGCTTCTGCAGCTATTTTTGATAGTAGTTTTAAAAAACAGTATTAAAGACTGAATATAGTTGTTTGCTAGAATATTTCTTTTAAATGTTCCTCATACACCTGACTACTCTCACACATGGTAGATTGTCTAGTGAACTAAATTTGAATAATGCTAAGATTGAATGTAACAATAATAATAGATTGGTTGTCATCAGTACATCCAAAGCAAACCAGTCATTATTCAACAACAGCAAACCCAGAAACAACATGCAAGCTCCATGCACAGCTAGCTAGAGGCAAGACTTATCCTCAAACGTGGCGGTACCCAGTAAGCCACAATGCTACCCTGTGGTCTAGCATCTATTTACTTTACTTTGTTTCTTTGCATTTGACAAGCGGAATTCACACAATACATTTGGCAGTTGTTTGGCAGCAAATCTTTGCATTTGACATCCATACATCAAGTGAGCAAAAAGGAAATTCATACAAACATAACTTTTATACTTAATGAGGTGTTGCCATGTTTAGTGGCCTTTGTGACTTACTTGCAATCAGTCCAACACCGGAAACAAGAGACCCAACCCAGGCAGTCAGGCCCTTTCCTTCCCTGAAGGCTCTAAGCCATTCTGGATACAGTACACCAACAGATAGGGGAGAGCCATATGCCAAGAGCTGGCCCATGAAGGACACCATGACAATGACCCATCCCCAACCACCATCCAGAGTTTTCTTTGAGATATCGGAGCTCATGTTTAAGCTTGGCTGTCTCAACAGGACCTCCTGCAAAAGAAAAGACAAAATACTAGGAACAGTTAACCTCTTTAGATCATAGATCATTATTATTATTAATAATAATAATAATAATAATATAGCTGCAAGCAGCAATAATGTGGCCAAGCACACTGAAATTAATTCAGAAAGTATGAAATACAAAAACATATTACCAAATGAACATAGATCATATACCACAAGCACAAGCTAACACACTGAATGAAACATTAAAAAAAACTGCAACAGCAACAGGTCAGTAACAAGTATGGGAAGTAAATCACAGAGATATTTTTTCAAATTCTGTCTAAAAAGTATGATGGAGGACAGGTCTGGGAGCCTTTTTGGCAGTGAGTTCCAAAGCTTTGGAGCTAACGCACTGAATGCCTTGCCACCCATAGAAGACAAGCAGAGATGAGGCACCCCTAGGACACTAGTACCTGCAGACCTGAGAGAGTGGGCAGGCGTACGAGAGAGGAGGAGCTGTGCAATACAGAGGGGAACAAGACCATGTATGGTCTTAAAAGTCGACATTTTCCTGCACATGCCCAGACTCTGACCCTGAATCCAATTCCCAAGGCTGGTCTCAAAAATCAAAGTAATGCAGAGACATGGACATGGTCACCCATCCAGATTGCCGGCTTCATCCCTCTACAAACTATTGTGAGCCTGGGTCCGAAGATTATCTGTGCTAAACCTGGTGAAGACTGGACAAAATTTGTGGCTTGTACGAAATTTTCCACCTTTTAATAAAATCCAATATGGCAGTCAGTAATATTAGGTAGTCTTGAAACTTTGAGAAGATTCGGCCTTATCCAAGATAATTGCTGATGTCTTTCCTCCTTGACATTGTGGTAACAAGACACATTGTGGGCAGTGGTGTCCTAATGATTAGGGAAGTACCCTCATAACTGAAAGATTGCTGGTGCAAATCCCTGATCAGCGAGGTACCCAGAGCAAAGCACTGCCCCCTGGGCGCTGAATTAGCAGCCCCCTGCTAAGTCACATATAGGTTAAATGCAGACAGACGTTGTTATTGTTGCTGCTGTTGTGCACTGTGGTGTGTCAACAATGACAAATGTTCACCTAACACACACCTGAATGCTCTAGACCAGCAAACTTCTGCTTTTACAGAGGCGGTCACACTTGCTGATAAACAATTAATCAAGTGAATCTGATTAGCAGCACAAGGCTGCCACTTACCCTCTCCATTCCCATGCAGTAAGGGTGTACTCAATTTCTCACACACTGCGTCTACATTTTGGCTTAGTTTGTGCTGAACAAATGACACGGTGTAATTTTTCATGTGTTGTTGTTCATCTTAGGTTGTATTTACCTAATTTTACGACCTGCTAAGGACCAGGTGATTTTTTATTATATTATTTTTCACATAACTGTATAATAAAAATAATAAAATAATAATAATAATAATAGTGCTCGTGTTCCTACGACCTTTCTTAGCAAAAGTAAACCATAATGAACGTAAATAATAAATTTTAATCATGTGCCTGTTTGGTAATCAGTGTAACCCGAATAACTGCTAAGCATTACTTTTTGGGTTTGGTGGAAACCGGTTTGAAGCTGTTCATGCCGGCCGGGAAGCAAGAGTAGCTCATCTGTGCACTGTGGTACCACAGATAGGACATTGCAACAGCAACGTTAAACAAGAACAATTATGACAAATATATGCCGGTACGGCTTATCCGTTTCATCCTAGCATGTGGCAGACATGCTTTATTATATTAATTGTAATAACTGTGATTTCATGAATTTGTTTTACATTAAGAGCTAGTTATTTATAAATACGCCTACCTGTTAAGAGCAGAAACCTTCTTCAGTTTTCAGAAAGATGCCAGTCAAATATATTTCCGACAAGCCTTTTTCTGTCTAAAGATCATAGTCCAAATGTCAACGATTTAAATTTAGCACTCGCGTTTTAGTAAACATGAAATAAGCTGGAGCAATGTAAAGGTAAATCATGTTGAGGAAATGTACACGACACGCTTAACACTGATTAAAACCTGCGATTTATCCTTTCAGATGCCTTCTAGATCTACGCTGCGGCACTTTCATTGTTGACATTTCGGTTACTCCAGTTGAAACCGGTCACATGATGGCAATACTGTGATAATATAAGCATTTTGCGTCTGTCGCCGCTGGGGGGCGCTAGCTGCTACACAACCGACGGGCCTTCAATGCGTCAGTATTATCTCAGTCTTTTATATAGCCCGATTTTATATAACAGCTAGGCAGGTAGCAAGGTACGGCCTGACGGGACTCCTCCTCCCCCCAGGAAAATCTACCGAGGGAAACCTATTGGTTGGGCTGCCGGAACACTCCATGTAATTTATTCCTGGCTACGGGCCTTATAGTAACTTTTACACATCAAGCACAGATTTCATTTGTATAAATGTTTATAATGTGCTTGAAGTCAAATTCCGAAATTAAATTGTCAATGAACTTCAATCACAAAATTTTAAAAAATCTTTAAAAAAGATTATTTTATGTACACATTTAAGCACAAATAACAGTAGTAGAATGTATTGCACATCTGGAAAGGTCGAGAAATACGGATTTCAATAAATATTTATTAAGCTTAAACCGTATATATACCTTCAGTATTTAACATAAAGCACTGAACAGAAATGCGTGTCACATTATATTATACTTACCAAAATACACTGGGTTCACTGCAATTACAAGAATTATCATTGTTAATCGGTGTTCTTGCTGTTATTAAAAACAGATTACATTGGATAGTGCATTCTTGCAGCTATAGTTTGCCAAAGTGTACTGGTATTTCCGATGAATTTTCGAAATTGCTATATTCTTTATAAAGAGTAATGTAGATGTACAGTAGGCCTGCATATATTGTAACGCAGGTACCCGTCAGACAGCGCAGCATGTGAATCGGTCCCAATCATGTAATAATGTAAATACTTCCCTGAATCTATCATATATCGCGGTGTCATTGCTCTGTATGTAATGTCATATGCAGCGTTAATGTTAACGGTTGTGATCAGTGGTGTGTGTAAGCCCACTGTAGACTGGGGCGGTCGGGGCAGCCAGCGCGGTGCGCAGGGGGGGTTGGTATCGTTGTCAGGTCAGCAGATTTCGCGCATAACTGGGCTATTTTGAAAATACAGATGCAGGTAAATATTAGTGGGCTGCGGGTTTGGGAAAAGAAATGGCTTCAAACCCTTAGTAATTACTGAATCGCTAGCTACCGAAAGTCAGAGACAGACGCAGACAGAAAGCAGGGCTGCGAGCTCCAACGCATTTGACTCTCACGCAGTCTTCCGGCAAATCTATTTTATTCCATTATAAACCTACAGTTAGCTACATTTGAAGCGTTGGGGTAGTTTGCAAAACCTACAGGCTAATTACAAGATAATGAAACTGTTATTTGCATGTAAGTAAATGTGCATGTGTGTGCTGCCTTGTCCCGAATTGAACATCTCACTTCAGCCAGCTGAGCACAGTGTCGGAAACCCTGGGAGAGGAGAGCGCGTCCGTCGATGTGACGTCATTGTGTTTCGCTGTTGTTTAAACATATTGAACATTTGAATGGGATTGAAGCATCTCCCCCTAAAGATGGTCAAGACTTGACTGATGGTTTTGTTTATTGAAATCCTTGCGTTAATCAACCAATAATCCAATCAACCAACGTAACAGCTGTAAGGAGCACAAGAAAAAAAGCATTACCTTTATATATATCGCCAAGTAACAGCATATAGAATAATAACTTAGCGAAAGAGTAAAAGTTCCAAAAATATACCTCAAACAAAACATTAACGCACCACTAACCGTGCCTTTTCATGAACACCAACCTTGTGCCGCTTCGGAGGGTCCGAGTCATTCTGTCTCAGCTTCTTTTCTTACCTTTTCTTCTTTACGTCCGGTCAGTTCCCCTTTTTTATCTTGCCGTAATAACTTATTAAAGCTAGGCACGTAATTTCAAAGTAAAAGTCCCTCAAAACAAAGTGAAACTTAAGGCAATATAAATGTACAAAAATTATACAAAAAGTAATATCTTAGGCATATTTAATACAATATTTTCTTGGAAAACAAAAAATATTTATTTAGGATTTCAAATACTGGGCTAGTTTCAGCTTCCGTTGGGCCAATTTTAAGCAGACTTTGGGCTGGAGGTTTTTGCTGGGTCTGGTAACACTGGGTATTGGGGATGGTTGGCATTTGTGTTCGGTGTTTTTAAAAGCTGATAATAAAGAGCGCTCCCGTTCAAATACACCTGCCTCGTCCGTTTGTCACCACCGTGATGCATGGATCTGCTTCTCATTACAAGATATGGAAACTGCAAATGGTTGTCAGGCAAAAAAAGTGTCAACCGAACACATTTATTTCATACGATCATTGGAATGAATGAAAACTGTAACTGAACATTTTATTTATCTCAAATCAAAGAATAAAAACAACAATACAAGAACAGAAAAAAAGGGTTTTTTATTTCACTTTATTTGGGGATTTTATTCAAAAACAGTGCTTTACAATACATTTGATGAATAATTTACATAAACTCCGTGACATGTCATATATAAAATTAACAGTAATAACAATGAACACTGGCTGAAGTTTGACCGCACAATGTGCTACTTAAAATAACAGCGTCACTGTGCTATTTGAAAATAGTTCTTAGACGAGCTATTTTGGGGCTTCAATAGCTTAGCAATAACACCAAAATAAGCTTCATACTCCTGGAACTAAGTACATTTATTATAATAATGACATAGTTATAATTCATGATTTGTGTCTGACTGTAAGAAAGCAAGAATAAAAAAGGACATGAAAGGAAACCAGATAAATGGTTTGCAAAGGTGACCCTGTCAAATTCTGTATATTTACAAGGCTTACATGTGTAATGCAGTCATGTCACTGAAATGGAATAACGCAAAAATACAACATAAGCAGTTGCTTTAAGTATCTCAAGAGCTATATCAAACAGCTTTTTCATGTAAGAATGATACATTGTATATTTTTCTTGAATAACACAAAATAAGCAAACCATTTATCATATTAAAAATTCCTCCATCCCATACTTTACAGTTCTAAAGAATGACAGTGATGGTCTACAATTACCTCACACACTCAAAAAGTTGAAGTAATGTTTTTCATTTCATTATCACAATTACAGCAGCAAAAGCTTGGCAAATCTTCACATCTTAAAAACAAATATTTAAAGAGGTATTCATTTAAAAAAGAATCTGGGAGGAAAATTTACAATATGGACTAGTTTCATAATGTGACTTGTAATAAGTCAAAAGTGTAAGATGCGGCATATACATATTCTCATTTCCCGAAGAACACACAATGTTCTAAGTTTAAAAATGATTTATGCTAAAATTAGTTATTTTAATGATTGTAGATGTGCCGCACATATTAGCACTACAAGCAACAGAATTCTCTGGGATCATCTAATATGGACAGATTCAAATAAATAGGAAATATTTGGCAAGAAATTCCTTTTTGAAAAACATCAGCGTGAAAAAGTAATACAATGCTAGGATGATTATGAATGACTGACTTAGAAACTTCTACAGCTTAGTCAATACATAATACATTTACATACATGATGTAGTATGTGAGTCTATACATATAATTCACCTCTTACAGTAATTACGCTTTCATTAGCACAATCTGTCAGTTAGCTATATATTGAAAATGAAACTCCTCCAGTAGACTGTTTCAAGAGAAAATGAAATGATGTATGTATGTATGTATATATATATATATATTTTTTTTTTTTCTCCAGTGGGAATTTTAAGAACAGTTTGAAATTGTTGGAACTGACATGTTATGAATGGAATGTGTATATATATGAGGTTTTCTACTTTTTAAATTCTTCTATGGTGATAGCAGTAACCTAAAACAACTTAGAAAAAAATGTTTTTTAAAATAAGGAAAGTTGCATGCACCAAAAGTCTGAATAAATGAATATTCTGAATAATAAATTTTCCCATTTTCATAATCTCAAAAATGTTAGAGTACATTTGAAGGATTTTTTTTTTTTGTTAAAATTAACCTAGCTTTTTCCCATTTATAAACAGTATACTTGCTATTACATTTATACAAGAATGTGAATTTATTGTGAATTTTTTTTTTTTATAAGTGGAACTAAATTATGTCCAGAGCATAAGATTCAGTGCTGTAAACTATTTTAGACTATTTTACAAGAAAATTTACATACAGTAAAATCCCTAATAACCTTTTTTAAAAGAAAGAAAATTTACACCCTGACATTGTGGTTTCAAGAAGAAACATAAGGCGAGTGTAGAGAGTGATTAAGGAGTAATTCAGTTTCAGTGTTTCTTCCATCTTGGTAACAGGAAATGTCTGCGCTTTATCTGTTGCAGTCATGGTCCTTTCCGTGTCTCTACTGGTGTTTCCCAGCTGTCCACACCATGGTCCAGGTCCTCAATAGGAAGCGAGGCAGCACATGGCACAAGGCTGAGTTACACCCTGGACAGGATGCCAGTCCAGCGCAGGGCACATACATGCACAAATACAATCATATCCTATGGGCAATTTAGAGATACCAATTAGCCTAACTGCATCCCTTTGAACTGTGGAGGGAAATCAGAGCAGCCACTGGAAATTCATGCAACAAAGAGAGAACATGCAAACACCACTGATGCAGAGCAGAGAAATGATTAAAACCCCCAACCTTGGAGGGCAAGAGTGATCCCCACTGAGCCAACATGCAACACCATATTCATTCAAGAATCCTCAAATCTTCCTGCACCGCATCTTGCTTCAAGATATAATCGGCCACTGGTATTCATTCAAATGCTGCCATCTCCCAGTGTTAGTTGTATTAAAACAGCCCTGAATAAAATCATTGTCTAAGGTGTAGAGCTCAGCATTTTAGACAGAGAAAAACACAGTGGGGGAGATTTAGCACGTGCCGTCAGTCACCGACGACTGACATACTACATTCAGTCATCCCAGAAAGTGGGCAGTTCATAAAAATCCCACTTGCCACGGATTTCTAAGCCTAAAGTCTTTCACCATTACCTTGCAAGTTAAAATACTTGAACATTTCTGTGATCCATCCATCCCAAAAATTATAGGGTACAAGGGTAGGGGGACAGCAGAGGATGGTAGTCCATTGCAGAACACACATACACACACAAAGGGCAATTTGGAGGTACCAATTCACCTAAAGGCATGTCTTTGGACTGTGGGAGGAACCAGAGTACCCAAAGGGAAACCCACATACACACATACAAAGCAAGACCCGGATTCAAACTTCGAACCCTGGAGGTTTGAGGTCACAGTGCTACCCAGCGAACCCACCCATTTCCCTGATAGTGAACTTCTTGATGGGTTTTTTGATAATTCCAGATTCCAGAGTTCCCACAGTCTGTCTTTACTTGAGCTCCCCTAACCCTACAGTAAAGTAAGAATGCACATACCAAAGGAAGAGACAGAGTGACTACTATGAGTAAATCTTTTTATCTCCAGGCCTCCCTTCCCTCTTGTTCAACACAGAATCCTCTTCCTGCTGTAAGAGAGACAGAGGCACATGTTGCAGTGGAATGACAACAAGGAGTCCACTGAGTTAATGCCCTTGATGTGAAGAAAGGAAAATTTGCATCACTTTCCCATTCCTGGGACATTAAACTGCAAATACTTTTTTGGGTATCTGACAATGACCTTACTCTTACCATAGACTGACTTTTGAAAACAACAGTTATTTACTGCAAGGGGTGTGTACTATATGAATCTACAGGAGCAGCTCCGATATACAGAAGCTGAAGACCCACTTGTTCGCCTCTCCACAGGATAAGATGTTATTGGACTCTCATCCATATTCATTAACATTAACTAACTTTACCTCTCAATCAATATACTTTTTGGAAACTTTAGCTTGCCAATCAGCTCATCAACCTTTTTTCATGGCTAAACCTTAAATTACTCTTGGAGAGGGATAACTTGAAAGACACAAATAGGTTGTGAATGATTCCTTCTGGTACAACTTAAAAATCTTAATTAACAGTAATAGTTAAATTGTCTCCAGCCCTGTTCCAACATATTTAATTTATTCTGCATCCTGATATGAGTTTGAGTTAGAGCGAGGAAGGGCTCGCTGCAGCCTGCGGCGGACATCCAACCCCGCCCACATCCATGCGTGACGTCAGACGCCACGGCC
>JAODJU010000062.1:10098673-10116633 GCA_026776725.1 Gnathonemus echidnorhynchus | reverse complement strand
ACGCGTGACGTTTTTAACGTTGGCATGGATGTGGGCGGGGTTGGATGTCCGCCGCAGGCTGCAGCGAGCCCTACTTGGTTAGAGCTACCAGAGACCTCTGACATGTCCAACAATCACTGTGTATCTATATACTGATTTCATTTCATATTACTACTTTAGAATAAATATGCACATTTAATAAGACTTGAAGACATATATGACACTTCTGAAAACCTAAATCAGTAAAAATCGATATATTCCTATTATAACAGTCACTTGGAACATTACCTGAACTTTGACCTTGGACTCAGTGGTGACCTTCTCACAGCCTGGTCCCACTCTTTCATCATGTCTTGTAACCTCGGTAGTTGATTCCTGCATCACAGGTGAATTTTCCATATGCTTTCCATTTTGCTTGTGATTCCCAGTATGTCTGTGGAATGATGAAGTCATGGACTTACTGGAATTCTCCGTGCTAAAGAATAGCATTACGCCGACAACAATGAAGCCTTAACCATTATTAAACACTAAGTTCATACCTGTTTTCATGTTGATTTGTCGTTTCAGAGCTCAACGAACACTTTGAGGTGGACGGCTCCATATTTGAATTTGAACTCCCACCGTTCCAACCTGGAATTGAAGACATGTCTTTTTCTGGGGGTTGTTTTACTGTGATATTTGCCTGAGCTTTCTCCACTGTTATTCCCTCACCATGTGAGCTTTCCTCTGTATCTTCTAAACAAGATTTAAATTTCTCTGTTATTTCGTCTTCTTCCTTGTCAGAACCAGAGTTACACCCCTCTCCCTCTGCAAAGGCCCAGGCGTGAAGGGCAAAATCCACATCACCCTCCAAGGATTGTCCTCCTAATATGTCTTCATTCTGCCCTCGATCAAATAACAGACCTTGCTCTTTTATCACAGTTGCAAAATCACGAAAGCCCGAGGGGCTACAAGATTTGCAACTAAGGTCAAGGTCTTCTTCTCTGGAGCTCTTATCTTCGCCTTCAACCTCTGGACCATCAGGACAAATGTCCTTGGTGATGGCGTCAGGGGGCTTTTCATCTGTAGCTGTGCTGCAGGGTTCTTTGCGTCTACACGTTTTTGTACTAGAAGGGTCTATGCTAAGGTCTTCACTAATGACATCATCATTCCAGAGAGGGATGTGCTCATGACTCAGCAGTATGGAAGGCTGCAGTTCCATTTCATTGCTGGGGTAACCTAAGTAACATAACACAATTGGACTGACAATCAGCGCACTGGATGAATAACAAACTATGTGCATGGTTTAAATAAAAGTTGACAATGTAACACAGATTGATAACATACACAACAGTAAATAAAAAATAAAGTAAAAATGTAAAGCCTACTACAGTCATATCTGGCAAGATACATTCATTTCTATTCATCGCTATTTATTATTTATTATTTAGTTTATAGACAGTCAATATTACGGCAGTGCACACAAAATACGACAATAACTATAAGCATGTTGAAATGTCAATAGAAAAACATGACAGAAGGTTCTTGGCTTTAGCAGAATAAAGTTAAACAGAACAAGGTCAGTTCAGCTATAAGTTATAGTAAAAGGGAATCACAAAGTTTTCGTATGAATGAGGCTGTGAAAATGTAATCGGGTATGTTAAAGGACTAGTGGCGTAAAGCGGCGCAGAGGTCCAGCGTGCGTGAATGCGTTGGCTGTGGTGTTAATAGGACCTCTTATGAAAAGTGCATGGAGCTGGTAACACTGGCATCTTCACACTGCCTCTGAGATGTGCTGCTGTGTGATGCTGGAGGAGCATAAACAGGATATGCTCCCAGGCTTGAAGACACTCTGGACACTTAGCCATAGGCTGGGAGTCGAGGTGGGAGAGGGAGAATTGAAACACACTAAGTGCTTGCGAGAAATGACTAAAAAATAAAGACAACGCAAAGTGTAAACTGATTAACACGACGAGATTGGCATGGATACGATGATGGAATGATGAACAGATGCAGTGGGATTACTGAAAGGAGGGGGCCGAGGAGCCTGGTTTAGGGGCAGGGAAGGATGCTGTTTAGCGCAAGGGGGGGTATTTTCCGAGAGAAAGGCCTTTAAGATTAAGCACCAAAAACAGCACAGACACAGTCTACAGTATAAAAATAGTAAATAAATCAATAAATAAAAATTCACTCTTGGCGACTGAACCAAGTCAGAAACATGAACTGAATCTGCAGAGTCCCTACTGAAAAGTACTGTGAGGAAGCATGATAACGTCAGGTGGTTTATTCTAAATTGCACTAAAGTCACTGTCAGTCAGTGGGAAAAAGGTTGGAAAAGAAAAGGCATGCGAGCTATGGATGGCATCTCTGTCCCTGTGAATAGGCAGCTGGGAGAATAACTGCCCTGCTGAAGGACCCGCGGCTGTTTGGGTGAAGAGATGCTTCCCCCTGAACGAGTGACTCCAGCCAATTCTGTCCCACTATTTTACTCTTTTTTCCCCTAAATCTCTACCCTTAAGAGGCATTTGCCTGTGCCCTCATCTCTACTGCCTCCTTGCTTGCCACAATACATCAAAGCATTTTCAATTTATTACTTAATGGCTAAATCCTGCAATTTCAGGTGTAAATGATATGCCAATTAATAATACAACATTTTGGTTCTATATGAGTGGAAAAATCCAGAAACCTACATAGTAAAACTATTTTGTTCCGATCAAATATGGCATAACTTGCCAAAAACTATTTTCCGTTTTTTTTTATTGACTCGTTAAAAGTATTTGCTTACTTGCAATTTGTAAAAGTACAAGTACTGTTTGTTTACTGTTCCTTGCAGTTTCTCTTTACTCTCTTTCTCTTACCCGTCTCTCTTTACTGTTGCAATTAAATAGTATATATATATTTTTCAACATATCCATTGATCTTCTAGCCATTTGCCCTGGTCAGGGTTGCAAAAGAATTAAACATAAGCATTCTTAAAATGAATTTTATGGTCTTATAATAAATCAGGACACCCAAAGCCACCACTTGGGAATGTCTTAATGTGCCCATTTTCAATAATCATTGATTCAATTTCATCATGAATGGAATGTCAGTTCACCACAGTACACGCACACAGACATGCGATTTCTGAGAAAAATACAAACCAGAAGAACCTGAAAGCTACAGACCGATGATTATTTCTACGAATTTCAAATTATAAGTAACATCAGATTTAGAGTTGACTTAAATGAGGCTAACCTTTACCATTAGCCTGCTCCAGGAACACACCATTGTCGTCTGCAAAACTTCGGGTGCCTGAAATGTTTCCATAGTCAAATATTGGGCCTTCTAGTAGAGTCACAATATCCATTCGATTGACTTTGGTCAGCACTGCTGTTAAGGCATCCGCTGAAACAGATAAATGTGCATTAACAATGTAATTATCTCAGCTCAGAAATAATTGTCTTATGTATACATATCAAGTGTAAAATACAATCTTAAACAACTACAAACATTTTCATTAACTGGGTCATTCACTGCTAAAAATACTTCAGAATACTGTTATTTTACTTACAAGTTTTTCTCAGTTTGCACCACTAGTTCACAGTTAAAATACACATTTAATGCTAAGAAGTTTAAAAATATTAAGTTGCAAAATAACTTGACGTCAATTATACAGTGACGTTTACCTTCAATTTGAACCAACTGACCTTCTATTGTTTAGAGGTAGGAAAGGAAAAATGATGAGTCTATCTTTGCTCTTACACACCAGAACAGAAAAATGCACTTACTTGTAGCATCTTTACCATCTCTGCCAACCCATTTCTTTAACAGCATGAAACTCTGAGCTGCCAATGAATTTGGGTTCTCCACTCTAATGTTATTTATTTCATCAACAGAAAAGTTCATTTCCCTGGCCAGCTCTGCAAGACAAATGTGTATTATTTTATAGATGTGCCTGTGTGATTTCTCAATGCAGTTGAATCGAATTTGAGTCTCTTGCCAGTGTAACCACAAATGCTAGAGGACAGACTACTCATGCATCAGACCAAAGACCATAAAAGAAAGACCACTAAACTTTAATATGCATTTACAAAAACTGCAAAGTATTAATCAATAATAAACATCCAACCACTGCACCTTCCATAACACATCTTATTTAGGGTTGCACAATTCTAAAACTATCTATTTTTCATTATTAATTGCTCATCTATTTATTATCAGTCTATTTCAAACTTTTTTCCCTCTATAAGTATCTGCTTTACGACTCCATATTTCCTACCTGTCCAGCTCAGGCCCAACTGATCAGCTACAATAGCCATCCTAAGGTCAGTCCTCTCGCAGGGGCTCTGTGGTCCTGGCATGTGGAAGAGGAATGTGTTAAAACCTTTTTGATTTGGTTTATGCTTGCAAAATAGATTTGTAAAACAGACTGCTTATTTTCTAGCCATTTAAAAAAAATACAAAATATTGAACTTGAGCTCTTTGAAATGAAGTTTATGTCAAGAGAAAACTTGACTTTTATCAAGTATTATTTATTCACATTACATCAAACTACTAGGATAGAAAACAAAGATTCCAGAATGTTATGTGCTTTTTAAAATGGCAAGAAAGGGTAGCAATCACTGTAATGGAGACTACTGTATATGGCTAACAGGTGCTCAGAATATACTGATATTTATGTATTCCATGGAACTATGCAGGCAATATATCTCATGAAAAACTAAACATATGTCCCATTCCATAGAACTACAGAAGGTGATTTCACAGTTTAAAATGAAGCTACACATGCGGACAGACTGTGTATTCGGCTAAAGCTCCGTGGCTATGATTCGATATTAAACTGGCTAGTCACTCACAGGTATGGCAATCCAGAGCACCGTAATTTTGGCATGCTGTAGTAACTGACTACTCGAGAAGACTCTTCAAGACAGCACACAGATGACAATGACAGAATGACAACTACAATTGTCACGCCACAGGCAATCACAACGACTCATGCACTAAGATCAACAAGTTGAAAATTTTACAAACTAGGCTCGATCTCCACGGCGGGGCTCCCAAAGGGCCCAGCAACCTGACTGCCTTCAGTCCCAGTGCGCCTACTTCTCCTTCTCTCACTGCAGACCTTTCCAGCTTTCGCTCCTATAGGCTCAGTTTTCAGGTCTCTAGCAGACCTCGGTGTGAAAGATGGTTGAGAGGCTTCTGACAATGAGGTGCTTCTTGATGTGCTGTCTTCATCGGATATTTCTGACTGCATCTTTTTCTCTTCATCAGAAAGGCGGTCCACAATTTTTAATGTCTGTCCACTAATGCCCTTAAAGTACTCGATGGAGCATTTACAGACCTCATTTAAGTGATTATTGTCTGGGTTAGAAACTGAACTGCTGCTTAATGTAGACCTCTTAACTGGCATCTTGGTAGGCAACTGCCTCGGTCTTTCTGTTTCAGGTTTTAAGGACCTGGACACAATCTGTACTGGATTACTTGCATTACTCCTTTTAAACTCCTTTACTGGAATTCTAGATTTGGGTTCAACGGCTGCAAAAGGGTCTACTCTTTTCCTCATGTATCTATTTTTTTCTTCAGGTGTGACTATATGTTTTGAGTTCAACTTTCCAGCCGGTGTAGTCTGCATATGGGAGGAAAAGCCAGATGCTTTAATTGGCAGTCTTGATTTTAGCTGCTTCACCTGTTTTTGCTTGGTCTCATTATTCTTTTCTTGCTCGCAATTCACAACATTTCCCTTAACCTGCTCTGTTTCAGAACCAAAAAATGCCTCTATCCTACTAGCTTGTTGTAGCGATGGCTTTGAGGATGACTGTAAACTAAATACTATGCTGCCACATTGAATATAATTAGCTTGAATATTTGAAGACTCAAAGTTATTGTTGTTGTTGGAGTTCTCTGCAGGGAAATCTTTTCTAACAGGAGATTCTGCACTTCTGTGTTTGTAAAGCTGACTTTCTGCATCTATTTCTATTCCCATGTCCCCTGGAAATGTATTGTTCATTACATCCCCAGAACTAGCCTCTTTTTTTACAGCAATGGATGCTGCTATTCCCATTTTAATGGGAGTATGTGATTTAGAATCAAGTTTAGAAGCCATTACCATACATGAGGATGTCTCTGCTATGTTATCATCACACGATATGTCGAGACAATCAGTGCCGATCTCAGTTAGCCCACACTCGTCTGTTTTAGTGTCAGTGAGGGCATCTACCTTTATACTTGCAACTTTCTCCCCTATAAGTGACTGTGACATAACTACCCCTGGACTTTTGACCCTTTTCCCTTTGTCCCCTGACTTCCCTTCAGAGGAATGCTCACCAATCTGAAAAAATTGAAGTCTTTCTTCAACAAAATCCCGCTTGCTCATGTCAATTGCACCACTGCGAGTCATCTCAAACATCTTCCCTTCGTGGAAGGGGAAAGGGTTTGGCTCGCTAGTTGGAGTACTTTCATCGGTTGGTGTTCTAGCAGGAGTTGTATCTGGTGTGGTTGCTTGGGATCTGTCCTCCACAGCTAATCCAAAAGGCTTAGGCTCTTCATCTTTTGTTTTACTATCAAAGTTTCCATCATCTTCACCTTTGCTGGACCAGGGATCAAAGTCCAAACCTTCTGAGGCAACAGTTTTGAAGGGAGTATTAAACTCCTCCTCTAGATGGTAGCTAAAGTAGCTATTTGAAAATCCTGGTCTGTCAGGGTGTCTACCCTCCAAAGAGTATACCGTTTCCCCATCTTTGCTAACTTCTGTTTTAATTTCTGCAGAATCTCCATTTTCCTTTGTTTCCTCCCCTCCGTCATTTACTACCTTCTCCTCTTCCTCAATAACCTCAAGCTTTGTCTGGCTAAAGGAACGATCGCATGACTTTATGGAACTCTCTGCTGACCATCTACTTTTTTTACTGTCCCTGGGAAAACTTGCAGATTTTGAGCCTTGTTCACTTAATCCATCATCCTCATCTGGGAGTTCATATCCATCAAGGGAATCTATTTCTGTGGCATCTGTATCATGAGAAAACTCTGCAGTTGTGGCAATTGAACAGTCTGTAATGGATGGATCATTTCCATTCTGCTCCAATTCAAAATCATCTCCTTTTGTATCACCATTGCCACCTGTTACTTTAGCGTTTCCATTCCTTTCCGGCTTCTTATGTTTGGACTGCTTTTCCTCTTCCTCCTCAGGAATTTTAAAGGTGTACTTCTTAAAAGAGATGGGCTGAAAGACTGATTCGTCATCACTTGAGTTGCTGTCATCAGCTCCTGTGGGCAAGGGAGTTGGAGGCAAGACTCTAATAATAGGTTCCTCGAGAAGGTGCTTGTCATGCTCCTCTTGGAGGTTGACTTCCATCAATTCAGTGTCAGCTTTAGATGATGAAATGTAATTACATTGGTGTGATTCTTGGTCCAGAGGTGGTGGCGGAGGAAACTCAATATATGCAACTCTTTTCTCATTTGTTTTCCTTCCAATCTCATACTTTCGGGTTATTGGCTCTGACTGTTTTGTCCTCTCTGGAGATAATTTGCCTTGCTCCTCTCCTTCTGATTCCTCAGAAACTTCTGGAATTGGACTGGTTTTTCCTGACATGAAACCAATGGTCGTATCTGGTATTCTAGAAGTGAGGTCATAGCTCACTTCTTCAGAACTAGGCGTTTCTGGAGTCTGAGGACTTCTGCCAGAACTATCCATAAAAGAAACTTGCTCTAGAGTGTCGTCTTCAGGGCTGCCTTGGGGAGAAGACGTTTGTTTTTGTTTTACAGTATAAATTGTTCCCAGTGTCTCATGGACTGTGTGGCTCTCCTGACTGACTATTTTCTTGTAAGTTGCCTGTTGCCCAATAGCCGTTTCTTTCTCATACTGCTTGTCCACTTGAATACTGACATAGACTGGTAACGTTTTGATTTCTGATGCTACTATTGGTGTTGTTTTGTCAGTATGTGTACTGCTACGATTGGTATGATTTGAATGTGTGTTTTTTGCTAAGCAATGTTCTAAAGAATCTGGAGAATTGACAGACTCACCCCTGGATGTAAAATTCCCTTTGTGTCTGTTTCTAGATACCTCAGAGGATATAGGAAAAGTGTTTGACTTTTCAGACTGACAAGTATTTCTGGGATTAACTGTCATCTTGACAGGAATCTGAGATTCCATCTTTTTTTTAAAGGTATTTTTTGAAGCACTATCGGTGTTCACAACTTCAGGGAAACTAACTGCTTCTGTTGAGGAACCAACTAAAATTTCTTCAGATGCTGTTCCGTTTTTTGAATCTTGGCATGCTTCCTTTTTGTAAGCTTTGAAAACGTCATGAAGTGAGGTACCATTTTCAGATTTAAAACTATATTGTTGACTATCCAATGCCATTTTTTTCCCCTTTTCACCCATTTCCTTGTTATTTGCTTCCTGCAAGTTTTGAGAAGAATGGTTGTCTGTTATGTTTTTTAATTTTTCACCTAATTGTTTGGGAGAGACTAGTAGTCTAATTATATCGGGATCTTTTTCAATCATCGTCTGGTTTTCACGGTCTTCCTCTGAAGTCTGCCTTTCTACTAATTTGGTAGCCTTTGTTCCACCAAAAAATTGATACACAGGAAGTTTACTTTCTCTCAGTTTTTTTACTGGAGGTTTTGTATTTGCCGTTTGAAAAGTTGTCTCTTGCTTTTGAGCATCAGATTCAAACTTCAGCTTTGCACAGCTCACCTTGGACATTTGTAACTGGAAAGACTTGACGTCCTCACCTTTCTGGTTGTCTTGAAGGTCATTTCCTTCCTTAGTTTTTCTATCATTACTTCGGGACAAAATGTGTCTTTCTGGACTGCTTGGCAAACTGGCACACTTTCTTTCATTATTCCATTCTTTATTACTCATAGCAGTCTTAAGCTGTGTTTTTTCTGGACTGGTGCAAGCAGAACTAGGTCCAGATTGAGTTTCTCTCGGAACCCTCTTGAGAGCCTTCTTCTCTGGGGACTGCAGCTCACCATTTAGTTTTTCAGTTTTGTCACGAAAAAACTGTGAAACCTCATTCAGTTTCTCTTCAGCTTCCTTTACAGTCTGATCTACTCTGTCTTCAAAAACACGTTTTTCTTCTCTTTTGTTATAATTGTTTTCATTGAACTGCATACAGAAAGCACGCTTTGAAGTACCAGGCTCAGCACTGTAATGCAACACTGTCAGTTTGTCAAAGTGATCATTTGTGTTGACAGGTTTACCTGACTTATCAGCTACTTTCGTTGACATAACTTCTTTACTGGGAACACCAGACATTCTCTCAGTATAACAACGACTTGAGTCCAGCATACCTGCACTCTGGATGTTGCGGGAATCAGCCACTGAAACCTCGTTGTCAGAATGAGATATGCCTAATTTCTCAGAAAGTACTTTCTCAGCAAATCTATAGGACTCTCTCCTCAGTTCTGATGACTCATCATCATGCCTTAGTAACTTGAAGGATTTATATGAGTCATCAATGACAAGCTGTGCAGAATCTGGACGACTGTCTTCTTCCTGAGACACAGGGGTATTAACTCTGGATGATTCTACGCACGTCGGAATACATTCCTCAGCGGTAAATTCATTCTCCGCCTGTTGTGCTTCAAAATCATTGTCCATTTTGTCTGATAATTCTTTTATTCTATTATTTGCCTTGTAAATGTATTTCTCCTCTGGAGGTTGACGTGTTTCACGAATGATAACCTCTGTTGGTTCCGCCTTATTTCCCTTTTCAATGTGAACCTCGATGATTCTTTCAACTTTGGGTTTTAAATTATCTCTTTCATGAAGAAGTGGAGATGTTTCATTTCCTATTTGACAATAACTAGCAGCCTTATTCTCAAATAAGCCAGTTAGCTCTCTAGAAGAATCCCAACCAGACTGGAATGCTTTCACTATGTCTCGAACTGACTTTGTTTCATCAGTCCTCTCAGAATCATTGCTGGGGGGCTTGTGATAAACCATTCGGGTTGTAGTGGTGATGTGAGTTTCCTCTTTAACGCACATACCTTTGCTCACAACAAGGTCCTCATCAGCAGTGACTTTAAGCTGAGATGACTTTACTTTGTCTTTAATAAATCCATTAACTTTTGTCTCTTTCTCTACACCAGAAGGTATAGTAAGTACATTTACTTTCTCCTTAAAGGGATCCTGCTCTTCTTCAGGGGGCTCATAGCTTCTTATGACATGAACAACCTCAGTTCGTGTCTCAGTGATAACAGGCGGAATGGGAACATCATGAAAGAGAGGCTTGGGTCCACTTCCTTCTGCACTCTGAGGGGCTGAGGGGGTTTTTTCACTCCTCGTTTCAAAACCACTATCTGAAAGGGGGCTCTTATCATGGTCATGAGATATGTCATCAGGACATTCTATGACTTCAGTACCAAATAAAACATCCGTAAGCTTACAGAACTCTTTCTCGGAAGCTGAAGATCGCATATTTGAGGGTGGCATTTTAAGCTTGTGTTCCTGTAATGCTATTGCAGGTTTAAGAATGCGCTTTGTCTTCTCTTCCCCTTCTTTTTTCAGTTCATCATACCTATGTTTTACATCCGAGATTTTTGAAAAAGAACTTCCGCCAATGTCATTTGTCAAGTAGTCGACCACTTTGGCTAAATTAAAATCTCTATCAGATATGGATTTCTCTCTTATTTGATAGGAATCTGTGTCATAACTTTGAGGATATCTCCAGCCATTTTGTTGGGCTTCCTCTATTTCATCCTTTGTAAACTCCACCCAGCCATCTTCCATTGTTTTAGTTTTAATAACTCTGTTTTCGGTCCGTGTATCTTTTGTTAATATTTCACTAACTTTGACTAGATCTTCTTTAACCTTCTCCACCAGTCTGTATGGTTCATCATCTTCAACTGCCAGCTGTTTTTGATTGTCTGAGATATAGTCTTTAGCTGCTGAATTGGAATCAGTCTGTAAAATAGCAGACATCCTTATTAAGTCTTCCTTCATTTCTGCAACATCCTTTAGTATTTCTTGACTAGTTGTTAATGAAGTAGAACCCGTAGATTTTAGAGGAATGGCAGAGTTTAACATGGAAGACTTGACTGGTGACAAAGTTCTTGAAAATGATGACGTGTCTTGGGTATGTACTGGTGTGGACATGTTTTTTATAGGGGATAGAAGTGTATTTGTGGCTTTGGATACATCAGGGAATTTTGGTTCTGGCAAAACGTTTATAACAGAATACACTGGCACAGTTATTGTACTTGATGTGACAGATGTGGTGGAAGAAGCTGGAGACCTCAAAGAGGCATAAATGGAATTCGAAGCAGGGGATCGAACTGACTGGTATGAAGATGCTGAAGAAGACGTGGATTTCAATGTGCCATAGCCTGATGCGGAGCATGAATTAAAGGTTTTTTCTGCTTCCTCAATGGCCGCAGTGACACATGTTGTTACAGCATTATTAGTTGCTTGTATCCTTTCTTGTAAACTGTTGGAATTCCCTAAGTGTAGAAAGTTTGATGACGGGTTGCGGTATTTAACAGGTGAAACTGATCCATTAATCAGAGCAGCTGCTGACGGAGAAACTGAGGATTTGACGGATAGAGAGAGAGATGGAGCCAGTCGTCTGCTGGATGCTCCAGCAGAATCTGCCATCGGTTTACCGGAGGACAGGCAAGATAGGGGCTTTACAGAGGAAGACGTCATGAGTCCCGTAGGGGACAAGGTAGACTTAAACGGCATACTTGAACTGTACATGTTTAGTGCAGATTTTGGAGAAGCAGGTGGTGTCATAGTAATTGAAGACCTCTCCAGCAGAGACCCTGCTGTTGTAATAGATGAAGTCCTTGAAGACAACGATGATGTGAATCCTTTAACATATACAGAATCAGACAAAGATTTTACTGGGGAGGACATCAGAACAGTGGAAACTGGTACAGGGTATTGAGCTTGCTGAACTACAGCCTTTATCGGTGATGAAGTAGTCCTATACGACCTGATAGGTGATGCTATATCGTTAACTGACTTGATGGAAGAAGCAGTTGAAGCTCCTAGGGTGGACTTGATTGGAGATGCAGAGGTAATTGACCACACTGACTTTAATGGTGAGGCAGATGGTGTGTTGGACGACGAGCTGGAGAGGGAACCAAATCCATATCTGGCTTGCCCAGAGGTGGTAACAGGAACCGTCGACCACGCCTGGTAAGATCTTGGTGAAAAGATTGGTTTGTAAGAGCAACCAGCAGGCACTGTTCTTGCTGCACTTCGGTCAACTGTTTCTTCATTGAGTAAATCAAAACACAGACAGAAAATCAACAAAAATTTTGGAAAACACAGACCAGAGAAAAGAAATTAATCAGCAATTATTGCATCACCCAAAACTCAGGACAGAATAACATCTCTTAGAATTAAAGTAATAAGAAACTGCAATAAGGATAGAATAAGAATGATACTTTTTTTTATCCATGGTTCAATGTAAAACTCACAATAAAAAGTGCAGACATCAATCAAAACAAGGCAACGATCAACATGGAGCATGAACATGCAGAAAATATGCTTCTAAATTTTGCTTTATTGACTCAGTTCCTTGCCTTTTATCTGTTTGATCATTTTTTCTTTGAAAGTTTGCCTGCTTATTCTGTCTGTTTTGAAATAAAATACTAGATTCATAATACCATTGCAATATAATAATACAGATTTTGTCATTTTTCAGCATTTCACTTCCAAACTCCAAGAAGCGCTAAAAAGCCCAAGAACCATTTCCCATACATTTTCACTGAAAATGTAACAAAATGCTGCACAGTCACAAAGCCAATAAAAATAGATATTTAAAGACAAGGACAAAATACATCATTATACACTTCCAAAGAGTAATTTTTAGTTCATATAACAATGGTGTCCATCCATTCATACACCCATCCACCCAATCACCCACCCACCCATCAGGGAATGTTGAAATAAAGAATAACGGCAACTTAAAATTTCACAATAAATCATGCAAATGATAGAAACAGGAGTCTAGATTGACATTATGCAAAGTATCATTTGTAGGTAATATATGATGTATGAACTATTTCCAGGCATGATATCTGTATGGATTTCATAAAGTCAAGAAGTCCCACTCACTCATCGCTGGCTCGGCCAGATAGCTGTAGCGCTTACGTAAGGCTAGAGATGCAAAATTGTGGCGTCGCTCTGGTTTTTCAGTCTGCAACAACAACAAGAAAACTGTAGATCAATTGGAAAATGGAGAATGCATTTCCGTAGCATAAATTCATTTACTGATAGAAGGGTTTTTTTTTGGCCTTTTGTCTGAACTCACTCAACTTAGATTCTCAGCAAAGACTCAGAATTGAACTACATCAGTTTCCTACAGTGACAGTAAATTACATTATAATGTCTTAAATGATGGTAGCTACTGGTAGCTGCATTAGGTCTCTAGCTGACGCAACTTGGGGGATGTTTCACTGCTTTAGCACTTGAAGGAAGCTTGATCTTATAAAACGCTTTGAAACTATTAAATTTGGGAAAGCTGATGGTTAGGCATTTAATTTTGAGTAGTGTACCCCAAAAATATAAGGCCTGTTATTTTCATTGCATGATTTTGCATACAACGAGGGAGCACATCTATTTAGGTTTAGCAGAAATGTGTGTAATTTGAAATTCATCTACAAATAATGGGGGAGATCAGGATGACCCTAGAGGGAACAGAGTTGACAAGAGAGGTGGGAAACAACCTTTCGCTCTTGAGGATGGTATGAAAAATTTCAATAACTGAAGAGAGGAGCAAAGAAACAAAATAAAATAAAGCTGAGTTACACTGATAATAAATTATGCCTCCTCCTTAAATAACGATGCAATGTTTCACATATATGCAAAAATCAACAATAAAGTATTAAGGATCTATGTGAAAAATAACATAAAAATACTTTGAGCATCAGTATCATCATCATCATCCGGCATCCCATAGCTTATATCTATGTTCAATTTTCTCTGAGGAACTAAATTTTCGGATTGACTAAAACAGAATGTAGAAGGGCAGTATTTTCAAAATAAATTTCAGTGCATTGGAGTGCTATTTATGACACTTTAACAAAGAAAAAAATATATACAGTATATATGTGTGTGGGCAAAATACTCGGCCCTGTAAAGCAAGCTATTCTTCTCTCAGGAAAGCCTAAGTCCCATTTTTGTACTGAATTAGCAGTTTAAAAAAAAAAAAAACACAGGAAAGCAAAGTCTTCCAACACGTGTCTAAATGAGAAAAGTTATAGGGAGCAGATGTCACACCAATAAGTGGCCAGCATGACGTTGTTTTAAAGTGCAAATTTAGACAGTTTTTTTTGTACACAACTGGCACTTTCAAAAATCCACAGAAAATCAGTGAAGTAAAATTTTAACAGGGAACAAAACCAATGGGATAGTTGTGAGTAATTAATAGCTCTTTCCAGGAACATCGGCTGGACCAGTAGAAACAAGTGCAGCATTCCTGTTTCTACACTTTTGAAAATATATTGTTATAGTTAACTGCCTCTGGGACCCAGAAACTATAGCTTTCTGGCCAAAAGACCCCAATTAGCACCATGGACAGCAACCACCTGGCTAAATTTCAGAACCTCTGTTTTGAGCCAGTTATCAAGAGCTCCCAAAAAGGCTCCAGCTGGTTCATGTTTGGTAAGGCTACTTCAGCAACCAAAAGGAAGCCTCCTCCAGTGGCAGCTGGGCAGTGGATATCTACTGCCTCCAGCTTGGCACTGGAATACCTGCACCGGTGCAAATCATGCCACAACACGCCCTGACTGGAGCTGAATACAGGCCAAAACCTACTAGGTGATGCAACCTTTCACCCATTCCCCTTGCTCATCCATCGTTGCACTAATTTTTGCTAATTAATACTGCTTTCCTGTGAACCTGCCTATGTTCCTCTATTCCTGTGATTCATCAAAACATTTAAATTCAGTGTGCCTTATCTCTGTAGGCTGCAAACTGCCTTTCAAGGATAATCTGCATAATCCAACACTTTTTGACCTTCCACCCAGCATATAAATCTGATTGCTCTTTTTCAATTTGGGATGATGTTGCAAGTAGGACTGGAACTGCAATTTGAGTTAATGGTATGATTACTCAATCAGTTTTTTTGGCAACATCTCAACATTTTCAGATATTTAATGACCAAGAGGGTAGCTGAAAGATTATTGCCTTGCACAAGCATTTCGCATCTGATGATGAAATATACAGCCTAATGATGGCTGACAACACATAGTTTGAAAGTGTTTGCCACTCTATACCTTAACCAAGCCTGCATGGTCGATGAGGACAAAATCTAGGGTAGCAGAAACTGACAATACTAGATTGGGCGAAAATGTGGGAAAACACTCATACTTTAAGTTTTGGACCTAGTAGACTACATGTATTACCAAACGCACAAATATCCATCTTTGTAACAAAGAACACAATGGACAGCCTTACAGCACAATAAGCTCACCAGTGAAAAGAAAACCAGCACACTGAATGTCATGGAGTAATGATATTACCTCATCATCTTGTTCTGACTCCATTTCCTTTTGGTTTCCAAGATGCATAGGAGAGAGTAATATAATGGACAGCAAGGGGAAAGAATCATCAAGGTGTGAAAGGGCACAACATGAGCTTTTTAAAATGCCACCACAAAGCCAACGAAACAAAGGTCTAACATTTGCCACCACAGAACAAATGAAAACGACAACACTGCCTTTGTAGTGCACATAGCTTATGTGCACAGAACCAAGCGCAGGAACAAAATCAAAATCCTGATTTGGAGGGAAATGCCAAAAACATCCATAACAGGCTCAAACAGATAAAAGACACATTCAGACAGTGTAAGTTTAAATAAATCTTCCACACTGGCATTTTTTGCCATATTTTTTATATATATATATGATAGTGATATGGTACATGACTGTAATTTCATATATTCACTTACCTTTTTGTGTGTTGGCAATGTGATGTTTAAATTGCAGATAGCAGTTTGTGGAAGACCTTTGCTAGTTTTTGGCTCTCTTAAAAATGAAAGTCGGCCACAAGGCTCTTGGCTATTGTCTCTGACCTGGGGGGGTTAAAGCTGGCTTGAAAAGTTTGTAATTAGCTACTTCAAACAGACTGAATGGTACATTAAACTATAAGGCAAAGTCAGTCTGCCACGTGCAGAGAAGTCAGAAATAAACTTTGCTGTGCTAAAATTACATAGAACAGCTTTGGCAAACTGAATATGATTTTCTTAAATTGTCTGTATCATCAAACAGGTTGTTTACGGTTTTCTTCAATGCAGACGTAGAATAATAATCAGCAAATGTACAAATACTAATAATTTACGCGAGAAAGTAGATTTCGGTTACTAAGGCATACAAAGCTGAATCTGGACATCTCCATAATAATACTGTAGTCTATTCAAAGTACCCATATCCAAAACAAAATAGCAACCTGTCTTATTACCTTCACGCAGAACGGAAGTCTGTTCTCCCTGAAAGCATAAAAACTAAAAACAAGTTGCTGTCCAGTTTTTGCCAGGGGAGACAAATTGCCATAGCAGTCAGCAAAAATGGGTTTGCCTTCCAAAACCTGTAAATAAAAGAATCATCTATAACTAAAAAAACCAAAAGTTTTATACACTGTCACCAGAAAGAATGCTATGTATAAAATGTGTAGATGAATGCTATGTATATATAAATGCAAAGTTGTGTGAGATGTATACAATTCAGTATTTCATGCAAATATTAAATAATGCAAGATGGGATTTTAAGCATGATTTTATGTCTTAATGCTGTCTGATAGTTCAGTGCTTTGTAAAGAGGCCATGTGTATCAGAATAAACAATAATGAACAATGGGTGTCAGGCCTGTAACAAGCTAAACAAACCTCAATGTCTTTACTCCTAGCCACCTCCTCAAAATTCTCCTGTTGTTCCAGAGTTTTGTCTACTTTGTCATCAGTCATACAAAAGCACCGTAGGTAGGATTCCATGGGGTCATTCATCTTGGCAAACACCACAAACTTTGCCAAGTACGGCACACAGATCAATTCCCTGTAGAGCTGAGATGCTAGACTTACAGTTTCCGCAATATGAAGGCAGTCGGCAAGCCAAAACCTATTAATGAATTGGAAAAGGGGTGTGTGACACACAATAAATTAAGGTGCATAAGTGCCAAGAATGAAAATTCTCCTATCACCTAAAGTGGTACTTTCAGGCCTGACTATAACTTTCTTTATTTTTTTGTTGTTTTTTTAATGCTTTGCAGTATATATTAGACATAAGTTTGGGGTCTCAGAATAATATCAGAATTGTGGTAGCAGCCAACTTCTACCTCAGTACGTGATTTCCAGTTGGTTCTTCTACAAATTAATTTGTGCCCATTAAACATTTTTGCACATTCTCGACTCTTTACTCAGTTTTTCTGGTTCAATGCCTTACCTTGCAGATACATTTGTGGTAAAAGACACTGAGTCGGTTACAATAGAGAGAGGAGTGGTGCCTGTAATGTCTTCCCACTGAGCCGGGGAAGTTCCTCCTGAAAGGAGTAATTAAACAGAAAAAGCTCAGGTGTGGATTTGCTTAAACAAATAAGTAACTTGTTAGAAGCGTTTCATAGAAACAATGCTTATGCTGCACTTTTCTTTAGCAACTTGTCAACATTTGTGAATGTTACAATGAAGAAAAAGAGTTTTTAATGAAAACATCTGTTTTATCAAACTGTAAAAGAAATGTATATGTAAAGTAAGTAATGTTTGCTTACTTATTGCCAAACAAGCTGTCATTATGACTGAAAGGCGAATGTTAAAGCGGTAATATTTTATAACATAATGTACATGAAAACTACACGTCAGACTTCACATGGTTGTGTTCAGGTATCCCCATTAATCCTAAAAGTATTAAGTTCCAGTTTTGCAGAAGGCAACGGCAAATTATTTCAATATCTATACGCATGATATGATCAGTGGTCTATAACGGCTATGGCGTCACATGCCTGATCAGTGGTCTATAACCTGTAAGTCTATGATCACGGCTATGGCGTCACGTGCCTGATCAGTGGTCTATAAC
>JAODJU010000062.1:10070714-10098573 GCA_026776725.1 Gnathonemus echidnorhynchus | reverse complement strand
CGGCTATGGCGTCACGTGCCTGATCAGTGGTCTATAACCTGTAAGTCTATGATCACGGCTACGGCGTCACGTGCCTGTTATGCTGCACAGAAGCCGCAGGCATGGGGTGGGCCCGCCTCTGTCACCATGACTCCTCAGCCATGAGGAACGTGGGACAGGGATGGTCATTGTGATTGGCTTGTGGAATTTCCTTCTCCTTGGCTCCACGGTTACAATAGGGCTGAAGGCAGCCCTGCTCCCCATAACGCTCTTTACCAGGTCTTCTGGGACGGGCTGGGCCTGCATCCAGAAAACACATTATGCCCAACTCACAATGTCAAATTCATACACAAAGGCAACAATTTACACTGAAGTGTCAAAAAGTGAAATGGAAAATGAGTGACAATTTTTTTTTAACATATTAATCTTGAAAAAGATTCAAACCTGTAGGCCAACTCGAATCCTTTTGGTCAGTGCCCCCGGTGGGAAAGAGGCTTGGACCTTTGAAACAGTTACACTGGACAGAACTCCACCCTCTGGGCCGATGTGATTGCTCTCTTGCTTGATCCGGGACACCACCGCAAAGTACTGGGGGAAATCCCTGGTCACGATCCGGCAGATGCGTTTCCTGTCCAGCTCATCTGTGCTGTCCAATTCTTAAAAAGAAGAAAAAAAACCACCCTGTAATTAAAGAGTATCCTCCCCAGTTAGAACACATAATGATCATTCCTACTTAGCTATAATCGCACCTTCATCCATTCCGTTGAGAAGCTTGCGGAGTTCCTCTGCTCTGCAGTCATAATGGTGCTCTTTCCACGTGTCGCCATTCTCACTTCGAAGAATAATCAGCTCTCGCTCCTTCCCTCTCAATGAGCCAAAGTGGGGAATCTCCACAATAACAGGTCTGCAGAACCACAGAATCCTTAAAAGCATGACTAACACCAAAGATTGCAAAATACTAGTGATATTTTTATACTCACTCTCTCTGATACTATCTAACTTACTTCCTTCATAATATTCGCAGGGGGAATTTGCAATGGACAGCTTAGATCTAAATACTTTCAGCTGAAATTTCCTTTACAGAGGTAGCTGCGTAATTGCTCTGAACAATTTACAACTAACATTTTAATTAACACTGAAAGCATTAATATTCAAAAGGATTAATATTCATATACAGCAGTTTCCTGAACAATATGCCTGCACTGTTTCTGCAAATAGCACAATAATTATTACTATTATCTTTTCCTGTTTATCTGACAATTAGATATCAGCATAATAGAGATCTGTAAAATGAAATCCATCTTTATGCTTATAAGTGGTGTGGATCATAACTGAACACAGATCATCTTAACACCGTAGCAAACCTTACTGTATCTTACTGACTGAGAGTCATCCGTCTTCAGTAACATAATACCCAAGATACACAATATGAGTAAAACTCACCCGAGGAACTGCGCTCCCGCTGGGCCCACCTCCACCAGCCGGCTTGCCAGACCTTCTCCTTCCACCATGGGGGGCAGGCAGGCCAGCTTATGCTTCTTGGCCAGGCGACATGTGATGCGCGTGGGCGCTGTGCACTTGCGGGGGGGGATGACGATGCGCAGGCCGTTGTGGCGGCTGCCCCGCATGGAGCCCCCCCGGGCATCAACCATAAAGCTCACCAGGAACCTGCAGGGCATCACATTAAGGCCGGTTCGATACAACTTTAAAGTGTAACGCATTTCATAATTCATATGATTTATGTTTCATGTCCATGTCTATTAAATTCCATAATACAATCTAAAGAACATATACTACCATGAAATAGTGTTTTCCTACATTTGATTTTGAAATGTCGCTCATATCTGAACTTGGAGAAATTTTTGTGGAAAAAATATGTTACTGCACACGCAAGTAAGCAGTCAGATTCAGTTCTGCCAGCCCAGCACAATACAAATCTAACTTTGGTCCTAATCAGATTGAAACTGTGAATATACATTTTACAGAGGTACATCATCAAATGATCAGAAAAATTGCTGCTATGACAATTAACATAACATAGGTTTACAGAAGCCTGGATGTATTCATACAGTGACTGATGAATATCACCTGAAGTCATAAAATTAAGGGCAGTAGATTATTAAACAATTATTTTTAATTATCATATTAGTATTGTAAAACTTTATTATACCCATTACCACAACTGACTGTGATGAAGAACCACACTAAAGCAACTGAGATACGAGAGAGTGACTTACTGGGAGCCAATGTTTAATAAGCAGATAAATAAACCATTATTTAAAAATACCAAAGGACACTGCAGAAAAACGAAACCAAGGTTTATATGATCGTTAGTTTGAGATTAACACATATGACATGACCAACAAATTATCAATATGAAAGGTTTTCAGTTTCTCAAGACCTTGTAACAGCTAAAATGTGAAGCCTAAATATCAGGTCATACTGTGCAAATACATGAGAAGAGTGTCATCCACTTTTGCATTTAACTGAAGGAGATAATTATAGTAAATTCTAATTATAATATTAATTATACTGATATTGCTGCAGTTCTATGTATATCTGACCACTGGGTGACTTGGTTTCTTATAAAGCAACTAGCAGTCACTTACCCTGAGTGGACGGGACTGGAGACGAGATTAACATTTTCGAGGGTCTCCGCCGCCCAGCTGTAGCGTCTGACTGAGTCAGCGTCATACTCTCTGGTTACCGCCAGATGCTGTGAATCAGACTCTTGCTAAGTCAAGATTCTACAGAAAACAGGCTGAAAGGTCAGCCCCATGGTCAATACTATCTGACCTATCAGAAACATACTTTTTCAGGTCAATCTGAAAAGTAAACTATGATTTTTGATTTACATAAAGCAACGTTTAAATGTTTAAAAGCCCATCACCTCATTACAGAATACTGCACAGACGACTAAATAATAAATTAAATAGGTCTTGTAGTAAACCATGCAGATGTCATTCAGCAGTGCATCTTATACCTTATTCTGAGGATCGACAATGAAGGAAAGGTCTTTACTGGCACCCAGGAGCTTTTGAAGAAAAAAGACATCAAACAAAAAGTTCTTCAAATTTTTGGTAACAGGCATAAAGGCAGTCAGAAGCAGGACCTCAAGTTTCTATCAGTGCAGTACACCAATTCACTTTCATATTACCAATTTCATACAATTAATGTTTCATTAAATACCTATTCGCCAAGCATATAAAATCTTAACAGAATAAAAAAATTACAGAAATCTTCAAAAAAATATACATTAATATACTGTCCTTGTTACAAGGCTCTGCAGTAACACACAGAATAGAAATGTGATACTTTATTCTTTACTATGGGGGAATTGTCTTTTTTTTTGTTTACCCCAACTTGATCCCCATGGGACAGATAGATACATATACAGTTTGGGGGTCGTCCTGTAAGACCAGCAAGCATCCAGAGTCGCTGTTGAGGTGCCTCGCAGAATCAGTCATCATTACACTAACTACCTGGGAGAAGTGAAAACAAGGCCTGGATTTGGAATCGAGGTCCAGATTTGAAGAGCCCTGGGCTATAATTAAGAAAAAAAAAAGTCTTCCTGCAGTTAATGACTGTTCAAAATAACTATTCCATAATCTCTCTGAGTTCTAAAAAAACAGAAACTGTTTTCAATGTTTTGAAAGCTCGTTTAGGTCATAAATCAACGACTAAGAAAGCTTCAAGCTGGTGCAGTCAAATTTGTATCATCAATCTTCCACAGCTGCTTATCCAGTACAGGGTCATTTATGACCCTGGGGCCCATTCTAGATAGAATAGCAGCACACGGGAACACCTTGAATGGGATGCAGTCAATTGTATGACATACATACACACTAAGGGCAAATTAGAGCCACCAATGCAAAAATGCACAGTTTTGTACTGTAGAAGGAAATGAAGTACCCAGAGGAAACCAGAAAACACACAAATTCAACACATACAAGCATTACAGTGCAAACCATTAAGTCACTAGACCGTCGAATTTTCTTTCATGCCATTTTAAAAGTAGTCCTTATGTTTAGCTATGTACAGTGGCACACAAAATTTCAGCTGCAAATGTAAATTTACAGAAAAATGTACTTCTTTCAGGAAAAAAAAACCTTGAATGGACTGCAGATCGTGTTTGACAATTATAATAGTATCAGTGTAGTAGGAGGGGTGGCAACCTGTTTCCCAAAATTAACAGTTACTTGTATGTCACTAACTCATAAATAAAGGTGATTCGCAAATTTAGTTACACTGGACTTTCTTACAACTAATAGGAAGGAAAGCAACTAAGAAACAAACTGAGCATACCTGATCCTTAGTGGGTGCCAGAATCTCCTCGATCATCATGCTGTCCCGAGCAAAAGAGCTCCTGTTCAGGGTGTTGGACCTATCTGAACTGAAGGAGCGGATTCTGTTGTATGTATAAGGTACCGCATACATTTGGCCACAGTTAGGCTGCTCCATATAACTTCCAGGGACTGCTGCACCACTAAAAAACCCAAATGATACAGTAGAGATTCTAGGATGTTAATAAAAAAGGTGAAGAGGAATGTGCAGTGTGGAAAAGTGGATTAAGTCTGAATTAGATTTATAAAGGTGTGTCACATAAAGTACATACAAAAAGGATGTGTGTGTCTTTCTTTCCTTGGACTGGACATTTTGCAATTTCACAATAAATATTTTAATCTAGATTTTTAAACAATTTTAAAGCCTACTATAGATTTCTGAGAACAAAAACACACAAAATTGTTTTTTTTTTAGTGAATGTGACATTTCAAATGTTGACGTGAAAGAAAGTGTGTAGTCGTTTACTGACTGATTCTCAGAAATAACTGCTGAAAAGACAAACTGTATCTGTACTGGCCTACGTTTATATAACTGAGCTGAAGTGAAAAAATCAGAAGATTTAAATCAGTTATGTTTGATAAAACTCATTTTTCAGGAGCTATAAAAGCCAGGTTTTGTTGATGCCAGGCCAATACAATGGAAAGGTACACACATTTAACTTTATGCTGGTACTTACAAAGGCTACTTTTCTAGATATGAGTGTTCATAGATAACTAACAAATTGAATGGATGAGTAACTGGTAAATTAACTCACTTATTAATTAGCCAGCTTATCCCTGGAAGCTGCATGATGCACAACAATCATATAAAATGTTTCTGCTAAATAAGCAACTTAAATCTAACGAAGCAGAAAGCATTTCACCTTTTCGGTAGATGATGAAGGTGGTTTAACTTATTTTTCCATGGATTACCTTTGTTAAATGATCACCACTTACTAAATATTTTTGCTTGATTAAAGAAAAAAGGTGAATACTTGGTTAATGCTGTAAATAATAAAAATAATTTAAAAAATGCACATCACAGAAGAATGTTAGTGGAGTTTTAATGGGCAGGGAAGCAGCCAGGCTGGTAGAAAAAAAGACTTAGTCCCACAAGGATGTTCCGCCCTCTTACCTGACTCTAGGGCTACAACAAGAAATTAGGTAGAGGGGAAAAGAAAACAGAATATATTGATAGCAAAGTACCCGAAAGCAACAAAGCAGAAATGCTGTGAGTTTATGAAACTGTGTGCTCTGCTTTTGCATGTGTCACACTCTGTGACAGATCTATGCTCCTACTGCAGAATCCTGCATTTTACGTCAACTCGGTACTGAGCATATATCTGTCCAAGAGTATACAATGCAAGCATTACTTTGGCTGGTGACAGTAACAGAAAGGAAAGAAAAACACAAAAGGCATCATACATTCATGAAAATCCAAGTCAATAACTAAAGAATTCTGCCAAGTATGTTCTGGATTGGAAAGAAATTATTTATTCAAATTTAAAAAGGTGAAGCTTCCCACAGCAAACCAGGTTTAACGTATTTTCACAACCTCCAATATTGCTGGACCGTTACAGCAAAATAAACAAATAATTTCACTTTGCCATTGTAGAAGACCACAGGAATTCTTTACTTTTTGTGTACACCATCAAGCTGTCCGGGGAGTTACATACACAGCTGAGTGAAGCTTGGAATCAGAGTGCAAGATCAGTCATCTTCTCGCACCCCTGGAGCAGTTTACTGGGTTATTGGCCTCACTCAAGGGCCCAACAGTGATATGAGTGCTCTGCTTGCTATGGGATTCAAACCGATGACCTTCCGGGCACAGGAACATAGTCCTACACCTGCAGAGCCACTCGTCACCCCAGATTCCCAAATCCCGAGCAATTTCCTCCGGGATCAATAAAGTTTTTCTGATTCTGATAATGATTTTTTTGCTTGTTTTGTGTTGAAATTACCTTAGAATGCTATCATTTTTTGTCACTGCTTAATCTTATTTCAGTTTTTATGAAATCAGAAGTACAGTGATCCCCACAAATGCTGACTTGCCGCATTCTACTGTTCTTTTTTCAACTCAGATGCATCCATCAAATGAATGCTGGCATATTAAAATATTTTTTTTTTTTAAATCCACATCTGCTTTTTTGATCACATTTTTATTTGAAAACACAGTGTTCATAAAATCATTACCAAGCATAACATACCAAAATATGACAAATCAAACTAGATTTAATTACGTTACCTTGCAGATCGAGCTCCTATACTGAAACCCATGTAACCCTCTTGAGGAAGCGAATCGTCCCCTAATTCCTTCAGATCTTGGGGCCGCAAGTATTTATCAGTATCGCCGGTCATCGCATCCTCACCTGAGGGAGAGCCGCAGTGTTAGCAGGGCAGAAAGGGGCTTGTGCCTCCTAAGCACTTCAACACGCGTCGGTCCAGTTACTGCCACAACCCTCTGATACTTCATTGCAACACTACCAAACACCGGTGTTACACCGATATCCAGCGCCGATAACGTGCTAAAATAATAATAATAAATTAAAAAAATAAAAAATAAAAACGAACTTATCTCGTAGCAAGCAAATCAAAATAGTCCAGAAAGTATTTGTGTCACTGTCTTCAAGACATAATTTACACTTTAAAGTATTCTTAAAAACAGGAATGAGTCCTCACAGCTGACGGGGGCGATGCTGGGTAAGACAGGACATGCAGCATCAGCCCCCCTGCAGCGCCAAGCCGGTACCGGACTGCCGGTCTCCCGATGCTCCTCTACACTGCAACCCCCCCTCCCCTCCCCACCACCACTAAACTAAACATGCATCTCTAATGGAGCGTCTCTTCTAATTTAGCCAAAAATACAATGATCCCGGTATACTAAATTTAGCACAGTATGTCTATAAAAACACCCGCTCTCCGGCCATTAGTGCCCATATAATTATTCCTTTCTTCCATCTCCACTGCAGTGGCTTTCGCAGCTACATTACACTCCAAACAGATCCGTCTTCCCTTTGCTGCTGGCGATGTAGGTGAATTATTTCGGGCAATTCCGTTACCGCACAGAAGGTGAGCTTAAAGTCAACTTTACCGCACCGAGATAACAGTGCATTCGCTGTTATTTTAAAAAACACGGGTTCTTACATAGTTTGGTAGCCATTATTGCAGCGAGCCTCATCTCGATGCTTTTTTTTTTTTGTCCTTAACTCAATTGAAGATCAGTTTTTAAATCCATGAATGCAAGTTCTTCCGCGGAAAAAAAACAAGGCTAAACAGATCCATTAGGGATTAGGTTTGTATTTGTCCCCCAAACGTAACATCGAAAGACTGTCCTGCAGACTTCAGACGACGGTTTGCTTTTACTGCTGTGGTTGGCAACTGCGCCGCTGCTGCGTTATTCGCGGCCGGCAGCACTGTAACTCTGCGGGACTCCAGCAAACACATTGCTGAACACGGCAAATGACCGAGCCTCCTTCCCACGACAGGACAGGACAGGACAGGACAGTGCGTTAATCGCGTTGATTTAGTTAAATCTCTTTAACCCCCCACCACCCACCGATGGCGCATCCGGATGACAAAGCACAAAAGCTCAGGGGAAATATTTATGTTAATTGTTGTACCTAAAATCTGTCTGAAATCTTAAATTATACTGACAAACAAGATTTTTAAATGTAATGAAAAGCTCCCCACATAGACACTTTTATGTCCTAGGTTGAGCTATGGATGTTTTATTATTGTTATTATTAATTATTATTATTATTATTACTGTTGTTGTTGTCAGTATGACAGGATGTTCTCTTGCCTTCAGAGGGTACCAACTGTATTTTCTGGCTAGTATTTAATTTTATTAGCAAAACATCTCTTGAAGCCTGTTACATTTCACTCATCTCCATCTTTATATCTCAAATATGAAGCGTTGCATGGTAATTAAGTTACTAAACTTCCGAGTTTGTCACGCTCGTTTCATATTCAGTGGTATACTTGGTAGACGAAGTTCAAAGCAAAATGTAATAAGTCTTCGTTTAACCAGTGACTGAACATAATGAGAATTTGTGCAGCATTTTATAGCCCTTTCATGAAACACAGCATTTAAACATTAATAGTTGTGTTTTCCAGTGCAAACGAACTTTACTCAAAACAACAACGACAACAAAAACAAAGCTGAAGCTAAATTCAGTTCTTGGGGAGGTAATGAGCCCCCAACATAAACCATGGTTCACACTACTATATAACTGATCCCAATTAAACCAATTTACCATTGCAGAGTGTATGCTTGGCACTTGTGTATTGAAATGCAATGAAACTAGAGAGTACTTTGTAAGCATATATATGCACCTCAGTTATTCCATAAGATTACATTTTTTTCTTCGGTTTTGTGCATGTTCAGACCTTGCTGCTGTGATATGTAACACAGAAATTATTATTATGCACTGGAAAGTTTATAAAATGCACCTATTCGTACTCCCCTCTTTTAGTATGAACAGAATGTATCCATAGGTAGACATTTTTAGAAGTCACAGAAATTGATGTGACCAAGTTAAAGATTAAATAAAAACCAGAACATTTTATTGAAATGCAGTTACTGCAACTACTGCATCATGTTTTCACCATTTGTAAAAATGTAGCAATTAAAAACAACATAAAAAGGCACATGGAAGATTTAGCAAACTTAAATACCGTATTGGGCTGAATATAAGATGACCCAGATTATAAGACGACCCCCCCACTTTTTGGCAACTACTTTTAGAAAAAAAAACTGGGAATACCAAATCTTCCCTTTATAAATAAAAATAACTGAATTTGACAAGAACATATAAGTTTGACAAAAACATATAAACAACCACAACAGGCAATTACATTAAGAGTACTAAACAGTAAACATTCCAAAAAACAAATGATTTTTTTTTCTTTTCGGGGGGGGGGGGTAGATTATGAACATTACAAACTCCACAATCCTTCAGGGTGCAGAATGTTTTCCATGCAGCTGCCCTATTGCGGAGAAAGAGCCATATGAATAAATGATATGACAGCTCTTAAATAAAAAATAAAATTGTCCTTATTAACAGACACTGTCAGTTCAATACCAGCAGTGGCACAGTCAGGAAAGCCAGCAATTAAGACGACACTCAGGGATACACGCTAAAGACACGCATTGACAGGGTCAGCAACTCTCACGCATCTGGCGTGACACTCACACTTTCAGACTCTCACGCTCATTTAAGAAATCTTACAGCAAATCTATATTTCTGTAAATCTATATTACGGTAACACTTTACGAAATATCATATTTGGCGCCGTCTTTTCCCTTTTTTCTAGACCCCGAATATAAGATGATACCGCTTTTTCAGACGTATTTTGATGGGGAAAAAAAACATCTTGTATTCAGGCCAACACGGTATTTGGAAGATTTCAAACAAAAAACGGCTTTCTTTCATAGAAATTAAAGCATGATAAAGCTTTAAACTTTATACTTTAAAGCAAAGCAGATGATGCAACAGAGAGTAGGTTTTCAATTAATTATAAAAGCAACTTAATATGCCTGCAAATGACTTTGGAGTAATAAATGACAAATACCTTTTCCGACATCTGAAATATAGTCTTCATTGAGAATTTCGGGTACATTGGCTTTACAAACTGTGTAATTTGGATAAATAAAATGTTATGAAATGCATTTATAACACTCATGATTCCATGATTTCATGATAAAAACCAACCAAGGGAAATCAAAAAATCAAATTACTGAACTCTTACAGACAACATATACATTTTTTTTTTCGGTCTCAACAAGAAGAATGTTGACTCACACTTACCTTCATCGTCTGACATGTCAAGGAACTCATTCATGGTTTCTGGCACATTCATTTTATGTTTTTCATTTACTATCTATTAAAAGAAAGAAAAAAAAAGTCAAATAACAGCGTATTTTGATTGCTTGTGGTTCTACGAAATGTCTGCAGAATTGTAAGCAGCAGCAGTAGCAGCAAAATTTGACTGAACTAATCATCATTTATCATTTCCTGTAAGGGTTATGTGGGGGGGGGGGGCTGTCACAGGCAGTGTAAGTTTTTACGATATTATATATTAATACCATCCATCTAACTTCTGACCACTTACCTTAGGGGACCTGGAGCTTGTCACAGGGCACACACACACACACACACACAGAAACAGACACACACGCACACAACACACACACCACACACATGACATGACACACACACACACACACACACACACACAGGCTATGGGAGGAACCCAGACTATCAAACCTGTTAACGTTCTTTGGATTATGTTACACATAATATGATCGTTATTAGCTATGATAATAGTCAAATAAAATGAAATGAGGCTTAAATTGTTCAGTACTACTTTGGTGAAAATAGGAGCACATCTTACCATGGTGGTCATCGTCTCCTCAGTCACTACCTTTAGAGTATCCACAACGGAAATGTAGCCCAGTCTCCTGGCTATGGACAATGCAGTGTTTCCATTCTAAGGGGAAACAGAAACAAAGTTACATCTTGGTAGTATCTGAGCAGCAAAACACATTTACAAACACACTTAATCCGTTCAGCTGAGAATAGTGGTTATGTGTTTTACTTGGTTTTCAGAGTAAAAGTGTTTATAAAATAATCTCAATAATTACTTGAACCATCCATAGAATTGGTTGAAATGTGTGGACTGAACACAGGTATGCTTGCATGAGCGTGTGGGAGAATTTATGTAGAAATGTGTTTCGGAGAAAACGCTAAGCTTGTCTGTCCGATGTAGCATTTTAATGCGGCATGTATAGTATTCGTGCCATGCTACCTACGGCCCATTCACTACTTCAGTTTTCACGCACCATTGTAAGTTCATTGGGTGAGGCGTCGTACTGGAGCAGGACGTTGATTATGTGGGTGTGGCCCTGTTGAGCTGCCTGGTGAAGGGGCGTATACCCGGTCTGCAGATGGCACACATCACATGCATCTCAGCATCCTATACATAGAACTCTTGCAAATGGTTGAATTTCTGCTCAGACAAAAAGTCAGTACCTTTGTTTTCATATTGATGTTAGCCTGATGCTGTAAAAGGAAGTTCACCATCTTAACATTTCCATAGTGACAGGCCACGTGCAAGGGAGTGTAACCCATCTGTTAGTAAAGAAATGACATTGCTTGAGTTAAGCCCTTGTTCTCCTGCATAGCATCTATATTTTAGGTTGATCATATGAATACATAATTATATCCAGATGATCTTTGGAACATTTCTTTGGCACACACACAACACACATAATCTCTTTACACTTGGGCTCCACATTGTTTTAACATAACTCCTTAAGTTAATTTATAGTTAGTTAATTAATATAACGCTCTTCTATTTTTATCAGTGGAAACTGGATGCTTCCGTTTGGGTCCAACTGATGTTCACCTTTGTCTGAGGGTCAATATTTGCTCCGTGTTTGATCAGAACCTCAGCGACATTAAGCTTTTCCTCTTGAGCTGCTAGGTGGAGAGGTGTCAGACCGCTCTAGAATAGAAAAGGTGTTGAGACACAGAAGTCACCAAACCGCGTGCCCTCGGACTGCGGCTGAAAACCGGAATTTGGAAGTTTCTCAGAGGAAATCCACACAACGTAGAGAGAACATGCAAACGTCACACAAACACACGAAGCAGGACCAAGAAACCCACAGCCGTGTGGGAGGCAGCCATTAATGAGCCACTCCGGCAGTTATTCAATGTTGAAGGACAAGGATTAATATTAAATATTATGGAGAAATATGAAGCTTAAATGTTATGCATCCCATGCATACACAAGATCAGTATTTATACACCTTATACTAATGGCAGTGTTGGGCATTTCAGGTCCAGAATCTACAAATCCAGACCAAGATTTTGTTGCTACCACCCAGCTGAATACTCTGTGACTGTGACTCTTTATGCTGAACTGGGTGGTAGAAACAAAATCTTGGTCTGGATTTGTAGCTTCTGGACCTGAAATACCTAACACTTGAAAATTGGCAGAGCACAGAAATGATATTTAAAATTTAACACACACTGTAGAACCAATGCAGTGCACCTTTCACTGCACATCACCCAGTGAAATCTACATACAGCCCTGACGAAGTTACTCTGCGGCTACTCTACTCTCAACGACAGATGGGTGGTGCTCACCTTGTTGCCCAGGTTGACGTTGGCGTTCCTGGTCAGCAGCAGGTACACCATGTCCGCATTGCCCTCCTGTGCAGCTAAGTGCACAGGGCTAATGCCCTGCCGTGTCACTGCACTGGTATCCGCTCCATACTCCAGCAGCGTGGTGCCAATGTCCATTTGATTCTTCTTGGCAGCGATATGCAGAGGGGTATAGCCATTCTGTGAGCAGGCAAACGGGAATCCGTTCAGCAGCTTTCTCCATGCATGTGAATTTCACAGCATTTCAAAAACACCGTGCAGCAGGGAGACTTTGACCTGGGCATACGTACGTTGTTTGTTACACATAATCATCGAAAAGTCTGACTGTTCTGACAGACTCAGAACTTCACTTTCTCCAAATTATGCAATTTCGAAATGTATTGAAGTGAAAACGTGATTTTAGAAATTTTTGCAAATTGATTTGATGGGAGGCATCAGTGAAGCAGAATCAATTCAGTGGGGACTATGCTTCAGCTAGGCCACTCAAGGACATTGGGAGACTTTGTTCCAAAGCTTCTCCAGGATTGTCTTAGCTATGTGCTTTGGGTCGATGTCATGCTGAAAGGTGAACCTTCGCCCAAGGCTGCATGTCCTCTAGAGCAGGATTTCATCAAACACCTCTTTCTATTTACCTTTGTTCATCTTTTCCTGTCTTGATCAATATCCCAGTCTGTGCATCCCCACGATATCCCAGTCTGTGCATCCCCACGATATCCCAGTCTGTGCATCCCCACGATATCCCAGTCTGTGCATCCCCACATTACGTTTTGCTGGTATAGCCAGGTGATGAGCAATACCTGGATCTCGCCAGTTATGGAGTTTAATTTTGACTCATTATATTATAGAAACCCCAAATATCCAGCGCCTTTTACTTAGGACTGGGTAGAAAATATTGGTAGTGGTCTTCCCTCCCATTAAATTATTGATAATTGTTCAGGAACTTATTTGCACTAAGTTTATCCAAAAGTCCTTCTTTAGCACTGGAATGTCTACCTAGAATGTTGCCACGTGTGTTAGGAAAACCTTTAGTTTCACTGTGTACCATACGTGGCTGAGATGATGATTAAGTTTTACTTGACTTCCATCTAGCCTCCTTACCACAAAGACTGATCGAATGCTGCATGATTGTTCTTCCTCACTGCACAAGAACTCTGAAGCTCTGTTAAGTGGCCAGTAGGCTCTTGCACACCTTCCTGACTTCGGCCCTTTTTGTCTGATTATCCAAATGTAGGACTATTGTTGATTCCAAATTTCTTCCCTCTGACCATGATGAAAGGCCAGTATACTCCTGAGGTCCTTCAATGTGCTGTCAAATTTTTTAATACCCCTTTTTGTGTTCAGCAGTGTGTGGGGGTGGATGAGGTGCAGCTCTGTCTATTTAAATTCTGCATCAATGTCCAGAAGGTTGGTAGTTCCAATCCCAGGGCTGGCAGAGTAGTTGTATAATGCTGGGCTCATGAGCAGGGCCCTCAAACTCTAAAGCTCTACTGGATAAACAGCAACCCTGCGCTCTGATCCCAACCTTTGCTCTCACCGGGACACGTGTGTCTCACGGAGAGCAAAGAGGGACATGTGAAAGTCAAAGACCTCCTAAGCTCCTGCACTCACACTTGTACACATGGCAGACATATCTGTTCTAGATCCATGCATCATAACATACAGAAAGTGCTCTCCAATGTTTAGTTTTACTTTACATCACACCATTTTTTTTAGTGTCCTGCTGGCTGAAGCCAGTGTTTCAGCTCTCTCCACGTACACCTTCAGTTCATCATAAATTGTGTGCAGTGCTTTTTCAATAATCACCAACTGTCAGTGCAGTGAGATTTGTGGTGAATTTCTCTTTTATGCTCACATCCTAGGAGAATCGTAAGAGATTCAAAACGATTCTACAGGCTGCAAACTTCTTGATCGCTCTAGAAACAGGATTACCGGTATTCTGAGCTCGATTTCTAGCCTTGAAATTTGTAATGTGGGGTGTTTCACTTTTTATGTTATGCAACAGTTATGCTGTTGTATGACTTCAGAACTCAATGTATGTGAATATTTTGTGGATAATTATCTGCAACTTAAAACAGGCGAACAAACAAAAATGTTTGCAGCTACTATATTGGCAGCTACTGCATATACTGCGAGAATGCTTCATATGTGAATAAATAAATTATGTGTGCTCTATCGGATTTTTGGCCCACTACCAATCACTCACTGTTCTGAACTATAGGAGCTAAGGAAAAGAAACACAAAGAGAATATTACACTAGATACCAAACACATGAAACATTAAGACAAAAGAAGAGTAGGAGGGTAACAGCACTCAATACTTAATGGATACTTTAAGTAAATGTAGTAAGTAAAATGACTAATAATCTGTGGAAGTACAGCCATGTTCACTTCAAGACATGAAACATCAATGAGACAAAGACTGAAATTAGTAGGAGATTAAATAAAATATCCAAGATGGGGAATCAGCACAATTGAGATGAAGGGATGGAAAAATAGCAGAATGAGTGTCTGAGGTACCTTGGCAGTTGCATGGGGTGAAGCTCCTTGGTCCAGCAGAAGGAGGGCAACCTTCTGGTTATCATAATGAGCTGCTACATGCAGTGGAGTCAGACCGCTCTACAATGAATGCAAAGTTCTTCATTAGTTGGTTGTTATTAATAATTTAATACAAAAAGAAACATCAGTTTAACTAGTAATTTAATACAAAGAGGAACATCACTTTAACTAGTATAATACAGCTTTGACAATGTTAAAACAACAACTGACAGACACTCATTGGTGAAGCAAATGACAAACATGTCTGAACCATAGGCAGTATGACCAACATGAAGACTTATGTGGTACATCGTAATTTTAGTCTGCACAAGTAATACCACATGCACATAACACGAAGTCAGTGGATGCTAAAAGAAAAACATGCAAGGCCTTTGTTTTAATCTGGTGGTAAATATCGGCTCATTTTCAACCATCGACCAATGGCTGACTTGCTGTATGAGCCGTTACCAAGAGTTGGCCAATACAATCGGTGCATCTCTAATTTCAACAAAATAAAACAAATACTGCAAATTATGATTTTTTTTAATCCTATGTATGCCGCTGTCAAGCAATTTATGAAAATGAAATAAACCAGATAATATCAACTTCTACATGGGATGCAATCTGAATGGTTGTATTTTAGCTTTAGAGTTTTGTGCAACAGTATAACCTAAACTCTCACATTGTTTACAACCAAGGAGGAATAGTATAGGTCTCTATTAAAAATATTTGCTTATACTCTTTTCCCATTTGTGCATCAAAATGCTGCATACATTATAGTCAGTCCTGCTACAACACGACTAATGCGTTTCTGAGAAGCCTTGCGTTCACTATAAATGCATACTAAAATACACATATCCATCAGGAAAAACAGGGTTAGGGAAACACGACTCCAAAATTTAGTAACTTATGCCAAACAAGATTAATTAAACAATAAATACAGTGATACCAGTGGCCAATAATGTAATTATATGATTTCAAATAAGAAGTAATAATAATACACAAATAAACTGTCATAAACATCTCCTGTGTATCTTATGAGTCTCATGAGAATTGCCTAGTAACCACTTCAACCAGATTCTTGTCGATTGCCCAGAGTCGGGAAAGGTGAGTCACAGCCAGCATGCGGCCAGGCATGAACACAGCACAAATAAAACAGATTACAGTATGCAGAGGGTCAGTGAAGCCAAAAAGGCTACAGACAGTTGACAAACAGCAAGTGTAAGTGATTTTTAAAAGGTTGCTGTGTTTTTATATAATTTGTCATTTTGTTTTTAGATTTTTAGAATCTAAGACTTTGACCTGTGCAATGCGTGGATGGACAAAACGTTTGATTCTTTTACGTGTGAAAACCGGTTCAACTGATTCACTGAAAAGAACCAGTTCAGAAGAATGATTCATTCAGGATTCAGACATCACTATCATTCACTGATGGCTGTTTTTGCATGCAAGTGGTTCTTGCTAAGACTGTATGACGTTGTAGTTTGCATAGTTCTCGCATTTGCAGTGATGCTTATAGGAGTCTGATACGAACTGTCCTAGCAGTGCACTTCACACCTGCATCTAATGTTTCCCATTCCTGTTGACGGTCACTTGATGTCATCCTACGATTCATGAGAAACTGTTAGATAAGTTAACGTTCATCTCTGTCATTAGAAAGTTGCTTCTGCTCTTTTCATAGCTGGTTTCTGGTCGTCCCTAGTGATTCCTGCTTCACCTTGTTCTTGTGTACTGCTGTCTTAAAAATTGTGAACCTGGAAGCAACCTGCTGCTCAGTGCAGCCTTCTGCCAGCAGAACCAAGATTCAACCAGGATTTACAAATGCAGATTTGTTTAAAAATATAGCGTGGTTTCTTAATTTTTTCGTGGTTGTAAGTACACAAATTCCCTGTGCAGAATATGCCTGGCAATCGATCCAGTTAATTGTATTATATGAAAAAAACCTTTGAAAAATGAAAACACTTTCCTAAAGTCAGCAGTGATACATTTTATGCCCAGTATGTTACATGACAGCTCTTTGCCCCCCCCCTCCCCCCACATAAATTGACATTCTTCATTCTACAAACATCACACCTTTCCCGCTGCGTCTGGCGATGCTCTCTTCTGAAGAAGCAGATTAGCCACTTCAATCTTTCCATACTTTGCTGCCACATGTAAAGGACTAAATCCTTTCTGTGAAAAGAGAATGAAATGCATTCAAGAGAAGCACAAACTGAACGATTTCCATAAACATTTAAACACTTAGCATTTTGCACCAGGTTCAGACAAAAGCAAAAATTCACATTCAAAGTGGTTTGAACACATACAAATCTTATAAAATTGTTTTTTTAAGGCTATATCATGTTTTGTCCAGTAAGTTCTTTTTTACAATGAAATACAGTGGAATGTTAAAATAATACTATGTGCTATTTTGCCTATATACTATATTGCCTGACATTTTTGATAACTGAGCATACAATGCCTTTAATCTGTTCCAGCACAATCCAGCTCTGTCTTTTGATAGATGTTTCATTCTATGTGTCTTGTTATTCACTTTTAAACATCCAAATCCCTTAGAAATGTCCACACACTCCTTCTGTGTGCATGCAACAGTACACACGCGGTATGATGTATGCAATTAAGTTTTGATTAACAATGGAAAAATGCTTTCTTTTTAGTTGTGTGCTATACACTTCTTGTACTGCTTTGTTGTAGACGAAACAGGCGACCATAGCATGCATGGCCATAAAACAAGGTAAATAATGGTATTGTACTGCTGTCAGCTACATAAAAACAAAAACCCATTTAATATGTTATAAGGCAGCAAGTAATACATCTAAATGATGACATACACATTTGGAATACAGATTCAAAAATAATGCAGTACAGTGAGGAGGTGCAGTGGTTAGCACTGTCGCCTCACACCTTTGGGACCCGGGTTTGAGTCTCCGCCTGGGTTCCATGTGTGTGGAGTTGGCATGTTCTCCCCGTGTCATCGTGGGGTTTCCTCCAGGTACTCCGATTTCCCCTCACACTCCAATAACATGCTGAGGCTAACTGGAGTTGCCAAATTGCTTATAGGTGTGCAGTATGAGTGAATGGTGTGTAACTGAATGGTGTGTGAGTAACTGGTATGTGAGTGTGCCCTGCGATGGGTTGTTGTTCCCTGTCTTGCGCCTGTAGTCTCCCAGATGGGCTCCGGACCCCCTGTGACCCTGGACAGGATAATCGGTTTCAGAAAATGGATGGATAGAGTTACAGCAACAGATGGCAATCCCTTGCCCCAAACCCTACAGAGCTGGATTGGGATGAGCCAACCACCTTGTGCCCAGAATTTGTGGAAAGTCCTCCACGGCTCTTGGAGAAGCATTCCAGATGGCTGCATATGAAAGCTGGTTGAAAGAATGCCAGGAGTCTCTAATGTTGTCATTGAAGTAAATGGGTATTTTTTGAAGTGTCAAAATATTTTGAGATATTGAACACTTCTCTTGGTCGTTGCAATATTACGAAACATATTACCAAAGACATCATTGCCTCAAGGCCTTTTACTAGAAGCTGAACCATAAAGACAAATGCATTAAAAGCAGGTGTGTCTAGACTTTTGACTGGTACTATATATATTATGAGAAACGTATCCAGGTTGAGAGCATAAGTCCTGCAAACGTTTCCCTGTGAGAGAATGATCCGCATGAGCATGTTGACCGAAAGCAGTGCTCTCCTGACCTTGGTGGTGGCTGAGAGGGAGGCCCCGTGCGTCAGCAGCTCACTCGCCACGTCGTCATGGCCTTCGCGGACCGCCAGGTGCAGTGGCGTGTATCCTGACGTGGTGCAGGCGTTTGCCGAAGCCCCGTGCTTCAGCAGCTGCTGGACTATGTCAGCCTTGCCAGTGCGGCTGCAGATGTGCAGTGGCGTCTGGTCATCCTGTGCATGAATGCAGAGAAGCGGAAATGAGCCGATCTCACAAGCCTCAGAATATTTGCAACACAAAATGTTACAATGAGATATGGTGTTTATTTTTTTGTGCAATTGCAATTGATATCACCTTAACGTTTTAGGTACAGGCAGTCCACAACACCTGTTTCCTAAATCTGTCTTCAAATTTATATGTAAGTTGGAACTATAGTAATGCAGTACATAATAATAATAATCAATCCATCCATTTCCCAAACTGCTTATCCTTCTCGGTCACAGGGGGTCTGGAGCCTATCCTGGAAGCTATGTGCCAGAGGCAGGGAACAACCCAGGATGGGGGACCAGCCCACCGCAGGGCACATTCACACACCATTCGCTCACACACCATTCGCTCACACACCATTCGCTCACACATGCACACCTACGGGCAATTTAGTAACTCCAATTAGCCTCAGCATGTCTTTGGACTGTGGGGGGAAACCGGAGAGCCTGGAGGAAACCCCACGACGACACGGGGAGAACATGCAAACTCCACACACGTGACCCAAGCAGAGACTCGAACCCGGGTCCCAGAGGTGTGAGGCAACAGTGCTAACCACTGCACCACCATGCCACCCCCAATGATAATAATAATAGTAATAATAATACAGACAGTACCCAGTTTAAGAACATCCGCCTTACGGACAACTTGTACTGTAGTTATGAATGGACTGCCATAAAGCCAATTACATTAAAAATCTGCGTAAAACAGAACACTGCAAAGTGTGACTTTGTCACAAAGTAGTGTCTGCATTCTTTATTATGAACCATCATATTTAATTCAAATTTTCAACATAATAGGCTTTCTGGCAGTCCACTCACGAGTATGAGTTTTCTGTAGGTCAGGCGCTCTTATCCCAGGGACTGCTTGTACATTAAAATGATACCATCTGTTGCTCTGATTAAATGATTTTTTAAAGCATTTTATCCCAAATAAGTAGCAAAAAATCTCATCACTGTAACAGTTTTGAGACCAAGTAACACAAAACTTTCTACTTTATTGCAAATATCCCACAATTAATAATTTGATTGACAAGATGTATGCATATTGCTCAATTTCTTGTTAGTTTTGCTGTAATTCTTGCCCTGAATTTGATTAAATACTTTAGTTTATCAAGTACCCCTGAGGCTGAATTGACAGTTTAGACAAGGATGTTACAGGTATGTAATTTCAGCTTGTCTTCAAACGATTTAAAAAATTTTGAAAAAATTGACATAGTACATAATGAGTTTGTGAGAATGACCCAAATTACAGTGGTAAATTAAGACAAGAAGGTTTTTTCATTTTCAATGTAATGGGTATTTACATCCTAGTTCTGACATGAATATAATAACCGTTTTGCTGTATATGAAAAGGTGAACATATATAGTCTCATTAACTAATGTCACGGTTTAGTTATTTCATCAATATTTCCCATAAACCTCATAGCAAAAGAAAGCCAAAATGTTCCATGCTATTCTTCATGTTTAAATGGATCTACTCCACTCTTAGCTGAAGCCGTACCTTGGCTTTGGTGTCCGCCTTGGCCCCGTTTTGTAGCAGGAGCCTGACCACGTCTGACTGGCCAGCCCTTGCAGCCATGTGGAGTGCCGTCTCCCCCCTCTGGAATAAAGAGTGACATCACTTTACTGTGGCGCAGAGCATTACTGGATACTGGCCTTACTTATCTATACTGCTGGCCAATACTGCAGTATATCCCGCAAAGAACGGTGAAGCATGGAATTCGACAATATCATTTAAACTTAAAATGATGACCGTAGTCAGATTCTGCTTTATATTGTCCATATTGATTAGTTGTTTCACCAAAACTTACCCTTACTTTAGCCATTCACTATAAACACTTGTGATGTAGATATGTGCTGTAAAAATCCAGTGATCTAAAACTAAATTTGTGATGTTACGTGTTTAAAAAGCTCAGTTTTTCTGAGATACAGGTAACATCCCAATTATCGATCTGTACTTATGCAGACTTATGTGGATTATGTCAGTAACGGAAAAAATTCACAGTCCGAAACTCACCACATTGCTTGTGTTCAGTGAAGCACCAAAATGCATTAGTTGAGTCACAATATTTTCATGTCCCATAAATGCAGCCACATGAATTGGTGTAAGTCCCGACTGGAGAGACAGAAGTACAGAAGAGGAAAGTGAAGTTTCACACCCCAGCCCTGGAAACGTGAAGCCTTGGCACTAACCACTAGTTGACTTCATTGCTCCCAGTTGTATTATTGAAAGACTTCATTGTATTGTTTAATTAAAAACACAGTAATATCTTACATTAAGTACACAGAACATAAATTTAAATTGGTGGTTGTTATTGAAAGCAAACGTTCAGTTAATCTCTCTTACCTCAGTCACAGCTTGGATAGATGCCCCATGTTTCAGCAGAAGCTCCATCACTTTAATACGATTCTTCTTGCAAGCAATATGCAAGGGTGTGAAACCATTCTAAAAATAAAATAAAACAAACTATTTAGAAATAATTCTCAGTTCATGTGTTATTGGTCTTTAAAATGATCAACTTGTGCAGAGAATAAGTCTATTTTATTGAGTTGTAGGGACTTTTTGCATCTTAAGCTACTAGTTTAGCTTCTAAAATCTAGAATTAAATGCTGAAATGCGTAATCATTTAATTACTTGTGAACCATTTAGAATTTAGGAAGCTGCAAAAATACTCCATGCTTATATCTTCATTTTTCACAGTTACTCCTGTAGAAATATAAGTAGATTTCAAGACTACTAAAAATATATTCCTGTAAGACATCAGTCAAGAATTGCACAAAATTAATTTTTCTGAACAATTACATAAGCTGTACCCTAGAGAGGAAATATTTCCTCACCAGAGCTTTCGCATTGGGATTGGCTTTCTTGTCCACGATAACCTTGGCCACCTTGTAGTGTCCACAGTGCGCTGCAACATGTAGGGCTGTCAGGTAATCGTTGGTGACGTCGTCCACAGGCACGTTGTGATGCAGCAGGAGCTGAACACAGTTCAGGTGGTCCCCTTGAGTTGCCATGTGCAGGGGTGACAGCCCATTCTGTTGATCACAAGCACAACTCACATCTGCACTGCTATTTTCTCATCAGTGCAAAAGTAATTCAAGAAGCTAGTACTGCATGATGGATCAGTATCCTATAAACATCTGGGTTACGGTACTTAATCATATGACAGTCAATTCAATTTATTTACATTTTTTTTTTACAACTGATGCGTTAGTGTAAATATGTGAAAACAAGTTTTCCTATTTATGTAAAAATATTTAGTATTGTATTTTTCTGCTGATGATCTCTTGGGTGTGACTGACATATTTAATCCTCATTGCATAATGTCCTTCATATCCCTGTTTTATTCACCTTAAAAGACAAATGAATTCATTATTGTTCAGGGTTAGTTTCAACAATATATAGAATAGAATGCCTTTATTGTCATTGCGCAGTTGCAATCAAGTATGACAAAATTCAGTCTTCACATGTTCAAAATAAAAGGTTGGAAAACTGATGAAAATATCTTTTTTAATGTTACATAGTGCCTACAGTGAGTGGCTGGGCACATAATGTAAGCTGCACATTATGAAACAGAATGCGTACACAATAATTAATAAAATCCCTGAATATTCATTCATTCGAGCTGCTGAGATCCAAAAACTGGACATAATCATATAGCTATGAAAATGAAATAGCACAGAAGGCAATTACGTAAATAACAGGTCTAATGTGCAAATATTTAGTTACTGTCTTTATCTCAGAGTCAAAATTGCCCGTATTTAAGTACCAGCGTTACCTTTGTTTTTGACAAAATTGGGGCTCCGCGGTCGAGAAGCATCTCCACCACCTGCTCGTGGCCACTCCGTGCTCCGCAGTGTAAAGGCGTCAGTCCATCCTGTACGACAAAATAATGTCGGCCACAGTGCCACACCCTTCATGACAGAAAAAACTTGCACCCAACATTTAACATGAAGACTAAGATAAATTACTTTATTTAACATAAATTAACAAGTAAACAATATAAAAGGATGAAAAAGACACAGAGCTTCATCTTCTCCTGTGACACTGCATCCTGTTATGGCTCAACTGCAATCGTCAACCTCAGTGATGACAGAGTGGGGATTTTCAATATGCACATTTAATGTCTGAAAGCTGGTATCTTTTATGAAAATTACAACAAAATTGCATTGAAAAACACCAGAAAACTACATTATAATGCAAACATAATTTCCAGTAGATTCCTGAATTTGGAAGGAATTTCACCTTGGTTTTGGCATCTATTTTAGCTCCTCGGTCCAACAGTAATCTGACCATGTTTCCGTTCCCTCTCTTAGCTGCCACATGCAAAGGAGTGATGTCATTCTGTGGAATGCAGGAACAGGAAACAGCACAGCTGTCAAACCGTGGCACAACAGACAATTGTTTGTTGCATTTTTAACACAGTATGCCTTTAGGGTTTAACATAGTTCAACTTTGCTTGGTCCTACCCTAAACATGAATGTATTACTAAAGGCAAGTATCATAAATGGTCAACCTGCCCTTATACGGACAACTCTGTCCATGTCTGTTGATTGAAGAAAAAGAAAAAAAAACTTTGCATGTTTTTAAATGCGATGTATACTTTCAATGTTCAATTTTCATTTACTGTGTTTTACTGTGCAAAAAGAATGCTGTCAGGCAGCCGAATATTTGTTTTCAAAACAATTTTAAGCAAGAAAACACTAGCAGTCAATTTGTATGGTGATCTTAGTTTAATTCAATTATCTCAGTTACATTTTTCCTGTCCCACAAATTTAATTATTTATTTACACATAAATCTAGATAAAACGTATAAGTATTCTGATATATGCAGATTATCTGTCATGCAAATGTAATGATACTAATAGCTCAACCATCCATTTCCAAACCATTAATCATAGTGTAGTGGAAAAGAGTAATAGTAGGTCTATTGATTTACATAAATTTTCATTTGACAAGCAGCAGGGTACCAATCAGAACTGCAGTTGTACTATTTCAAGCCATTCAATGCCAGTAAATTCAAAATGCTGCTTATTTGAAAAAAAATCATAGGAGTAAGTGCAACAAGGATTGTGCTTCTCTGCTTGGGTTACTAGGGTTATGGTTTCTTATCGCTTAACTCAGAAAGGGAATGTGTACCACACATCTTTCCATTTAAATGTGAGAGAAGTATTAAGAGTTGTGTCAGTGAAAAGAGGAACCACAATTTAGTTCACAGACCAAATTAGTCCATTACTAATAATTTATGAATTGGAGACATGCTTGACAAAGGCCAAGTGCACAGCCATGGGAAGAAATTTTGAGCTCAGGATCCTGAAAGTCGGAATGACCAGCAGACTTTCCTGAAGTTCTTTTGCAGCTTTGGTAGCTATCAACAGCTAACAATGGTAGTCTTTTTGGAGAAATAACCATAAAGTCGTCTCGTAGCCAATGCAAGTTAAAATAACGCAGTTTTTTTTGTTTGACGAAATAGACAAGATGGGGTGCTGAAGCGGGTATTTTGTGCAGAGAAACAGGTGTTACCCGCGCTGTGAAGTCCACCGCTGCCCCACGATTCAGCAGCAGCGTGGCCACGTTGATGTTGCCGTAATGCGCCGCGATGTGGAGAGGGGTGAAGCCGCTCTGAAGGAGACAAAGCAAACAACCAGTCGGCATTACGTTCCTGCACGTGCTGAGTCAAAACACCAGTGAAGAGACTTGCTAAGTCCTCTTTAAATTTCCAGACCTCATTAGGGAAGCTCTGTAGTGCAAATCAACATTGACTTGGAACCTATTTTTCACCCCAGTGTAGACAAGAATCTACACAGACAGGATTTTAGCGAGGAGAATTTCCGAAGATTAAGAAACGACATTACGACTGCATAACAGAATCCAGTCACTTTGCAGAAAATAGGGAACCATCTGTTAAAAATGCATGATTACAAACCACAGAAACGCAATCTGCATTATGATACATTTTCAGTTATGTTAGGCAGGCTTGATTAGGAACTGTTTTTTTTTTTTTTTTAAACACAAGGAAATATGTTAATGAAGCTGTGAAAGAAAGAGTAAACAAAATAAAATGCTGAATAATATTCTTTTTAATGTTATAGTAACTCAAAGAGATATGCTATATGCTGAGGTATGTTATTTGTGCACTGGTGCAGTGATTAATTTGTTCTGATCAAACACATGACTGAACGAAAGCAGCAAGTAGGACCGTTTCACTGTATCCCAGACATAAATTATTCAAAGAACTAACAAATAATCTGAATGTACCCTTTCACCTCCAGCCTTGCGTGTACTTATGATTGTTTCAAACCATTTGGTACAAAAACACATTTTGAGTAAGTAAAAAAAATAAAAATTCACATACGCTGAAAAAAAACAACTAACAAAACGAAAATTATGTTCATCGTCTTTACTGGAAGTAAAACTACATGCAGCAAATGCATAATTAGTTTTTCTGATGCTACGTGATACTGTGCTAGTTTTGCAAACCATTGAGACATTTTTGGCTTGTTTACTGAAATAGACTGTATTTATAATTTTTCATTCATAAAATATAATTCTAAAGGGCATCAAAAAAATCTTTTTTTTTTCCATGGGTTTTCATGATATCATGCAGTTTGACCCAGTTTCCATTATACAAGCACTATGAAAAATGAGAGTTTTAAACTGCCCAAATGAACCATGGAACAGGAGAAGGGAATAGCGGATATCCTGGCAGACAGTGGACCGTGCTGTCCTCTGGACCCCTTTATCATTCCGTAGACACCTGAAAGTGTAAGTGTCATGCAAAAGGACTCAGGCCTAGTTGTCTAGATGCAAACTAGCATCTATCATACTGGCTCTCTGCAGCTGGACCATTTCATTCATAACCACTATGAAAAATTGGTTTCTCAGGTCCTCAGGTACTGTACATCTCATCAATCGTTTTAAACTCCATTAGACTAGCCACTATTTTCGTTTTCTTTTTTTCAACAGACATCCAATCACCAGCTGCAGAAACCCTTCCATCATTACCAGTATTCCAATAACATGCTGCTTTAGTCAGAAGCATGGGTTTCCCAAAAATGGTAAGGTAGGAAGGAAGAGTGATGCGGAAGGGAACGAAGACGATGCAGCGACTCCAGAATGAAAAGTGTGCAGTGTATAGAGTTTGCACGTGGATACCTCAGTTGTTCTATTCACCATCATCTAGGAGTGGAGACATAGCCACCAGCAGAGAGAAGAGAGAGCGGTCTGTTAGTGTACACAATGTCACAATGAGAGCACCAAGCCACACCGTGGCCACAGAGCAGGAGAGTAATGAATCAGGTACCAATTACATATAGGCCAAGAGTATACACACTCCTCATCTTTGAAGAGAACAGTAAACTCAAACAACGTGAAGACTGTTATTAGTTTAATGAAACACAAAACAATTTCCATAGTTTAAATTTACTACTGTCCATCAAAACCACACAAACCCAGTTATTTAATACAGCAACTGAGTGTCCATGCTAATGTCAGCCTAAGGCCCCTAGATAAGTTAAATCCTCTGCTGCTGAAGAGAGAATATTGTACCTTAACAATAAAGGATTTTGATTTTTGTAATAGAAATAAACTTATATAGCTGGTTTCTCCCAGTGCAGATTAAAACCCCAGGATATATGTAGGGCTGTCACTATCGATTATATCAGTAATCAAGTAATCTACTGACTAATCTGATGATTTTGTGATTTATAATAATATAATATAACATAATATAATATAATATAATATAATATAATATAATATAATATAATATAATATGCATTACAATTGTTTTACACTCAGTGACACATATAGGGAATTCAGGCACTCAAATTCACTTTAAAGTTGCATGTTTTCGGACGTTGGAAGGAAACCGTAGAATCTGCTGAAAAAGTGCACAGACACACACACAAGGTGATAATGTAAAGGGTGCAGTGCCGTAGCAGCACTGCCCACTGCGTCACTGTACCCCCCCGACAAGCTTGCACAATGTGCGATGTTAATATCGCAATTGCATTTCGTGTCCTTAACATTACACATCGCAAGGGTCGCGATATTGATGCTTTGAATGCAGCAGACTAAGTTGCGCTAAAACACTTTTACTCAGTCATAGGAAACCAAACTTAGCAAGCTTTGCAATTTTAATGATGGTTCGTTTTTAACATTATCTAGTGTACGTTTAAAAAAATAAGTTTACTACTGCTGCTTTTGCATGAGCTCTGAATGTGCTCTCTGAGACAATCAATCATTCACTCATATAGAGCGATTAATATTCCTCACATGCCACAAGGCATGTTTTTTATGTAAACCTTTTGCGTTGCTTGCAGTAGTTTTGTGACAGTCCCTAAATCAGCACAGACACTATAATGGAAAGGCATAGTGTGTGGGCTAAGCCTCTATGCCTGTGATCAGGAGGCTGCTGCTTTGAGCCTAGCCTTTCCACGTCTGCAGGTCCTTGACCAAGGCCCATAACCCCCCAGCTTCCTGGGTGCTGCAACAGCTGGCTGCCCTTTGTGGCCAATTTGCTCTCACCTACAGAGAGCCAGTTGGGAGAGGCGTAAAGAGAAATTCCCCATGGGGGTCAATGAAGTATCAGTTATTATTATTATCAAACTAACTTTACCTCTATTGTGCTGATACTGAAGTTCTGCTTTGCAATACTGACAGACTGCATTTTCATTCACTATTAATGTGAAGTGCTTCCATACAAATCATGCTTTCTCTCTTTATTTGGATTCTCATCCTGCATGTGCCATCTTCCTTCCAGTGTATTGCTGAGTATTTGAGAAGGAAAATTTCAATCGATGCTTTTTAATAACCAAATAAATGAGTTTAAATGTTTAATGACGACTTAAAACACATCTTTTCCAGAAATACCTGAATTAGCACTTCTGGTATTATACTCTTTTTTTTTTTTTTTTT
>JAODJU010000062.1:10052563-10062702 GCA_026776725.1 Gnathonemus echidnorhynchus | reverse complement strand
CTTATGGGGAAAATTCGATCAGAACTCGAACTTTTTAGGATTCGATCCGGAGTCCGGAACGGATTAAGTTTGAGAACTGAGGTACCACTGTATATAGAAAAAGATTCTATTGGCAAAAACCGAAGGACAATACATATACAGTAATTCAAACTTCAAAGATTGCCGTAATTCAAAGATTAAATCCATGATGTGTAATATTTATAATATTTTGAGGCTGAGCAGTATTGTTCAAATAAATGATTGACTGTGTTGATCACTGAATGATGGAAAGTCTAATTGGGAGACTAATCAATCTCTCCCAGCATAGAGCCTTATGAATAATTTAAGCCTCTGTGTCAGTTAAGTCCCTAAGGAAAGGGCAGGGGACATGTTCAACAACTTATGAGTAATTGCAGGCTTTGCTGGTGCTCAGCACATAACTCCATTTTATTTTAAGTAAACCTGCTCCGGAGCAGGTTAACTTCACGCAGTTGCCATAGCAACTTCCCGGGTCTCACTCTATTCCCAATTATCGAATGGGAAAATCTAAAACGTTCAGGATCTGCAAGCTGACATAGCTGGGTTAGTTGCCAAACTCGCTTTCTGGAATAACTAACCGAAATCACAAACCCAGAAAATCGACATCAGCTTGTCAATGACGGCCATTACAATAATCTGCAAAACTAGCAAGAAGAGTTTCACACGTGGCATTTGGGTATCAGAACAGTGGGATGTTTCCTCCCTTTTTATTGTATTCAGTCCAGTAGCTTGTACAGCTTCTGTACAAAATGCATTTTATTTGCTTCTCTAATTTGCACTAATTGGAACCATAAGAATTCTCCTCTCTTGCACTGGCATTTTTCCAGAGTGCAGAATGAAATGAATCACAGTTGATCTGCTTCACTGTGAAAGGCAAAGATTTGGGCTAACTGAAGTTATAATGTACTGTTGCTGCCTTCTTTACTTCCTGTGTTGCCTTTAGTGATTACCTGTTACAGCATTTCCATTAATTTGTTTGTTTGTTTCTTGGTTTTATGTTTGCAATCTATGCCTATCGAAGTTCCAATTTACATCAGATTAATAAAGTATCTATCTAACCACCTGCCTACTTTTCATGGCACAAAAAGACAAACAGACAAGCCCCCCCCACCACCTAATTTCTGGACACATGTCCATGTCCATGCATGCACAAAAAGTGTCTGACTGTCAATGGTTAAATGTTACAGATGTACCATGTATCTTTGTGAAATATCCATATATTTAACGTATACAATATGACGTATTATAGCCTAGTCATAAAAAAAAGAAAAATAGAAAACTGGACAATCTGAGCAAGACAGATTTGCCAGCCAGATAAAGGGCATATATATCGTTTGGTTTCCGGTGGTTCATAACACAATGAAACATGTTTCAGTAATTTAAAATAACAGATCAATAGTCTCCGGATCATCCCCAGAAAAGGGCCTCTGACCCTCTATGGGGCCCTCCATTTCTGGGGCCCTCCATTTCTGGGGCCCTCCATTTCTGGGGCCCTCCATTTCCGGGGCCCTCCATTTCCGGGGCCCTCCATTTCTGTGAGCCACAGTGTGGCTGCACCAGCTGCACTGCCTATACTTCTGCCAGTGTTGGGATGCTTTGTAAATATCTTGCCTTCCGTAGTGTTGCCTATGCATGAGTTATTGTTAGCCTGATAATTGCTTCTTTGCACTGCGTTGCCTGCACAGATAGCTGTAGCAATCCAAAATCAATCAACCGAACTGGATGTTGGCTGCAAAGCTGACGTGAAGTTGAGTGATATCTGTGAGCATTTCTGCTTGTGCTATGGATTCCCATGACAGATGTCAGATTTATGGAACCATTTCATCAAAGGAAAAAGGGTCAAATTCAACAAAAAAAAAAATATATCTTTTTTTTTTTTTTTTACGTTTTTCTGTCACTTTCTGTACTGGTATTTATTTTGGAAAGAGTGACAGATAATGTTTTAGAGAACTAATATAAAAATATGTAAAATAAGAATCTAGAACCAAATGGTATACAGTCGGCCCCCCATATCCTCAGGTTCTGCACTGGCAAAATCAACCAGAAAAAATAATAATAATAAAAAATCCACAAACTTGTATTTGTATTTTAAATATTCAGTGTTTCATTCTATGTATTTTTCTTTCAGGTCATTAAATGAAAACAATCAGTAAGTTGAATGTTCCTGTCATTATTCCTTAAACAATACCATATAAGAACTACTGTAGCATTTACATTGTATTGGGTATTATAAGTCATGCAGAGATGATTTAAAGTATATAGGAGGTTGTGCGGAGGTTGTATGCTAATACTATGCCATTTTATTTAAGGGACTTGAGCATCTGCAGATTTTGGTATCTGTGGGGGATCCAGGAACCAATCCCCCGTGGATACAGAGGGCCGACTGTATATGTAAAGGCTACTCATTATGTGACAAATCCAATCGTTATGCTACTGCTGCTTCTGTGTTATTTGCAGAATACATATAATGAAAGATGCTGAGAGAGGAGTTAGCGTGTAACTCTTCTACACTGAATAAACTGCTGACTCATTACAGGTTGAGTGCATGTGATGTAACCGTACAAAGTTCTGGAAAACAGATTTATACAATAAAGAAATAAAATACACTATACTGCAAAATCCAAAATTCAGCTCAAACAATACCCTTTCATCTTAATCTACTCCGACTATATCCTACTGTACTAGCTACACACAATTACATGCAACCTTTTTCTGTTTATTGGCCACTAGGTCACTCTGTTTTAATTTCATTCCCCAAAGATGAATAAGTCCAGAGGCCTTCTTGCCCTAGAAGGTGATGCCTTTCACCACCGTTGGGAGAGGTCTGTTTCGGAAGTGATGCAGGAAGTAGTGCAAGGGTTTCAGGGAGGTGTTTCAGCTCCTCTGAGGTAAACCCTGGAACAGCAGGTTGTGCTATCAGCTATCTGATAACTAACTATATCAACCTGCAATACCCTTAACTGATCAATATGTTATATCCAGATAATGCCAACAGAGACTTGAGATGGGTACGAGAGGGATCCAGTTCTTATGTACATCTCTCCATCGGTTCACTTTTGTTTATCTTGGCATTCTCTCACCAAGATTAATCTGTCATATCTGTTTCTCCCGCATACTCCATTTAAGGCTGGGCATCTTTCTGGCATCTTTTGAACATGCTGACATCCAGTGCAAAACATTGCGGGGTGTTCCATTTACAGGTCTATGCTAATCAACTGGAGGTGGTACTTTCAGGTCCAGGAAGTAAAAATCCAGACCAAGATTTTGTTTGAACCAACCATTTCAGTACTCTGTAACTGTGACTATACTCAACTGGTTGGCTAAAACAAAACCTTGGTCTGGATTTTTTACTTTCTGGACCTGAAATTTCCACCTATGTTAAAACAACTGTACAAAACCTCTGGTTAATGTCTTCATTTTGACAATTACTCATCCAATACATTATTTCTCATCTTGGAATGGAATTACCCAATAACGCAACCACAGTTGAGAGTTAAATAATCTCAATGCCAATAGAACAAGACCAATTGGGACACGCACAGTTCAGTCCAAACCTCAGTGTTGCTGACACAATGAGGCATCTCATCTGTAACAAAAAACTCTTAACTAGCATGAGAGAGAACTCGTCATAAGAAGTGGTCTTTTTTGTGACGTTCCCGGAAGTGGGACAACCCTTCAGTTACAGCATGATCATGTGTCCTTTTGTATTCTATTTTATACCTGTGTCCTCTTGGGAACAATGCCCACCCCTGAACATGAGCTCCAGCCGTGAATTAAAGACTGATACGATTGAGGCTTACGGTCTGTAATTAGGCTGAACTCTTTCCCATTCAAGTGCCGGTTAAAATGTTTAACTCAGTGGCTGTAAGAAAGCAAGAAGCAAAGGCAAGTGGACATTAATTCCCCTAGATACGCATAACAAAGTTATGGAACACAAAAGTAACAAAACACAAACTCACACGCTAATGGAATGCGAAATGCCAGATGCTACTTGTATAAGGTGTAGCCTATAAGTATTATTTGACTGTAGCACATATATTTCTCCCTCCTACCAGTTAATTTGTACTTAACAGTATATCTGTTGAAATATAGGGAATGCTTTCGATATTAAAAGTTAGCTATGAACTAAATTCTAAAGTGATCAAATAAAGATATAATATGAGACACAAATACTTTTAACATTTTTTTCTATTTCTTTAAACTTGTTGGTTAAATATAAAGAGTTTACGTGTTTTCCTTTAAAACGCAGATGGTCGGGATGCGTGTTTCAGTTCGTTCTGCTAAACAGCGCGTGGCTGCGGTCTGAGACACTTGTTACAGAAGGTCGGGACGTGTGAGTTAGTCATCCTGCTAAAGCTTTTCTTCCTTAAAATTTAAACATTTGAAGTTAGAGTGCTTTATTAAAACTTTAAAATGTTATAACGCTGCACAGCACCCTAGCGCCATCACAGGTGCCCAGAATACACTTAAGTTAAAATGTTTAAATACAGACTTGTTAGCTAAATATGTTAGCAGACCAAATTATTAGGGGTGGCACGGTTCACAAAACCCACGGTTCGGTTTGTATCACGGTTTTAACGGAGCTATTCCGTAGTCGTGAAATAGCCGGCACCAGAAGTGAAGCACCCGTCTTAGTCAGAATGCGGAAGTGAGCGTGCATATAGCACATTCTTTCACGCGAAAGGGAAACACACTGACGTCACATACGGGGCACGAGGCTGCATTGCGCATGTCATGAACCGTCGAACCGTGCGACGCATGCATGCTCCGAACCGAGACAAGCGAACCGAAGGGTTCGGTTTTTTTTCATGAACCGTGCCATCCCTACAAATTATACGTACTAACATGTATATCTACATATATGTGTAATAGATAATTATTTACTATGGTTTGTCAGAATGTGCAGTCACAACATTAAAAAAAGCTAGATAACATTTTTAAGATTAACAGTTTAAAACATTAAAAAAGATATAAAATTGTCGGTATGGTGCTATCGTATCGTGCGAAAAGAATGAAACTGAAAGCCAAGATTATTTTTCAAAACTGAAGTGAGCTCAAAAAACACTAATCAGTCAGCAGTAATACTAGTATCGCTGGATCTATGACTCTTTGCCAAAGCACTGGTGTAGAGGCCATGCCAAACACAAGCAATATACGGTATTATGGTCTGTAGATGCGGAGGGTGTTAATACAGTATATATATAAAAACTCTGGAATCTTTTTCTATCTCCTTTTGAAGATATGCATCTGCAAAGTCAGTCATGGCGAAATGCTGCCCCCCAGCAAGATTTGACAGAATGCAGTTAATTTTTTAATGAGGATTGTTTTGCTTTCAGCCTTAGTTATTACTGGTAACTTTGAAATAGCCTTCAAGTGATATCACTCTTCTTATTTACAGGCGCTATTTTTGTTGCCAATGGACTCCAGTGCGCTTTTTGAAATATTTCATATTTTCCAATTCACAGGGATCTGTGTGAATCTTGTGGAATTTCGCGGTAGCATTTTCACTTAGGATCATCCTTTGATATGCTTGAGTGTGCTACTTCCCATTTTATAGACACTAGTCACATTATCCAGAACTATTTGCAGTTGTCTCTGAGGACATCTCATCACATTCATTGTAGATGGATCTCCAGGTCAGCTGTATTTACCTTCGCCAATCACATTCCCATGATGCCGGTCCTGTTGATTTGACAGCATTAAGGAACATGGAATTTTGCTAACTGTTATAACTCATATTTTATCCTCTTTCCAGTGTGAGTCCTCATCTGCTGAGTTCAACTTCACAGCCTTAAAATGCTGCTCAAACACACTCTGGGAAATCACTGAGGCCGCAGAACTTAAATCTAGTTCCATCCTGACTGTCTCGCCATTCACACTAGAGTAAGACACGGTGCTTGTTCATTATTATCTTTTGCTGATAAATTGTAAATTGTCGGATTACCAACACCTGTCTCATCATCATCAGATTCCATAATCACATTAATATTTTCTTTATATTTTATTTTGGCCTTTTATCTTTGTCTTTACTTGTCCTTCGGTTTTTGTCCGACCGGCAAGCTTTCTGGATGTGTCCTACTTTATAGCATTTCCAACAAGTTTCACCTTTAAATCTATATTAGGCTGTTGTGCGGGAGCTTCTAACACAGCAGTAACAGTCCATTTTGTCCTACTTTCTGTAATGGCTGCGACACGATTTAAAAAGGCAAATTCAATGCTTTTTAAATCCCTTTTAAGACATCAACAATGCAAAAACATTATCACTGCTTGAGGGTGTTTCTACGTGTGTAAGAGAGCATATCAGGCAGGATATCTGGCCCTGTGCAGCAGTCCTGCAAGGTCACACCAACATCAAGGAAGCCTAGGTCCCACTCCTGCACAGAACCGCCACTTTAAAAAATCATAGAAAATTGTGGAAGCAAAATTTTAGCAGAAAACCAATTGGAAAGTTGTGGGGAATTCACGGCTCGTCCCAGGTCATCATTCCGGTGAATTCCACCCACACTGGCCTAGAGAACCATGCAGCAGGTAGTCATTTTTACACTCCAACATCCAGAATTTGAAAACTGCAGAAAGAAAATTGCATGTTTGATTTACTGCACGTAGCATGTAAATCAAACTGTTTTTAAATCTGGGATCGGATTTTGAGCAGGACTCAAAATCTCCCCATTTTTTCAGCTGGGGGATTTGACTTTGACTGAAAAAAAACAATAAAAGACAAAAGAATCAACACCAAAATACAATTAAACTGAAAAGATCGCTTGCCATTTCCAATTAAATGAGCCACTGTTTACAGTATGGTATTTCCATTATAGAATACCATTGTTATAGTGCTGAGAATACATAGTGCAACAGTAGCTAAGCCCCTGAGCTGCTGTTAATGAAAAACTAGTGAACACCAAACTCAACCGAACAGCTGTTATGACTGTCGCAGTATCATTACGCCTAATCTGAAGTCCAATATCAGCAGCACAAAAACTGGCAGCAGCTGACGATCCATCATGTGGTTCTACTGGAACCGCACTAATACCGCTATAACGGTCACTGCGTCTCGAACTGTATGCCAGAAAGAGAGTCCCATTGTACGCATTTTCGTTCTCTTTGGACTCAAACCACATTCTCCAAGCAGTCTTGCTTTTCATCCTGCATCTTCTCATTTTATTGTCATTCTACATGTACAACAATAAGCACGCAAAACAAAGTTAGAGGTCCGTGCTGGAGCAAACATCAAAACACAAAGAAAAAAAAAAAGAATGAAAATCAGCCAACGATAAATCATACATTCATCCATTTTCCATATTTGCTTGTCCTATTCAGGGTTATGGGGGTCTGGAGCATATTCTGGAAACTACAGGTGCAAGGCAGGGAATAACCCAGGATGGGGCATCAGCCTATCACAGGACACACTCACACATGGGCCACTGGGCAACTAATTCTCCTTTGCATGTTTTTGGACTGTTTGGGGAAGACTGTGGACTGTAGGGACCCAGAGGAAACCCCATGATCACACAGGGAGAACAAGCAAATTCCACACACGGAGCCAGGGTGGAGACTGAAAACCTGCTGGTCCCAGAGGGGCAAGGCAACTGGGCTGAGCACTGAATCACTGTGCTGCCCAGTGCAGATTACAGTAAGTTATATTCTGTCCATACAGATATTATTACTCATGCAGACAGTAGGCAGCATCATACAATTTAATCTCTAATACAAAAAAATACATTTTCAGACATTTCATAACTTTTAGTTTTGATAAACCATTTTAACGTTTTAAGTCTCCATAGGTACGTAGGTATTTCGGCTCACCCTTTCAATTCATGTCTTAATCTTTAATTAGCATCTAAAAGTAATTAGGAGTATTTTCTGCCTCGCATTTTCCAACACCAGCTCAAGGACAAGTGGTTGTAGGAAAATAGATAAATGAGTGGGAGCCTTTTCTGAGTGCTTTCATTCATAATTCCACATACGAAATGGTCTCACTGCATCAGCAAATCGACAGTGCGCTGACATTCGTAAACTCAGCTTCTGCAGTGGACTGACCTCCATTTTGGTTGCATTTCTGAAATAGGACATGTCCTGCAATCAATAATGGCATTAAAGACGTGCTGCTGCATCATAATAATAATAATAATAATAATAATAATAATAATAATCATCATCATCAAAGTTTAAATCTGATGGTTTTGCTGGGATAACTGTAAGCTGTATGCTTTTCTATCCATTGAACGTATCAATACTTGTAATTTTTGCCTCAGTATCGTTTTCATGAAAGTTCTGTTCCATTCTTTCAATATGCATTAACCAATCAACAATTGCTGCCTATACGTCCATTCTGCTTTCCGTCTACTTTCACTTATAGTCTCTTGCTACTGATGGCTCACTTAAGTTGCGCCTGATTCAATTATCTCGCTCGCAGGGAAATGCACAGCGCAGCTTCTTGGAAAACAACCTCATTGCCAGTGTTATGTTTTTGCTGCTTCCGTACTATTTGCCGAGTACATATGATGAAAGATGCTGAGACAGGAGTAAGTGTGCAAGTCGTCTTTGCTGAGCAAACTGCTGACTCATTACAGGTTGAGTGCATGTGTATAAATTTTAAGTAACATTCCATCAAACTGAGATTAATATTATAAATAAATAAAATACCGTACACCAGCCTCAGCTGAATTCTCTGTGCCAACTGTATGGTTCTGCAGTCTTTTAATTAGCATTTTCCTTCATATCTCAGGATGTGCAGGATGTTGTGCAGCATTCGAGCCATACAAGGATTCCAACGAGACAAGTAGTTCATCTGAAAAGCTGTATGGCCATTTTATGTCAGGTCTGGCAGGAACACATGAAATACTACCTCTGTTTCATCCATTCATTCAACTGTTTATCCTTATCAGGGTCATCTGGGCCTAGAAACTGTTCCAGGTTGGAATAGACCCCGCACAGGATGCCAGTTACCTGTTTTGTATTCAGATTTATAATTATATGTAGCAAAGCACGTTGCTTGTTTGGAAGCTTATTTGGAATACAAGCAGTATGTGCCCTAGTAGCTAAAGAAACAGAGAAAGGTAGAATTACTATATCGATAGGTGCCAGGTGATTGTGAGTAATGCTAAATCCCTGGAAAGATGCAAATACTTCCTTTGAAATACCATGCTTAGCAACAAAGCATTTTAATGAATAATCCTACTGATTTTATTAATTCCCAATGAACTCCTAGATGAATGAGGGAAAAAGAATTTATGGAATTTTATTGTGAAACATCACCTTTAAAACCAACAGTTAAGATTCAAACATTCAAGAAAAATGCATGATAAAGAGAAAACATGTAAAAACCAACACTTGACTCATTGAGCATGTTATCAGTTTTTGAAACTCATACAATTTCAGTTGCAGGGAACGAGCTAAAGAACTAAAACACCACTAGAACACCAACTTTGCAGGAATGCAAGAGAATGTAGTTATCAAGGTGACTCATTTTACACCAGCTGTCACGTACCACTATGCGTCAGCTCCTGAGATCTGATCAGTACTTTAATGTGAGATTTCAAAGCAACATGAGGAACTAGCAGAGTTCCAGAGAGGCCAAGTCTTAGCTGTTTGAGAGGGACAGACCGTTTAAAAAGTGGCTTCGAAACTTACCACAGAACTGAATCAGCACGTCTGTGACCCAGTCCGGACCATGAGCGTACGCTGTGAGCTTCACAAAGCTGAAATTTATGGCAGAGCTGGCATTCAGAAACCTCATATCTAAGGATAATGTGCAAAGATGCATAGCCAGGTGTAAGGAGCACAACACCTGGAGCCTTGAGAAAAGATGACCCCGATTGTATTGAATATAATGTAACACCACTTGCAGTTACAAAGTAGCATGCGACCTCGTATCTATAAGCCCCTTTTTAAGTTTCAGAGATATTATTACCTTTTTGGACTCTAGCTCTTGCCACTTAAAGCATTTCATTGAAACACTAGAGTTCTGGATTGAAGTTTCTTTTTTTTCGAGAGTGCAAATTAATTGCAATAAAACATATGCTATATAGCAGGGGTCTCCAACTGCAGTCCTGGAGAGCTACTATCCAGTAGGTTTTCTATCCTACTTGGCTTCTGATGAGCCACACCTGCTCCTGGTATTT
>JAODJU010000062.1:10040906-10052524 GCA_026776725.1 Gnathonemus echidnorhynchus | reverse complement strand
GGCCCCCCCCGCCCCCCCCCCCCCCCCCTTTCGCAACAGAAACCACACCTGGATAAAATCAGAAGCTTGCTCCCATTTTCTAGTCCCATTAATGACCACAGCCAAAGTAAAAGATTCCTCAACAACGTGGCCAGACTTGCCAGTTTTTGGGGGGAGTGCACGACAAAAGGATCCTTTGTTTGCAACGTGCAAAAGTACATTAGAAAGTTTGTTTTTCCACATATCCCCTCATGCTCTACTTTTAAGGCATAAACACACAAGGCTGAGAACCAAGTTTAGGGTCCAACTGCAGGAACAGGCCATTTTTCTAGCACCGTGGAGCATTTCTTAGCGGGGTTGGGGGTTTAAGGGCCATGCTCAAGGGCCCAGTGGAGATTGATAGTGACAATTCCACTAAATCCCAGCCATGAACTGATGACCTTCTGATCAGCGGCACAGACGCCCCCCCCCACAATAATTATGATGATAGTGACGATGATGCAGTAACAGCATCTATGACACATGCACTCACATCGCACAGAAACCAATCCCGTGAAGGTTATCTCCTTACTGATACTGCAATGTGTCAAAGGTTAGGGAGATACAATGACTAATGTAATGGGGTAGAAAACCAAGCTCATTCACCGTGTAGACTCCAGTTCCGTGCAAGTCAAATAATCATAATGCGAAGTTTAGAAATAATCTGGTTACGCAACATCCAGTGCATTGGCATTGTCCTAGATGCGATTAATAATCTCTGCCAAATACACTAAACATTATAAAAGAGAAAAAGCAAACAGTAAGCCTTGCTAACCATTGGGCATGTGGGATCATGCCCTGATCGTTCGATCCTACTTTGTGCCACGCCCCCTCATTTACCTCATGTGGAATCCTTGTGTTATCAGCTGGTTCTAGTTGTGCTGAATTAGTGTGGTGTATTTAAGTGTGTTTCCTCAATCCGGTCATTGGCGTCGTTCTGTGCTCCTGAGTGTGTCTATTCCGAATAAACCCCGTGTTCACCCGACTCCCCCGACCCCGTGCCTGCTTCCCCGCTCTGTGCCAGCATGTTCCTGACACATGTTTATATCAAAGAAAATTGAAAAAGGGCCATGAATGTAGAAAATGCACATATCTTGAATCAGTGGAATACCCTTATATTGCATTATTGTCTATAATGCACTGGTGGAGGTTTTAATCCTGCCCCTGCCCCGTGTCTTTGGCATCGGGTTTCCATTGGGCACTTTGATTTCCTTATGCTATCCAAAGGCTTGCAGTTAGGTGAAATGCTCTCTCTATTTTGTCCATAGAGCATATGTGTGCGTGTGCCCTGCGATGGACCGGGATCCTGTCCGGGTTGTACCCCTACCTTGTGCTGCTGGGATAAGCTTCAATTCTCCTCCCCCAACCCTATACTAGATAAGTCGTTAGAAGACTAATAAGTTATATATTGGCCTGGATAAGTTATATATTTCAATTAATATAAGTGTCGTTCCATCACAGACGGAGTATGGTTTGTGTATGTTTCAAAATTCCACATGTCAAAGTGTGTTACATTTACAAGGTATCCAGGTGTTTAGAGACGGACTCCAGATGCTCCGTAACAGATCAAGGCTGTTGTCTGTCCTCGTCCAGCTCATATAGGCAGGGTTTGAATTGCTTTTGACCATCACTGAGAGGGGCACTCATTACTTTGCATGCACACTAGCCATTCTCTTTCATTTTTTACTATTAAATAAAATTATTTGATTAGTTCATTCTGTCATCCATGTTTATCATTATTTTAATTGATTGGGTAATTTCAGTATGAAAATGTAAAAAATTCGGTAACACTTTACATTAAGTGCACCTTCATAATGCATTCATAGAACATTCATAAGCAGCATGCAAGTACACCTTAACATCCTAACGTCCCTTAACAGCTTTAATATACATTAATAACAAACATTACATGATAATAGCAAACATTATAATTGTATAACTATATAATGTTTGTTATTAACGTATATTATAACTGTGAAGGGATGTTAGGATGTTAAGGTACATGATGTTTATGAACGTTTTATGAATACTTAATAAATACATTATGAAGGTGTACTGAACGTTTTATGAATGCAATATAAAAGCGTTATGAAGGTGCAGTTAATGGAAAGTGTTACCAAAAATTATATACAATCTGTGAAATATTTTGCAAATCACATTTTTTATAACAATAGAAATGCTGTTTTAAATGCAAATATGTAATTCATAGTTAATTAATATATTGTACATGAAGTAAAACTATCAAATTAAGGATTACATGAAAAATAATTTTTTAAATGCTTCTGAAAAAAATCAGCTTCATTCATCAGTACTACCCAAAGCAGAGAGATCTGCTTGAAAACTCAGCATGTTCTGCACAGGTTATATATTTATTTTGTTCAGCAGTAAATTTTAGAAGGCTGAATTCTGATGGGGAAAAAAAATCATAGAGACCGATATTTGGCAAAATGACAACTGTCAGTAGGGAAATCATTAGGTTGCAAGAATTACGAGAATTCAGAAAAATGCTTCCTCAGTACAACCTGATACTTCATGTTTGCAAGCATTGACTATTAGGCAAGGAAAAGGCTTGTGTTTATGCTTGTGGTTTGGAGCCTCTGTTTGTACACTGTGTGCCTTTTATACACTTCTGGCTTGGATTCCACTTAATGGATCACAGCTATCTCTATATATGAGGCTGTGTATTCATCTATTAGGGGATCATAAACCGGGAATAGCCACAGGAATGGGGTGGCAATGGAGCACCAAGGTCAGCTTGGCCTTTGATAGGCTCTCCATACCTACTGATTAGTGGAGTTAACCAAGCTCTTCCAGATAACGTACGGAAACATGCCTGAATACTGGTTAGTAGCTTAAATTAATTGCCTACTATCACTAATGGCAACTGTAAACAAGATAGAAGAGAAGTAACGACTGGGAATGCAATATGAAAAGTTCAATTAGAATGACGGACATTTTACATTTTGAACGTAGTAATCCAAAGTACCCCTTATTATTATTTTAACAATTATCCATTAGCCATGCTAATTTCACATACATAAATTATACCTAAATAAAACACCCTTGCCACCCTCTTCCCCTGTATTTCCTAAAATAGGCTTTTGACCTTTTAATGGATACTACATGACGTCCAGGCCTCCTGCTAATCTTCTGAATAAAGTATTTAGAGTCCGTACTGGTCCTACCTGATGTGGCAGCCTAGGTGAGCATGACTGCTGGTGCCCCTCATCTGAGGCAACAGGAAACTGACTGGCAAGTCGGCGCCCCCCCCTCGGAACTGGACACCCTAGGCGGACGCCTATATCATCTATAGCAGTGTTTCCTGACCAGCCCCGTTTACAGTAATAAAAATTACAGTTCTGATATCTTCAGTTTTGATGCCGGCTGAATAATTATTTTAGCCTGGCTCCAAATAGCTGCTGGTAGACCTATTTAATACTAACCCCGCAATCTTGTGTGCTTGTAGCACAAACTCTTGCCTTCTAAAATGAAATTGTATAGCAAAATTTGAAAGAAAGCGAATGAATTGTCTTCTGCATGTGAAAACCTCCACCACAGTAATATTGACTCAATGAAAGTTAGAACTTAGGAACCTTACATTCCGTGAACAAAACCATCCAACTAAGGTTATATAACACAGCATGAGTGTCCTTGCTTGGCATCCAGTGAATGGAGAGGAAAGGCTTCACTATGATGGATGATATGCAGGGGATCGATGGACTGGGCTGACTCACCTCTCTGCAGTTTTCAGCAAAACTGCAAGGAGTTAGTCTGCTGTTAATGACTGACGACAGACTACTCCTGTGTACCTGAGGAATTAAACAGTTTTCAATTTTGAGTCACTGTAGTTCTAATCAGGTGCACATTACAGGAAATCCCCTGGTTTCTAAATCTATAGTGAAATTTTTAGATAAGTCGTAATAAATAATAACATGGCACGTAATAATAATATGGTAATAAAACAGTAACTACATACAGTACTGTACCTCGAGCGGACGAATTGCTGAAGCCAAGCAACGTTTTCATGAGCGTCACAAAGTAAGAATGTCCATATGTTATTACAAACCATGTTATTTAACGCAAATGTTTAATATAACAGTATTTATGGCAGTCTATCCGTAAGAATGAATTATCCGTAAGTTGGATATTTCTGGAGTTGGGATCTATTGCATAGATTTGAATTTTCCCAAAACGCTGCTCCAGCACCGACACTGCGAGAAGACAAATAATGAGAAGCAGCGACACTTGGCTTACTTGAGATATTGCCACATAATTATTATTGAACTACATGTGCTTTAAAACTATCCTCTATCAGTTTCAGTTTGATAAGCAAAGAAGCATCAAGTCTACTGTCCTAATACACTTTGCCGCTGGTAGACGCCATTACATATTATGCAGCATGATGATTAATTTCGATTAATCACGATTAAATATCATTCATTTTTAAACTATATTAATCACATTTCATTTGCATGAGCAAACAGACTCAAGAAAAAAGGGAATATATATGCACTTAACATGTTTATTGAACATTTTGAACACGAGTCGGATGCATTCCATCTGCCACAGAAGTGCAATACCATGGACCCATATCAAAAAGCAAGATTTTCTGCTTAGCCGGACAACTTGTCGGATTTAAGGTACCTCAGTTTAAATGGTCTTTATCTTCGTTCACTTACAATTATCCCAAACTACCATAAATCCTACAAATAATCAGACTAATCATGAATTCCAGTTCTAGCCTGGTTAATTGCCATTGTAATATCAGTTGATAACACATTACACGCGGTGCTTTACATATAAAACTCTGTAGCAACACATCCACAGATAAGTTGGACGGTATAGTGTGTGCGACCGATTTAATGAGCCACAAATGAGAAGTAGTGCTAAACAGTATAAAACTACAACTTTCCCTTCTGTTGATAAAAGGTGCAGCCATCTCAAATTCTGAACTCGGGATCCTCTGTGCTGCTCCGAGATATTCCTCGGATCTCCGAGAAACAGGAGCGCGCATTTCATCACTTCCGGCTTCAAAACTCGGAATCCGACTCGGAATACCAGTTCCGAGGGCAAATGGAACGCACCAAAACTGCCCGAAATAGGTTGACAGAGACATTTCAGGGATTTTGAGTCATTATGCGCTGCAGATGGGTTAATTGCGTTAAAAATTTTAATCAGATTAATCATGATGATGGATTAATCCACGTTAACCCGTTAATTTTGACAGCCCTAATAAATATATATAAAAAAATAAAAATAAAAATAATTGCTAGCACTACTCAAACTGCAGAATGCTAAATGAACAAGATTTTTCAGTCTGAAAAGAAGCAGACAAGGCATTCTGTCATGGCAATATGCTGATGATATGAATTTATCCTCTAGTAGGTTCTCTTGTCAGGGGGAATACGGGCGTCACTATTAGAGCCGCTGTTTCAGTTTAAGTAAACTACGCGTTACACCTTAAAAAAATCATTCCAATTCCCAAATAATGTTTTCTCTCAGGCTTCTGAATTAGCTGATGAGAACTGCCTGGTAGGAATAATCCCACTGCACTGGTCTAGCTGCTTCCTTAAACAGCTCAACATCTTTATGGAAAAGATAATAATGCGTGATTATATCCTTCCTGTCACTACACTGTAACTGGGTCAGTGTGGCAGCTATGGTAAAATCATCTAGCGCAATGGGAGGCTAAAGCAGATCCCTTCAATAATGATTCCATCTTTGTATCAGAGAATGAAAGGATCTCATTGCCTTGACTGTCTTTGTACCGCTTCTCCATTCACATGTGCAACTGTACCTATGTAATAATGCTACATTTGTTTTATATGGCACAGTATCACATGATCCGGCGCTGTGCTTTATATATGGCAGAGAATGCTGCTGCAACAGCAAGAGTACACAGTGTTTCATTCCACTAATGGTATATTATACCATATTATACCATTGTCTCAGGCAAAATGATGCAAATAATGCATTTCAATGTTATAATTAGATATTTTTTATGACCGCTGTAGAGCCGTGTGCATGTAAAATGATGAGTATGAGCAGTCATGCAGTCTGATTAAAAGATTAACATTTGCCTTTATGGCTGGGAAACGGACACAGGTCCCTGCAGAGAGGATTTAGGGAAATCAAGCATAATAACAGACTGCAGGCATTACAACAAAGACCATGTCTTTAAATAGTCCAGCGGAGTCTCCAAAAGGGGTACTGAAAAGGAAGCCCAACCATGACTAAACTGGGTAGCATGTGGTCATAATTGGAAAGTCGTTGGTTCAAGTCCCATGGTGGGCAGAGCGATCTTACTGTCAGGCCTTTGATCGAGGCCTTTTACCACAATTTCTCCAGGTTTTGGATAAAAGTATCTCCTTAATAAATATGAATAGAAGGTGAATGATATCTGGAGGAGGAGAGCTGAATTTTTCTCCCAGTTCAGGGCAGTCCTAGCTGTGGCAGCAGAGCTACTGCTGATTGCGCAATGACATTCCCAGACTGCGAGACAGCATGCAGGACGGTGTGCGGTTGGGGGAGCTGTGTATTATTCTACATTTTCATTTTGCAAAGTTTATTCGACTTTAAATCGAGATGAATGAAAATATGCGAGTTGAGGCTTCGTTTTCTGACATTGACGCCCAAAAGCATTACGGCATATCATGGGATACCAAGTGGACATTTTTAATTTATTTTTTTTACATTACTCTAGATTAGCAGCAGCTAGTCAGTGGGCTAGCTAGTCAGCCAGGTAGTGAGCAATGTTTGTGGTCTGTGGTTTTCCCATGTTGGAGGTGAGAGGTGGGTTTTGCTAAACACTCTGTAAAGGTTTTAATAAAGACACACATGCTGTTCAGGTCCAATAAAAAGTCATTTGGTATTACAGGCAGTCTCTGGGATAAGAGTGTCCCACTTATGGACAACTTGTACTTATGACCGGACTACCATAAAGTCTATTACAGGGGTAGGCAACCCTAATCCTCGAGTGCTGATATCCAGCAGGTTTTCCATCCTACCTGGTCTGTGATGAACCACACCTGAGTTATCTGCCTGAGATCATCAGGTAGGATGGAAAACCTGCTGGATACCAGCACTGCAGGATCAAAGCTGCCTACCCCTGATCCATCATTATTAAAAATTTGAGTTAAATACAATGGTTCATAATAACAACAATAACATGTTGACCTCAGTTGCAGGTATTTACACAAACCACGCTACCTGATTTGGATGATGACAAATTCAAATTCAAAAAACTTTATTTGTCCCCGAGGGGCAAATTAAAAAGGCATAGAGCATGACAGGGAGCATTGTGAGCATTGACAGTTCTGTTATTAATACATAGCAGTGTTTCCCAACCCAGTCTCATGGGACCACCTCTGACAGTCCAAATATTTGTTCTCTCCCAGCTTCCAACACACTTCTTCCTGGTATTTGGTGTCTCTTATTGGCTGGGAGCTGGGAGTGAGCAAAAATGTGGACTATTTGGGTGCCCCTTAGAACTAGGTTGGGAAATACTTGATTATAAAAATTCATTAAATAGTTTATATAGTGCCATGTTATTGTACAGATGACGAGGATAAAGACGGTTTTAATCTGTGGTAGTCATAGATGTGCAGCAATGTGATATCACTACCATTTTACCCACATCTCAGTGGTGATACTCTACATTCGATGTGACTACCTTGTGACTAAAGAAAACAAATGAAGTCTTTGGGAGATGTTGCTCCACTTTCACACATTTCTTAATGCCAGACGCCATCTTTCTAAAGAACCTTGTGAAAAAGGTGAATACAGCTGAAATCATTTGCCTGCTGCTTGTGTCGTTACCTAAATACGGCCAACCTGCTGTAGACAAAGAGCATCTCAGATGCTTTACAGTCGCCCTTGATCTATTGCTGGAGGCCAAAAGCTATGAACTTAGAGCAAACTCCTTGTACGAAGACGTGGACATTACATGCAAATGTGAGCATGCTCAGGCACTGAGAATTAGTGCACCCTCTCAGTTTAGTACATCAACAATGCACAGTAACTGATCATATTAGTTAAATAGACAGTCAGTTTCTCCCTTGGTGTCCTCTAAATCTCTTTCGATTGACTGTGACCCTTCTCTGCACTCCACAATGTGTGCCACTGTGGACCACAGAACAGGTGTGCAAGTGCTTCAGCTCGAGGTCGGTGGATTGAAACGGAAGCGCAGATTTACGACGGCCAGAGTCACAGGCATCTGCTTTTGCAAGGTTCAGAGCTGAGACGGAATGAGAAGGACATCACTCCACCTACATCACTAGAGAGGTATGTTTATGATTCTATGCCACAGAGGTACAGGCTCTCCCCACAGCAAGGTGAGCTTGCACATGCTAGTTTTTCTGCATAGGATAGAGGACAGCACTACCTATCTTCTGCTTCCACATTACGGTGCAGGCAAGAGGATAGATGATCACTCAGCAGGCGTGACCCCTACAGACATCACAGCCCAAGCCCTTCCCGCCACACTAGACAGCATGAGTGTGCAAGTACTGTTCAGACACTGTTCCCCTCAGAAGCAGTGCAGTCACTATAAGTTCGCTGCATCCCGGCTGGGTACCACATGAGCAAACTGGCAAGAGTTTGGTCCATGGGTGATTTTTGGTAATGTCACCTCTATCTGAGCATTATGGAACCAGATGCTCCATCCCAGGGCAGGCCTTCAGCTGAACATTTCCAGAACACCTGCAGAGGAGGTGTGTACTTGCTTCAAGGCCACTGGCTTGGAGCTCAGGCCTAAGGAAATGGTACCTGGCATGCAGTCATGTGGCTATCCTTGGCCATATAATTTCTACTCCTGATCTGAAAGAATACAAAGAATATTGACAAACAATCCTACAGTAGTACAAAGGTCTTCCTGCTATACAAGGAAGCCTCCTAAAATGCCATTGGCTGTGTTCTTGTACAGATTCAGGACCACAGTGAGTGTGTCCTCATAAACTGTAACACGGCCTGGTTTGGTTCCTGCAGTGGCTCAGACCGACAGTCCCTCCAGCAAGTCATTAATACAACAGCAGAGATTTCCAGGACCACTCTACCTTCTCTGCTGGACATTTACAATGATCACTGTGTCCAGAGGGCTACTGGCATCATCAAGGACCCAACGCAGGCCTCTGACAAACTATTTGCTGCACTGGCATCTGGTAGGAGTCTCAAACAGTCTCAAAGTCAGGACACGTTGACCTTTAACATGTAGTCACATGCTCTCTCATCAAATGATTGACTATTGTGTGGGCCAGAGGCACCGGTGAGCTGTCAGGGTCCGACACTTACTTACCAGGACAGCCCCAGCTCCTAAGTCATCTATAGATTCTACAGATATTATCATACAGCAATTGCTATGAATGACCTGCTACATTAACAACATCATGACCCCTGTATCAAGACAATCTCACTGTGGACTGAAAGTGGCGGGAAGAGACCACCTCTTTGTCAGCTGAAGGAGGCCTCTGTCACTTTGAGCATACTCTGGCATGAATTCCCGCACTTAAATTCACAGAATGGCATTCTTTGCAAATACGTGCCGTCCGTCAGACAGAAAAAAGCTACAAGCCAGGTTCTGTTTCCAGCAGCACTCATGATAAAGGCTCTTACATACCTGTATGGGAACACGGTCAGTGGTAACCTTGGTGCTGAACACACAACAAATGGATCTTAGAATATCTTACTGGCCTTACACATTATGAGACATCTACAAATGTCGCACAGAATTTTTACTTTGTCAGTTTGAACTCACCTCTTTCACAGGAAAGGAGCCCCTCATTTCAGATGATTGCAGCAGAGACATAACTGAGTTGCCTCTTATCACAGGGAAATTGATATATGCTAACTGTAATGGAATATGTCACTTGTTATGTCAAATTGTTTCCTTTTAAATATCAGCATGCTACCTTTGTAGCTCAATACATCTTCGAGGACTGTATCTGACAACATGGCATTCCATAACATATTCAAAGTGACCAGGGTAGACAGTCCATGTCAAATCTCATAGAACGACTATACAATGTTTGACATTAACCTCTCCCTACCATTCTCAGTTGGATGCCATGGTTGAGTGCCCAAATTCAATGCTGAATGACCAGCTAGCCAAATGTATATCGATCAGTATTGGTAGAGACTGGAAAGTACCTGCTATAGGTTGAGCCAGCATGCAACTCCAGTGTCCATACTAGCACAGTGTTCAGCCCTTGTCTGTGGATATTCTGATGAATTCCGGTCCATTAAGACCCCTGCCATCCCATGTACCATAATAGCATATGCTAATGACCTTACCTCCTTTATACTTTTGCGGGAGCAACCCAACACTATGCTATGTCATTCAATGTGACTACCATGAGACTAAAGAAAATGAACAAAGTCTTTGTTCATTTTCCAGAAGTAGTATCATTACCAGAAATAGTATGAAGACAAGAAAGTGTATGCGTTTCATCAGGTGGGAGATCTGCTTCTTCTTGATGATCCTGCTTAACAGATGAATTTGGCGCCAAGATGGAAGAGCCCATTTAAGAGGATGGATAAAGGTGGAGCACATGGACTGATGAATGAGACTGCATATCTAAAGAATGACTTAGAAGTAAGTTGCTCATCATACCAGACTGAAAGTGTATAGAGGTCTTTGGAATTGGCTGCCTATAAAGTCCTGTACAGCACTGCAGCCTGGGGTCAGAAACAGCCACGGCAGCAGATTGACAGGTGCTGCTTCAGCTTTGTCAGGAACCCTGCCTTATCGTCTACCATCAGGGCCACTGCCTCCAGCAAACAGGCAAGAATCAACTGATGTTTCACACTGTGTCTCCAGACATCTTAGTGGAGAGGACTGTGTTCTCCAACTAGATCCAGAACCACGTGCTGTGTTCAGGTTTGTGGGGGGAAGGCAGGCGATTATCCCGTTTTGAAAGCACCCCTACTCCAAAGGTCATTGTTACATGAATTGTTTACTGACTGACGCTGAGGTTTCACCATTTCTTGATTGTTTGTCTGACTGTGATTCTTTTTTATGTATTATGTTACGTACTCTACTTTCTGCCTATTTGTAGAGCGTTGAGTATTTATGTTCATTACTGTGTATACTTAACGTTTGCACAATTCATTCCGCATGTAATAAACTGCCAGTCAGTCATTTTCCTAAGCTTAAATTAATTGTTATAAAACAAGGACACATCTTTATGAAAGAAGGGATGACAAACAATAGTTCTCTTTAAGTGAAACACATTTATTTTAAAATGTGGAGCGAGTGGGCGCCTGCTTTATGCCTTTATGTTTTCTAGGACAGAATCCAGGTTTGCTGTGATTTAGCAGTGTATAAGCAGTCATTAAACATGAAAATTAAGAAAATTAAATCTAGATTAAGGGAAACATTCATATTTTTTTGTAATTTTATATATATATACACATAAAACATGAGTTAATGATCTGATACCTTTAAATGTGTTTACTTATTATGTTCATATCCAATATCATTATGTTCTCATATTGCTGGGGAAAAGGACCACACTGTTCTAATATTCCACTACTTAATAAAAACAGGAAACCATTTGCTTATAGATCTATGCTTCTGTTTTAATCAGCAATACATTATATATATA
>JAODJU010000062.1:10008767-10040731 GCA_026776725.1 Gnathonemus echidnorhynchus | reverse complement strand
GTATTGCTGATTAAAACAGAAGCATAGATCTATAAGCAAATGGTTTCCTGTTTTTATTAAGTAGTGGAATATTAGAATTATATATATATATATAAAAAAAGACATTTCTGCACAATGTGCTCTTTTGAGCACTAATAATAATTATGCAAACATGCAATAATACATGCAGTCTCAGATGGAACAGCTGGATTTCTGATTCCTCCAAACAGCTGCAAAGTTCCAGGGAAACCAGCCATCATACAGTACCTCGGTAAGCCATGAAAAGAACAACGGCTATAAAGCCAGAAGCCCTGTACAGTCAGATGACCTCTAAGGAATGTGGCATATCCTATCAAGTGCTTGGCGCTGTTTAACATGCTTGTACACAGTCCTTAAACAACAGATTAATCAATATAATCAGGTAACACACTCATATGAATAATAAAGTATGCAAATATACCTTCTCTCTCCTCTATACTCTAATTATTCTACAAATTTCTAGCACCTCAGGCTAAAAATTTAAGGCACGCAGGTACAAACCTCCCAATGCAATTTGGGGTAAAGGCATATTGAAAGAATGTCAAGCGAAATGTTACAACCAAGAAAAACAGAGAGTGAACAGAGGCCACTGCATTCCAGCATACACTACAAGATCCATTAATTATTACAAACAGCATAGTGAACTTTGTTATGATGCAATCATAGGACTTAAAAGAGCAATAATTCAGCACACTCTCTCTATTCATCATCCAGAATACACAATGCCAGCAGAATGCAGAGTAACAGCAACAGATATTCACAAAATTGGAACTTGTATATGCCAGCAATCTTCATTAGATGTAGAGTCAAACGTTTGATCAATGGACTCTCACTTATGGTCAAAATGATCTGCTTTTAGCCTGACCCAGATCATTCACTGTCATATGTTATAACGTTGTAGTGAGAATACGAGTCCATAGAGCAAAGAACCATGTTTTCAAAGAAACACTTCAAATTAATTAAAACACAATAGAGAAATTAAATACACATATATATTTGCATCCATTTTCAATAATTAACCATTTATGGTTACTGTAACCTGTACTACAACCTTAAGCAGGGCCCTAATGGAATGAAGTTCCTCTATGGACTGCGAGAAGAAAGTCTGAATACAGACGCTCCTCTACTTACGAACTTTCAACTTACAAACTTTCAGACATACAAACGAAGAAGACTGTAAGTCCAAATTGTGTTCATTGGGCTCCCGTTTCCTGTCCGCGACATAATTTTTTTTTTCCGCCTAGTACGACTTCTAGCTGCTACTCCCGCCGCGCACCGGCATAGCGTGCGAACTCCCAGCATCCTGGTTCTTAGTGTTTGCGTATACCCTTAAAATGATGTTGAATAACGACTTACGAACATTTCAAGTTACGAACGACCATTCGGAACGTATCTCATTCGTAAGTAGAGGAGCGTCTGTATTACCAAAACTTAGGGAGAATACAAAAATCTATGCAGTGCTATATATATTTCAGGCGTGCGAGGCTGGGAGCAGGCTGCCTGCAGAGCCACTATTCCAATTGTATTTTTGTACTAATTTGGAAAGAAGTTGAACTAATGTCACCCAGCATATGACATCTCATGGCTTTGCAGCCATTCTGTTTTCATTCGGCTAAACCAATGTGTGAGTATATATATATAAACACTCAGAGATTCTTCATCTATCAAAGTGCTGTCAGTCTAATTGTGTTTTTTCTTGGAAGCAGTACATTGATCCCTCTTCCATAACTGCTTATCAATGAGCAGCCATGTGCCATGAACCTGGACCCTATCCCAAGAAGCAGAGGTATGAGAACACCTAATGGGAAGCCAGTTCATTCCAGTGGAGGAATAAATCTACCAAAAACATGCATGAATGGTAAATTAATATAATTCCTACATTGCTATACAAAATTGGGGTTCCAATAATAGTTATTTAAAAATTCTAAGAGTGTATTTGTTTATTCTTGTTAGAAATCGTTCCAGATCAGTAAACAGAAATCTGATTTTGTTCTCCTCCTATTTTTGCTGCCTTTGGGTTTCAGTGTTTACTGTTCATTACTGAGTGGGTGCCAAGACACATTCCGTCGCAGCTGTCAAACGACATTCCAAACCCTTCGCTACTGAGCTGAGCCGAGTGGCGGACTCCAGCCACCATTTAGCTTAGGATACCTAATACGACACAATTAAGGTTTGCAAATGAGTACTACAAGAGTAAAACGGAAAAAAAAAAAAGCAAGAACAGCCAAAGTCATCAACTCATCAGGTACAATGGTAACCGGTAAAGGCGGCCTTCAATTTTTTCTTTTAGAGAAAGTAACGTTCGATTCATCATTCAGATGCACTCAGGTTACTGGGTAAATCTGAACACTAACTTAGCATAAGCACAAGGCAAAAACATCCATGTGAACTGCACATTTTCAAATCTAATTAAATGCACAAAACCTAGTGTGTGAACTATGAAAGTATTTAACGTAATTTCTCATAAAAGAACAGCCATAATAAAGATTAAAATTAACAATGGAACACAATCACTTACACAATAAAATACTAGGTCCGTATCTTGTTCTGAATGTCAATGAGTAGTGTATTTCTGCAAAATAATTACATCTAAATCAACAAGGCACTGCCTGTGTTCTGTGGTCAAAGCAAGGACACAGGCAGAGTCTTAACCTTGTGTATTACTAAAGGTAAACCACTATCTTATATTGAAGATAAAATATACTTGACATTGGTCTTCAGATATATAGAGTGATAATTCAAAGATTTATTGCCATATACAAAAAAGAAAAGCGCTATGTAGGTACTAGCATCTTAACCAGTACAGCATGCATATTGCATATACATTGCTTTCCAAACGCACACGCATTTTATTGCACAATAAAATCAGTGTCCCTGCCAAACGCTTTGTTTGTGAAGCACATGCTTTAAATATAAATAAGAGCATGGAATAATCGTTGATGTGAACAGTAAAGCCTAGCTTTGCTGATGCACCATTTCTGGAGCTCACATTGCTCACGGTTAAGTAGGTAATTCGTGTATTTACACATGGAATTGGTGAAAAGTTGGTATATAACAACGACAATTGCTAATGGATGTGAGAGGAGTTTGGCAGCTCTGATAATGTGTCCTTAGAAAGACCCACAGCGCGTGCATGCAGGTGTCAGCGTGGGGGAAAAAAGAGGAACCTGTATACCTTTTTCTTTTGATCCCGCGATTGTTTCCTGCTTTTCCTCTTCTTCTCCTTCTCATCCTCAACTGCATTGATATCTATATCCCTATTCTTCTTTAGCTGGGAAGCTGCATGAGCCATTATGAAAAGCTAGCAAGATCCTTTTGAAGGTAAGTGACTAACACGGAATGAAAAAGGAAAGGATCCCTCCAAAGGTTACGGCGGGAGCAAGGAGAAAAGCTTGCGCGTTCCGTGTCACCCACTGCACACTAGCTAGGAAGAAGATGCTGTGGGTTAGCATCACCAATATGGGAGCCATCAGTTTGTAGGGAGACCACGTTAGATTCTTGCTGGATTTCTTCCTATTGCTCCATTGCTCCACCCTGAACCTGAACCAATCCTTACCATGCAACGTGACTGTGGATGCAAAAAGAAAGGCAGCCAGAGCAGAAAGGCAATATCGTGGCCACGAGCTGGAAGTACCCATGTGAGGGAATAAGCGGGGGGGGAGGGGGTCGTTTGATAATGATGCTACACGGATTAGTGCACACTGGATGGGGATGTGTCTGAATGAAATTGATTGATTTTTGTATAATATAAACAGGACATTTTCCCCTGTTCTTGTTATTTAAAAAATTGAGGGAAAAATATACTAATGCACCTCTGTAAAACCTACAAAAATGGTGCAGCTCGGCAAACTACACCGATAAACCAATAAAAGGAACCAATTTTAGAAACAGTTACCTCATTCACTCATACTATGCTCGAATCGCTAATCCGACACATGTGGTCAACTCAGTGACCACAGAGATTTTAATTTATTATGGCCTACTATTATATCAAAATGCCAATGTGGCATTGTTTTTTTTTTTTACAAAAAATAATACCCATTCCCTTTTTAATGTATTATAGCAGAATGTGAAACAATAAACCTTTTTCGAATGTTTTTTCATCAGGAAATTGATTTGTATAACACTAGGTTTTTGGTTTTGTTATATTTCAGTGTTGATAGGTGCTAGAGTAGCCAATTTTCTTCTGAATAATTCAGCTCACTTCAGTTTAGTTTATTTTTGTGCCCTCAGATGGTCTCACACACACACACACACGCACATATAAATAAAGCATCTTTTATACACTGCGATAGCAGTCAATGTCAAGAGTAGAGCCAGGACCAACAATCATGATTTGCTCATATCATATTTAAATAGATTTAAATGTTGTTGCTAGGCAAAGGCCAATGACATTTAGGGGGTGTTTCAAGGAGCAGACAAAGGTGCCAACACCAGATGGCTTTTGCATGAACGCAGATGCACAGATAGCACATGCCAAAAATATGCCTTTAAATCAAAATCAGGTTTTCAGTTAAATAAATGCACAGTAAAGAAAATATTTGGTATCCCAGTAAGTACATTCCTTGGAAAATGAAATTATTGTGCAAAAATAGTTCACTATTGCATGACGAAAAATTGAAAACTAACTTAAAAATTGAAATTACAATGGGCTTCTAAGAGACCTCTTGAATAATTTTGAATACTTGATTCTTAAAATGTCACCTGCAGATAAAACTTAGAGGGAGTATTCTTAATGCTCATGTTTCCAGTATTTTTGAAGAGGTTCTATGGGACACATCTAGCAATGCATTCCAAAGTAATAGCTGAAATCTCCACATCACACCTGAAATTTGTAATGTGGTGCCTTTGCACATTCTTATGTGGGCAGAACAGAGAGAGAGAGTTGTTAGAAAAACATCTGAAATAAAACCATATGCAAGTCAGTTCTATTTATTAGCTAGTTTAATGTTTTACATACACAAATAATGATACTAATTCTCTTTATTCTATGGTCACCTGACTTTATACTCATAACTCTTATTAGCTATTTTTACAATCACTGTACTTGGTAAGATTAGCTGTAATTAAAAACACACTCATTAGATATTTATTGGTTCATAAAAGCCAAAAAAAACATTTTTTCTATCAATGCAGGTGTTAATTGCTTTGCTTGTTATGTTATTAATAAGATTCGATAAATATGCAACATAACATTACTCACGGGAGTGTGACATCTGGTAATCTATGAAAGTATGTCAGCCAATGTGTAAGGTGTGAGTTTGGTAGGAACTAAATCAGGACTAAACCCCCTACTCCCCTAAACATACATGGAACACCCACAATATTGTTAAACTAACACTAAGCTGGTTAGCTTGTATCATTTTAGCTGTGCTCTGTCTTGTTAGTATTAAGCAATACTGGTCAGGGCCCATGTAACTAAAAGCACACAATTAACAGTGCCGCTTTGTTTCATAATATAACATGATCAGTTTTAGTAATTGATGTTTTGAAGTCTACCAACTCAGTAAATGTAAATGATAAATGTAAAATCAATGTTGTCTAGCCAATTTGGACAATTGAAGAAATCAAGCTTGCAGATACACCTGCAAGGAGTAATGTAGAATAAAAACTAAACACACGTCCCCTGCATGTCGGACAACATTTTTTGATGAACCAGCCCAGTTGGCTAATTTCAGTAGTAGCTGAAATTCTTAAGTGGCACTTTGCTGATGGGCTCTATTGAGTGAAATGGCGGCATGTTTGTGACCTGGGACTGCAAGTTTGTATTCATCATGTAGAGCTTCATAAAGAGCTTTGGTGGCTTTCTGCATGTGCGTTTGGAACACCCTTGTAACAAAGCTCTGACAATTTATATTTCTTTTTTATTGCTATAATTATCTTTCACTGATGTGAAATTTTAATGGAAATATTTGTTACATATATTTGCTCTATAAAATACTTGATATTTTATATTAGAATGAGCAAGAATATACTGGATATAGATGCATATGAAGCTTTAGTGCCCCAGTCTGACTGACCTTCAGATTGTCTTTTATCTTTTCTGTACATCTGGGGAACTGAAATAGCTCAATGTGCACAGCTGAGGTCATTTCTATAGAGGGAAAAAAGCATTATGGAAGGCTAAAGACTGTCAAACATAAAGATCTTAAAGTCATGTTTAAATATTCACTTTAACTATGATCTAGATGAGCAATGGATGTTTAAAAATTCATTCAGTCATTAAAATCATGACATTGAAAAAGTAACCATAGTAAGTTCCTAAGTTGAAGAATATAGTCAACATTATACGTTTGATTACTCTTCAATATGCTTTGAAATTAACCAATCTTGGCTCATGCTCGAAAACGTAGTTATACAAAGTAACTGCAATGATACTGGGAATAAGCAACATTTGTTTGAAATATTGCGTGTTTGGGATATTCACATGTCATATGCGCTATCCAGCTGGATTTAATATCATTGCTCTTTAAATGCTGTCAGTGACATTCAAAGAATTGCTAGGTTTGATAAACAATCTTAATGACACAGCCAAGGTTCCACAGTTGAATTTTGTCTAGATAAAGTAACACAGTGAGTATTGCCATGATAATGTTAATTTCCAAAATTACCTGATAAAACATATTTATGCAGATGGGGGCTACAGTATAAAGCCCCCTGTGTATTTTGCAGCCCATTGCCAATTATCCAAATGACTTCAGTAGGAAAGAGGGACATTAACAGTACTGTTGAGACTGGTTCAGTATACAGTGGCGTTATACATACTCTGCACAGTTTCTGTCCAGCTAAAGCATACATTTTCATTAGAAGAGGATGTCCATGGTAATAAATATGAGGGAAGATCCATACCAAAATCAGAAGCACGTATGACATAGTGTTTATTTTTTACCATTAGGGGTTTACATTTTTTTTTTTAAAGAGCTGCCATTGTATACATATGTTCCATTTATCTATTTTTTGTACCCAGTTTTCTATTCTTGGTCACAGGGGGTCCAGAGACTATGGGTGCAGGCAGGGAACATTCTAGGAGAGGTTGCTAACCAATCACAGGGCTCATTCCCACATCATTTACACCTAAACGCAATTCCATAGCTTCAACCAACCTTAACATGTTCTTGGTTGAAAACCAGAGAACAGCATACAATAACATGGGGAGATGAGGCAATCCCCACACCCATAGCCCTATGGTGGAGACTCGAACCCAGGTCCCAGAGGTGCAAGCTACTGTAACACTGCTAACCACTGTGCCACCACACCAACTCCTCCATGCTGGGTTGTGAAATAAAAACTAATGTTTTATGTAATCAAAATCAAGACACAGATACACAGAAACGGTTAAACAGCAAAATGGCCCAATTAGTTCACAATTCTCAAATACCAAAGCTAAAGATTTGCTAAATAAAGTGAATGGAATTGCAGTGGATGTAAAATAAATGCGTCATGTTGAACAAAACAGCAGCATCACTTCAGTTTTTTTTCTTTTTGTTCTTGGCTCTGTAGGATAATCAATACATATAATATATTCCATCAAATATACAGACAGGCATAAGTACATCCATAAATCTAACTACAACCCCATTTCCAAAAAATGCAAATAAACACAGAATGATTAGCAAATCATATAAACCCATATTTAACTGAAAATAGAATGAAAACGCCATATCAAATGTTGAAACTGAGAAATGTTTATTATGTTAAATATTTGCTTAATTCGGATTTTATGCCAAAAAGTTGGGAGAGTGGCACCAAAAGACTGGAAAAAGTGTGGAATGCTAAAACAAAACACCTGGTTGAATATCTCACAAACAATTAGGTTAATTGGTAACAGGTCAGTATGATAACTGGGTATAAAAAGTCTCTGTGCAGTGAAGATGGGGAGAGGTTCACCACTCTGTGAAAGACTGTGTGGGCAAGTGCAACAATTGATGAATAATGTTCCTCAATGTAATATTGCAAAGAATTTGGGAATTTCATCTACGGTACATAATGTCATTATACCATTAAAAGATTCAGTGAATCCAGAGAATTCTCTGTATGTGAGGGACAAGGCCTAAAACCAGTATTAGACAGCTGTGACCTCCGGGTTTCAGGTGGCACTGCATTAAAAACAAACACCATTCTATACTGGAAATCACTGCATGAGCTCAGGAACACTTCGAAACCCATTGTCTGTGAACACAGTTCGTTGCTGCATGCAGAAATGTAGGATGAAACTCTACCATGCCAAGAGGAAACCATATCTATACATCTGCTGACTTCTGCGGGGCGGAGCCATTGGCATCGTTAGGCTATAGCCCCAAGTATTTTAAGCCTAGCCTGGAGTATTTTAAGCCTAGCCCCGAGTATTTTACCCCCAATGCAAATCTTTTTTTTTTTAAAAAAGAAAAAAGTTAAGCCACAGGTAAACTTGAGTTAACCCCTGATTTTTTCAATACAGAGAAACTCCCCTGAGCTGAGCTCATTTAAGATGGACTGAGGCAAAATGGAGAACTGTCTTGTGGTCTGACAAATCAGAATTTCAAATTCTGTTTGGAAATAATGTACGTTGTGCCCTCCGGGCTAAAGATGAGAGGCACCATCCAGTGTGTTATCAGCGGAGAGTTCAAAAGCCAGCATCCGTGATGGTATGGGGGTGCATCGGGGCCCGCAGCACAAATGGAAAGGCACCATTTGCTGAATGATAAACACAGGTTTTGGAGCAACATGTGCTGCCATCAGGACAGTGTCATTTTCAGAGAAGGCCTTGTATATTTCAGCAAGACAATGGCAAACTGCATTCTGTGCATATTACCTCAGCATAGCTCCGTAATAGAATAGTCCAGAGGCTAGACTCTCTCACCGGCAGTCCAGACCTGTCACCCATCGAAAACATTCAGCACATCATGAAATGAAAAATACAGCAAAGGAGACCCCAAACCTGAACAGCCAGAATCCTATATCAGGCAAGAATGGGACATCATTTCACTTTCAAAACACCAGCACCTGGTCTCCTCAGTTCACAAACATTTACAGAATGCTGTTAAAGGAAGAGGAGATGCAGCACAGTGATAAACATGCCCCAACTTTTCTGAAACATGATACTGGCATCAAATTCAAATTGAGCCTTAATTTGTCATAAAACGAAGTTTCTCAGTTTCAACATTTGATATGCTGTCTTTATTCTGTTTTCAATTCAATATGGCTTCATATGATTTGGGAACCATTCTATTTTCATTTACATTTCACACAGCTTCCCAATATTTTTGGAAACGGGGTTTGTACTACTTATCTTTGATTGGGTCATGGGGCCTAGAGCCTGTCTCAGGCAGAACAGGCCACCAGGCAGAGGTACGCTGGTGTCTCTGGATGGAACACCAATTCATCACAGGGCACACCTACACAGTCACGCACGCTACATACAATTTAGAGACAGCAATTAGTCAAACTGCATGACTTAGGACTGTAGCAAGACATTAGACTATCTAGAGGAATCTTGTACATCACAGGGTGAACAGGGACACTACAAACATACTCAGAACACAAGGCAGGATTTGAATCCCTAACTAGTATGCTTTTCTACTTCAAAATGATGCTGTCGTAGGTTAATTTTATTTTGACATTTTGGCTAATGTACCCCTGCTATAAGCACAAATTCACTCAAACATCCATTTTCTAGGGGATTATATATATGCATTAAATGTCTGTCTTCGTGAAGATGCATGACTCTTTAAAACAAACTTCAGCAGCACTGAGGGAAAGAATCATTTGCACTATGTTAAAAAATATATTTCAGAAAATGAAATTCTGATTCAGTATCCTATCATTTCTTTAGAAGATGAGTATTTCAACTAAATTTAATCCATAACTTGTTGTATCATTATAAATACAACATTTATAGGTGTATTAAAAGCTGTGTTGTTATTGGATCACCTTGACTTCTGAGAAGAGCCACAATTCATCATGCAAACATGAAAAACTTTTTTTTTTCCAGAGAGATGGTGAGATTACATTCAACCTGTGCTATGCCTAAGTAGGTCATTATGAGAAAAGATTTCTCAAAAATAGAAACAGAAGGTGGCAGTTTTTATTGGTGTTACATGAAATTAGCCACAGAATGAATTGTGGTGCTAGTTTTGCCATTAACTGGCAGAATCAGTGAATGACCTAACTGGAAAACAACAGCAATATGTTTTTTCACGATATCAAAGCATCTACAGCCATCCCTTTGAAAACATAACCGAAATTAACACAGCATAGTAAGAAGGTATAAACGAAACAAAAAAAAAACCTTTCAATTTGTGAATTTTTTGGCAAAAAGCAACTGAAATCCTGAGGCGATAATGTGAAAACAGCGAAAAAATAAAATGTGTGATGCATTGTTATTTTGTGTGATTGAGGTGTTCAGTATAAAACTATGTACTTCCACAGAAAAATGGTAAAAAAATAAAAAGAGGAAAATGATCAAATTTACAAATTTATGGACTCTCAGATCACAAATGCGTGACATCACATACGAACACTAGAGGGCACTGTGGTGCTAAAAACTAGTCACCTTATGTAATACGTACATGAAAAAATAAAGTATTACATGATATAATTGTGCGACCCACGTAACACCAACGTATACATACAAACTTTTTCATGGATCCTAGGACAAGTATTTGTACTTAGGCTGATGTCCAGATACAGTGTGAGTATTTGCATACAGGCACTTGTCACTGATGCCTCTTCAAATTAAGCACAATTGTTCATACATTAAATGCCTAATTTCTTCAAAATTACTAATTTTTATTTTTTATATCACTGTACTGTCAATTTGACAAACATCCATCCATCTTCCAGTTCCTTATCCCAGGAAACATGGGGCGAGAGGCTGAGGAACCCCTTGGATGGGATAGGATGTTCATATTGGTTTGTGTAATAAGCATTCCATAGATTTTTCAGATTTATATTTGGTTTTCTCGTAATAATTCTTGTAGGGTGTTTGTGGCAGCCGGTTTTTCAGACGACATCGTACGATACACAGAAATGGTCTGATTTCTAATTCCAACACATTACTGCACATATACTGTATGTATGTCGCAAGGTTTGGTGGAATAAAGCAGGTTGGGGTGCCTGGTTGATGAGAAATAGGCTAATAGGGAAGATCACGTGTCTACATATTGTCATGGGCTATTGGCTGTGAGGGTCACATGGATGAACAACTTCAATAGTCTGTGTTATTATACAAATGACTGGTTAACTAGAGGCAGTCTCTACGAAGTAAAAAAAAATCAGAAGAAGGAAAACTAGACTATTACCCTGAATTATACCTACAATGTAAAATTAATATGTATTTTCCACATTAATTAATATTGGAACATTTTTTTCTATGTGCAGAAGAGATTCCAGTCCTTCATAGGGCATACAAACACTCTCACACGCTAAGGCCAATTTAAGGATGATAATTATCCTAACGGCTTTTTGATTGCAGGATAACTGAGTACCTGGGGGAAGCCAGTGCAGATACAGAGAAAATATTAAAACTCAGCATATGCAGAGCTGGTGGTGGAGTTGGACCCTGATAGCATGAGACTGTAGGGCTGGCTACCCACTGAACAATCAGGCCTAGATTAAAAGAAATTCTCCTGAAATTAGACTCCATCTGTCTTGGGCGGTAATGAGCCTGAAGGGAATGATGAGCCCCCAGGAATCAGAGAGCACCAGGAAGGGGAACAACCTGGATGGAATGTAAGTGCCTCAAAGACAAGGGTGTAAATTCAGGTATGGATGGTAGGGACATGTCCCTATACCAATACTGTGGGAGCAGCGTGTGTTTAGGGGGGGTGGGGAGTCCGGGGGCTGATTTTCTCCCTACTAATGCTAAACCAAACCTACTCCCTCGGTCACACTCCCTCCACAACAAGTATTACATGCATTTTATACTTCAACCATATTTAATATGAATTTTTACAGAAGGATACCAGGAAAACTGCACAGCCCAAAGGGAATATGTGAAATTTACATAAAATGTGCTGGGAATGTGTGAGGTAACAGTGAAGGCAATTAGCAACAATACCACTTCGGAACTGATATCTCCACAGTGTTAAAAGTGAAAGTTCCCACTAATTCCACATATGTGCTACCCATGATATAATTAACCTTTGCAGGTTTCTGCTATTCCCATTTATTTTTTGTCAGTTATATATTTTTCTAGGAAAAGATAATGAGCTTTCTTCCTCCCAAGTTAAGGCCATAAGGTGCCTCTGCTTTCAAACGTTAATGAATTACTGATGTCTTATGCTGCTGCTTTTGAAAAAGGTATATAAATCAACAGCAATTGGTCATTTCTCTTAGCAATATCAGGAAGAACGGCATTTCGATCTATAGACAATTATAGTAATTTCTTGAGATAGTAAGTGCTTTATTTTTGTTTCTCTATAATCAGAATCCCCGACTAGTAACCAAAGATGTTTTTATCTAAGTAGAATTTTTAACCAAGGAGGATTTTAATTCCACCAATTTTCACAGACTTTAATTCCTGCCTCTTTTTTTTTTCCTGTATGCCATTCTATCGCTATTTATTTACTTATTTTCAGCTGACATGTCTGCCGGTTCCTTTACAGATTTTGTGCTTACTGTGGTATTTCTAGCTGTTGTGACAAAATAGTGCTTTGGGAATACACCACACAACAGCAACAGCACCATGCAGTCAGAAGGCGAACGTGATTTCCTCACGGCTGGCTCTGAAGATCGCCACATGTGGCTGGCAGCTGCTAATTGTCTCAACCAGAGGGGTGGGTCTGCCTTCCTCAGTCCAGCTTAAAGCCCGCGCTTGGAAGAAGGTCAAGAAGAAGGTTAAGCCTGTTGCTTATGCTCTTTCCGCCCTCCAAAATAGACAGCTTGAAAGATGGCTTCCCTGAGGGGACTGCCGCTTCTGGACCAACCCATCTGTCCTGCACTAACGATGCCCGCTTGTTTGGGAGAAGAGGTGTTTTCTCCAGAATGGACAACCACAGGCCCTTTGTTGCCACAACCTGTGTATATTTCCCTGTATTCTGTAATTCTTGTTTCCCCTGTCTCCTCTCCCACTGCACTGGTGGAGAATGCTGGCAGGAGATGACACTGACACCGGCATGTGGGACCTCGCTTGTGAACTGGGACTAGAGGGAAGCCCTGAGTGTCGACATCCTAAAGGTTTCTCCAGATGTTAGAGGGAATAGGAGATCAGACTTGATGCAATTTCTCTGCATCTTCAATATACAACTACTCTGGAAAAAGAAGAAATCAGGTATCTTGACCTGCGACTGACTTTTTGCTGATTGAGTTGACGGCTGCGGATGACGCTGAGGCATGCCTCACCGTGATTGGGCAGACCGCGGGATGGGGCTCACTTCCTGGCTCCATAACTAATGATGGATGAACAGGCTGCCTACCACTCCACAGCCAGTAGCTGAAGAGCTGGCAGCCACACCTACATCTGCCAGCTCATACAATCCACCCAGTGCTGGCCCCGTTCGGACAACACAAGTAGCAGCAGGTCTAACAATCTCCATCAAGGTGGCCAATGCCAGTGCTTGAGCCATCACTGCCCTCAAGCTCTTAAAAGATAATGGAATTGACAAACTGGCCGTCACCCTTCCCAGAAGAAGACCTTTGAGGGTCCTGGAACAACCTTTCTCCTTTGGGATAAGCCCATGCCCATTGCCTTGAGGTGGGGTCCAGCCCTGAAAACTGGCTAGCATACTGTAGCATTTACCATCACAAATCTATTCACCCAGTTTCCTGCATGGTGTGCGTCCAAGGTCATTTGGTGTTGGCTATGCTGGATTCCAGAAACAGTATCACTAGCCTGGTCCTCCTGCCTTCTGGGGGGTTCCTACAACATGCTCTCTGTCCCTCACCTGTGTATGTGGAGATTTGAGAACCATCCCAGCCACCACAGTGTCCATTGTGGATCTAGGGAGGGAATAACCTGCCATGGACAAGATTGTTCCCAACCTACTAGTACCCTTACAACTGGGGTGGGACTGGACCAGCATTAAGACCTCCAGTCATGCATCCCAGAAATTCTGCAACACGGATCAATGCCCACGGCATTAGTGTCACCTACAGTGAACACCCACCACTCCATGGCAGCTGGTGGTCCTGGTGCAAGGGGGTGAAACTCCTTCTGGTGCAAATAATTTATTCTGACCTTTTCCAGGAGGTGACATGGGCGGGGTCCGTCAACAATGATGGAAAGATCGTAGTAACACACTGCTTCCTGGAGGTTGAGAGGTGAGCAGAGAATACCTGGCTGCCTCCCAAACAGGCTTTCCAGAGCTGTGGAGGGCTACTTCTTTGCTGTTACTGCAGAGCCAGATGGACATGATCATGGAGGTGGGTCACGCCCATCCCATGGCTGGGGAACTAGGAGTTTGAAATACTGAAGCATCCTCTTGGTGTTGCTTAGCTACCCTATGTCTCGCATGAATGAAGTAGTGGAGTATTTAGGCAAGGACTACTTCTATCCACAACAGAAGTCACTGACAGTACTGCGGAGTACTGAACTCCATCCATCCAACAGGCAGGACTCGCAGCCAACCCTCCCCAGTGCCAACTAGGGCTTACTCAGGTCCGCTGACTAGGGCTCCAATCACAAAAAGGACGGTCAAGGTCATCTGGACTTTCCCTCACCCTGAACTGTAAAGTCGGTATCGGTCTTCCAGGTAAAGGTCGGGTAATCATTGTTTTGTTACCCACCAGTGAACTGGTCCTCCAGGATGTAGGCATCTATATGGATCTATACACGACAGTCATGCTTGCATAACAACGTCTTGTCAATGATGGACTGCATATACGACGGTGGTCCTTTAAGATTATATTGTAATGGAGCTGAAAAATTCCTTTCGCCTAGCCTTGTCATAGCCGTCATAATACTCACGCGTTTGTGGTGATGCTGGTGTAAACAAACCTACTCCGATGCCAGACAAATAAAAGTATAGTACATATAATTATGTACAGTACATAGTACTTGATAACGATAAATTATGTTACTGGTTTATTTGTATTTACTATACTGTACTTTTAACAATGTAGTCCATATCATATAGCCTAGGTATGTAGTGGGCTATTCCGTGTAGGTTTCTGTAAGTACACTGTATGATGTCTGCACAAGGACCAAATCACCCAACACCACATTTCTAAGAAAGTATCCCTGTTGGAAATGATGCATTACTGTATATAAAAATAGATACCTTCGAACTATAAACATACTTTGATGTTCATAATATATTTAAATCCAGTCTGGCTTTCATTTAAGGGTGAGGAACAGTTTTTCATGGAAAGGGGAGTTTACAGATATGCAAAATCAACATGGCGTGCAATAAAATGGAATCAAGGAATGCAGTAAACGGGAAGCATCACGCAGATGTCAGTGAATTTGCTTTGCCTGCCTCTGTAAGGTCAGTCCCAGCCTCTATGGGGATTCAGCCATGGATCTCCTAGGCAACTAACATGAGAGCAGAAAATAGAGCATTACACACTCCGTGCTGCTAGATCCTCCGTTTTAGATGTGACGGGTGAACTTCCCTCGCTTCAATCCCTGTGCTATTATAATTATACAATATAATTATATCTTTTTAATGTAAATTTCTTTTGGATTGTGAATTTAGATGCTGCTGGCCAAGTAGCAGTAATGTGCTATTTAAAAAATATATTGTCAGTTCATCCTACATAACTGACACAGACCAAAGGACAGGTATGTGAAATACAGTTCCAGACATTTGGAATAAATCTTTGTTTGTCAATGTAGAGAGATATATAATATAAAGAAAATAAAATAATCAATTTATAAATTTTATTAATTAAAACATTCCTTAAATGTAAAACTGAGTCTCTCTTAGCAGACAACATACTGGAATGTATTTCTGGCTGATATGGGTTATTGTGAAATGGTGTGTGAACTCTCAAATGCAGAGGTGGAGATTTCAGGTCCAGAGAGTACAAATCCAAACTAAGGTTTTGTTTCAACCAACCAGTTGAGTACTCTGTGACTGTGACTCTTTATACTCAACTGCTAGGTTGAAACAAAATCTTGGTCTGGATTTGTACTATCTGGACCTGAAATCTCCACCTCTGCTTAAATGTGTTGTGAGTATTTCCCATAGCAGCTAGTTTATGTTAATGAGTATCTATGCATTGCAATATATTCACACTTCCGGAGCTTCTCAGACTACAGCCCAGCTTTACAGCTTGGGTGCAAAAATCACAATAAAAGTGTTTACCTTTGCATTTACCTTCGAAAATGTCTACTTTACTAACCTTCATGCTCTCCCAGTTTATTATAAACATATTCAGCAATGTGGTAATGGGGTTCTCTGCATTTTCTGGTTCAGTAACAACTTATCAATTCCCCTGGTAGGATAGTAGTGTTTGTCTGTGCTATTCCATTACCAGGCTGACAGTGTAAGTAAAGGAACTTCATATATCATGCATTCATTTATCATATGAAAGGTACTTACAAAATAAAGCTTATCATACTAATATTCAATGACTGCGCAACAGCATGACCTTCAGATTGTTTTCAAACTTTTTGAAGAAGGTCACCTTTTGAAAGAAATGCTATCTCCTGTTTCTCAGGCGTGTGAATGTGATGTATTTGTATGCAAGAATTCTTAATTTTCAGGCAGAAGTGTAAAGTATAAAATGTTCTTCGACGTATGTATATGGAAAAAAAAGCTAAGAACATTTACCTTTTGTAAATGCTGTGTGCGCTAACCTTGTGTTTGGTTATTAATATTTTTAATGAAAGTATACTACTAATGAAGTAACTAAACCAGCAAAAAACATATCTTGTAAACTGAGTATTATCAAATTAGGGGGTGGCATGTTGGCTCAGTGGGTAGTATTGTTGTCTCACACTTCCAGCATTTGAATCTCCTCCTAGTTTAGCCCCTTCTGCATGTCTGCTCTTGGCTCCTTCTTCCACGGCTTACTCTGCACCTGGGTCTAGCCCCGCACAGCTCGTCTGTGTTTACAAGCACTCCATGACTAAGTCCTGGTAGCCGACAGGGAGTATGGCAGCGGAAGAACTCATTAACAGAAAAAGCAATGTTCAGAGTACCTCATGCCAGGCCAGGAAAATAATTGTTTTCGGTTTTCTTCAGTAATTTTTCCTGCCCTATAAGCAAACAAAACAGAGGAAGACAAACTAAAAGAAAAAGAACACGTCAACTTCATCTCTGTACCCATAGAATTACAATATTTACAATAAATGGTCCAAGCAATAGAATGTTCCAGCACATACTAGGCAGTAATACCAAAGCTTCTACAGACTATTTTAGAGACAAAGGATTTACTGAATTTCATAGAGTGTGGCAGATTTCAGTCTTTCTCTGAAAAGGCTTTATTGTTACATCATAGCTCTGACACACATTAGCATTACCTCTATTTACTTTTTGTCCACAGCAATGTACAAGCGAGGATCTGAGAGCAGGTCAGATAGTCCCTGAAGTGACTGGGGTTAGAGGCCTTGTTCAGAGGTCCAGCAGTGCCACCACTTCCACCTTCCAATCTCAGGCATAGAGCCACACTCTGCCCCAGTACTGAGATTATATCAATATCCATCTTTTACTGAACTGGGAGGGACACTATATTACAGAAGGAGTCAAATAGAATACTGGAAAATTCCAAATACTGGAAATGCCAGTAACTGATTACCAAATTGGGGTCAGCTGATATCCACAGCTTGTCCTGGGAGGTGTAGTGCCTAGCAGAGTACATCCATCTCATTCTGTTATCTACAGTCACATGCATACATATTCACAATGCATATATGTCTGTTTACGGTATTTGAATATAAATAACTTTTAGAAACCATATACTGTATGTATACAGCCAAACTTATAAATCAATCCATGCAGTTCCATGTTAAATCCTACCTATGAATTCACTGTGTTGAACTCACCTGTTCCACACAAGGCATGGAACTTCATATGTAAGATCTATTAACCTCAATGATTAAAATTAGGTTGATAAGACTTTTGGAAGACATTGTACTGTGGTTGCATTCGTTTCCATCTCTCTTGCAGGGATAAAGCTTTTACTGTGTGTTGCATCTTCTTCTGCTAAAGCATGGATTACTGTAGACTGGCATTTCTGGTGCAGTGCATATTTTTATGTTCGTTGTGAAAACCAATAAAAAATTCTGTCTGCATGATTATCTATTAATTTTAAAGAGGTATAATGACTCATTTTCCCAGATGGTTACTCTGATGGCTGTAACATCTAGTTCATTTAAAGATGAATAGCTGTGAGAAAGAGAATGAATCCTCCAACACAGCATTAACACTGTTCTTTTGAGTAACAGTACTTCCTGTGTGCACACGATTCCTTAAGGGACTCTGGGCTCCTCCGGAAATCCTTTCTTTCCTTTGTTCCCAGCAGATGACATAACGCATGAAATATGCAAATTAAAATTCTTCAAAATATATCGACAAATATGACACAGTGGCTATAAAATTAGTCTCTTTTAACAATGCACACATTTTATTGGGGCCAACATCCATTCTGATTCTCTTCTTTGCATTTTTTATTGGATCACTATTTGAAATATTAAAAAGGGGAGAAAAGAATGCAGACCTTACTGCAAAATCTGGAGTTTGTGTTAATTAACAAACCATAGGTTTTAGCATGATTGTTATAAGTAAGATGTACAGTATGCACGGCTATAGACATCTAAATGCAACATCAGTTGCGCATTCCTTTTTTATTCAAGAGTTAATTAAATGCGTCTTATCGGCAATGTGCAAATAGTGCAATTAAATTCCCAATTCCTTAGTCAAAGCAGTAAGTGAAGGCGAGAATTCCTTCGGTAGGTAGAAAGGCCCGCAATAAATCATGAGGTACTCAATATTTACTGAAAAAGACTCAGCAAGGTTCTTAGTGTCCAAACGCAATGGGCTGTTAATCAATTTTTAGGTTCAGCAAAGTTTCGGTATAGGCTAAAGCACAATAATCCCTCATCTCTTGCTGAGAATTAATCTAGTAGTCCAGGTCATTTTTCACCTTATCCAGCTACTGTACATTTGCCACTAAAATAGATGGCAGTGCAGGGTAGAATGGATGCTGCTGCATTCTCACCAGTTTTTTTTTTACTTTTCATTACCCTCCACCTCCTATGCTCAGACCTGGAGCTGGTACCTGGTTTTAATTAACAAAGATTTGAATTAGGAACTTGGTGCTTAGAAGGTCGTTATCAGTGTATTCTAGCTGGTATGGCAGTGTTTGTCTATCATATCTCATAGTGGCTGTGCAGAGTTCCAATAAAGAAAACAAGTCATGAAATCGTAAAAACTGAGTGTGGGCTGGTTACAAATTGTCACAATCTTGCTGGTGCCAAAAGTAGCTCGTAATTTATGCTTATACTCCAAGGTAAACGTCGGCAAGACTGTGTCAGTGTTAAGGTGTGAGTCAGTGATGGATGACATCAGGCTTCCTGTAAGATCATGGGGTGTCTATGTCTTCCAAGGGAGGTTGGAACCAAGTGATCCGGTTTCATGGGCTTTTTAATGTGGTGTCAGTGTTGTGCATTAGTCTGTAGTCTCACGTACCCGTGACAGTAATAACATCAACGTTGGTCGCTCAGCATCAGTCCGCTATGCAACCAGCAGCACAGTCAAAATAATCTGGGAATATAGGGATAAATATCCTACATTGCATATTGGGATTGTCAGAGGGGCTGTTCTTTAACTGTGTAAATAATTATAGTGCATGGAAAATACAGGGTGGTGCTCCTCAAACTGGTCCTCAGGGACCCCCCGACAATCCATGGTCCCAGGGGGGAGCCAAGCTGTGGACTATCTGGGGGCCCCCGAGGACTGAGTTGAGAAACAATAGTATAGGGAAGCATTAAAAATCTGTACAAAGACCTGAAAAATTACTGCAATCTGCACTCCATATGTAGATAATCATGTATCAAATATTGAACAGTGCTTCATGTGTATCCTGAGCAAATACATCCAGCCTCATTGTCTTGAATGATGAATCCTGGTCCCATGCAGGCTGAAAGTGGTGGTATGATAATGCGGGGGTGTGATTCCACTGGACACATTGGACTCCTTCATATCACAGGAAATCCGAACATTATTGCCAATCAGGTGGGTTGCAGCAGTGCATTGATCTGCAAATGGATTTTTTCAGTAGAATAATCCCTTGAGCCTGAGGCTAAGACCATCCACAAACATGACAATAAATTCACATTGTATATATTGACTTGTCCAGTAATGAGATCTCAATCCAAATGATCGTCGGGGCGAAGACATGGAATGGGTTGTGTGAAGTAGATCTGCACTACTGTCCATTTCAACAAAACTGTCAGTAGCACTAGAATTGGCTTGGGCCAACATCCCTGTGGAACTCTTCTGTGTTCTTGCCCTAATGATTTGAGGTGGTTCTGAGGGCAAAGGAAGATGCAATGCCGTATTAAGAGTAGAAATGTAGTACAAAAACTCTGAGAAATTAGAATCACAACGGCACAAAATACTCAAGGTTTCTTCAGGGTTGCAGGTTTACATGAAGGTGAACAAAATAACAAAGGCACAACATGAAAAGGGACAATAACTTTGAAATAACTAAATTATAATTACAAATTCAGCTACAAAAGGTGAGTCATGTTAGGTTGAATGCCAATTAGCAGCATGTGCCAGCTATAAAAAACGGTCTGACAATTTGCATTTTGTATTCTGAAGCAGTACAAGGCAACTAGCAGACTCAGGGATCAAATTGCAGGTGCATTGGTCACAATATGTCATGGGGCACAATCACAATAACAATAAAAAAATATATTACGCTGGGAAAGAGAAGCAACGGTCTAAAATCAAAGCTCACTGAAAGTGATAGACGAATGCTTAACAGGACAGTTGCTTTACACCATTAATGTACAGTCTCAGAAATTATCACAGAAATTCAGCTGAATTTGGCAGAGATGGAAAGTTTGGGTTCAGAAAGTACAAATTCAGACCAAGATTTCACTTCAACCAAGCAGCTGAGTACTCTGTGAACATGATTCTTTATGCTCAACTGGTTAGGTGAAACAAAATCTTGGACTGGATTTGTATTTCCTAAACCTGAACTTTCTACGTCTGGAATTTAAAGAGTCAAATGGCGTCTTTAATCCACAATGTTGTTTTCAGTCAAATGATGCCTTCAACTCACCATTAAACACGCAGTTATGAGTTATAAGCAAAGGACATGGTCGCTCAGTGTGTAGTGCTCTTGTCTTACATTTCCAGAACTGGAGGTTGAATTCTTCCCTCTGCTCCGTGTGTAGGTAGTTTGCGTATTTACTTCCACAGTCCAAAGACATACAATTAGGTGAACTGGTGTCTCTAAACTGCCCACAGTGTATGAATGTGTTTATGTATGCGTCCCGCAATGAATTGTTATTCTGTCCAGGAAATGCCAGAGCCTTGTGCTCCATACTGCCTGGGATAGGCTCCAGGCCGTGACCAAGATAAATGGTTTGAAGATGGAAAGATGGATGACATGGGCAACTATCTTGAGGGAGTCGGTTCCAATGATTGCTCTGCGAGTTTGTATAACGGTCAAGAAATCTGAAGTAATTTCACAGGGCCGTGGGGAAACATCATGCTGTAAACATTGTTCCCTTATCGTGTTTCCATATTCAAAGATAATAATGCCCCATTTACACAGCTAAACAAATTTAAGAGTGAACACCAAGATTAAATCAAATAATGTCTGTGGCAGTGTTTCTCAAACTGGTCCTCCCAGATCCATGCCAGTCAGTCCACATTTTTGTTCCCTCCCAGTTGGCAACATTTTCTGAGGCTCTCTTAGGTTACATAACAAAAGTATTGTGCTTTAGTCTATCAGAGCCTCCTTTGGGATTCCAGCAGGGGAACAAAAATGGAAGAGGGCTTTAGAGATATTTGTAATTGTAATATTTCACGGAGGTGTTGCATCCAGTTAGGGTAGTGCTTAGTCAACATGACATGAAGTTAGGTTCCCATGCATTATGTGAAAATAGTTGGGTGGGATACATTGTAATTCTTTTTAGTAATTCTCTATAAATGGACACAGTGGAGTACTTGGAATCACTGTAGCATTAACTGATTGACATTCCTAACAATTTCTACGCTACTGATGACTGAAATGTCCAGTGAAATCAAACCATTAGCAGTTGTAGCTATAGGGAGATTAGGGCAGACAGCCAAATGGTTTTCCACTAATGTGACCACTGCAGTCAGGGATCAGAGCTGGTGGCACTGCAGCAATTCCAACATATGATTTCTTCCATTTACTCGGGCCCACTGAAGGGCTGATAGGCTCTTCTGCTCTAAATTCACTCTCCTCAGCAGGAGCGGCTGGGATGCCAGCGGCTGCAGAGCCCAGTCGATGAGTGACTATTTACTGGCAGGATCCACTGAACCTGATCTCCAGAAATGCTTCTGTGCTGTTGCCCGGCGCGATCTTGAGTGGTGTAGAGGGAGAAGACTTAAAGGACAAACCTATCAGCTCCAGAATGATTTTTTCAGGTAAGCAATGCCTGTTGCTGTCCCTTCTGCAAATCAATGAGAGGCTAGATGGTGATTCTCAGTGGTGAACGTTCCATAATTTTCAACATAACATAAAACTGACAGAATTATACAAATTATTGTACTCTATTAAATAATATGTATTTGTGTGTGCATGTGTATATGTATATAGGTATGTATGGATGTGTGTACACAACAAATGGTGTACTTAAAAATCAATCTATATTAAAAAGTCTTGTAAATGAATGCATAAAAATGTATATGTTTTATATCACTAGTGCATGCACATGGGTGTAATGTGAATTTTGTTGAGCGGAGGCATTTATATGCACATAATTTACCATGCTCTGTGTTGTGTAGTCTGTTGATCAATGCCCTCCAAATGAGATTATCGTGTACTCAAAACCACTGACACCAACATTCTTTATGCAGCAACTTTATCTACCTATCCATCCATCCATCCATCCATCCATCCATCCATCACCCGCTCATACTAAGCATGATTGTTGAGGGGCCTGGAGCCTCTAGCAGACAGCAGGGTGCCCAAGGCAGAGGAACACCAGGGATTCTAATTCAGATAGGCCATTTCACCTGACTGCATGTTTTTTCTTTGCACTATGGAAGAAAACCAGATTCCCCAGATGATACCGGTGCAATGTGGGGAAAATGTGCAAAATCCACAGGCAGAGAGCAGGAGGAGGATTCAAACACCCAGTCCGAGACGTGTGGGCCCACTGTACCCTCCAGTGAGTCACTGTTCCAGCCTGCCTAGTAAGATATACAGCATTTAAATAAATATTCAACCAAAAATCAACCTGAATATAAGTATCAGAAGGGGGGCATCAAGTAGTTATAAATATGTGTGTGTGTGTGTGTGTGTGTGTATATATATATATATATATATATATATATATTCTAATACCGAATGACATTAATGGGGTATAATCTATAATCTAATGATTTCCCTCCACCTTTTTTGCTACATAGTTCTGCTCCACCCACAAAATTTCAGTTCACCAAAAATCTACATAATGGTACTGAATTGGGGGAAAAAAATCATATTATTTTTCATCTCCATAGATTGCATTATGATCATACAGAAGAATCTACCAGCATATTGAAATATTGATTTAAAAGTTGGCATATTCTTTCAATATTATGGTCATTTTTATTACAATAGAAGTCAACAACAAACAAATGCAGTGAAATGCAGTCCTCCATTAAGCATTGATATGGAAAATGGATGGATGGATGGATGGATGGATAGATGGATGGATGGATGGATGGATATCATTTGCTGCAGACAGACAGACCTCCCTATGTATTTGATGGCATCAAGGATGAGCATAATTAGCAACAGGTTGGAGTAACGTAATCTATCCTCTCCCTCACTGACCACATTTAATCTGATATTGTCAACACTCTCCTTCGCTTACTGATGCTGAACAAAACAACGCTTACTAGCTTCCAACCCGAGTGGCCTGTCAGGGTTCACCAATAACACCAAGGCTGAATAGCAGCAACCAGCAAGCTATGGACTTGTGCCATATACAAGGAGCCTCTCACTGAGACATCCTCATCATCAAAATCTAAGTATGTGTAATAAATGGTCCCAGAGTCACACAGGTTTACCTCAAATGCAGCTCCAAATCTGTATCATGGTGTCTCTCACCATTTCCAAACCAGTCGGTCAGACACACAAAACACATACTCAATAATCACAGAATTAGTTCAATGCCCATCTAACACTCTGTATAACCACTATAAACCTACTTCAATGCTGACATGCGTCAAATGTGTCCAAATATGAGGGACACAGGCATTGGACACCATCTACCAGGAAGTCTGAGGAGGGGCTCAATCTATATGCTTAGTTCAGCTGGAGAAAATCAAATGTGTGGAGCAAACACACCCATCAGGCTCAGATCTATAGAACAATGGACAGTGTGCTGTTTTTGGTGAAAAAGTAAGACATAGATCAATAAATCAACAAATAATTTCTGCATTCGTCAGAAGCATCTCTTTATCCTACCATAGCAACCAATTCCCAAAAGCCAGGGCTTGGATTGGTCTTCTTACCTTTTTTCCTTTCTTCTTGCGATGAGCCGGCTTTCCGGCGCTTTTATCCTTGGCATCCTCACTCATTATGGGAACAACTCGCTTTAATTCTTTTTTCCAGCATTAAGATTCTTGCATTAGGTTAGGATGAGGAAGGAAAGTCCATAAAGACAGTATCCAGAGAGAATGTCTGGGAGGCTGATGCTCTCTGTCACTCAGCGTCACTTGGATAGATCTCTGTGACTTGGCTCCCAAACGCACAAACAAGGGTGGGGAACAGGAGGGAAAAAAGTGGAACCAAAGAAGCGTATATTCCTGGAGGTCCGGCGGCGCGCAGGGGGAGTGGAGCGGACCTCAGCACCTCTGGTCCTCTGGGGGTTCTCACAGTTTTGCTGATGCCAAAGGGGAGTCTCGCTTCTTTAGTCACAGAGAGGGAGAGGCAGAGTGAGAGAGAGGGTGTGTGTGTGAGAGAGAGGGAGAGAGAGGGTGTGTGTGTGAGAGAGAGGGAGAGAGAGAGGGAGAGAGAGCGAGAGAGAGAGAGAGAGAGAGAGAGAGAGAGAGAGAGAGACTGGAATTAACAGCTACTGCTTTAAAACCAAGTAAATAAGCAAAATGCAATTAAAACAGAAATTTAAATGATGCACCAAGCCCAAGCAGAAAAGGAATCCTTGTTTTTTAGATCCTGAGCCCTCATCTTGTAATTGCAAAAATGAAAAATAAATAAAATAAAAAACACTATATCATGGGTAGAGACTGTTGACTGATGGCACGGCTGGGGAAGCCAAGGCTGCAGTAGCTGCTGCTTTTTTGCAGTGTTTCTTCAGTGTTTTTTGCAGTGTTTCTTCACTGTTTTTTGCAGTGTTTCTTCAGTGTTTTTTGCAGTGTTTCTTCACTGTTTTTTTGCAGTGTTTCTTCCTCCTTTCACGCACAGACTGTTATTCTCTGAAGCATTTCAGCAGCACATGATTTCTCACCGAAAAAAACAATAGCAGCTTCGGTGCCAGCAGCCAGACAGCAGCCATCGCCAGGCAACAGCACCATTCCTGGTGCCTGTACTGCAGAGACAAGATGGTGAGACGGACAGACAAGCAGAGGACCATTTACATGGCAAGACAATCATTTTAAACTAATCTAATTGATTTAATTGATGCTCAACTTAAATGTTTAAAATAAACAAGACTATTTAAGGTTAATAATGAATCCTGGGTGAAATTAAACCATTGATTATTTTTTTGAAGAATTACCACTAAAACTGGTCCATTGAAGAACAATTATGTCCCTATTGATGACAACACTGAATGTTACTGGCATAGTTTTTAGTATGTTGTTTAATACCGGCTTAAAATATTTTATTTTCTTTTTACATTCAAAATATCGTGATAGCATTTGCATGATTAAATATACTATTAGAATTGATATACTGTTAAATAGTCACTTAATTCTGAGTTATAGTTTAAGTATTTACATTTAAAACTGGTTTTTGCTTTTTATTTAAACTCAGACGGGAGAAAACCGTAGTCAGTAACTGTGGCATGTCCACAACAAAGCCAACCTGAAAGTAAAACATAACAGATGGCATTCAACATAGCAAAATATAAAATTGCATCAATCGTGATAGATAATAGCGGTTGAAAGGGAACACCCTCTCACAAATCGATAATTTCAATGAACTTGCTCACCATACAGCCCTCTAGTGGACAAGGGAGAACCTGTCAAAGCAGGACATGTTTCTTCTATTATTCAACATCTAGAACATTCTGCATTTAATAGGGAAAAATATTGTAAAGAACAGCAAGTGATTCACAATTTGGATTTGTGCCAGACGTCAGGAAGAGAAAAATATATATGAAGTTTGGCTTGGTCTAAGGGAATCGTGTTTTAATCCAATCTCACAAATGAAGAATATTTATGTAGGGTGGCATGGTGCCTTCACGCCTCCTGGGCTGTAGGTTACATCCCTGCCCCTGACTCTGTATGTATGGATTATGGAGGGTCTCCCCATCGCTGTGTGGACCACATTCACATATTCATTTATTTCTGCATTTAATTATTTACATAATGTCATACTCGATAACGCATATGGCATTAATTCAAAAACTGATGGATTTTTTTTTAAGACAGAGCCTGAAAGAATTTCATATTCAATATTTTATGATACATTTTTCATACAATATAAATTTTTCTGTTCAGTATAGCTACCACTGGGTTGGTACATCTATAAGTTAGAATATACATTTCTTGAAGGTATTTTCATAATTACCAGGAATAAAAACATTATTATCTGACTATGCCCCCCCCTTCCCCTAGACCTGTTAACATTATTGAAAAAGAAAGGGTCACAGCCAAAGTTCATCACTGAGTCAGTTCTCCATTTTGGCTTGTAGGGCGGAAGATTGAAGGTGGCATACGAGTCGAATCCATGATGTCACCCTTCTTTGGGACTGAACCAGTACTCCAGCTCAGACGGTGCCCCCCCCAAGCAGACATCTGGGAAGGAAGGCAGAGCACATGGGTTGTCAGAACATGCATAGACAAGTTGATGGAAATGCACGGTAGATCAAAATGGCATATACAACATCACCAGCAGCCACGCTTGCAGTGTGTTATGTATCAAGTATATCTGTTGTACAAATGAAAAAGACTCAATTTTCAAGTAATATATTCAATAAAATGTATATAAATGCAGTCTGTTACACGCATCATGCATATTTGTGTTTAACTTTTTACAACAGCATTATTATCTTAAAAAATTGCAAAGAAATGTCCAGTCCCAAAGCTTCCCCCAGGTGTGCTGCATTGATTGGTAATATATCTCTGCTCTGGATAATGTTCTCCATCCCACCCCACAGATACTTATATTGAGCTCTGGTGACTGCACAGGCCAAGGCATGAAGCTTAATTCACTGTTCATGGCCTATTAATTCATGGGTATTCATTTGCTGAAAAAAATCTAATCGTGAACCCATACATCACTACCTTGCAGATGACTGGCAGTGATGTTCAGATAACCTCTGAAATTTAGTTGAATTCATTTTTACTTCTATCGCACTTTTAACAAGGATTACTGTCACAGAGCATTTTACAGAGTGTCCCAATGAGTAAGCCTACGAGGACAGCGGAATGACAGACTGAAGGGGGAAACCTACCCTCCTTTGATCTGCATGACAACATTAAATAATTTAGGCCATGGGAAATTCAGGCAGATGGCGGGAGAGCACAGCCAGATAGGTATATCATAGGGCAGACAGAAAGGCAGTAGGGCAAGAGTGCAGGTGAGGCAGACGGTGAACAGATGCAGGCAGCAGGCAGAGCACTCCCTTGTGTGCGAATCTGCAAATGGTTCACTACAGAAGGGGGAGGAGATAAGGAAAGAACATCAGCAGGTGCAGAACTGACAACTGTCAGCAAGACGCAGCAGAGAGCACAATAAAGAAGCTCCAGTCGGTTTAGCTAGCAGTTTCATAAGCATTTTCTTATGAAACTGATTTCGATTGGAGTTCAGGAGAGAGGGGTGGGCTATATGTGCATATATAGGGTAGGCTAGCCCGATAACGGTAAACAGCAAGATCAGCTGATGGAAAACAATTGAAATGAAAAGCCCTAACCAAACAAAATACAAGTCTGCCTGTCAGGGTCAGCACCCGTATGCGCGTGCCCCAGTCTTTCCTGTCTTCCCCTGTTGTCAGTTGGTAGTGTTTCCCCAGCTCTCTGTTGGCTGCATGGCTCAATGAGCTGAGTGTTACCTGTAAATCTCTCTGTGGTGTGTTTGAATCCTACCTCCTCTGTTTTTGTTTCACCAGTTTCTCCTAGTTCCTGTGATTTTGTGGTTTTCTGTTTTGGTTTCCCCTGCGACCCAATAGGATAAAGCGGGTTGGAAAATGAATGAAGGAATGAATGTTTTGGTTTCTTGCTTTGTGCATTTTACCTGTCTTTCTTATTCCCCCAGGGGGTATTCCATGAAGCAGGCTTAAGGGAAAGTCTGACTTATTTCGACAAGTCAGTCTTACTTAAGTGAGAGTTCCGTTCCATCAACGTGTATTAAATGAATCCCCGCTAAATTACCATGGTAATTTAGTACTGCGAACAAGCCCGGTCTGGACCAGGCTGTCTCGCTTAGTTTAGCGTTATCTCAAAGAACGTCCGACGTGTGGGAACAGATTCCCAAACGATCGTTCCGTCGGACGAAATTCCGCGATCTTACTATTAATGTCATGTAATCTGTTGAAATATATGTCCTCATCTGACATTATATTTTATATTATTTGATTGAATTTTTTTGTTAACATGTAAGGTGTACCAAAATGACATGATTCTGTTTGAGTTAGCGGGAGAATGAGTCTTGTATATACGTATATAAAAAAATGGAACCCTGTATAGTCAGTGCTGTGATCGAGTAAAAGCAAGACGAGAAAGCAGAGAATAAAAACCATCTTTTCTGAAGTAAAGCTCTGCGTGGTATTTCCATAATATGGAGAACAGAGCTGAGATTGCTACATAATCAATATAATAAAGCCTATAAATCACGTCTTAGCATTCCAATTAATTCCAAAATAATTACAGTAAAATCGTATTATAGTGGACCCGCTTATAACGGAATATTGTCTATAACGGACGAGGTCCCGGCCGTGGGCCTTTACGAACATGCAGAAAAAGCATCGAATATAGCGGACTCGCATATAAAGGAATTTCGCTTATAATGGACAAACAATTTGGTCCCCAGGGCCGCTTTTAGCTGTAGTTCTGTTCGGCTATAACGGACATGCGGTCAGTTCCGCTTACAAGGCATGTGGCGTGCCGGTGATATCCAGCGCAGATACGTACGTAGTCGGGATTATTAATAGTCACGCATCTGGTCAGGTAAAGTTGGATTACTACATGTACAATTATAATAATCTATACCACAAGTGTGTCTGCTGAGGTGTGGCATGAGTAAATTGTGTCCTGTAGTTGTGTTCTTGGCATACAGCAACTCTGGATGTAACGGACTGTTTTGCCAGTTCCCTTGAAGTCCGTTATAACGGTATTTTACTGTAAAATAAAGGCGTACGCATATTACAAAGGTGAAACATGAAATGCAATGACTGTGTAATTGGAAAAAAACTGTGACCTGTTTTCCCAACACTTGTGGATTGATCTCACCTGCCCTTTGTTAATCTTGTTACCCCTCAGTATTTAAGTCCCTGCCTCTATTCAGTTCCCCTGTGGTTTGTTGTGATTGTTTGATGTTGTTGCTGGTATTGAATGTTCTGTTATTTTGTTGCGCTGCCCTGCCCTGTTCTGTTCATAGTTAGTCTTTGTTTATCCCTTTTGCTTTTGGCCCCTCGTGGTCCTTTTATTTTTGTAGTGTTCCTCGTGTTTTCAGTTTGTTAATAAAGCCCTGTTTTCCCTGCAAGCTGCAAGTGGGTCGTCCCACCGCCACCATTTACAGTATGCCTGCACCATGCCTCGCCCACTTACCAAATCCGCCCGGATCCCTGACACTGTTGGTGTTTTTAGTTTTTTGATTGAAGTCACAGATTTTTATAAAAGTGAATTTCCCCATAATGTCAAAATAACATGTTTATATCACATTATGGGGACATTTGGTCCCCCCCAATGTAATGTATACCTGGATCACACACACACACTGACACACAATAACAAATACCAATATCATTATACAATAACGAAACTTTACCAAAAAATAAGAGCAGCAAACACGGAGGTAGAAGCGTGCAGAAGAAAAACAGCAGCTGCCACTCTATACTTCGAAATGCTTCTAAATGTTATACAACAGCAAAGATGCTCGAGCGGCGGTCCAGAACTGATAAAAACTGCTGTCACGCTATCCGCGCGTGTGTGCTGCACGCATAGGCATAGCATTACGGTATCAGATCTCGCATCCGAAAATGGTCATTTAATTAGTCACACGTACTTAAAAACAATGAAATTCGTACTTTCCCACGCATAAAGTAGCCTTATACCTTCTGAAATGCAAGGTCCAAGGCTATTTCCAGCCAAACTTTGGTCAACTTCTACTTCATCATTTTCAAGAAAATTCACTTTGAAATCCAAGTTATTTTTTGTTATATGAGTCAAGTTTGACAGGCCATTTCTCAGAATTTTTCTCATAATTCATAAAATGTTTTCTACTTTCTAAAAGGAAAGGTACCAGACTACATACAGACAAAACCTGGTCAGTTTTTACTTTACCTTTGTCAAGTAAAATCAAACTTATATTCATGCATTAATTTTGGCAAGTTTCTTCTAAGAATTTACCCATAGTGCCTGATCATCTTGGCGGCCACATACAAGATTAAGTCCTGTTCATGTACCAGCACTCGTTGGGGCATCTGTCACCATTAAACCATAAGAATTTTTGTGGAATTTTTTCCTTGTACATGTGAGTGACATGTGGCAAGTCATTTCTAAAACTCTTAACATACAATGCCCCTTGGAAAAATGCCGTGAAAAAAGTTTATCCGCTAGATCTTAACAAACATATTGTAACGTTCTCAGACAAGGACGAGGCGTTTTAATGCAAAAGGGGTGTTTATTTGGGCTGTCGGCCACAACCCACGCCGTACACACCCCGACTTAAGAGAGAACCGCACTTGAACCAGCGAGGCACTCTTCCGCCTCCCCCTCCCCCCCCGTTCCCCCTACACACACACGCACACGGGTGGAGCTTCCTCTCATATCTTGAACAACCAATAACAGTTCGAAACGCAAAAAGGAATAAAGTGCAACTTTCACATTAAACACATTGTGATCCACAACACAATAACATTCTGAACACGCTACAATATTACATTATATACTGAAGCACAATAATTAGAAGAAAATACACTTTTTTCCCCCAAAATATCCCTGCCACAATTATTAGCCCTCCTGGAAAGTCCGACTCCCCTTTCAACTCGATTGTCCATTAAAACCTTTTGTTTTGCTCCGCACTTGGGTTTATGGCTGAAATAATTACCATCATTATACTTGTCTTGCAATTCATGGACCTCCGCCACACTTAATTGTCACAACCATATATTACGCCTGACTGTTTACGCATTTTATGGTGCATAATCATTCTTAAGAAAAAAAAAAACAACTTTTGAGTGCAAAAAAATCAAATATTAGACCTTCAGGATCGATGTAAATAGTTAGTTACCCGGTAAAAGTTGACCAAACTGTGTGTCAGAATAGCCAAGAACGTTGCCTGTCAGCAGGGGCGTAGCACCAAATTCTGGGCCCTATGCACAAAAAGTGTCCATGGGCCCCCACCAAAAAAAAAAAAGCCTAATCACACAAGACTTCACTGGAATTTTGTTTTATTTGTAGAATTATTAAAAGCTATAACAGGAAATGTCACCAAAGGTAGCCTAACATCATAGGCCTGCATGAAAATTGAACACTTTTGAA
>JAODJU010000062.1:9924974-9965372 GCA_026776725.1 Gnathonemus echidnorhynchus | reverse complement strand
ATACACACATACACAAAGGAACAGTTTAGTGGGCAAATTTTGAATAATTCTATCATGGATCACAGAGACTATTAATGTAAACCTTGGTATTAAGCAATCAATAACACAGACAGATGAAACTGGAACAGTGCCAGTTACATAATAATCAACACTGTTCTTTAGCTGGTTGCTAGGAAGCTGCTGTGAAAGAAGAAAGCTTGAAGAATGGAATGTGTAATGTAATAACGTTAAGAAAATGGTTTGTGTCAGCATTGTCTTAGTTTGGACAATGTGATTTAAAAGATCAATAGGTTTTCAGAAAAGGGGAAATCAAATGGCAGCAAATTGTGATTTGTGAACTGAAGTGTGCAGAAGTACACATCTACCCATGATTTGTTCATATTCTTTAATATATCTTTTTTTGGCACCAAAACAGATACAAATATTGGCTAAATGTAGATTCTTATGCAGTGTATCTAACAAATAACAGGAACGAACTTGTATAGCATTTTTCCTTTACAGAGTTTCAAATAAAAGATTCTGTTTCTGTGACCTTTGTGAAAGTATGCTTTGAAGAACATGCTGGGAAAGAAACTGTGGACCCCTCAATGGTTCCAAATGAACAGTGGTGGACTGAAGAGGAATTTCCCTGCGCTCTTGATATAGGACACATGCAACTTCCAGGCAGCTCACTAGGAGGACGCAGTTAAACAGTGGCGGGAGCTTATTACAGGAATTTAAATATGAATAGGTCATTATATCTTCCAGCAACATGGATCTGTAGATTGTGCATCTTTACATTCTTTTCGTACACTTTACTGGCAGCTCTCCTTTTGGCAAGAAAGACAAACAGCTTGAGATACTGCCTGCCTTAAAAAAATGTGCACTGCGGAAAAAAGAAACAAATCGATGCTGAGTTATACATGAAAGTCATCTGTTAAAGGGAAACGGATGGGAAACTCTGCTGCAATGCATACTGCAAGCACAAATGGCACTGCACAATGCATTTAAATATCCCTATCTTTCCTTCAACTTAATATTTTATCCACAAGTTAACAAAACATAACAAGATGCTCTGTGTCATAAATGCCAACAGCCACAGTAATTTTTTGTACCTTGAATAATAAAAATACTATTATGCTGTACTTATCCATATTATTTGTTGCTGTGGCAAGTAAAGTATAACTACTGGATGAATTTGTCTTCTGTAGATTTCGCAATAAAGTTTCACTCGTCATTAAAGCTTTCAGTAAGCAGACTGTAATATCACTCTATCATACCCAGCTCAGACTCTCTCTGAAAACATAAAAAGACCATTAAAAAATGTTTTTCTTCACATTGACACATTAGCAGCCAGCGCAGTGGTTCAGTTAGTGATGCCGTGTCATCACACTGCCTTTGATGGCTTGTCTGTTTTCTGCAGGTTTGTCTGCACCATTCTGGATTTGCTGCTTTCTTCCTGTGGTTTAGCGAATTAGTGTCTTTATATTGCTGTATTCCGGACTGGCATTCCTTTGAGGATGTGTCCTGTCTTCCTATGAGTCAGCATTGAATCATTTATAGGAAAAGGTTGAATGAGCATTGGTCACTGAATGAAACACTGATGTAGTTCAGCCACTGAAAACTTTCAAAATAATTTTTTGCGTGTATTTTTTGGACATGTATTTGTCACAGTTGGTGCTAAAATGAAAATTCTATAAACTTGTACTGCCAGATGCTGGCCAAAGCAGAACTGGCTTTGCCTTCAAGACTGGTTCTTACCAAGATTTTTCCTTGCCTCAAACTTTCTCACTGGACCCCTAGCACTGGCCACTGTAAAGTGCTTTATGCATGGTAATGTACCTTGTTAAAAGTGCTACATATGTAGAATTGAATTGAATATTAATTAGTCAATATATATTTCCAGATCAGGATGAGTCTCCCCTGAAGCCCAGATAAACATGCTTCACAATCTATGTTAGCAGGTAACACCCATGAATGATATACTGTAACACTGACTGATCAAAACATCCTTAGTTTTCCATAAAGACTGTTGAAACTACACTTGATACTACAAACATGGCCGCAGATTTGGGTATGGCTGGTAGGGACATGTCCCTACCAATTTTGTGGGAGTACCATGCGTGTTTAGGAGGGCAATGTTGAAACCAAACCTACGCCTTTGATCATAAATAATGATTTGGTCCCATTCGGGCACCAAAATTATATTGCAATAAATTTCAGTAGATGACAAATTATTGTATTGTATATTTTCTTGTCACATGAATATCTGTGCATATGATTATGTCTTCTATATCTTCTATCTAATATTATTAAAAAATTAAAAAATGCAGAGGTTTCAATCTGTGTGACAATACTGCATGTAAGCCTTGAAGTTTGCATATGTTTTGGGGCAGTGTGTCGCTCTGTGGGTGTAGACATTCCCTATTACTTCCTTTCTCAATGGTACGTCACTTCGGATGAAAGCATCTGCTAAGTAAATGTTTATATGCAAAATATAGTGTAGAAATCCTGCAAGCTGCATATTGCAGCCCTCGAGTTGGGTACCAAGTCCACATAGGTTTTCGCAAAAAAATGTTCCTCATTCAGGCAGTTCTGAAAGGCTTAAAACAAAACTAGATATGTGGAGGCTTTGCTGTTTGAGGGGACAGAGTAACAAATACAGAGGCCTCACTCGGGGATCTTGGCTTATTTGTGATGTGGATACGATTGTTGCCGTCTCTAATCAGACATAACTGTTTAATGTAATTTAATGTAGCTCTTTAATCTGCAAATAGCTGTGCTTACGCAAAGTAATGTGACATAAATATGCAGCTGAATGAACTGGAAATAAGCTATACCATAATTCAGAGTTTCTACTTCTTATTATAACATACAATTAGAAATAAGAGGGTGTAATTCTGCGGTAATTCTAAAGATGCTAGTATGCATTGTTTTCATTTTTAGTGAATAAATCTGTCTTTTGTGGATTTCATAGAAATTTTTCACTCAGTTTCAGTGGCTGATGCAGTGTGATGCAGTGCATAATTATCTAGCTACTATGCTTGGTTTTAACCTGAAGGTATTGTTCTATTTGGTTTAGTTTATTTTATTTAGAAAGTCAACAATTTCCACAAATATGAGCGATTACACAGTAATGGTAGAGTATTGCTAGTTTTTATCTGCTTCAAATTAATTGGATGACTCACATAAAAATAAACTTATATTGATAAGCACTACAATGACTGTAAGCCAATAATTCTGCATAAATCTGTTTGTGCATTAAATTTGCTTTTCTTCAGATTTTCAACTTAAATTAGTAATTTTATATCTAGAATCCTTGAACTCCCAGTCTTTGCATTAAAACAATGTGAGAAAACACATTTGCAATTGAAAGTAACAGAATAAACCTCTTAACCAATCTCTAAACAAGATGAAATGATCACAATAGGTAGGTATGTTTGTTCATAACATATTCAAATTTGTAGTAGTAGTACATTAATATCATACGTTATAGTAAATAGAAATGTCACTGCCTCACAATTATTCTTTGTGTCTGTTTTTACTTAATCAGATGAAGATGAAGAGAGAGTTCTGGTTCTGAGCTACCCGCAGTACTGTCGGTACCGGTCCGTCATAGCCCGCCTGAGAGAGTGGCCCTCGTCCTTGGTGATAGAGCATGTTGTGCTGGCCTTGGGTGGCATTGTCTCCCCTGGCAGCAGCACCCATATATTCTACTGCCGTGAAACCTTCAACCACCCCACACTCCCCGAAAATGGAAACGTCTGTGACAAATTTGGTAAGTGCTAAAAAAAATAACGTACATATACCGATAACCTGGATTGCATGATTTATCTCCATATTTTTATTTTTTGACATGATGCATCTTTCAGTGGCATTGTTGGGGTCAGCAGCATTCTTTTACTGCATCATTGTTTGCCTGAAAGACGATAACTAACTAGCAATAAAAGGCTTATTGTCAATAATTAGGGTAAAAGGTAATACATTTTCGGTGAGGCAAGGATCAGAAGTAACCTTGCGTCGTCATTAAAGTGCTTGCGATGGATGGCTACGGTGCTGCTCTCTGTCCTACCTAGCTGAAAAATGACAATAATAAATTCGCCTTCCGACCAAAACTCTACTATATTATTGAAAAGAAACTATGTGTCTGTCCAGCAACGTTTTGGAGTAGCTTACACTTTGGAGTATATTGAAAAAAAGTGCTTGACAGTGCATGCAAAAATATATCGATTGTATATTATCCTATGACTTAGGCTGCCAAACTACTTCATGTAGTAACAATATATTATGCTAGCTGTTTTTACACGCCACATTCCTAAGAACAGTACTGTGGAAAAAGGAATTGCTTTATACTACTGGATAGCATAGCTATGAAGGGTATTGATTTATAAACATCAGAAAAGGAGCTATGGAATATTTTATAGTATGGTGTATTTATACAAAATATCAGTCATTTCCCCTGATTGCAGGGCTCGGAATCTTGTGTTCTGAGAGCTGTAGCTTTATTAGTGCTAAAGAATATACAGGTATGTGTGGGAGGACCTGTTTTATTCAGATTGGGTTCATAAATTATTTTGTCACTGCAGTCCCCGTTAATTAAGGAGTAGTATTTTCCAATACAGGTTTTAAATCAGGAAGTACTCAATTTCCACCCCAGTCATCCCAGGGCACAAGGCTAGGGTACAGATTGGATGGGATTCTTAACCTCTTGTCTTCGGAGTGTATAGGAGAATATCAGAGTACCTAGCAGTAACCTAGCAATGTTACCTACTGAGTCCCCATGTCACCATGGGAATAAATATAAAATAAAATAAAATAATTTTCTAAATAATTTGACTTTGCAAGACATATGGATGCATGTTTCTAAAAACCACATTGAAAACAGTATGTCAAGTAAGTACAGAAATTAGTCAAAGAATCGATATATATACTTGAGTCTTTCATGTGTGTTTTTTCTGAAATAAAAGCGCTTTGCCTCGGATTATCTATTAAATCTGACATTTAACGTTGTCCTACTATTTTTAGTGCTCTCTTCTGTGATTTGGGACCAATTACAGTTCTGACTCACTCATTTCAGGCGAAAGGGTAGCTGTAAATCTTTCGGAATTGAAAACAACTTCATTGAATGGTATTAAGCTGAGTTCCTTGTATGCCATCATAAACACAAAGCGTAGCCTCTATGTGCAGAATGTTTTTTCCTTCCTATGATGGATTTCTTTCATGATGTTTTTTTCCCACTTGACATAGTCACTTTTCCCCACAGTCAGACTTTGGGGGGGAGAGCTCTTCGCCTCCCCCCCTTGGTCTTGGCCACAGAATAAGGTTTATTTATGGACAAACAGCACAATATCCTCCTATCAATATTGTAATAACCAAATGGCATAAATTGAAATCATTCAGAAGAAGAGATTGATTTACACAGCTTGGCTATTCTGAAATATAATTATTTAAAAGTAAAGCACTGTTGTGCCCAGGATAATCTCCCTCCTTATATGTACACTTTGCATGTTCACCCTGTATTGCACAGCTTTCCTTGGTCTAACCTGGCTTCCTCCTGCAGTTACAAAACAAGCAAATCGGTGAATTTTTATCTCAAAATTGCCAGTGTGTGTGATTGGGTGCATGTGGCCATATACTTTCGTCCAGAGTATATATTTGCCTTATGGAGATAAGCTCCAGGCCTCCCTGTAACCCTGTCCAGGATAAGTGTTTGGAAGAATAGTAACATTGTGCATTTAGATGTGCACTTTTAAACCACAATACAGATGATTTTTCTCTGTACAGAATTTCAGATGTGTGAATGGGTTCCTGCAATGCTAAATCACAGTGGGTCTTGGGGTTTTATCTAAATTGCTCTGAAGATTTTTTCACTCATCAACAACTGTTCTGGGAAAATGTGGTAATGGGTAGGATCAAATTAGATTTTAATATCAGTTCACCTTTAAATAATATTTTACAAATGTATGGTCTTGACATGTTGAACAATAGTGATAAAGTAAAATAAACAGTACAATCAACTACAGAAACGAACTACAAATTTCAGCATTCTACAATGCCTGCTGCAGAATATAAATTAAGTATAGAGAAATACAAGCTAATTTTACAAAACAATCAGAAAAAAACTGGTCATTTGGATGACTCTGCTTGTCCTTTTGGGATAATTTCAGAATCCACTTTAAAAATGTGCATGTATTCAGTTTAAAAATTCAGTTTCCAGATTAATTTACGTAATCTGGTTTCACTTAGGTGAAAATTATAATTGTGCATTATCAGTCAGCTGATATAAGAAGTGGAAATTAGATGCCAGCAACAATTCATTTCAAACCTGCATAAACATTACTGCTTTAATAGCAACACAACTAAAGAACACTCATTGAGAATTAGTTCTGTGCTGTCTGAGGTAAAAGCTTATTTTGCCAAGTATGAACAAAACCATTTTGTAAATAATAAATTACCTTTTAAAAAGTAGTTGTCAGGGCCCAAAAATATTGTGAGTTCGCTCAGTATTTAGCCTTTGCTCTGATTATTGCTTTCTCAACTCTGTGATTTGGATTCCAATTATAGTATTGTTCAATTCTGGTGGAAGACTACTTATTATAGTGATTTCGGTCCACAAATATAAGAATGTCCTATAAATATTTATTTATTTATTTATTTATTTCACGTACGTGTGTATCTTAATGGAAGTTACTGCATGTTACATGTTTTTTTTAGATTAATATTTTAGGTAAGGTTCATTAGGTTACATTTAATTTTTTCTGTAAATTTTATGCTTAATTATTTGTACTCGTGAACTCATGAAGAAATTTTTGGATTTTGCTGATGCAAAAATTGAAACAAAATAGCTTTTGTATTTCATATTTTGCATATGAACATCACAGTGGACTCTGACCAATAGATAATTGCATAGTTGCCAGACAGCACTTCTCTTCTGGTGTTTCCTTATTAACTGCTGTAACAAAACACCATCTGTGTTATTTCCATCTTTATGATGTCATTATTGCTGAATTCAGAATAATACCTCAGGAACTCACTAGAGGGCAACTGATTTCTATTTATTTCCATCATGTCCATCTTCCAGCTGCTTACGCTAGGAAGGGTCATAGGGGATCTGGAGCCTTGGATGCCCGTCCCTCACAGGGTAAAGACACACACACACACACACACTAGCAACATCAATATTCCAACTGCAGAGACATATTCATGTGTGTACCTTTCTGGTAAGGGTCATGGTAACAATACCTGGCAGATCAGCTCTTCCAAGTCCTTTTTACTTCCCTATAGCAGTAAAATAGGGTAACGTAACATCGGATCTCTATTGCCAAGGCAATTTAAGCAAAGCCTTTGATTTGGCAGATTTATGATATGTAACTCAGGTTTCAGAACATATTTGTAGCTGGGTCAAAAAATATATTCTGCAAGTTGATTTTTAACATCGGGGAGATTAATACGTACACGATTTTTAGATATTAAATCATCGGAAAAATTACTGAATTTTTCTGTAAAGCAGATTCATTTTGTTCTCTATTTTGTGTTGACTGTAGATACAATTAGAATTGCTCCATTAATTAAAAAAAGCAATATGAATGATACATGGAAAATCAAGCTAGCTTTGTGCTTAATATTTTATAATTATATGTGAGGAGTCCAGTTTCTCCCGTTTTTCCTTGCTGCTGTTGTCTCATCTTTAATCTCTGTGGACTTTGGGAAGGGGACTCTGCCAAGTAACAATATTGCTTGATAAAAGCAATAAATAAGTAAAACATAATTGATTGGCCTATTCTGGAATTTTGTCTAGCAGCACCAATTTTGCAACTAGCTGTCAATTATTTTCTAATACAGGTCACAATGTACGGTGACTGATTTATCTTTAAGGCATTCTCATGAAATCTGCATTCTGCATTCTTACAGACGTCACATTCTGTCACGCCCGGCTCCGTTCGGTCCTCATGTGTGCCACGCCCCCTCATTATCCACGTGTGCTTCCCTGATCGTACCCAGCTGTTCCCTGTTATTCTGGCTTGTTTCATGTATTTAGTCCGCGTCCGAGTTCGTTTCCCCAGACTTGTCATTGATGTTAGTCGATGTCCGTTTCCTGTCTTGCCCGAATAAACCCCGTTTCACCGTCATTCTGGCTTCCTGCGCCTACTTACCCGCTCGCCCCACCACGGATCATGACACATTCAGTCTTATGAAATCTGCATTCTGCATTCTTACAGACGTCCCATTCAATCTCATGAAATCTGCATTCTTACAGACGTCCCATTCAATCTCATGAAATCTGCATTCTGCATTCTTACAGACATCTCATGCAATCTCATGGGATCTACCCTACTTCTACGGCATTGGTCTTTGTAGATGGTCATACAGCACATGTATCTTAGTCATTCTGTAAGAAATAATGAAATCTGATCACAAGTGTTCAGCTGGCCACCTTAGAGAGGCGTGATAAACACAGGTGTAAATGGCAATGTGACTTGGCTCAGTACTTGTGATCCACTTACACAAGTTTGCAAACTAGTTAGATGGCCACCAAAGAAGGACCTTATTGCTGCTCTGTCCTCGCAGGCCCTAATTTGAAAGGCCGGCTCAGAAAGAACAAGCTGCCGCTCCCCCAGCAGCACAAAGCCCAGGGTCTGTGCAGTACCAAGGAAGCCAGCAACGCTGAGGACAAGGCCACAGTCAAGGTACACGATCCATAAGCAATCTCAAAACTAGACATCTATAGATATGTTAACTAGGGTGACCAGATAATCCATTTAAAGGAGGACTCTTTGAGCAAGGACAGGATTTGTAAACAATCATTTCAATTAAAAGGACCTGGATTTCACTTTAACACTGAGTTCTTGCTGATTGGTCAGTCCCTTATGCAGATATCACTAATGTTAATATGAAATCGCTAGATGAGTCTTTCAATCAAGGAAACAAACCGATCAAAGCAGAAGAAGCCAAGCACAGGAGCCTTTCAGTTTTAAAGTAGTTTGTAAAACCTGAAGTAGCTCAAAGATTCCTTCCTGATATCTGGCCACTCTAACTTATGCCTATGTGACTCCTTGACAGCTCTCTCTTTATAATGTGCTGTTTGCCTCACTTGTACTTGGACAAAAGCATTTACTATTTAAAATTGAAACGTTAATATTAGATTGTTTGCAGAACCCTTTGAATTATGCAGTGCAGTGTTCTGGATCTCTTTAGCTGAAATCAGCCAAGTTAGATATGTAAAATAAAACCATGTGGTGTATTTCATCTGGTTGATTTCCTCACATGTTTAAATGTTATTTGATTTTAGGCAAAAACGGAGAGTAAGGCATTTGTTACCAAACCCAAAAACAGCAGAGCCTGTAAAAAGGAATTTGCTGTCAAGAAGTCCAAGCTGGGGGCAGGTGAGGGACCCCATGTTGATGAGCAGGCATTTCTAGTAGCTCTGTACAAATTCATGAAAGAGAGGAAAACACCCATTGAAAGGATACCCTACCTGGGATTCAAGCAAAGTAAGTAGACCGTCTCTCTACAGACTACACATGAATGAATGAATGAATGAATGAATGAATGTTATATTTATACTGCACTTTTCAAGACACTCAAAGCACTTTACGGAACCAATGGGGAGTCACTTCAACCAATACCACTTGGATTGCAGTAGAAATTTATAGACAGATATATAGACAGAACAGTTTTGTGTTCTGGGTATATTTTGATGAATTCCTTAAAATTTGATATTAATGTATTGTTAAAAATGTGTATTTAATTAAAAACAGTATTGCAGAATTCAAACTTTTAAATTTTAATTCAAATGGGCCTTTTGTGGTGTAATAATGTCTGTTGTCCCTGCAACAGTAAACCTTTGGACTATGTTTCAAGCTGCTCAAAAATTGGGAGGATATGAACTGGTAAGGAGTTACACATCATTTTTATATCGACATTTGTGTTGAATATTTTCTTTTCAAATTCGCCATTTTAGAAATTAAGCATTGCTTTTTCCCCTTCATTTGATATATTAGACATTATGCTGTAATCTGGCTGTGGTTTTATGTCATTTGAAAAATAATAACAAAAATTGTCAGAAACATTTCCCTGCAATTTCAGTAATTGAAGCTTATTGCCCTCTGGAATTTAACTCAGGCCCTGCACAAGAAATAATAACAAGACTGCTGGTCTTTCATTTTAAAAACATGCTTTGGTTAAGAAATTAAAGCTGATTTAATTGTATTGATTTTTATGTTTTTTGAAGCTGCAGAATGTGTTATGTTCTGTGATGCCTTATCCTGGATACTATATATGCTATAGTAAGACCGATGAAACATCTTGGCAATAATCTTATCAAGCAATTGATGCATTATACCATTTAGTAATTTTGTACTCTTACTGGTGCACAGAAGTACCCTCCTGCACTTCTGTTTTTTTGTGTGATAACACATTTGTTGGACTCATGGGCATCGTTACGTCAGATCACTTGGGTCTATAGCCCCGAGTATTTTAAGCCTAGCCCTGAGTATTTCAGCCCCGATGCCAATCTTCATTTAAAAAAACAGTCAAGTCCCAGGTAAATAAATAGCTACAAACTCCCCTGGTAGGAGTTCAGTGGTTTTTTTGTTTCTCTAAGAGAGATTTTTTGAGATTTGGCACAAACGGTAACATTTATTTTAAACAGAAATTTTACTAATAGTTATGATGGTCAACTAGTAATATAAATATACATGTTGAGTAAGCGGTAGAAGTTTAACATCAGTGTTATAACCTACCAGGAGATCTTCTTCGGAGATCTGTCTTCTGATTGCCTTCTTTGGTGTGCACACTGCCAATGACCAAACAAATCAGATCTGTTATGATAAATAATCCCTTTCCGTCTACAGATTACAGCCCGCCGACAGTGGAAAAATGTATATAATGAGCTTGGGGGCAATCCTGGAAGCACGAGTGCGGCAACCTGTACACGCAGACATTATGAGAGGTGAACTTTCGCTTTCATCCTCATTTGTCAAATGTACCTTTTCACTTGCAAGAAATAGCATGAGCTATGATGTATAACCCAAACCCTTACAACCCTAACATAAAATGTTTAAATGGCCATTGCTTTAATATCTTTCAGTGACTGGATTAGTGAGCTGTATGAAGTATCAACATTACATGTGACTTAATGATACTTAAGAATTGAAATGCAACAGTGCTGATTGAGATGTGTATTCTAAACTATTTTTAGAATCATACCTCTATCCATCTTTGGTGTAATGCAATGGCATGAAGAAATAGGACTAATGTTTCTTTAATGAAAATCTAACATGAAAAATTGAATGATTTCGGCAAAATAATTATTAGCCGATTTCCTCAAACCTAGAGCCTAGGGGATGCCATGTAGTAGCTCTATAAGTGTGTCTCCCTTAGCCTGATATTTATTTACAATTATTTTCAATAACTTGTCATTATGATTATAGGAAGTGGTGTGTCATTTTTGATCAGCTTGCATACTTAGTTATTATTCTATTATTGCTATGATTGTTACCATATTTTTTCAGGTACATTGCTTTTAAGGAAAATGAAATTATTCTGTTTCTTTCTTCTTCAGTTTATTTTTTGTCTTGAAATTGTTTTAAAATGTATTGTTTTAGTACAGATGGTTGATGTCAGCCGTTCAGTTACCATTTCAATATTTTTGAGGAAAGTCTTAGACAATTGAAAAAGTTCCAAGATGACCTTATTCATATCTGAAAAAAGGCACACAGATGTTGTTTCATTCTGACATCTGCCAAGGTGGGACACGGTGAGGTAATGAAGGTTTCTGGCTGGGATGCAGTCTGCGATGCTCTTTTTATTTATAGTGCTTAACAGCACTCAGAATTGCATAAACACAGCAAAACCCAAGTGCCCTAAAAATACATGACAAGAGTTCCTGCTGGAACCATGTAGAAAAAGTAGGAACTTCACACGGTGGGCAATCTGCACACAGTTAAACACACAGGGATCAAGCACAAATCTAAACAGGACACCAGTGCATGAACACACAACACACAGAATAAGGCACCTTAACTACATACATGACATAGGCAGGGGCTATTTACAGTACAGCATTGCGGCATGCTGGGACATATGCAAAGTATCAGTTCGGTGCTTAGCTCACCGCCGCCACAATATTATAGAATGCCACCTGCAGGTCCTTGTACTGTATGGCTGGTGATTTCTTAAATGACAAGAGTATTGCTCCTTTGTGGCTTGTGATAATGAAAAAAATCTTTCTGTTACAGTTTTTTGTAATAAACAAAAAAAGAACATTCAATAGCTAACTCAGAAGAAAATTGTATTTTCAAGGGTATAGAATTTTTTATGGCGGTCTCTCACATAAAGGAACATTTTAATTGCAGATTTCGTGCTTTTGGCATCGGGCCTTTGACCATCTGCATGAAATGTAGTTTAACTGCTGCCTCACTGCCAGAGTCTGAGCTCAGTGAAATAAAAATATAAATAATTAAAATCTCTCCGATCTACTTGAAAGTTTTCTCAGTAAGCAAACAAGCTCCTAAACCTAATTTACAGTGCATCTTGTTTGCCAATTTAAGGGAGGATAACAAGAAATAACAGTTCTTTTCCCATTCATATATGAGAATGTGGAAAGAATATTACTTGGTTTTTCTTAAGGAGAAAAATTCATGCCTGCCATGTCATATTACTGAAAGAATGTCATCATAAAACTAGTAAAGGCTAATAGTTCAAAACCAAGGACGGTAAAAACCACACCCTTCAGATTTCATAGTATTGGTTCAGGATAAATTAAACAATGTAACATTGTGCTTTCATAAATAAAGCATAAAACATTACAGTGGGAATCAGACTTGTGGTAGTTGTGTACTTGAGCACAAGATTTCCATTATAACCGCTGTAACATGCTTGAACTCTGTTGGTAATGGGATCCAAAATGAATTCCCCTTTCATGACACACTTCTTCACTACTGGCAGCTGACCATATCTGCAGCAGTAATAGTAATTCATGCAGTTTTGCACAATTGTAATGTATGCTCAGTTTGTGTTGCACATGGTTTTGATGTCTTAATGTGCATTGCAGAGTCTGCTGTTTCAGTAAATATTTTTCCAAGCAAATAGTCATCTACCAGCAACCCATTTTACACATATTTCTCTGCCATGAAATGCGTAACTGCCAAATATTATTCTAGTGTGTATTCTTCATAAAGTACTTTTGTAGTTGTTTTTATTCATAATTCATACTCATACTATGAGGTAATCCAACCAGACTTCTATAGTTTTAGACCAAGGCCTAATGCACTGTGTTATTCCCTAATCAAACAACGTTACGGAAGATGGAAACTGGTAGAACTGTAAATTTCAAACAACTCTGTTGCAAGACGCCAAGCAAGAATACAGTACAAAACAGGTTGGAGTGGTAGTCACAGGAGTAAGTGTCACTGTGGATTTTATATATGATTTATCTCGTAAAATCTTATAGATTATAGTAACCTGGAATTTTGTACGTTGTGCTTAAAGCTTACTTGTGCGTGCCTCTCCCTTCACTGAGTAACGGTAACGGTGTGTATAGAAATCCATCCAGATTTGTTACCGTGTGCCACTTCTCTAGACTCATTCTTCCATATGAGAAGTACATCAAAGGGGAAGAAGACAAGCCCATTCCTCAGGTCAAGCCACGAAAACAGGAGTGTGACATCCAAGGCAGTGGCAGCAAGGCACGGGCTATCGTAACAGAACACGCCAAAGACGAGCATCAGCCGGAAGCCAAGACTGACAGCTTTCATTCAGAAAAAGGACTTTCCTCTTCACAGGTAAATTACTTATGATGTCCAATACCCAAAACATAAAAACCCTATTTTCCTCTGGTCGCAATGTAATAAATACACATTAAACGACATTGATTTATTCTTTATCAGTATGCTTTAAAAATGCTGCTTTTAATTAACTCATAAATAATGGCATTTAAGCTCAGTGAGTAACAATATCACCACACAACCCTGTCTTGTCTGTGAATATGTAACACAAATAACTGGAATATGCAAACACAATTCTGGTTCCCTTTTTAATAATTTTCATGATGTCTTTTTTGCTGCAGTAAGTTCTTAGACATTGGGAATAGCAGTTTTGTCAAATAAAATCCCTTTACAATAACGGTTTGTTTTAGTTTCTTTTCTTTTGGAAATCACGACAGACTTAGTTTCTGCATAAATGCTTTACATCAAATATTATTGTCTGGAGTGCTAAGTGCTGCCATATGTTCCTCTCTGGTAAAATTTTACATTATTTTTATCCCAGAAATGCTATAAATCTGTGATGATTTGCAAATTTTCCACATAGTCACTCACAACCAAGAACATAAAACGATACCACGGCTATTCTTTTCCCACAACTAACAAAATAATCGAAAAAGTGATTAAATGTTATCTGAATTTAATCTAAGGCATTACATAATGGCTGCTATCATATATAATTTCTCTTTGAATTGAATTATGCACTGTGATTGGAAACAGAGCTCTGGTATATGTACACATTTGTCTTTGATCCTCCTATTAGTATAGTTCAGTATTTAAAACTCTTCAGAAAACATGAGACTGAGGACATAAAATGAAAACATCCATCCATTTTCCATAAGCACTTGTCCTATTCAGGGGTCCAGATCCTGGCCTGGTGGCTACAGGCGCAAGACGGGGGGCAACCCAGGATGGGGCACCAACCCAACACAGGGCAAAACGAAAAAAAATGAAAAACATTCAAAATAATGGCCTGTCAGAGTAGAAGATTTGAAAAAATCAGAGAGAAACAGAGACAATTATTATAATAATTAATAGTCACCATGTGTTCCTCTTAATTGCAGAGATGGAATTTCAGCATTCTATGTCCAGTGTGGTGGCATCCATCCATTTTCTGTAACCACTTATCCAATTCGGAGTTGCGGGGGGTGGGTAGTGGGGGGCAGGGTCTATCCCGGACATTATGAGTGCAAGGCAGAGAACAAGCCAGGGTGGGGTGAAAACCCATAGCAGGGCACACGCACACACCCTTCAGGGGCAATTAATAACTCCTATTAACCACAGCATGTTTTCTGGACTGTGGGGGGAAACTGGAGCAAGTCCACAATGACACAGGGGGGATATACAAACCCCACATGGAGCCTTAGCGGAGACTCGAATTCCAGTCCCAGAGGTATAAGGCAGTGGTGTCTACCATCATGCCACCATCATTCATGCGCATTTAAGACAAAAAAAAAACAGTCAATACAATAAATATTTAATACACATTAATTATTTTTTTATATTTAACTTGTTTTGGAAAACATCCATTGAGAGTCCTTTTAATTCCTCTCCACATTAGATCATGATGTGGGCAATATGTAATACACTAGCTCTGTGCTTATTTAAAAATGACTAGCTAGTTTACAATAACAATAACTCTATCCAGAGAATTTTTTCAAGATTCCATTTGCAACTATGTGCTACTATTTTTCAGTGTTATCCATGTGATCAGTAGCTCACTTTACTTTTAAGTAATACATTTCACTTCAGCTTTGGTCTGCCTAATTTTAAAGAATGTTTCTGATTTGTGTTTCACCCTATAGTATGTTTAATTTCTTTCATCACGTCACTTGGATGAAAAATAGGGAGCATTTGGAGGAATAGGACTGTACTCAGTGTCAATTGTATCCTGTCTTGTTTCAGGTACCTGACAATACGGAGGAGAGTCAAGAGTTTTGGCAGCCCCTGCAAATGGGAAATGAGAAGGAAGAGGAATTACACCTCTCCGACAAAAATAAGACTGAGGACATATATGTACAAGTGATGACACCACAGTCCCCTGCCTTTTCTGTAGGAAATGGTCCATCCAAGCACCTGTCCAAGGATAACTCGTTTCAGTATTCACTGGAGCACCACGAAGAGTGTGAATTCCTAGAAGGACATGGCTACAAGGTGCTGGAGAACTCCAGTGGGCTTTGCCAAGGTACTAATCTGTCACTGCATCAACAGAAGGAACAATGGCAGTGCAGCCACCCTGAATATAATGTACCTAAGAAGCAGGACCTTTCTGTAAATCGAAAGACTTCAAGTCATGTGGACATGGTACTGCCCACTTTAAAATCAAAGCCATTGCCCACTTTAAAATCAAAGCCATTGCCCACTTTAAAATCAAAGCCATTGCCCACTTTAAAATCAAAGCCATTGCACTCTCCTACAGCCTGTAACACATTAGCTAATGAGACAGATCTTCCCAGCAAGGAAGAGTCATGTTTCGGTCATTTGCCAATGTTGTACCCAAAGGGAAACCTGGGTATTATGTCTCCCTTGGCCAAGAAGAAGCTTCTGTCTCAGGTCAGTGGTACTTCATTTGTTAATAATTATTCCTTTGGTTCTGCTCTTCTAATGGTCAATAATAAATGTATAACTAAAAGTCCCGTGGAACTGCTTCCAGTGGAGGATTCACACGTGTCCAGTGTGGAGGCCGTGGTAGTTAAGAGACCATCTGTAATACAACATGCTCACAGTTATAAACCCCCAGGTGTAGAAGAGAGAAGGCTCACACATGAAGATTTGAAGACAAATTTGTGCAGGACATGCAAACCTTCTCAGTTTCACCTACAGGAAAACCCTACCATTGACTCATACCCACTCAGTACTAATGCTCTCAAGTACTTGGAGAAAACAGGAGATAATCAAAAATTGTATGATTCCCAGGCACCAAACATCTTTGGTAACGTTCATTCCTGTCCACATCTGTATAGCATTTACCAGCAGACAGAATATCATATGTTTAAGGAGCCCCTGACCAAATACTGGAAAAGAAAATTGTTTTCAGGAGACTGTAACAATACTCAGATGTCATATCCAAACAGTCAATATGATAGTATCAGCTTTGATCATGATGGACTTCTAAATAAAAATGAGAAAATAGCACAGGAGGACCAACCCAGAGATTTGAGTCTTCCTAAGGATTCTATTCATGAATCATCATCCTTCAAAGCCCATATCATCACACATCCTGACTTGAAGTATCCCCCCCTTTTGTCCAAGAATAGTCACCAGGCTGGCAGCCTGGACTATCACCCCGAGGCTTGCCGTATCTCCCCGATCACAATATCTAGCCAGGAAAAAGCTATAGAAACTCTCCAGAAATATCCAGACAAAGAAGATGACATTGTTACTCTAAAAATGGAGGAACTAGTACAGCCAATTCTGAACATTAAGTGTGATATGCAGAACATTGCTGCTACTAGGCCCTGGAAAAGGTATCAGCAAGATTCAGAAAACGGGGTCCCTGAGAAGAAGATGCGGGCCGTGACACCTGTCCCCTCCACAGCAGGGGCCGAAAAGACACCCGACAGTGAAAGTACGAGATTAAAGCCAGTGGGTGTGTCTCATGCCATACATGCCTACAGCCAAGTTGAAAACCATAAACTATCGCCACAACCCCTCATCTTTCCCAAGCTGTACCCTGGGATGCCCTTTTCTCAGGTACAGAAGGTCTGTAACAGTTTGAACTCCCAAATCCCAGCTGAAAAGTCCCACCCTCTCCAGTTCTTGAAGAACTCAGCCATCATCTCCCCACTCAGGCCTCGGTTTGCGTTCCATTCCACCACCAATCCTCAAAACTTGGACAAACACCATGTTTGGGCCCCATACGATGATTTTCTCTCCACCCTGAGTTCCCAGTCATCCTTCAACCTACCACAACTTTCCTCTGAGTTCCCCAGCCCCAATATGTTATAGATAGACTAGTCTGATTTTCTACATTGGCGGTTCCTAGTTCTGCTGGATATGGAGTAAGATGAGATGTTGAGGTGAGGCTGTCACCAGGAGGACACATAAGTGTTGTGTTTATTTGGCTATGTTTCCAAAATTTGACTTGGTCAAGAATTGAATGATTCAAGGATTTTTGTTGGTCATGTGCAAGGCATACAGTGAGACTATAAACCTGCAGTGAAATGAAAGGCCGTCAACTCTGCCATAACTAAAATAGCAAAAGCAATAAAATAAACAGAAAAAAAAAAACACGTAATAAATAAGGAACAGAAAGTTATATTGATAAAGAACAGGTAAAAACTGAGAAAAATGATGTGCTGAAATAAAATGAATGGTGCGTATATGAGGAACAAGTGTTAAACTAAAACTATGGCAGAGGTATTTAGTAATTCAGTCAATACAATGTATAGAGTAAATGTGACAAATTACTGGCTTCCTTTTTTGAAAGCACTGTAAGAAATTATATGTTTACTATCAGAAGAATTCCTTATTTGGGGAGCCTCTTTAAGTGTAAACAATTTGCAGTTTAGGAGCTTCTTCTGACATCAGTGTGGATTACGAATGACTATGCACCTGGAAGATTGTAGTATTCTCACATTTCATATAAAAAATCCTCACTATTTTATTACAGTTCTGTAAAAATGTTTTGTAGCTTTGACAATGTCTTTATATCCGCCCATGTCTAAAATTGTTCATTTTGTATTTTATTCACTATCTACTATTTGTATGAAGGAATTGAATATAAGTTATATTACATCTTTTGGTTAGGCGTGTAAGAAAGCAGCGCCTTTTGGGACTGTCGGTTATGTATACGAGTACTGCTGCAGAAGAGCAAGAGCATTTTTCTGCACCTGAGACACACGGGCTATTTTAATGTTGGAAAGCTGATTCGGCGCTTTATGCTTTGTAGGCCCAAGTCCAACCAAAGAAAATGGCCCTTCTGATTACATTAAAAATCATGCGATGTGTGTTACCCAGGCAATTTCACATAGACACAATATCATTATATATAACAATAAATATTACTTATTGACTGAATGATATTCAGTACATGTCACAGAGTGAACACAAATTTGGGCTGAGTCATATTAAAATAATTCCTACTACTCCAGGGTAATTAAAGTTTTCTGATTCTGATACTTAACATATGTGTTTGCCTGAATAACCATAGACTGGAGCATCATGACACAGGTTAGTTTTACTTTGTTAACGATGTGTTACTGCAATAACCGTTACAAACCTGCTTAGTACTAGTGGAACTGCAGATTCAGACATTTGGTACACGACCTTTTATTAGGTAGTAAAGTGATTTGGTTAATGCTGATAATGCCCAGAAACAGCCATGCACCAAATATCGGAAGTTGTGGTTCCTGTCATACTGAATACAATTACTGCTGCAACAACACATGTGTGACTCAGCCTCAAAGTTCATTCTATTTACGTATGAGCTTTGGAAGTTTGGCCTTTTTACATATGGGTAATTATGATGTTATGAAGAGGTGAAAAAACTTTTAATTTTAAACAAAAAAATGGGCTGTTTTCATATGGATAGTTGCTGTAGTTATTCACTGTATGATTTGTAACACTGGGACCAATGGAAAGATTAAGTGTGGTCACCATTCAGAAACCACTATGGAACAAACATCTGGCTACATTTCTAACTGGAGTTGTTCAGTTAATCATTTTAAGGATCACTTAAAAACATGTTCATTATGACATTTTTGCATCCATCTGTTTTGGGACAAAGGGCTGTAACATTTGTCCCAGAAAAACATATTTGTCTGTATATACTGTATAATGCATATTATCTTTTAAACATTTGTTGGTATGAGTGTACTTTGTATATAATGTAAAAGTTGCAAAAAAATACACTTTGTTTTTTTAATGTTGCTGAATGACCTTACAGATTTAAAAAAATAAAATAAGAATAATAAACTGATTATTGCACTTAAGTTTTTTTTTTATTCATTTTTTCCTTATTGAAATGCTTTTAATGCCATGGGTCATGAGGTTCCCAGTCAGATGGGCAGCATAATATTTTGCATTTTATGTTTCCCTGTATATTTAATAATATTTCATTACGTTTTCCGGTGCTTGAATCAAATTAGATTTCAGCTCCTTTGTATCTAAGGCTTTTATTTGCAGCAATAAAGTAAACCAGAGAAAAAAAAATTACCCAAGAGGGAGGACTGTGGTTCATCAAGGTTTATGGATTTGATTTCTGTTTCAATATCTTTGCTTGATCTCCAAGTAATGGGTGGATGAGCATCTCTAAATGCCTGATAGAATGTGTGTGATGTGGTGAACTGCCATCCAATCTACAATATCTCCTTTGTTTGTTTGATAGGCAACAGGCTCATCAAGACAAAGTACTGGATAAGCATTTATGAGAAATGAAATGTAACATCAATTACGAATAAGGATAGGAACTGGATATTGTGATACACATAACATACATGTTGAATTTTGCTTATGTATTAAAATATGCTGAAGATAACAGGCAGCATAGATGGTATGGCCTATTATATATGCAGTTGATAACACAATTAGAATTACTTTACATATGGCATTTTCTGGGGTGGCACGGTGGTGCAGTGGTTAGCACTGTTGCCTCACATCTCTGGGACCCGGGTTCGAGTCTCCGCCTGGGTCATGTGTGTGGAGTTTGCATGTTCTCCCCGCGTCGTCGTGGGGTTTCCTCCGGGTACTCCGGTTTCCCCCCACAGTCCAAAGACATGCTGAGGCTAATTGGAGTTCCTAAACTGCCTGTAGGTGTGCATGTGTGAGTGAATGGTGTGTGTGTGCCCTGCGATGGGCTGGCCCCCTGTCCAGGGTTGTTCCCTGCCTCATGCCCGTTGCTTCCAGGATAGGCTCTGGACCCCCCGTGACCCAATAAGGATAAAAGTGGGTTGGAAAATGGATGGATGGATGGTATTTTCCCCAAATATCGAGTCTGCCCTACTGGAATGGACTATCTTTTCCATTACCAGGAAGGTCTATATCATTATTTTTATCACACTATATTTAACAAAGAATTTATCTTATGTTCTATAATCACCTCTTTTTAAATCACAACCACCCTCATTAGTCCTTTGCAGCTGTTTCTCATGAATTGTATAGTGCAATTCGATCTAATACCATAAACTGTACCTCTGTGAACTTACAAGTACAATAGGCACCCATATTTAGAAATGGCAATTACTAACTACTTCCTGTTGTTTTCCCCTCTCTCCACTGAGCCTGTCCTATTCTCTCAGGAAACATCATTATTGCCAAACGGCAGACGGAGGCAAAAGTGTCCCCATTAAAGAACATTGCAATTATTGAACAGGACTATTGTTGGAACAGAAAATGCTGCACAACGCACATACATAAGAACATAAGAAATTTACAAATGAGAGAAGGCCATTCGGCCCATTCATTGATTTAATATAATTCAAATAATGCAATCAACCTCAAAAGATGACTATGAAAGTTAGCAAAGCAAACAGTCTGTAAGAGCAGAGGTGCATTTTCTAAGTTGTGAGACTTGTATGTGTGTTTCCCAACTACAGTGGAAACTGCTTATAGTGATCACGGTTATAGTGATCAACTGCTTATATGGATCAAAAAGCTTGGGACAAAATCATGCCTGTACAAATTCTGTTTAAATAATTTGCTTATAGCAATCAAGTAATCCGCTTAGTGTTCATTTTGGGTTCTGTTACACGTCAACATATGGAAAAAATGAGATGCAGCAATGAAACTATAAGCTATATTTTATGTACAGTACTGGACTATTATAGCGTATTTAAATTACACACAGTTCTGTTATTTAATTTGTACAATACTGTATTTTGAAAAGCGTTTGAAGCAGCTGTATTCATGTAGTAAATATACAAATATCAACTGGATGGTAATGCCTGAGACATAAAGAAAATCGTTTATAATAATGATCCGCTTATAGTGATCAATTTCACCCAGACAGATGTGATCACTGCAAGCAGTTTCCACTGTATTATCAATTTTGATTGATATAAGTTGACAGAACATTAGGATATGGAAGTAAAACTTCACTGACAAGAAAACTGAGATCAGCAGGAATCTACTGAAGTCAGGAAACACTTCATCACAAATGAAGATCAACAGTCATCACAAATGGCAAATGCATTGTTATCAGAAATACCATCTTTGTGACGATCAGCGTTTTCTGCAAAAGTCATACTAAGTTTCACAAGGTGTTTAAATGAGGGCTGCTCATGCCCCTGACATGGGGCTCCAGTGGTTTTTATTGATATTTATAGCCAAGAAACATTAAAATGCATTGAAAAGCACTTTCACTCCAAATAAAAATTTGCAATACACATTGAAGGAATGTTCATATTGGAGATGTTCATATTTAAATTACTGGCTTTTAAAATGTGTATACTGCTATCTGTTCACATGAAGAAAGAGTTAATTGTACAGAATGCTTTTTAACATCCACTATGTCACATTCTGTCCTTTCTGTGCCTATAATAGACCGTGACTAGACTTGCTAAAAACAAGCAATAAATTTCCAGTAAACAAGCTCATTTGTAATGAGTACATATGTAAAGTATTCTGCATCACCACAGGAAAACCACGGACTCACAGTGCCAGAGAAAAATAATTCTTAGGACAGTAAAGATATACTTTGTGTAAAAGCTTCTGAATTTCACAGAGGAAATGTTACATAACTGGAAAGCATAACAGTTTCAGTTCTGTGACAAAACCCTTTATTACTAAACTTTTTGGTTTACAGTCTACACTTAAGGCAATGATATGCTACTTAATCTGTGTATGATTTCAGTTTATGCTATAAACAGTAAACATTTACCATAAAACAACAAAACTACCTATAAAGGAAATAAATCCCCTAGCAATATACTGCAGTGTAGTAATGTATGGACTAACTGAAGATTTTTCATCATGTACACCATTTACATGATCAACAAAAAACACATTGAAATAGAAAGCTAAACCAGGACAGATATGAAACTACCTGGATCTATAACCAAGGTATGGCCAGGGTTCTTGTGCCTCTTAAGTTAGTCACCAATCTTTGGGGTTCATCTTCTCCCTGAAGGACCTGAGTCTCTGGCGTGGAGCCGGCACAGGTCTTGAGAGGTGTTCAGGTATCTGCTTCTCACAGTCCTGCTCCACTATACCTATAAGACCAAGGGGGGCTGTTTTGCGAGCAGGTTCTTGGTTCTTCTGCAGCTGCTGGATGATAGCAGAGAATTTGTTATCCAGGGACGGCCTGCCTGTTCGTGTCCAGGGCTTCTTTCTGGAGTTCTCCTTCTCTAACTGATGACTGCTCAGCGCAAAGGGCTCCTTGCCAGGCGGCGGGGGTGGGGCGCGGCGCTTCTTGATGATTTTGGGACTGGGTTGGCCATCTTTACTTGGAGACAGCACAGTCTTCTGCACCACCACGGGGCAGGAACCCTCAAATAGAGCAGCCCAGTGAGGTGGCTCTGTCTCCTCCTCCTGATCAATGAGGAAGCGACCTCCTGTTTCCTCTATTTTATTGTGGATAATATCAGTCAAGCTCTCAAACTTACTGGGGGAGCTGATACCTGCAGATTGAACAGTGCAATAAAAATACTCATATCAGGAACATCAATAAAACAAAAACAACAACAGCAAGACAATCTGCTATATCAACATTTTCACCCCCAAGTTCTTCTTTCACAGATATAGCATGTTGCACATGTGAAATGCACTCACTGAGGTCATTGTAGACCGATTCAGCAGGTTTCGTCAGGAAGAGTGGAGGCTTCCTTGGAGATGCGATATCAATTTCCAAGAGTTCATTACAACAGTGCCGCCACTGGTCTGAAAATGAAAATGTGCGTCTTGGCAGTGTCGTCATACAGAGCACCGTGACGTACCACCGAGCAATTATGTTAGCAATGGCCAAGTCGAGTAAGTAACACAATGCTAAATAAATCTCATACTGAACAGAACCAGCAAATCGATGTATTTTGGCCTTTTACTGTCGACTTGTGCCATGTGAAGTATATCACCTTTAGTCAATATTAGCAGTGGCTTATTGCAGATCATCGTTTGATTTCAGTAGTACTTTAGATTTTTGTAAAAGCTTGCAGCTATTTTTATAGCTCTACAGTTACATAAGTCACTCACCTTGGTCATAGAAGTGCTGCCGAAAACCCTCCATCCATTTCTCCAAGTCCTCTTTGTTCTCTGCTGTAAATATGTACGTCTCACCTTCTTCAACAACTGGGTTGATAATTACCAAGTGGCTGGGCCTTTTCTGCAGCTCCTTTTGCACCATGCGTATCCTGGTCTCCTGTATAAAGAATGGAATTTTAACTTCCCTTTGTCCTTCTCTTTAAAACAATTAAGACTAATTATCCATCTGCTTTGATTATATGCCCCACTTCAATAAACCTAGTACTCATTGATAAAGTCCACGTTTGCAAACGGCTACTACAATTAACTCATTACATCACCTACATAATTCATTTGATAAAATCCGCCTCTGCTTACAGAGAATCATATGGTCAGCATTTATGCAACACAAATGAGCCACAATATAAATAAAAAAAAATAGCCAGGGATAAATATCTGAGTGACTATGACAGGGGCCAGATCATTATGGCCAGACCATAATGGCGTCTCTAAAAACGGCAAGACATGCGGGGTGATCACAGTCACCTGTGAGAGCACCTACTGAGTGGTCCAGGGACTAAAAAAATTCCGAAGAGTCCATAGGGTGTAATGAGGCCAAGATGTGAACAAAAGCTCTCATGTCTGGTACAAAGCAACAGTGGCACAAACTGCAGATAATTTTGATAATCACAGGAGTAACATGTGACGACATCAAGCCCTGTTGTGCTTTATTCTTATTTATTATGGGGCTATTCATAATGTTTCGGCTCATCGGCATAAATGCAAATACATACAAAAACCAAGTAAGGTTGGTATTACAGTCCAAAGTACAAGTAACAGCAGCTTGTCCGCCTGTAATGCAATGTGCATGGTCTTACATTTACCTTGTTGACAGGAATGACAAGGGAAGGTTCCACTTTGGCCTCAATTTCCTCTGGGGTATAGTAGCAAGATAGATTAGCGGCTTTAAGCACGCAGAAGAAGTCGCAACATCTGAGCGCCCCGTCAATGTTTTGCTGCAAAGGTGGAAACAAGTCACTAGACAATAATACTGGGCAAAGAGAGCGAACAGCTTTCCGTCTTGGATTTTTAAAGGAAAGTGAGCTGGGGAGGGTCAAGCAGAGACGACAGAAAAGAACAACATCGGGAAATGGGCTGTAAGCTCCAGAGAGGGGCGTGAGAGAAAAATACAGCTGTGGGCATTATTCAAAACTGTAAATAAGAGAACTGCTAAGTACAGTAGCAGGTCGTTTATAATAACTGGCTCAACTATCCTGTCTTTGACCCACAGTAAAGAATCTGCCAAACAAAATATTGTGAAAGAATGCCAGTAGTCTTGCATATGTTGTATAAGTATGTGGAGATGGTTAAAATGAAGAGGTAGAGAGTTCCAATGGAAATGTTGTTGTACGGAGAGTGGAGAGGAAGAGCTGAAATAAATGAGCAGCCTCTTCCCATTGACCAGATGAACTGTTATTTCCTGGCCGTACGGCATCCATCTCTACTGCAGGCGATGAAAAGTGCAGGGGCAGGCGGTCTTGGGGAAGCGAGCTTCACAATAGCCAACGGAAGGGTTACCTGCTGACTCAAGAAGCCGCTCATCATTGGTTGGGTCATGCAGTCCGGCTGCGCGACTAAGCGGCAGCACAAATTTCCATACAAAGGCAACCAGGAGGAGGATTCCTCTGACAAAGATATCCATACCAGATAAATATACACACCAGACATATACCAGACATATACCAGACATATGTTAAAGTCCTTAACACTTAAGAAAACATTTTACGTATATCTATATTCATTTTATGTAATAATTTACTGGATGTATAGTTATATCTAAATCCAATAAAATCATAAATGTACTTTATCATTTTATCATTGCGCCTAGAGTGCAAAGTTCTGTTCATAATTAAAGGAACCAGCAAACATCTCACCATTCTGCATGACTACCAGAGAGTGTGACTGAAAAGTGCCTTCTGCCTGTTCCAAGTGCAGTGTGGTGTATGCCAGCCGGCTGTAACTGGCATCCCTAGATTGCAAGCATGACATGGACTCCATCAGATCTCACACGGAATTAGTGCATTAAATGAATCAGCAGTGATTTATCATTTACAGACAAGAATGTAAACAAAGCAAACTTCCCGTCGTTTGCTCGTTCCCTGACAGCGTAATCAAATTTGCCTGTCTTAGCAATACAGTGGAATTAGCAAAAGCAGGAATTTGCTAGCTAGTCTAGCAGTTATGTAGAACTGTTACAAAGAGGCACAGAACACCAGAATTAATTAATTAAGACTGTTTTTGAATATAAAGCTATAAAACAAAAACCAATGAATGTGCGATTTGCTTTACCTGCACATTGCTTTGGACAAAGGAACAAGTTAAATCAAAATGAATGTAAATTCAAGGATATTCTAGAAGCAATAATTACAAGTCACAGGGCATGAAGGGAGGGGCTTCTTACGGGGGTATTGGGTTGTACTGCAGGAATGTTTCAGGATCAGCACCTTCCACCAGATTGCATGCTCTTTTCCCCGACGATTTGCCAAATGATGTGCGAAATTTTCTGGCTAATTTTTTAGGCGTGTTCATCAAGGATCTTTCATCTTCCATATTACAGCTGTAAATCTCCAAAGACAACTCAAAATGGGGCCTGGCCTCATTACTGCAATAGAAGAAATGGTGAGGTTATGAAACAATGCAGCTTTACTGCAAATGAAACTGTTCTGAATACAAAGTTCCAAGTCACACAAACGGTTTCTACCATGAAATCATCCCTGAATGAAATACAAACTTTGTAGTTACAATCTGAAGTTTATCACACAAATGATGCACCTTGAAATTCAGCTATTTACAATGCAAATTATTGCATGACTATCAGTATATGATAGCTTTAAACAATGGTATTAGTCTTTTGATACAGAAATATATATTCCCAGCATAATGATTATGTACCCAGAGAAAGCTGTTATTTCTATTTTGTTTGTCATGAGATACAACTAGGCTAGGCACCCAGGTCAGGTTTATGTGAGGAGTATGTGTCTGATTAAAATCATCCATCCATTTTCCGAAACCACTTAATCCCAACTGGGGTCACGAGAGGGCCCGGAACCAATCCCGGGAACAATGGGCACAGGCGGGAACCAACCCTGGGCATTCACCTACACACCGCCAGGCACACACACACTCAAAGGGCCAATTTAGTCTCGCCAATCAACCTATCCTGCACGCTTTTGGACTGTGGGAGGAAACCGGAGCCCCCGGCGAAAACCCACGCAAACACGGGGAGAGCATGCAACCTCCACACAGAAAGGACCTGGGACTGAACCCAGGACCTTCTTGCTGTGAGGTAGCAGCGCTAACCACTGCGTCACCCCCTGATTAAAATCAATACTTACAAAAGTGTTAAGCCTTCAAAACATATATCTGTCACAGATCTGTCTACAATCACCATCTCCGTGTCAAAAACCTCTGCTTCAACTTTCATTAAGCAAAACACAGCAACTTTCCGAGAACCTAGAAAAGATAGACATATGCATTTTATATGTAATGTTCAGGGATATTAACCAGAGCAATATCCATAGTTGTTAAGCTTGTCATTCCATTTATATGTCTTTTCTTAAGAAACAGGACAACATGCAGGCCATGGTCATATGCAAAAATAACTCATTTAGTTATCTGGCCACTGTTCTGCAAGAGAAATGGCCCAAAATCCATCTGGCCACTGTGCAGGACTTATATCCATCACTCCTAAGACACATTGATGCTGTACTGGCCACAAAATAAACAAAGAAACAAACTTACTTCCTTTGTTATTGAAGTGATCTGAATCTTTCCACAGTAGCGGTATTCTAAGCCCTTAAAAGAGTGCAAAAATGTTTATATAATTTTGAAACATTATTGTATATCTAGTACTTACTGCTTTTGCCAAATAGAACGCACATTAATACTCATCTGTTTTTAAAAAGTGATCGGTCACAATTCAACTCCCAGTGTCTCCCCAGGATTAATGACATTTATTTGGAATATACTACTTGAAGCCTGAGGGTAATGGAGAATATTACAATGTACTTGTACAATGTACTGCCATAATCTTACCTGATATTGCAACTTTTCCTTTGCAAGCCAGACGATTGTTGCAAGCTTGACCCGATAATCTAAAAAATGTAATTCAAGGTGTTTTGTTTTTTAATATGCAACTTAGTAATATAAACTGTTACAATTACTGTAAGTAAATGTGAGATAAAAATACTAAATTGCACAAAAACTGGTTTTATTGTACATGTGCAACATAAGTACTAATTTGGCTTAACCAACACCACATTAACACCAATGTATATATGCTGTTTAAAAACCATCATACCTTCTTGTGGACTTAGTTTCCAAATATGGTTCTTCTTTCTTGTTCTGTAGCTCAGTCAAGTAGGCCTTTATGCGAGTATTACATGTAAGGAGGTTCTTGGAAACATTTAAGATTTGCTCTCTCTTGGTGCTGGCCCCCAACAGCTTGTACGCTCCATCACGCATCCGTATCTCAAAGTCTATTTTCTCTTGAATCTTGCTTTCCTACAAACAGAAAAAAACCCATAGCAAAACGAAGCGTCTGCTTCAGGTGGTATCAGCTGGAAAAAGGCTTCCTTTTTAAATAATATATGACAACAATATTAATGGAAGTGGCACACACAGGAACCACTTGTCTAGATGAATGTGTGTTTCAACTCATCATATTTCAATACTAAAAACAGCTTTCAGTATTTCAAAGATTCTGTCCTTTACGTTATGTATTTCTTTAATAAAAACCAAAGCCCCAAGCCATCAGCAGAAATACCTTACAAAATAAAAAAGCCTTGCTTGCACCTTAATAATAAGAAATAAAATGAAAAAGCTATTTAAAGAAAATAAAATCAAATCTGGTAATGGTATAGCAAATGTTTTTGTTTTGTAAAATGACACCAAACAATATAAGGTTGAAGTTTATTGCAAGCAATGAGATTAAATTTACCGCCCAATAAATTTATTACCACTTGAGTAAAATGCCTAACGTTCTTTTATTTGCTCCGTTATGTGCTAATATAATACAACTCATCCTTAGCTGAGATTGGTATTATTAACGCGATCCTTTCATTTCCAGCTCACTTGTGCAGAGCATGGTCAGATGAGTCTAGTGTCTATCCCTGAAAATAGGACAGGGGACACCCCTAAGGAGATACAAAGAATATACACATACACTACGGACAATTCACATACACCAATTCGCCTAACGCATGCACCCAGAGAAACCCCATGCAAAGTGCACACAGACGAAACTCCGTTAGGGATCAGACCCCCAAGCTTGGAGGTGTGAGTTACGGACAACAATTAATCAGACCTACATTAACTTAGACCTTGGCTTAACGAAACGACCAAAGCATGGGGATCTAGCTATACCTGTTTTTACTGTCGCAGGATTGGCAGCAACTGATTTAAATGTCGCTCAGCACTTGTGTATAAACAGGCGAAAATCAAAATCACATATTATAGGCCGGTACTCCCCATTCACGATAGCATACGATACACAGAGGAAACGAATTATATGCCTATGACAAATTACCGAATTCAATCTGTGTAATAATGATTACAACAATCGTTAATTAACTAGTTACATATTGAACTATGACTGTATGTCCACTCCCTTATCATAAACTTTTTTAAAATGTCGGAAAATTACCTCATTGTGTAAAAACAAACTGCTCTGTCTGATTTTCTTTCTTTTTATTTCCATATTAAGTGAAGAACATGACGATACAGTTGCTCTGATTCTTTCATTTCTTCGGAAATTTTGAATATCCCGCGGTTCTTCCATGTCTGCGGTTCGCTTCCAGTCTCAGTCAGACAATGAGCTGATACGTTAACGGCAGCTTTTCTCCACCCTTCAGTTACGACAGGGACCGGGGTGAAAGTTCGTCAGGACAAAACAACATAAGGGGAATCTACCATTTTTGAAAATTTAAATTTACCAGGAATTACGGCGACATGCACGCGATTTTTCGACATAAAGTTGATGCATAGGAAGCATTTAGTTGATCTGAAACATCATCTCCTAATATTTTTCGCTGAAAAGATTTTAGATACCTGTATATTTACAGCTATCCCCATCTGTGACGAAGTGGTTTCGTTCGATTATCTTATTTGGGTAATACGGAACAAGTTGCTAGAATGTAACACTTGAATTGTACAATATTGTTTTATACTACTTTTCAACATTGTTTCTGTACTCGTAGGTAGCTAGTTATAATAAACAAGGAAACAAAGTATTTTGAATGTCTGGCTAAATATAATGTCGGCGAATTTACCAAAAATAACTTATTGCTGCTTTAAACAAACAATCCTTGATTACAATTATAAGTATGCCTAGCTATAAATTCAATATGTCATTTGTAATACAGGACAATTGAGTTTTCAATTCGTTTAACCTGCATTGAGATCACCGAATGCAGGCCGTCTTGCAATTCCATTCGTGTTGGACTGGCATCCGAAAGGACTGATCATGTTCAATATTAAAAGAATCAATGAAATGCTGGTTATGTATGGTAAATCACTAAAAATTTGATTTTATTATTTAATTATTCAACCTCAAAAATGAAAATCAACCATAAGGTTCGTTTTAAATGGTTGGATAATAGATGCCAGAATAACTTAACAGCTGGAAATACTTTAACAATAAATATGTCTAATGAAATTAAATCTGTTTTACCCTTGTTGTCGTCTTATTTTTTGTGTGTGTGTGTGAGTGAGAGAGAGAGAAAAGCACGTTTTTTTGTCCATTAAAATAACATCAAATTGATTAGAAATAGTGTTTAGACATTGTTAATCTTGTAAATGACTGTCATAGCTGGAAACAGCTGTTTTTAATGGAATATCTACACAGGCGTACAGAGGCTCATTATCAGCGACAATTAGTCCTGTGTTCCAGTGGAATGCTGTGTTTGCTAATGCAAGTTTATCACTTTAAAAGGTTAATTGTCATTAGAAAACCCTTTTGCAATTATGTTAACACAGATTAAAGAAGCAATAAAACTGGCCTTCTTAGGACTAGTTGAGTATCTGGAACATCAGCAACAGTGGGTTTGATTAAAAGCTCAAAATGATGAGAAACAAAGAACTTTCTTCTGAAGCTCATCAGTCTATTCTTCTTCTGAGAAATGAAAGCTATTCTATGTGAGAAATTGCTGGGAAACTGAAGATCTCGTACAATGCTGTGTACTGCTCCCTTCAGAGAGCAGCAAACTGGCTCTAACCACAACAGGATGAAGAGAGAGAGGCCCTGGTGCCCAACTGAGCGAGAGGATAAATATATTAAAGTGCGTAGTTTTAGAAACAGATGCCTCATAGGTCTTCAAATGGCAGCTTCATTAGTGCCCGTAAAAGACCAGTCTCAACATCAACAGTGAAGAGGCAACTCCGCAATGCTGACCTTCTAGGCAGAATTGCAAAGAGAAAGCTATATCTCAGAATGGCCAATAAAAAGAAAAGACAGAAATGGGCAGATGAACACAGACACTGGACAGAGGAAGACTGGAAAAAAAAGTGCTGTTGGATTTCCGAATAAAAGTATGAGGTGTTCGGATCACAAAGAATACCTTTTGTGAGACGCAGGTCAAATAAAAAGACGCTGGAGGCATGCTGGACAACATCTGTCAAGCATGGTGGAGGCAGTGTGATGGTCTGGGGCTGCTTTGGTGATGGAAAAGTGGGAGATTTGTACAGGGTAAACGCAATCTTGAAGAAGGACGGCTGGTGGCCAGTCTTCACTGATTGCAAATTCCATAAGCCATCAGTAAGAGCAGAGTGTGAAGGTTGAATTAGCAGAGCAATAGCAAGTTATACATAAAATATTGCAATCCAAACAACATGGGAGACATCAGAGTTCAAAAGAGGATAAACTGTTGGTGTGCATCTCCAGGGTAATGTCGGCATGCCACCAGGAAGGATGGACCATATCCAGGAGGAGTAACTGTGGATGTAAGAGGAAGCTGTCTGAAAGGGAGGTCCGGGTACTAACCCAGATCATATCCAAAAAGAAATAAAACCACAGCTCCCAACTCACTGCAGAATCAATTGTGCACTTCAACTCTCCAGTTTACACCAAAACTACCCATTGGGAGCTTAACAGGGTCAATATTCATGGTCGAGCTGCTACAGCCAAACCTTTGGTCACTCGTGCCAATACCAAACATCAGGTTTCAATAGTGCCAGCAATGCAAATATTAGACTGTGGATAATATGAAATATGTATTGTTCTCTGAGTCCACCTTCACTGTCTTTCCCACATCCAGGAAAGTTACAGTGTGAAGAAGCTCCAAAGAAGCTTACAACCTGGACTGTTAAGTACCTAGATTGCAACACACCAGTGGATCAGTGATTGGTTGGGCTGCAACGTCATGACATTCCCTAGGCCCACTGCTGGTTCACAGCCAAGGACTACTGAACCATTCTGGAGGACCATGTTCATCCAGTGGTTCAAACACTGTACCCTGAAGGTGGTGCCGCGTATCAGGATGATAATGCAGCAATAAACACAGCAAGACTGGTGACAGTAGTTTGATGAAAGTGAAGTTGAACATTTCTCACGGTCTGAACAGTAACCAGATCTGAAAATTATTGAGCCACTTTGAGGTGTTTAGGAGGATCAAGTCAGGAAACGTTTTCCTCCACCAGCATCATGCAGCAACCTGGCCACTGTTCTGCAAGAGGAATGGCTCACAATCCCTCTGGCAGCTGTGCAGGACTTCTATCTGTCATTCTCATAATGAACTGATGCTGTACTGGCCAAAGAAGGAGGCCCAACACCATACTAATAAATTATTATGGTCTAAAACCAGGTGTTTCAGTTTCATTGTCCAACCCTTTGAGGCTATGTGTACAACCACCTAAAGTATGATGTAACCACTTGAAGGATGAAAAATGTTCTAATTTTGTACATAAAATCATTGTGGAGCATCATTGCGTCATTGCTGTGTGTGTGTTTGAACATCCATTTATTATTAAATTTGTGAAATACTGAGTCTTAAAAAGCAGCAGATGCAATGACATAATTCTGAACCATGAGACCTGTATCATGTTATACATAGGCAAAAGCCTGGGGTCAAACGCCAGGCCTTCACTGCTCTTACTATGGATAATCGCTATACGATTCTTTTGTGGGAAATGTGTTAAACAGGTATGAGTTTCTAATTTAATTATACTTAATTTTATATGAGTTACAAGAGGCCATATCTCAATTATTTCCTTAATACAAAAGTTTGCATGAAATAAAATAAGCTTATAGAATACCGCTAAACATCATAAATTATAAATATGGTCGTGAGATTTTTATTTTCTTGTTTTAAATCAGTGGAAATAAAGTTAAAAATTCAATACTTCAAAATCACCACTTGGTGTCATTCATGTTATATTATATTTTTATTTAAATAGAAGATTAAACACAATAGCATTTTCATAACTGATCATAAAATAAAATTTTATCTGCAGTATATATTGTTTTGAATGGTTTAATTCATTATTTAATTGAATCATTTTATTGTGAATTTATATTAATTTATGTTCTCTGTTGAGGCCTATACAAATGTTCGGCAAATGTGTTTTCAATTAAATAGTTCTTTGACGTGTAATTGACGTGTTTTCACGTGCATGGTGAATATACACACACATTTGACCAACACATATTGAATGACATAGTTTTAAATATGCTTATTTATGCAATTTAGAAGTTTATATTCATAAGGTTATAGAAATGTATGTTTTTTTAAGATTTTACGTTTAACATATTTAAGACAGCATTGCCCTGCAGCAATAATAAACAGACAGACCTCCACGTGAAGAAGAAAATAACGTCGATCACCAAACGGTTTCTTCGCTATTTGCATTAATTTAGACACACTTGGGTATTGTAGTTGCTTACCATTTAATGCACATGAAGAGAGACAGTAAACGGTTAATGTATGCAACCATTTTTGAATATACCTGTTAAGAATTAATTTACCATAATATTTTTCATTAAAGGATGCCACTTTATTAATTACCTTTGTTCATTTATCGATAAAGACAGTTTAAAAAAATGCATATCCCATAATGCAAAGTGTAATGTACGTAAGCGCTATGGGTGCGTACGTGTGAATCAGATGTCCATGAATGGGGTAGGGGGATGACTGGAAGCGTAAGTCATTAGCTTGTATGTAGCGGAGGACGCAGATCCTTGCAAAGTTTAGTGATTTTAATTTTGTAAAACGTTTGAGAGGGTTTTGAAGTGAATATCACAAGGTAAAAAAAATCCGAAGCCTCTTGCTTAGGATTTGCTTGTGAAAACTTGCGTCGGTGCATGTAACTGCTTCGTATTAAGCTATATTGCCACAGTATGCCACGGGACAACATGACTTCGCTTGTACAAAGGATCGCCAGGCAAGCTCTTGTGACATTCAAAAATCCACCATCCGTCGGTGACAGTAGCAAGTCATTTTTGGAAAACCATGGCAAGCTTTACGGTCTCATGAGTGAAGTCAGAGCGGCGGATCTGAAGATCACACCAAGAAAGGCTGAAAGTTCTACAACGTCTGCACCACATAACCCACCGGTGACTTATATGCATATATGTGAGACCGACATATTCAGCATGGGGGTGTTTCTGCTGAAGACCGGGGCATCTATCCCGCTGCACGACCACCCCGGAATGAACGGCATGCTCAAAGTAATTTACGGCAAGGTCAGAATTACTTGTTTCGATAAATCGGACAGTCCCGTTGATGCTGCATGCAGCACACAGCCCAGTCCACCGCTGTTAACCTTTCAGAAGGACTCCTTGAAGAGAGCAGTGCTTCGGTCAGTTGGAGAATACACTGAAGAAAGTGCAGCATGCGTCCTGGCTCCCCATAAAGACAACCTTCACCAGGTCGATGCTGTGGACGGACCAACTGCTTTTCTCGATATTCTGGCACCCCCGTATGATCCAGATGATGGAAGGGACTGCCACTATTACAAAGTTGTCCAGCCCGTGTCTGACACTGCTGTCAAAAAGCCAGAGTCCCAGGAACCCAAAGAACTCTGGCTGCTTGAGATTCCACAGCCTACAGATTTCTGGTGCGGTGGTGAATCTTACCCTGGCCCGGAGGTTTCGCTTTGAAGTAAAATCATGGAAGTGAATCGTTAATCAGTATGTCTACTGGAACTACAGAGGGACACTCAGGATAATCCATTGCTAATAAAATGTTTTACATATTTCTTTCTGTGCACCTATTTTAACTCAGTTTCAGCTTTATCTGCCTTCATTTTTTTCCATAATTTACTATCTACTTAAGTCATGATTGGTCTTCGCCATACTTAGGCATGCCTTGTTAACTTGTGGAATCTGATTTTATGGATTTTCTCTAAAAAGGCTTGAAATATAACCCTGCTGTACTAATTTATTTGTAAAAAATTAATGTACGTCAAGTAATATATTTTCTTGCTATTCTGAGAACTGAGTGAAAATGTGGTTTTTGGAATGAAATAATTTGGATTTCTTAAAATCAAAACAAGTTAATTGTTTTGCAGATGTTTGTGTTAATATCAAAATTGTGATGTATTGGGTGGCACCCATAACATTTGTCAGTCTTGATCATTTAGTTAATTATTTATTAAAATGACTTTTAAGGTTTTATGCAACCTGTTTGATTTGTGCTGAAACATTTTGCAAGGCAGTTTATCATAATGCATCCTGTTGGATTGTTTATCCAATTGGGGAAAAATGGTTGTGATTTTTCGCACAATGGAATTTTAAGGTAATTTTTTTTTCCCTACAGTATTTACATGAAACGAAGTTTGCTGTAATTCTCGTGTTAGAACGCTTGTCACTTGTAAAAAAAAATCTTTTTTACTCTGGGAAAGTGTGCCTTAAGTAAAAAATAAAATTAGAGCAATGACAAACTGCACAACATGTTCTAGTTGAAACTTGCAAAGCATGTGAAGGCTTTAGTCAAAAATCCCAAATCAAGCCTTATTTTATTTATTTATTTTTTTTAAATTGCGGCAAATTGTCTTGGCTTTAATTTTGTAGGTGTGTGTACGCAATAGGATTTCACATCATTTATTGGGTATTTTTCAGATTATCCAAGTATTTACTTCAATAAACCTGAGGTGATGTAAAATCCAGTATAACTAGCATGTTGCATTTGAAGTGCAGTGTGCATATGTGTGTATATATGTGTAATGTAAATTGTTTATATATTTAGCCGTGATTTAGTGTTGACTGCCAGAAGTGATAATTGTCTGTTTTATGTCTTGCAATAATTTTATTTTGGTCATGGGCACATTTCAGAGATGTGATTAAAAATTAGCATACAAGTATAGGGGCTGTGATTATGTTGTGTGAAGGAAGCACAATGTGAATATGCGTTTGTAATTAGGTTTATACATGCATGAGCAGTTTCTTTGTTTTATAATTAATGTATTTGTCATTCTAGGTAATCTTTTTCTTTCTTACAATTACTCCTTATTTGTATAAAATGTCCTTGATTGTAATGCTGTTATTGCAAGAATTGTCATTTGAAGTGGTATAAATGCCCTTTTTTTGCCTTGCTGATTTTTTTCAGTAAAGAGGTTCAAATCAGCATGTTGTGCTGGTTTATATTAATATTGGAAAAATGAATTTTGATTATGAATGCTTTGTATGTGTAAAATTCCATCTTTGAATAACCCACACTGATTACAATCATGCTGCTCCTTGCCTGTTGCACTGTTTACAGGTTTATCCCCTATGAATTTTTGGTGTCTCATTTTACTACTTCTGTCTTCGTCTTGGAAGTACCATTTGTTCATCAGCTCGTCGATGTATGGGTACTGTTGGATGCAGCAGCACAGCGATCTGAGGGTTCTGTGGTTTAGGTCAAGTGTCATATTGCAATCATCCTGCAGAAGTTTACATCTGCAGTTCAGCATTGTCAGATGTATACATCGGACATCCAGGTTAACCAATGCCGAAATTAGGTACTCCAGATTTGGCTCTGTGTAGCAGGATCTCACACAAAACACACAAATCAGAAATAAAATCTCTCAAATGACAGTTCTGTGAATTATGTTTATAATGCAGACTGTCAGCTTGAATTTAATGCTATGGACAGCCCTTTCTGGTGAACTGTGCAGTAACTGTACCACTGAAATCACAATCTGGAGAATGCAGAGAGGTAAAATCCAACAATGCAATGCATACCCGTTAAAACCTACATACAAACACAAAACCCAATAAATCTCTGCTACTTCCCACACATGCATGGACTTCTTAGAATAGTAGGCACAGGGAATGGCCTCATTCCCTTCATGACTTAATTTGGTAGTGTGATGTTTCAGATGATTAGTAATAGATAATGCTACGACAGATGGAACGGGCAATTGCACACAAATACCAAATAACTTCAAGTACAACTTATTATACATCACAATGTATCTACTCAGTCAAAAATAGTATTCTAGCGCAAATTGCATTAACAAAGCATGTAGCCTGTCCGAAAGAACGGGCTACTTCTGTGTTTCCCGGTGTCTCTTCAGAGACAATTTGACGTTCCGGGAGGCGACGAGGTTGTATTACAAAACGAAAGGTGGCAGTATAGAGGAGTGTGAATGAGAGGAAACCTGGGAATGGCGAAAGAAGTGGTAAATACGTCAAACAGAGTGGTCAGACATACTTTATAAAAATATACATGTATAGACAGCTGCGTTATCTTTGTTTTTCCTTTTTAAAATAGCGTAAGCAGCGATATAAATGGCGAGACGGCAGTGCGAAGTTGTTTTCCTGTAATTTTTGTTCTCTTTTTTCGCGTTGTGGGCCTGATTTTTTTAAAAAAGATGGTCTCCTGGATCCTTTCTAGAGCTGTTGTGTAAGTGAACTTTTAAAAACATTAACGCGAGCTTTACATAGTAAAAGTAAGTAGGTGACTAACTTTTACAACTGTCTTCATCGTAGCTAAATTCTCGATGTGTAACTAAACAACTTCTCAGCGCTGTAACCAACTATCTTCCAAATAAGTAAAACCATTAGAGAATTAGTGTATCGTAGTCCAGTTGTTAATTGCCTGAAAAATAGGGCGGTCTTGTTGAATAACTGGCTAGGTGTCTTACCCAAACTGTCCATTTTTCCATTGTATATAATCTCTGTTCGGATTTCTTATGTTCAGCCTGGTCTGGGTTACCTGTGTGTAGAAAGCTGACTGTTTTACTTTTTAATATGATTCCAGACATTTTCTTGTCGAAACGATGAGCATTTTCCATACCTTGCTTGTAATTTCCCTATGGTATAAAAATGACAGGGTTATAAAACTGTTTCAGTGTACTTTAAATAGGGCATTTCTAACGTATTCTAAGTAAACGTTGTAAAGAAAACGTTATAGAAACATTGTATAACAGTCATATGCCTAACCGTTATTAAGTTGCATTTAGAATGATACTGAGATGCACTTAGAGAACCACTGAAGTATGCTGGTACTTCGGTGAGATGTACTTAAAATTGTAAATAGTGTTATCTGTTTTAAAATTGTACAACTTTTCAACAACAGTTACACAGGTGCTAGCCAAGGCTGGCTTGTCATTATGGTATTGTAGACCCTGTAATACCAGTCAGTGTAAACCTAATTATCAAGTGTTATACTTTGCAAAGATTTCTGTGTTTATCCTTTGGGCAGTTGTGTATAAGTGCATATCATGAGCACAGAATTTTCTGGCAGCACAAATGTTTAATGCATTTTACACGTTGAGTTATAATAGGTCAAAAGCATTTTTGTCAATTATTTGTGCTAAATACTTTTTAATTGTTTTTGGCTTCTTCAGCTTTTTCGATTTTATGAAATAAAAGATCAGTTAATAAACAGATACCAGGAAAATGTATATTCTGTTTGGAGATGGTTGCTTAAATTCTGTTCTTAATGGTCAAATCCATTGTTCTTTTTGTGCATTAATTTAGTACATTGACAATAGGATGTTAAACTATGTAACATATTTATATTTATGCAAATGAAGAGGGAGAATGTCTCCACATAATGGGACATAATTTCCTGGCTTTTTATTTGTAAACTAGTTGCATATGCAGCAGACAAGCATGATATTTGGTGATGCTACTTTAGGAACATCTGACATCACTTGCAATACATCAACAATTGATACAACACGCCAATTAATAATGTGTTGACAGTTTGAGGTTTAATAGTCGAATACTTATCCTGTTTTTAGAATATGACCGAGAAATGGATACGAGTGCTGTATTTAAGGCCCAGTTGTTAAGAACAAGAATTATTATTATTTAGTTATTATTAATTGCCATAGAAATGTGATAGGGATGGAGGGATGTTTGTTTGCAGGACTTTTTAGAATTTATCTGGTCAGCATCTGAAGAGTGCATTGTTATGTACCACCTGACATTTGCTTTGCAGGCTGATTTTACAAAAAAAAAGATCCTTTGTGGGGCAAACACAGAAAAGAAGCTATCATTGTGTAAATGGGACAATGCATGGTGTCATCAACTGTCTTTAATGGCTATCCATTGTCCCCAAAACAGCCACCCATTCACATTATTTCTAAGAAAATGAATGATGAAAATTTCATGGAAAATGATTGTTGTAATATCCATAGATTTTAATTTTTGTTCTGTATATTACCTATTTTATTAAGTGTGTGTCTTTTAATGTATTTCATTGTCTTTATAATATCGTAGTAATTGCGTTGTGTATGTACTGTAAATATTGGCTGGTATAATGATGATGGATATTGAGAGAGGACTGTGCCACGATGCACTGTTCTGGAAATACAAATATTAACAGCACATTAACAGAACCTTTACGTCTTGAATTTCCTTTACTACAGAAATAGTAAGATGGGACACAAGAGGGGGCAGGGAAGAGGGTGGGGGCAACCTAGAACCCTCCTGCTGTTATACTAATGAAAGTAAAAAATGCTGATTATGAGTGTAAAACCTGATTTATCTGTATTTTGTATTTTTACTTCCAATGTTCTTCAATATTTGATACTGCTTTAATTTACTGCTTTAATTTCTTCATTTGTTTTCAAGATGAATAAAACGTATCATCTTTCCTTTTAAAATGGATACAGTTCATATTGTGTGTTCTCTCTTCTTAATCATAGGCTTGTCTTTGGGACCTTGTACCCTGCGTACTACTCCTATAAAGCAGTCAAAACCAAGAATGTGAAAGAATATGTGAGTATAAATGATATGATGAAGAAGTAATTTATCTATCAAGACAAATATTACTCCACAGAACTGTGTTCTGGATATGTGGGTGGAACATGGATATATTGTAACTAGTATAAGATGATGTGAATCGGAAACCCCTGGCTAGTGTTGGAGTACGCCGTCTCCACCGGGTCCGTTGATCAGAAGAGATTCACAGCCGAGACGTGGAGAAGTTGCAATTCCAAGTTTAATTCTCTGACAGATTGCAATCAGGGAGCCACCATCTGACATACAGTCAGCATGTACAGTAAGAAGCTCAACCATATGTATCAGCTTGATTCCTTTATAGCTCGTTTGGGC
>JAODJU010000062.1:9898755-9924874 GCA_026776725.1 Gnathonemus echidnorhynchus | reverse complement strand
AGTCAGTTCTTGTTTTGATTAGTTATAGCCTTATAGAATCATTCTGTCAATTTCAGCCTTATAGAATTATCCCCTCACTAGCAATAGCGTTGACTAAATTTTTGTCTTGGTAGAAAATTCACTTTCAAATTAACCAGAATAAGTGGCTGTATACAGTATATTCAAGACTTATGCCAAAGTATCTCTTAACCATTTAATAAAATACAGACCTCCCGATTATTAAAATCTAGTCAACCTGGAAGAATAAAGTGATTTTTTTTTTTTGCCATTGTTGAATACTTTTCTGTTGTTTCATGAAATTTAAAGTATTATAATTTATGTTAATTCTACTGGCAAATTAACCTTACTTTTTCAAACAATATGAATTGTTTGGAGAGACAATTTGTTGTAAATCACGTTTTTGTGAATATGTGATTTGTATTATATTTGAGTCTATGGATTAGTTAACAATGATTTCCTCCTCTTTCTGATGTCCTGGCCCTGTTCCCATGTACTTAGGTTCGTTGGATGATGTACTGGATTGTCTTTGCACTCTATACAGTAGTTGAAACTGCAGCAGATTTCTCCTTATCTTGGTAAGACTAGGTTGTGATTTAATCTACTTGTGCAGATTTTTAGTAATTTAGTAATTAACTTCAATGATAGTTATGTTATCATTGTGTGTTTTTTTTTTTGCAGGTTCCCCCTCTATTATGAAATAAAAATTGCCTTCGTGATTTGGTTGCTCTCCCCATACACAAAAGGTGCAAATCTTATCTACAGGAAGTTTTTGCATCCTCTTTTGTCTTCAAGAGAAAGGGTATGACAGCACTTCAGCAAATACAGTTACAGTGAGAATGATAAATATTGTGGCAGTTAAAGAAAATTCTTCTTTTGTTCATGAAAGTTAATGTTTTTCATACATCTTGAAGTATGTTGGAACAGTTTAATTTGTGTGAAGTGTCTTCAACTTGCTCAGCAGAAGCATTGGGACAAAAGGGTGACAGATATTTCTAATTACAAAGTGTTCCTGTGCCCACATAAAACAGCTGGGAATTTGAAGGCATGGCAGTAGCCATTGGAGTTTGCCTTTGGAACGTGTCATCTCATCCTCAGATAACTCAGATCACTGGGTTAAACTTCAAAATGCAGCAAAGACTGCAGCCCAAAGTGCACTGCACAGTTAACCAGGGGGTTCGTCGGAAGGATGAAAAGTCAGCTTCCTGGTTCAAATCCAGCTGAGCGTGTATTTCACTTGATGAAGAGGAAATTGTAGTTAGACCACCCCCAAAACAAGCAACTACTGAAAAAAGCTACCCTTAATGCTTAGTAGAATATCTCAAAGTAAGAAGTCAGGGCTGGTGATGTCGGTGGGTCACAAACAAATTAAAATCTGTTAATTATTTTGTCCCAATACTAATGGTCAGCTGAAACTAAGAGGTCCAAACAACCAGCGCCAGTGTTATTGCACAGTGTAGGATGTATAAAGACATTACACAGGAAAGCTGACATGATGTACCGATTTCCATCTTCTGAAATACATAGTTTATGAATATATCACAATAAAATTTGCTTCATCGTCCCAACATTTCTCCTTCTCACTGTAACCAGTCCGGAAAGGCGCATGGCAAAAAGCATTTATTGTGCACTTCAATTTTTCTCTTAGGAAATTGATGATTACCTTGTTCAAGCAAAAGAGCGGAGCTATGAAACCATGGTGAACTTTGGCAAGCAAGGCCTTACTATAGCAGCGACAGCGGCAATCTCAGCAGCTGCCAAGGCGAGTTCCTATGCTGGTGTGTTTGTTGCTATATGAGGTGCAGTCATACTACAGTACCATTACAAGATAGGATATACTACATTTTTTCCCCTGTGTTTTCTGTCTTTCAGCACATTGGTATTTCAAAGTGCGTTTCATGTAAACTTTTTTAATATACATGTCTTACAGGTTCCATTTTTTCATATTAATTAATTTTTATTTCTTATATGAACTCCTTTTCAAAATATAGTTTGATATTTAAGCATATGTAGTAAGTGCTCTTTTGACACAAAATTTTCATTACATGATGAAGCAGGAGATGGAAGGAATCATTCTTTCCCTTTCCAGGAGGAAACCACCTTTTCTCCTCATTTTCTGTTCTTAATTTTGTTGCTTTCATTTTCCATTCATTTCTGAAATAAAATACTACCCCCATATGAACACTGCACAACTTACTTCAGTTCCTTACACTCAAGGTGAGGAAATATCATTTAGCAATCTCTACAAAAAAAAAAAAACATTGGTGTCTGGTCCCAAAAGTAACGTTTGTATCTAGAGAAGTTTCATCTGTATGCAGTATCTGATTTTATATTGTTGTGCCGTTACATACAGAGTGTTTGTAGCAGATTTGCAGGAACGTAGTGATACTCATACGTCGGCTGGAAGACTGTTAGATGTTTTTAGCCCCTCAAAGACATAAGGTGGGTGTTGGCAGTAGCAGGAAAGCAGCTTCGATCTGCTGAGTTACAGATGTTCCACCTTTGGATTTGCTGAATGCCTCATCGCAATCAGTTTGTTTTGGATCGTAAATGGCGCTTTATCAGTCTCACTTTGCAATATAAGCATTTGAGTTGTGAATGTGAAGAGTTTCAAACATGAATCTTAGTGATATTTTAAAATTGTGTTATTTAAAGCAAGACATTTTTTTTACATACTCATCCAAACTTCCAGTCATTTAGCTTAATTATCAGAAATGTAGGGTACGTATTTGAATGTTCACATACAGACATTTCTGATCCTGCTTTGTATAAATTAGAAGCTTAAATGTAGGCCTTCACAAACATCAGAGACATTCAGACGTTCTTTGGGAGTGAAATGTTTTTTGCTAATTTGACCTGTTTGTCTGATTCTGTCTGTAGGGTCAGGGAGCTATAGCTGAGCGACTGAGGAGCTTCAGCGTGCACGATCTAACACAAATTCCAGGTGATGAAGATAGCAGTCAAGCATACTTGAGAATCTCTATTTCTGGAGAAAAAGGCAAAAGTCAAGGTTTTAACAGCCCAGGTAAGTGTATCCTACATTCTAGTAAAAGTGTATTTTTGATGGCTTTCATTCTATAATGAAATATGTTATTAAAGACCACAGTAGTAGTTAAGCCAAATAGCGTATTCTTGATATATTTGCTTTGTTTGTAATTCTGAATCAAAATAAAGAATATTTTTGTTACAGCTGTCTGATTTTTGTTAGAAAGGCAAAATTGGGAAATACTGGAACTGAATGTCTAGTAGATAATATGACTGTATTTAAGGTGAGAATTATTTTATTTGGAACTCTGAATACAGTGGAATTCTTTGAGTAGAGTATTTTGACCATTTCTATTCAGTCCAAATTATCCAATTTAAATGGTTCAATATTCAGCTGCTTTCAATAGAATCCTTGATGACGATGTGCCACTTGCAAATCTACAGCATTATGAATTTCTAGATTTTTTTTTTTTAAATTTAGTGATCAGTGGTCATTGCTGACACACCACAGCATACAGTGCACAACAATGAAACGTGTTCTCTGCATTTAACCCATATGTGATGTCGTGACATAGCAGGGGGCAGCTAATTCAGCGCCCGGGGAGCAGTGCTTGGGGGCGGTACCTTGCTCAGGGTACCTCAGTGGTTCCTTGCTGGTCAGGGATTCGAATCTGCAATCTTTCAGTTACAAGTGCGCTTCCCTAACCACTGCCACTGAAGAGGGGATACCACAGCTTCCAAATATTAAAAACTGTACAACCAAAGCATCACTGACAAACTGGTAACTGAATACCCTCTTGTAGGCTGTGACTAGTTTTGTGGGTGTTCATATAATTGGTTATTTATTTTTGAACTTTTAAACCTTCCCCAAACCTACATGCTTAATTAAAGAAGAATCTTAGACCAGTCCACCATGCGGAATATGTTAAGATCCTTGATTGTCTTAGGTTTGCACTTGTGAAACACTCACCCTGACCATGTACTGGATACGTGGTTGGAAGATAGATGGAAGGAGGGACAGGAATGTATTGTGCATTATTTAGCAGTGTTGATTGTTATGTAATTTATATTTTCAGACTATTGTCTGTATGAACCAACTGAGAAGACTGATGAAGCTACTGAACCCTTCTTCTCTGAGGAAGAGCCCATCGGCCAGCGCAGTCTAAGAAGATCACAGAGTGTCAAAAGCACAAGACCAAAAGTGCGTAAGGAGGTAAGTTGAAAATTTTTTTGAAAAAAATAAATCAATTTCACAAGTATTATTTTATGTTTCAGTGAGTGCTCTATTACGCAGACATCTGACTAGAAATGTTTGTGAGAGGAAAACTGTTTAAAACTTTCTTTTTCTGTTCTATAGCCCCGATACGGATCTTTGAAAATCAAAACGAAACGAAGACCTGCTCTGAACTCTGTCAACTATGAAATATGAAAATCTACCACTGAATTTTAAATGGTTTTAACATGACTTTGTAAAACATTTTGATGTTAATAGTTATTGAATACATGATTAACAGTGGAAACATACTTTGTATGTATTTGTTAAATTTTACAAATTACAGGGGCCTTAAACTTTTTACAATTATCGGGCCTTAAACTTTTGTATTTCCAATATATACTACATCTTGTACTCCATACATCCAGTATGTTTTTTGTCTTGACGCTGTTCAGACTTTTTGTCTGGCATGTAATAGCTGTATCTCGTAAACTTGAATGTTCTGCATTCCAGACATCAATAACCAAATAGATCAGAATAAAACATGATTTTTTTTTTTTTTAATGTGTTGGCTGTTGTTTCAATTGGATTCCTAAGATATAATTAGCTTTATATGCTTTTTTTGGTGCACATCATAAAAATGTAAATGGTAGTATGTCTTCTCAATGACCCATTCAAATCCTACAAACAAGTTAATTTCTTTTTTTATTATTATTAATGTTATTTTGTTCTCCCGATTAAGCAGCATCTTTTCCTTGTTCCTGTTGCTCCAGGTCAGTGGTTAACACGATGGAAAATTCTGACAGACTTGATATGTGATGTTTTTTTTTTTGTTTGTTTTGTTTTACCATGGACATGGTATTCTAAAACGTAACCTACATAGTTTTTTTTCTTCTTTTCCTTTTTTTTTTTTTTTACCACGTACACAGACAAGTCTTGCCACAGACACGTTTGTTCTTGTAAAGACAAGTTGTTGACGATCCCTGATCCAAGAGACAGCACTTACCACCCCAAAAGCAGTAAAGACTAAACAGTTGAACTGACGAGGTGCCAAAAATTTTAAAGAATGTAATCTGTGAAAGGGAAATCTGATTTTTTTTTCTTGTAAAAATGTATAGCCTGATACTTGTGGTTCCTAATAGCTAATTAAAAAAAAAAAAAGTTGATAAACTCGGCATCTCCTTTTGCCTTTTAATTTATGACTAAAAGACATCTCATTCCACAACGTCTATGAATGATCATTTTCAAATACCAGTACTTTAGCAACACGTATATGTGTTCAGGACTTTCCAGTTGCTCTCCATTCTGACCAATAGGGTTCCGCTCTATCACGTGACTACCACCCATTTCCGCCGCACCGCTGTGACGTAGTGTCGCGCGCGTGTCAGTGATTATATGTTGTTATGTTACGTGGTGGTTTGTTTTCGATTTGGGATGGATTTAGAAGCGGCGTTTCAATTAGTAGGAGAATTTGGGATAAACCAGAAACGGATGGTCACTATTTTAATTTTACTACAGGTGTTAACTTGTTTTAATTTACGTTGAATTAACGAGCTAGTTGAATTATCTTGTATTATCTTGTAATGTCAGTTGTAGAAATCTAACTGTGAAGGCCGTTATGTGTCTAATGTAGTAATTATCTAAAATAGCTAATTTGAGACTGTCATTTATACGTTTTTTCTGTTTTTGTCATCATTTGCGGTTCACGATAATATGTTTTCAGTACAGCTTACTAGCCAGCTACGCAACTGATAAGATATTTTTGATAACGTGGATCAGTACGGAAAACGTATTGCACTGTTGATTTGTCAAAGTCTGTACCTTGCTATTAGATAAAAACACGTTAGGTAACTTTACGGAGTTTTGAAAAATCAAAGCTAAGTTAAGTGGATTAGTCAAACTAACAAATCTTATCGGGGTAAATATGGAGGTAGCAGTCCTATATGAAGAATTGACTTGTACGGTGGGAATAATTAAGCGACCTGTTTGCATAGTTAGTTATATACGTGTTATCCTTCGCTCAGCTTTTTCGTTTTCGTTCCCTAGATTTATATGGCATGCCAGTCGATGCTTATAGTGCTGGTTGGAGCTGTACCAAATTACCGTATTGAAAAAGGTTCCGACCTGACAAGTGAAGATGATCTAATAAAACATGTTACATTCACTGAAGACATAAGTTCTATCGTGACAGAGGTGGGGATAGTTATCTGTCTAAAATTTGATACTCAATCCAAACCCTTCGGTTTGTGCTTTAGCAGAAAACTTTATTTTAACCTTTTTTAACGATATTTTTAGAGTTTCTGTTAAAGAAAACTAATGAAGAGTAAAACGGTGTTTCCATCCTATGGCTTAAAACTTCATAAAACGTCATTAAAATTTCGATGTGTAAATACAGCACAAAACTGTTGACGGATGCCTTTTAATTATGCCTTTTAATTGTGTATTTAACTTTATTTTACAGTGGTTCCTGGTTAAGCATCAAGCTTACAAGGTGAACCTGGCTGGATCTTTATTTTTTGCCGGCGTTTTAATCGGCAATGTCCTTTTTGGACCACTTTCTGACAAGATTGGAAGGAAACCGGTATTTCTTATAGGTATGATGTCACAGATTATCCACTGAACAAATAAATGCTAGCTTGTGTTTACCCAGTTTGCTTGTTTCACTGTAGAGATAGTCTTTGCATTGAGGTAAGTTGAAAAATGATTTATGAAAAAGTCTGATGAGCGAATTCAGTGGTATGTGGGTTGAAAGTAATCAGAAAAAATGCACAAATTTTAAAATCAAATAATTTATAATTTGTACAAAATACTTGGATTAACTGCCTGATAACTAATTAAATAGTCTTCAGAAAAAGTGTGAAAATTCATGCAGCGCTTAAAACAAACTTAATAACTAATATGCTCTTGACTGAAGCCGGCATTGATATGTGGTTATGTCCTTGTCTTAGGTTTGTTTTTTGAGGTGCTGTTTGGTTATGTCACTGCATTCGCACCCAGTTATGAAGTATTCGCAGTATCACGCCTTCTGGTGGGCATAATGAATGGTGGCATGGGCTTGGTGTGTTTTGTGCTGACCCAGGAGTATGTGGGGAAGTCGTACTGGGCATTGACAGGTAAAATGTAACAGTTTGTGCCATTGACCTCCTTGATGTCAGTTTTATTTCTTGGCACTTTTTTTTTTAATGTTGTCTGTTTAGTGAGGTGCATGCATAGATTTAATTGTACATGTTGTTTACAATTACAATAAAGGCATTGTATTCTATTTAAACAATTTTCTAATTAATAATGTGAAAATGACTGTATAAATATTTAATAAAATTTGCCTATTTGTGTATTTCAAGATGAAAATAACCTACATAAGTTCAAAATACCCTCTTTAACTGGTTATGCTACATTTAGCAAACTTATCTGCCATCAGATTATTTGCTGATGCTCTGGAGGAATTTAAACCTGTTTGTCTTTAGAACTTCAGAAGTTCCACTATTTACATATATCTCCATAGAACATTGTTTTTTTGACAGTGGTGGTTTATTTTCTACTTTCTGTAATATTTGTGTTTGATGGAGTGAATTATAAGGACAGTTAAATATGTGGATTTCTAGATGTTCTACATTTTTGTATAAACTATATGGACAAAAGTATTGACACCTGGCCGTTACACCTGCAGGAACTTTTATGACAGCCCAGTCTAAATCCATAGGCATCAGTATGGAGCTGGTCCCCCCATTGCAGCTATAACAGCTGCCAATTTTCTAGGAATGTTTACCACAAGGATTTGGAGTGTGTCTGTGGGGAATTTTTGCCCAGAAGAGTATTTGTGAGGTCAGGCACTGATGCTGCATATGAAGGCCTGACTCACAATCTACATTCTACTTCATCCCAAAGGTGCTGGGATTGAGATGCGGGCCAGTCTTCCCCACCAAACTCACCCAACTATATCTTTTTGGGCATTGCTTCGTGCACTGGGGCACAGTCATGCTACAACAGAAAAGGGCTTTCCCCAAACTCTTTCCTCAAAGTCAGAAGCATAGAATTGCCTAAAATATCATAGTATGCTGAAGCAGTAAGAGTTCCCTTCACTGGAACTAAAGGACCTAGCCCAATTCCTGAAAAACAACCGCATACCATTTACGCACTACAAACCTCAGCACTCACCTCCGTTACTTTACATGGTCTGTTACTTTGTGGCTGAGTTTCTGTTGTTCCTAAATGCTTCCACTTTGCAACAATATCACTTACAGTTCACCATGAAATTTTTAGCAGGGAAGAAATTTCACAGACTGACTTATTGCAGAGGTGGCATCCTATGACAGTGCCATGCTTGAATTCACTGAGCTCTTCAGAACAACCCATTCTTTCACAAATGTTTGTAAACCTGACTGCATAGCTAGGTGCTTAATTTTATACACCTGTGGCAATGAAAAACCTGAATTCAATGATTGAGGTGTCATAATACTTTTGTCTATATAGTGTAACTTCTCTCCTAAACTTGATATAGCCCTGAATTGTTGTTTGGTGGAGAGCCAGGGTTTTAGAAATGACTTTTTAATCCATTAACTGCTATTATACAGCAGTATTCAGGAATTTCCTGCACCATGCTATTTTTGTAGATTTGTACTAACAGCTAGGACCGAAGTTAAGCATATATACACATAATCTGTTGACTGACAAGGTGCAATAGCTTTTTTCATACCTGAAGATAATATTGAATTACCTTGAACACGAAGTGTTTCTTTCCTCCTGGATCCCTGTAAATAGTATTATAGCTTACAATAAAATTGACATGACATAAGTAATGTAACAAGCAGTATTTGTTTTTAATTTTTTCCAGGAACCTTCACCAATATGACGTTTGCTGTGGGAATAGCTCTCTTTGCTGCCCTTGGGTATTATGTAAGACCATGGCGTACTCTTGCAACAGCAGCCAATTCTCCTGGAGTGCTTTTCTTCCTTTTATGTGTGTAAGTTCTGGGAGGAAAAGCTATTTATCTAAGTTTTTTTTGTTGTTATAAGCTTTGTTATGATACCGGTGGTGGTCAATAATGTGAATGTTTTTTTTGGTAGTTTCTGTACAATCAATAGTGCTGTTCATAGCTGCTACCTTCTGCTAGCATAGTTGCCACAAACTATATTCCATCATTCGTATTATTCTAATATATACAATAAATACATTTTCTAGAAAATGGATCTAAGTACAACTATTGCACCATTAATTACTTCTGTCAGTGGCAGAAGTGTTTTTTTCCTGTCCAACATTTATTGACATTGAAACATCTATATCAATGGGACTCTTGAAAATTGACATTTTTGAACAAGGACACAACTTCAGAGGTGTAATGTCCTTTGCAGTATACACCTTTTGTTAAAGTACAATACCAGTCAAAAGTTTGGACACATCAAGCTGCCTACAAAGTAAGTGATAGAATGTCACCGCACATGATCTGGCCACCTGACTTAAACACAGTAGAAATGATTTTGGAGGAGTCCCGAAGCAGTTGGGGGTTAAGTGCCATGCTCAACGGTCCAGTGGTTGCATTACTCTGCCGACCATGGGATTTGAACCATCAACCTTCTGAGTCCCAACCCACAGAGCTGGTCTGCCCTTCTGTGGGCCCACCACCTGCAGGAGGAGCCATGGTGGTCGGGTGCAGTGTAGATTGGGTGGTAGTCAACGGCACAGGCCTCGGCAGACCGATCGTCGGCTACCAAATCTGGCTTTGCGTGCATAATTCCATATATGTGATTTTATCATTTTGATGCCATTATAATTTCTCTAAAATGTAGAGAATAGTACAAATTAACCATTCTATGGGTAGGTGTGTCCAAACTTTTGACTGGTACTATGCATGAGAGACTTTGTTCTCACTTCAGGTTACCTGTCTAAACGTACTGGATAATCCACTGAATGCAAAATTAACTATACAAAAACATAAGCTTTTAAAAGTGAAATGAGGTTAACAGGTTTGCCAACTTCAATCAAATAGCTCGAGTGAGATTTTCAATTAGAGACAAGTATGCACATCCATTTACATGTATGTAACAATTTTATTACCTTATGTAGTCCGTAGGACTCGCAAACTACCCCAGTGATTTTGACGTAGCTAATCTTAGTTTAGTTTGTAATGGAATAATATAGATTTGCCGTCAGATTTCTTGTGTGAGTATGACAGTGTGAAAGCATGAGTGTCATACCAGATGCGTGAGAGTTGGCAATTCTGGATTAAATACAAATCAGCAGATCATATACTTATGAATGTTCTTTGTTCCCGAATTTGAGAAAATACTTCAGACAGATGGTATTTCCATCATCAACAGCAGATTTAATACATAGTTGTATTAAATCTGAATTAGACCACTTTTCCAGTAGAGGGTTGTAGCAGCCTCTGAAGCCTATATCAGGAAGTCTAGAGAAAAAGGTAGGGGACTGCAAAGCTCGTAATGTATAGATATAAATTATATATAGCGTGGCTTTCACTAATTCGTTCACAGGATTTATTAAGTTGTGAGCATGTTTTACTAAATTGTTCCTTTGTTTTAGTTACATCGTATACATGTTTTATTCCTTCCCTCGTTTTAGTTTAATTGTGGCCACGTTTTACTAAATTGTTCCTTCGTATTAGGTAAATCTAAGCCACACTTTATTAATTTGTTCCCATGATTTATATCATTTTTACCATTATATCATGAGCAGGGCTCCGTAGGGACAGTTTGTGGAATGCAATTTCATCACAGGTCACTCACAGTCATACAGTTTATATGAAGTTTGGAGACACCAGTTCACTTAAGTGTTCACTCAAGCCCTGTTCAACTGACTTTAACAGCGCAAGTGTACCAGGAATTTTGGGGGGAAAAGATGGGAAAATTAGCCATATTACATTGTATGTGGGAATTAAAAATAACTGTGATTATATATAGTTTAAAACAAATATTTTGGTAATAGTTTGATTTATTTGTAAAATCGGTATTAAAAGATTTGCCAATTATTGCAATTTAAATAAAATAATGTTTCCGGGGGGGGGGGGGGGGGGGGGGGTATGGTTATGAGAATGGACATGAAGTTGCTTCTATGTGAGGTTTGAGGTTTTTTTTCCCTATATATTCTTGTAATAAGATCAGCTTCACTTGATTTTTTTATTTTTATATTATTATTACGACAACAATAATAATGTATTAACGTGTTCCCATGATATATTTATATATAATTATTATAATGATTATAATTATGATTATTATTAATTAACTTAAAGAAGGGATGGCTACATTCTTATTCATGTGAACCTGACTGAATTTCACTGCTCTCTTTGAATAGGACCTTACCTGAATCTCCACGCTGGCTGTATTCCCAGGGCCTCACAGAGCAGGCTGAGCAGGTGCTACAGGACATGGCCTCCAGGAATGGGAAGGATAGGGTGGTGGTGAAGCTCAAGAGGTGCATGGATCCAGGTGGGCCAGTTTTCACTGGCCCTGGAGTTCTGGCTCTGGTGACCCACTCCATACTCCGGTGGAGAACGGTGGTGCTAATGTATGTGTGGTAAGTGCTTCTGTGATGATTGTCTGCTGTGGACCAGTCTTTGAGTACATGAAAGCTGCTTTTGTTGTACTGGTGCACATACTCGGTAAACCTCAAACACCGGCAGTATTTTCTTCCCCCTCTATATGAGCAAATATTATAGAAGTTTTTAAGATGCCCCTGTAACCTTCTAAGGTTTATTATGCATATGTTTTAGTCATCCAGTACAGGGTCACATGGTGATTTGGACCCTGCTCCTGGACGTATAGGACACAAGACAGGGGATGCCAGTCTCCTGCAGGCCAATCACATGCACATCATGGATGATATTTAGAGACACTAGTTCGCCTCAGGGCACATTTTTGGACTGCAGGAGGAAATCTGTGCAACACAAGGAGAACAGAACAGGGGTGGGATTTGAAACCTAGTTCTGGAGATTTGGTGACACTGTGCCACCAGAATGTTTATGACATTGATGGATTTAATTTTATTCAAAAAAAGTGTATTGGCACCTCAGGGAGATGTCTACAATAAGCAAGCACTTTAGCCCCTTGGAGAGTCGGAAAATATCCATGGGAATTAACGGTAATGTAGGGGAATTAATAGGAATAAACTGAAAATTTACAATATTTACAAAATTCCTCAGATTAACTTCTCATGGAAAGTCTCTGGAAAGTTTCCGGAAAGTTTCTGCCCCATTGCACCCCTGTTCCCATGGAAAGTTTCTGGAAAATTTCTAGAAATTCAATGGATATTTTCCACCCCTTTGAACAAAACACAAAAAGTCATGCAATTAAAAGGAGGTCAGTTAATAATTAAACACAAGCTGATGTTAATATTTTTTCCTGAAAAGCATAGTGAAAAATATATTACTGCTGTCAGTGTCCTTATGCGGCTTAGGGACTAAGCTGAGTTGTATGATGATTCTGTTGATTTTTTGTGTGCAAAACCGGAAAAGAAAGAGACATCATTAGATATACTGCAGAGTTCCATCTGGTTTATTCACTTACTTTGCTGCAAAAAACGCTATAGGCCCTCATCTGGTTCCATGGATATGCAATATATGGATGATAAACAAAGGAAGCTGTTATAACATTTCACCTTCTAGAAAGTGACTCAGCTTTGCAGTGTGCTTATCATGAAACTGAAATACTTGTGAGAATGTATAATGCTTACTGCCATGACTTGTTTAAGTATTTGTCATTTGGTTTTTAATGGGGCGTTTTGTTTTTGTGTTTGAGGTATGCCTGCAGTCTGGTGTATTACGGGTTGACAATGAACGGGAGTGAAAGTACTGGGAACCGCTACTTTCGTGTAGCAATGTTTGGATTGGTGGAGCTGCCCGCATACCCTCTTTGTATGTACTTCATTAATAAACAGTGGTACGTTCTCAGTTCTTAATCCTTAATTATTATTTCCATTTGCATGTGATATTTGGACATTTCCATTTTACTCGTTGGTATGTACAGTAGAAATTCTGGAAGGTAAACATGCATATTTTATTATTTCAGTCAGCTGCAGCATCTCTCCTCACAAACTTGACGTGTCAGTTTAGGCATGTATTTTGAAATAAAAGATTTTAAGTACATGCTTGAAGATGCATTAACAATTATTCTTGTTTATAAGGGCTGGAAGACGGAAATCAGTTGCAAGTTTTCTAGTTTTTGCAGGAGTTTCCTGTTTATTCACAACATGGATACCAGTCCATGAAGGTATGTCCTTTCTGTAAAATGATTTTAAATTGTTAAATGATATCCCATTCCCAACTGAATGAAGCAATTTACCTTTTTTCAGGGTCATGGCTTGATGCCACCTCTTTAGCCTTATTAGGAAAGCTTATGGTCAGTGCTGCCTTCAACATTGTCTATGTTTATACATCGGAACTGTATCCTACGATTATCAGGTAATCTTTACTCATTTATTTATCTCTTTACTTGTTTATGAAATTTAAATGTAATGTTAGTATGATTTGAGGGTAGGGATGCATTTGACCGTGTGTTCTGTCTCTCAAATGGTTTTCCAGGTAAATGTATTTAGGTATTGTATAGGTTAGGTGGGTGCATTTTTATGTGCAGCTTGCAGTGGTTTTTACCAGCATAAACTATATGATAAATATAGACTTGTATGTGCGGTAATTGTTGATAAGTGGTTTACTTCGGAATTGTCTGGTTTTTCTCTACATGATGGATGGAATTTGATTTAAATTATTTGCATTTTTTCCACAATGTGTAGAAATGCCGGACTTGGAATCTGTTCAATGTCCTGTCGATTGGGGGGAATTTTAGCGCCATTTGTGCCTTCTCTGGTATGTGAAGCAAAATAATAATAATAACAATAATATCACATTTTAAAACCAGTATGTGTAATATACATAATTATTATACAAGATAACTGCGGAGCATGGGCTGTAACAGTTATTAAAACTAATGACCCAAAGGTAACTAAAATGTTCTTCAGAAGTTTTTAGGTGAGATGAGTTGCGAGGGCTGTAGTTTCTTGCAGATCCATGTGCTGAGAGAAATTAATAAACTATTTAGATTCTTTAATGCATTATTGAGACTTCACCTGGTTTTCATCTACATCCGAATAATCGGTAATGATAATTAAACACACAAATAAATACAATTCTTCTTTTCATGACCTTAAACACTTTGATTGAGCTTTATGGTTTTTATTAGAGAAATGTGCAAACTTCTGATAATTACTTATGCTAATTGAGTAATTTTATTCAGAGATTCCATGAATTCGACCTTATTCTGTCTGTATAACAGTGTGCAAATTGTTATTGAGATATAGATGATAATCTGTTGGGTCAAAATAACGTAGCAATAGAGAATGGTTCATGTGCTATATTTGTATGTATCTAGCAGCCTGTCCTTCACCTCTTCACCTGCTGATAACCATGCTTTGGTCTGTGCTGTTTATCGCCCTATTAATTTCTGTGCCCTGGCAGAGAGGTGTTCATCAGTCCATGCCCTTCATGGCATTTGCCCTCACCGGCATTTCTGCAGGATGCCTGGGTCTGATTCTCCCAGAGACACTCAACAGGCCCATCGCAGAGACACTGGAGGAGCTGCAGAGCCCTCCTTACCAGCGTATTCTGGAAAAGGAGGTGCGTATGTGCATTTAGAATCTCTGTATAATGAGAACATTACATTTCCATCCATTATGGTCCAAATTAGTGTTCCTGTTTTAAAAAAAAAACGCTAAATGAAAATTAAATTTGAAATGTATGATTCTTCTGTTATTTGCTACTTTTCTTGAGCATATGTTTTCTGTTACTGCCAGTCTTGTTTAATTTCTGCAGTGAAACTTCAGTAAAGAGATTAGAATGTTTATTTTACCTGCTATATGTATAACAGCAGTCAACATTTGAGGCGTTTGATGTGCATTGCTGTGTAATTTGTCTGTTCTGTCTTTGTATAGTCCAGTTCCTGTTGACACCATGCAATACATCTACTGTATGTCTGAGTCTGGTATATTAGCTGTTTTGATGTTGTTGTTTTTTTGCCTTCAACAGGTTTACTTATTTGAAGAGGACCCCTCAAAACATAAAGTACCAGAGTAAAAGGCTTCTGAAAGAAATGGCCCTAGGTAATTCAACAAAGATGACATTCCAAAGAAAGGCAGCTTTGTCTCAAGTCAACAACAGCAAATTATTCTATTTGGAAATATCTCTATTAAGCAATATATGGATACCGGAGCCCCCATCTTGGGAGCCTTTGACCTGCTTACTAATGCTGCCTTTCCATAGTGAACCGAATTACTGTGGATGTTCTTGATCTGCAGATTGAAAACAAATTAATCTTACACTCACGTTGTGCCTTTTGAAAATGTTATTTCTCCTGTAAATATCATGAGTCTAAGGTATATTATGACCATGGTTATGGTTATCTGTCGCTAAAATGGACAATGCTATCATTACTACCAAAGTTCATAAAAAATACATTTTGTTTTGCAACTGTTTTTAACACTTGCTGTTACATTATACATTGCAATGTTTCCCTCTTTTTGATCTGCTGGTCAGGTCTTATGCTGCTCATTAAAAAGATTTAAAATGATGTTGTATGGAAGTTATAAATGGAAGTCAAAAGCAGAGAGCTGGGTTGGTGTTCTTTAAGACCATTTTGAATATACATGTTGTCTAGTCATCAGACTTGTATGGCCAAATTAAAGCAGAACATTGTGTGACTTATTTGACTCTACAACACTGTTTTCTGTAATGGTGCAAGGTTACGGCTGGGTAGGAGTAAATAATATCATTGTTAGGATTAGGGTTTTCAAACATAGAAATGAATGGACGGTCCCCACAAAGATATGAGTACAAGTATGTGTGTGTGTCTGCGTGTGTCTGCGTGTGTGTGTGTATATGTAAAAATATTTACAGAAGTGTGATTTTGTCATCATATATTTCATAGTACTTTTTTATAATAAATTTTGATATATTGAATGATAAGTCGTGCTTTATTCCCAAAAATATCCAAACAACATTTCCCATAGCAAATTGTTTTGATAATTTGCAATGAACGTAATCCCAGTATGTTGGCACATTTTTATAAATCACACCTGATGCTATGGCCTTGCATGAAAGATTTTGCTGTGATTCTCTAATCCTTTTCATTTTTGTTTATGAAACAATTTGTTATATTACGTTAGTGGAAATCTAAGGCAAAACGAATAGCAGTAAATAAAAGCTAGATGCTTTATTTCCTTTAATTTCCTGGCACAGTAAGAAACCATGCAGCATTTATAAATAATTCCGCACTATTGCAGATTTCTTAAAATTTCCTTTTGTTTTATGTTTAAGGTGCAGATCTGAATATTTCGACTTATTCAAAAGTCTAGAACTTAAAAAAACTTTCTTTTATAGATGGCATTATCTGCTTTTCCTGAATATATATGTATGTTAGTATGACCATCCGTAGCCATTATGTTAATGAGAAAAATGGCAACCTTCCACTAGATGTCACTAGATGTCGCTGTTGTTCACATTTACTGTTTAAAGGTTAACACGGGTAGTTTAATGCAACGGTACAACAGGATTCAGTATCTACAATTTCAAAGAACAAAAACCACATAATGTTTTTCTTCTTTTCTCACACGAAATAATGATACCCTGTGGCAAAGTTGGCCAATGCAGCTGGTAGAACAGGTATAACTATCAAGTTTAAAAGGTATAACTGCAGATGTTCTGATTATATCCTGTTGTTTCTTAGCGCAGTTTCCCATCACGGGATTCTGTTTCGCAAACAATTGGCAACAAACGTCGTTAACCTAGGTGTGACCTTGCATAGCAAGATAATGCATTTAAAATGAATCTTGAACAAGAGATAGTAAATTAAATGATAAACTTTAGATATGTTTCTCTGAACAAATACAAGGGGAAAAAACAGTCTCTGATAAGTTTAAGCAAATGTATTTAAAACCTGCTTTGTCTCACCCCTCCTTTTCAGAAGTATAAAAAGTCATGGAAGACTTAAAAAGTGGGTCAGGATGTGTCTTTCTGTTGACAGTATTAAATAGAAAATTGATCACTGCAAGACAGAGTTCAAGTCTGAACATGTATCTAATACCAATAGAAGACAACCTATAAGAAATGAAAGTCTGAAATTATGGACATGGATATGGTACCTCTATAGCTTTAGCTAAAATACGGAAGGATCAGTTACACATTCCTAGAATGATTGTATTAGTGTGTACCCACAACAAAGTGAAAAGTTTGTGTTTAAATCAGTAGTAGTATTTAATTATTTTTCCCCGAGGTCTAATATGCATCAGCTACACTTAGCCAAGGACCGTGGGGAGTGGGGTAAATTTCACTGACTGGGGCAAGGGTCCCGCTCCGTAGATTTTGCCAACCTGGGGGCAATGGCACAGTCCAGATTACATTGTGTTTCTACTATTTGAGTACCCCTGACTTAATCAATCCTTGAAGTCCATGATTCGGAACAGTTTTCATGGATGTTGTAGATAAATCAATCAATTATTTCTTCGGGAGTATCACCAGACCTCACCAGGTATTTCTGGTTTGGAATCCTGAACATTTCCAGTTATCTTAAGCACCTTAACATACACTTAGGATAGCAATGCAGGAATATGGAGGAAAGAATTAATCATGGAAATCACAGTAGAACAATTCACTAGGGGTGGTGTCAAAGAAACAACTGCTTGAAGTCCAAAACAGACAACAAAAAAACACATATAACCAGGGGTCTACATTTTAATATGCTAGTTTTTCTAACCATTCCTGTGTCTAAAATAGTTGCGGGCCCTTTAAGACCACAAGATATTCTATGAGTAGCAGGAAATATCAGGGATGCCCCTGATATATCTCAGCCCCCATAGTGGGAGTAGCATCTGTGCTGTTGGCAGCAGGTGAATTTATACACAGAGGTGTGAGGGTGGTCCTGATTCTAAGCATATGTTATTGAGTACTGCACCATTAAGACAGAGTGTATCAAATAGGTGTGCACTCTTCATTATTACTTCCAAGGTTGGCATGTCACCCTCTGCTATAATCACACTTTATAAGCTTTTCTACTTCCAGGAGTTGCACACGTCAGGGAACTACAGCGTTTGCTGTTATATTGCAGAATTAAAACGTGTAGTTCCCTCACCCAGGAAATATTCTCACAGCTGTGGATATTGCAGTTCCTAAGAGCAACTGAGAAGCTGCAAAATGATAGATCAGGGTTATTCAAATCACGGTCCTCGAGGTCCGAGCGCTGCTGGTTTTCCAGCCTTCCTTTATCTGTCAGTCAGGTGTGAAGCCTCTGACCAATCAGAATCAGTAATTATTAAACTAACTACCTGGGAGAACTGAAAACAAGGCCTGGATTTGGAATCGAGGTCCAGATTTGAAGAACCCTGTGATAGATGGACAAAAAAGTAAATATGTTCTGTCACTGTGATTTAGGTGGATTAGTGATGTCTAAGACCAGGGCTATAACAGACCTATTTCCCAGCTACGGTTCAACCTTGTGGCTTCTGCTGAACTCCTGAACGCTATATGACCTAATTTGGTGGGCTGTTTTCACACCTATTGTAGCTTCTGATCATAATTACACCCTATAAATTGTTTCCTGCCAGTGCAGCTGTAGTGCCAGCGCCTTCCTAACTGTGGTTGCAATGCATCAGCTACAACACAGTGATAGATGTGAACCTGATCGACTGGAAAACCAGTTTTGCTCCTGGCTATTTTCTAAGTGCTGTTCGTCCCCAACCTATTGCTAGTCTATTGAGAATGATTAAGATCAAATTTCAATATTTTCTGCTTTTCGTAGGTTCATCCTTTTCATTTCAACTGTCAGTTACCACCACCTTTGAAGATGTTGTGGAAATATACTGGATCAGTGGCTGGATAATTATGATACATTCATGTCACGCTTATAGTCACTATGCATTTAATGAATTTTTTTTGTGCTGAAACACATAAGTCACATTTGCTTCATCCCCCCCCCCCCCCCCCATTTGCCTGTTGCTTACGGAACACCCTGAACAGGATGCCAGTCTGACACTAAACACTTTCTGCTAATGAGTTTACTAAGATTGTGAACTTGGCAGTTACACAAAGACCCGCCCACTAAAGCTCTGGAGCTTCAGCAGATACCAAATCTATCAGCTTAAATTTATTAGATCAGACCAGCTCATTTAATTGATTCTGGGATTCTCTTTGTCAGATTCCTAACAGGCAAAGCATTTCACCTAACAAAACCATGAACTACTTAACCCAAATACCCTGGTTTCACTCCTGCAGCCAGATCATTGCGCCACTCTGAGGCTCCACCTGTCAGTTTCCTGATATCTTCTGTTGAAAACTTTGTCTTGTCTGTGCAGCCAGGACTCCTTGACCCAAGTTAACACCACCAAACAATGACATGTTTTCTCTTGCCTTATTCTTCAAATTCTGTAGCTCATGTAAATATGTAAAGGTATGCTGATTATAATAACAATAAATGGAAAGTCACTTCTATCATGCAACCACTTGATCAGTACAGGATTAATAGGAGCATGGAGTTAATTCTAGACAGCACAGGGCATAAGGCAGAGGAATTCACTATTAACGACTATTAAACAGACACGGATAATCTGGAATCTAATTCAGCAGTATTGGGACATTTTTACAATGAAATCCATCCAAATTCCTACCACTTATCCAGTACTTATCCAATAGGGTCACAGGGGGCTTATACAAAGCAATGCAGGGCACAAAGCAACTTCCTTTGTAGATTACGTCATCTGAAATGCAATTAATCAATGCACATATTGAGGAACACTGCTTTTCAAGCAGTATCATGAGGTATGATCTTGATTTTATCGCATAGATTGAAATTCATTTGTGCATGTTCATACTGTGACACACAGCTGGAGACCTTAACATGCTTCTCACCCTGATGAAACAGCAGAGGGACTTCACTTCCTGCCACACGCACCACTCTACCATCTCATTATCTTCATGAAGAGTTTCAGGATAATTACTCTGTTTAGAGCCAGCAGGAAGCCTGATCTGCAGCTTGCTAACCCACACTAGACACCACGTCTCCTTCTTAATGACACCACTTAACAGGTAGCACTTCAGGAAGCTATAATGTCAGATGGCCTCTGACCTCTGCCACAAAGCCAGCTTGTCTTTGCTGATTTTTCCTAATGACAAAAATCACCTGCAACTTCGAGAACTATTTACTTCAGGAACAGTGCTTCCATGACATTATAGGTGTTGAAAATTATTTTTTGAAATTATCTTCATCCTTGCAGCAAAACAAATTAATGAGTCTAATTATTAGAACCTTTCAGTCAGGCACAATGCATTATATTCTTAATATTGGGATGTTTAAAAATGAAGCAATTTGGTCTGAGCCCCAATTTTAGGAAACGATCGTGAGGGAAAAAAAATCTAATTATACAAATGTCTTTGAAAGCCATTTATCTAGTACAGGGTTACAATGATCCTGCGGCTGATCCCAGTGAGCAAGGGGCACAAGGGCAGAGATATAAATTATGAAGGATTTTGAATTACTGAGTAACAGAACCTAATAGAACTGGGCATTAAACTATTCTAAAAGTACTGTAGTGATCCCTTAACAACAAAACAGCAAGGACTATATGAGACACTCTGCGGTACCAAGCAATTAAAAGATAGATGGATGAAGTAACAGCTCTGTGTTTGGCTGACTATACATGAACAGCAACTGTGAAGCTTTGCTGTTAGTTGGCCATGAATATATGAAAGTACTATTTGTTACAGTCTAGGGTTGTCAGGCTATTGGAAATGCATGGACCAAGGCTGCTATGACTTTAGATCGCAGTAAGCTGTTGAGTAGTTCTGAGCTATCACAACAATCCAACAGTCATTAGTCATTTAAGAGATTTAGGCCAGCAAAAATGTTTCGTAAAAAGTGTTTTTAAAAGCCTTTCGGATTATTTTAACACTTAAAATAACACTAACACTTAACACTGAGCATAATTACTAAATATAAATTTTCTGAATACCAAATATGAGTTAAAAAAATACAATACCAAAAATGTGTACATTAAGAAAATAGTGCTTTCTTGACGGGGTACCAAGGTTGGTGCAGTGGTTTGCACTGTTGCCTCACAGTGCTGAAACTTGGGTTTGAGTTTCTGCTGGGGTTTGCATGTTCTCTGAGTCATAATGGGGTTTCCCCCCAAAAAACATACTGAGGTTACTTGGAGTTACCAAATTGCCCATACAGTAGGTGTGACTGTGGCCTGTGATGGGTTGGTGCCCTATCCTGGGTTGTTCCCCACCTTGTGCTCATAGGTTCTGGACCCCTTATGACCCTGAACAGGACAAATGGTGAGGGATGCTTTGCTGATTTTATACAGACTAGTTTTATCTGCAATGTCCATCCATTCATCCATCTCCCATAAGCTTATGCTGTACACGGCGGCAGTGACCCAGGAGGGCAGATTCATTGCAGGCTACAAGTTCACAACTACGGGCAATTTTAAAACACCTATTTAACTAATCACATGTTTTTGTGGTGCAGGAGGAAACTGGAGCACCCAGAGGAAACCCACACAAATACAGGAACCTCTGAACCTGCAGGCATGAGGCCACATTGTTAACTTGTAATATTTGCTGTATGAGATTTGCAATAATTGTTTGAATGTTATCCATTTTTACAATTTCTAATTGATAATCTTGATCGCGGTCACAGGGAAGCCTGGAGCATATATAAAGGTTATAATTATATTATTAGTAGTACACTGCTTTTGCATTATACAAATACTACATTAGTCAAATCAGTGTTACAGGTTTGACTGCTGTGTGAGCTGAATCTTTAGTGATAATAAGAAACATCCGGAATGCTCAGAAACTATGGATCTGCACTGTTAAGTTACTTCTGGAAGCCTGACAGTGGCACACCAAGACAAGCACACACATGTGCACAAAGAGATGCAGATCATTTCTTTACTGTTCTTAAAAAATACCATTTCTTTAATCTCCCTGCTCCTCTGGCATCAGGCCAGGTGCACGTATTGTAATGGAAATAAATGAGTGTGAATGAGAGAACAGCCAGAGGCCTTTGTCAGTCATGAACTCTGGAGGAGGCCTGAGCTTGCCTTCGGAGGAGCTGACTGGAGGAATGCTGCAATAGCAGATGTTGTCTAACATAGCCAATAATTATCCTTCACCTTGGTGGATCATGTTTAAATTTCCTCCCCTTTTTTTGTGTGAATGGCTCGTGTCTTAAAGGGTCATGGCCAGTAATTGAAAGAGAGAGCATCTCCTCTGAGTTACAATGAGGCTCGCGTTTGACTCTTCCTTAAGACGGGCATGGCCCCAAACTATAATACTGCTAAATCAGTGATTCTCAAGCTGTGGAACTTGTATCGACCAGTGATACTCAGAATGGCGTCAGCTGGTATGTATGAAGAGCATGGTCATTTGTTGCATGCACTGAAAAAAATAGGAATTAAACTTGATTCATGGTTAGCACTGTTACCTCACACCTCTGCAACCAGGGTTGGAGTCTCATGGTGTGGAGTTTACATGTTCTTGTGTCATCGTGGAGTTTCCTCTGGGTACTCTGGTTTCCCCCCGCAGTCCAAAGACATGCTGAAGATAATTGGAGTTACCAAATTGCCCCATCCTGGGTTGTTCCCTGCCTTGCTCCTGTAGTATCCGGCATTGGCTCTGGACCCCCTGCAACCCTGAATAGGACAAGCATTTGGATGGATATTCTCTGTTGAGAAACATTTGGGACGGATCAACTTAACCTGCTCAATAATGCACACGGCTATTCCTGAGATTTAGTCTGCGCTTAAAGCTTACTGCACTCGAGCAGACTGACCCCTCTCGTGAAGTGCTCAGGTTACTGGGATTTTTTAAATAAGCATTCAGATTACTGTGTTTTTTTACTAATTTCTATGGGAAAAACTCAAATCCCAACATGATGACCTTAACCCCTCCCCAGCCCTAACCTTAATCATTAGTAACAAAACAAAATTCAAGACTTTTGGCATTTTTAGTTTGTTGATTGCATTCACAGATTTGAGTGCAATTTAAATGAGCTTCCTCTTGTGGGGACCAAAAATATCTCCCAAGGCCAAAATATTTTTTTATCACATTACAGGGACATTTGGTCCCCACAGTGTAACAGACAGACAGACAGACAGACAGACACACACACACACACACACATACACAGGTTTGACTTTTTATCTTTGTGTAGATTCTCCATTCATTTATACTGGGAAAACTCTAATCCCAACATGATGACCTTAACCCCTACCCAGCCCAAATCTTAACTGTAAGTACCAAACAAAATACAATAATGGTCCCCACAATGTAAAAAAAACAGGGTTTTATCATATTGTGGGGACATGTGGTCCCCATAATGCAATATATACAAACCCCCCCCCCCACACACACATACTTCTTTAAACTGAAGGAGTTCCCACATATACTGAACTCATATTGGCTGCTTTTCCTTAACTCTCCGGTTCCTATTCATCCCAAACCATCGCTACTGGGTGACAGTAGAGGCCAGGTCATCGGCTGCATTACTCCATCACTCTCCTTCTTTGGCAAATAGCTCCTACACAGCCTGGAGGTGTCCTTCAGGTCCTGCTGAAAACCAAATGACAGCCCAAGAGAGCGCAAACCAGATGGGTCGATGTGTCACTGCAGAATACTGCGGTAGCCATGGGGATTAATTGTGCCTTACAATCGAAATAAATCGCAAGAGTGTCACAAGCAAGCCCTCCTACCATCACACCTTCTCACCCGTGCCTCGTGGTGGGAACCAGATATGCGACTTCATCCGTTCACTTTTGAAGCATCACACAAAAACACAGCAGTTGGAACCAGAATCCTCAAATGTGAACCGTCTATCGTGCTCTTCTTCTGTTTCTTGGCCAAAGGAAGCATCTTCTTATTGCCGTTCTTAAATAGTGGCTTTGTGGCAGTGAATTTGCCACGGAGGCCTATCCCACAGGTTCCCCTGAACAGTTGATCTTGACATCTGTCCGCTGCTTGAATCCGAGTCATTTGTTTGGGCTGTAATCGGAGATGTGGTTAACTGGCAATTTCTGAGGTAATTCTTGTTCTGTCCTTCTGTGGTTGTCCTCATGAGAGTCAGTTAAATTTGATAGCTTTAGAAGCAACTGATAGCTTTTACAAGTGTACTTAAAGAAATTGTCAAAGTTCTAGATATTTTCTGTATCCTTTACAATCGTTTAAGAAAACTATGAGATACAGTCATCCATCCTTCTGTTTATTCTAGGCTAGAGTTTTGTAATTCTCTTTACATAGGTAGCCCTCACGCATTGTTGTTTTGTCCTCAGCTGGTGCAAAATTCCACTGCCAGACTCCTGACTGGTACCAGGGAAAGGAAGCACGTAACCTGTACTCCTCTGCTAACCTCAACATTGCCTGACAGTTAGATATAGAGTGGATTTTAAAGTTTATTTAATTCTGTTCAAGGCATTGTATGGCCAGGCTCCTTCTTATATTGTTGATAAATGCCGTATCAATTCTAGTCCTGCCCTTCTTGGGTCAAATAACCAGCTGTCGGGGTTGGTGCCTGTCTGGCATTGTCCCATGTGCCTTTTCCCTATTTGGTCAGCAGTGGTGTCTTTTATTGTATGTTTGAGTCCAGCCTCATCTTTTGTTTAATTTATTGGTTTATTTTTCCCTGTTGTCTGGTATTTATTTATGTCTTTGTGTTGCATCTCTGTATTTGTTCCACTGTGCCTGTGCCTTGTCTGATTATGATCTGTGGTTCTTCTGTCCCTAGTCTCTCTATAGTGTAGTTAGCCCTGTTTTTGTTAATATTCCCTAGTCTCTAGTGGTGCTTAACTGTAATGCACCCCACCTGTTCCTTGTTGCCCCGAGTCCTTTTGCCATGTTAATTGAGTTATGAGTTTCACCTGTCCTGTGTCACGTCTTGTTAGTTGTGTATTTAAGTGCTTGCTTTTGTTTTGTTCTTTGATGGTTCATTGTGGCTGAATCTCTGTATGGCTGTTACCCTGTGTTGTTGTACTGATTCCCTGTGGTGTAGTTTTCCCTGTTAATTACTGTAATCTTCCTGAGTACTTCCCTGCCTTTAGTATTGTGCTCCCAGTGTTGCTCCCTGCCCTAATTTCTGTTTTATCCGTTTTGTTTTGACCCCTCGCAGTCCCTTTATTTTCTGGCTATTTGTTTTTGTTAATAAATCGTGCTTAGTTGGAGCCATTACATGGATCGTCTCTCCTTCCGTCATGGCTTGCCATAACGCCAGCTTAATTTGCTGGTTCCATGTTCTAAGTTAAAGATGGAAGGAGACTGGGATTTTGCTGCAGCTCCTTAACTTAAGCAAGCTGCACTGGGGACTCATATTTCATAAAAAGAGATTAATCAGAAGAACCCAAATCAATCGGATGATCGTTGATTCATTACACCTGTAAATTCCACCTCAGTCAGTGTAAATCTCACTGTAACAAAAGACTGCAAAAAAAGAGGTGATCATATTCAAACATTTACACATTTTCAGAAAGAAGCTTAATGGTAGGTTTATTAAAAATACGGAACAGGGAAAAGCGTGCAAAATCTAGGCAGTTGAGATGATACACTGCAATATTATATTTAAGATTTAACTCCCGCCACCATGCAAAAAAAAAAAAAAGTTTATAAGTTTTTGTTCTCTAATTCAACAACGTTGGATGAAATAGCATTAAGAGCAGTGTTTGGCATTTCAGGTCCAGAAGCTACAAATTCAGACCAAGATTTTGTTTCTACCAATCAGATGAGCATAAGGAGCACTCAACTGGGGTGGCTTTCCAAAAGGAATCGATCTTACACTGAACAAAAATATAAACGCAACACTTTCAATTTTGCTCCCATTTTGCATGAGCTGAACTCAAAGATCTGAAATTTTTTCTACATACACAAAAGACCCATTACTCTC
>JAODJU010000062.1:9848519-9881449 GCA_026776725.1 Gnathonemus echidnorhynchus | reverse complement strand
ACTCCCTCACAATGCAGGTAATGTGCCTCATTCGGGACTCCCTCACAATGCAGGTAATGTGCCTCATTCGGGACTCCTCTAGCAACCGCTCATTCGACACAAAGTCAAGCCAGTGGTACCCAAGGATTCTCCAAAGAGACACAGTACCCAAGTCTTCATCTCAGCTCACTGGATAGCATCTATGTCTCATAGCCATACAGCATGACAGGGAGCACCAGGACTCTAAAGACTTGGACCTTCATCCTCTTGCAAAGATATCGGGAACGCCACACACCCCTTTCCAGCGACCTCATGACCCCACATGCTCTTCCAATCCGTCTGCTGACTTCATAGGAAGAGTCACCAGAGACATGAATGTCACTGCCGAGGTGAGTAAATCTCTTGACAAGGTTGACATTCCCCCAGCATCCCTCCAAATATAATATTTACAAGCTGAGTGTTCCACAGACAAGGGGCAACATTTATGTGAGTTTAAGCTTGGGGGGGTTTCCATTGTACAGCACAGAGGAAACTCCCTTTGAAGAGGCTTTTTGTAAGATCAAGTTACAGGTTTTGCAATGACGTTAAGTGGAAATGCTCGACAAGTAGTGGTCCAGCACTCTCCCTGACCCATTTATCATTTACAGTAGGAAGATACCTGACACACTACAGTTTTCTGCTCTGTTACTCCTGCTAATGGAAGCAGTGGTTTAGTGAACATTAATCTTAAAGTGTCATGTAGGAAAGGCTGCAGGACAACACTGGACTTCAAGTAATGAGCCTGAGCCTGGTCACGTCTGGACTGTGTCTCTGACAGACCTTGTGAACGGAAGCTCCCCCACGTGCCTTAACAAAGCCAGTTCTGGCACACTGTAGTTTTAATTCATCACACAAGTCCAAGGGTCTGCAACTGTGTTAAGCGGTGATGCTAGGAGCAGAACTTGGTATAACTCTAGGATGTGTGGGGTGTGAAGTTTGCAGTTATGATGGATACCTTCACTTCTGGAACATTTTATGGGAACAAAACTATATTTGCTTAGTTTTGAAATTAGATATAAAGTACCATGCAAAGGTCCTTGACAGCCAAGGAAAACTGCTTAAAGTTACAGTACTATACAAAAGTCTTAAGAAGTCAAAGAAACAATGTTTAAATTATATACATTATAGTGTAAAACTATTATGTTATGTCTGTCTAAAGTCTCTTATACTGCCACCCTGAACTTTTCTAGACATTACTTGTGTATATTGGTATTCTGGATTGGAACATCAAATGCTGTGATAATTTGAGGAAAGGCTTTGAAATGTTAAACTGACACATTTTGAAATCCTGGTTTTACATCAGCATAAACATAATTTAAACATGCATTTCTGTAGCAGCCAAAGCTTGCCTTGTTAATGTTCAACACACATTCTTATGTGTCCATGTGGTCTGTCATTATAAATTTCAGAATTTTCAAAAAAAAAAAAGTTAATTTAGTATATGTTAAGTAAAATCCAGCTTTTGTTTACATTCTATGAAATTTGATACTAATTTTCTTTTTCTTCAACAGAATATCGTTTATGGTCAACTACTATTTTCGGATTGAAATGAAACCTATAGGTTGTCTACAAACTTCAGTAATTTCCTAAACTAAATCTAACAATATTGTCATGGATTTACTAAGCATGAGCATCAATCGAATGAAGCTGGATGGCAATTAAACTTTATAATACTACTGATTATGTTGTGTTACTTATGACATCCAACTGGAAACGGGAAAATACAAATATAAGTATATAAATTAAATCAATTTTGAAGTCTGAATTGTATATGTGATATATACTGCTATAGTGTCAATAATTTAGAAAGACTGGACACGTTGAGGTATAAAATGAATACATGATAACACATGATTGCACAGACCTTCTGGAACAGGTGGGACCTGCTCAAGTCGTGTGGGTTGCATCTGAATCGGATGGGAACCAGTGTATTGGGTAGTTGAGGAAGGAGGGAGGTTAATTAAGAATATAGGAGGGGGGAGACGGAAAGCCCCAGTCAATAATGAAAGTAGGTGCAGTAAAAGGCCTACCTTCTGCAGGCTGTACTTAAATGCTAGGAACATTAGAAACAACATTTATGATTTAGAAACTTTTATTCCATCAGACTCTTACGATATTATGAAGGTGGTTTGCAGTATATGTAAAAGAAAACTTCCAGGCAAGGGAACTCACTGATATTAATAAAAGTACAGAAGCTATATAGGTAAAACTAGATGCTAAAAAGTCAATGGCCTAATTGTCGGTGTTTGTTATACAGCATCTAATGTAGCTGCAGAGGAAAGTAGAGCATTATACAACAATATCAGGATCATGAGTAATAAAAATGATGTGGCGGTTATGGGTGATTTTAATTTACCTGGGATACAGTAGGACACAGGCTCTGGCTCTACTTTAAATTAACTTGAGATGGTGGAATTGGTAGAGGATTGTTTTTTGTTAATACCCCTACCAGAGGAGAATTCTCGATTTTGTGTTGTCTAACAATCAGGATAGGATTGGAAAATTTTAAATTTTGGAACCACTTGACAGTAGTGATCATAACATGGTTAAATTCAATAATTTTAGTGTCTGAAGAGCAAAGTCCAAAAATATACAGCGTTAGGAAGGCTAACTTTAATGGTATGAGACCGAAACTAGAAACTGCATACTGGATGGAGATAAATAACAAAACCGTTGAAGAGGCATGGGGAAATTTTAAAAACACATTATTCCAAGTGCAAGAGGACTTCATACCTGTTTCCAGCAAAACTAAATCTAGGAGACTGCAACCAATGTGGTTTACTATGGAAATTAAGAATAAAGTCAGGAGGAAAAGGGCTCTGTTCCACGAATGGAAAATAATGAATGATGTCAGAATAAAGCAAGGGGTCCTTGTATCTAAGTCTACAGGTTGAGTTAAAAAATAAGACTGGCTAAGAGGAATGTCAAAAGGAGGATTGCATTGGAGGCTAAGGAAGACATTAAAAGTTTCTTCTAAAACTTTAACTCCAAAAGAACTCTAAACGCTGAAGTTACTAATCCGCAGGATACTAAGGGTCTTATAATTGAAAATGTAATTGATATAGATAATCAGTTTAATGATTGTTTTGCATGTGTATACATTGTAGAGGACATAAGTAACATACTGACTCTTATTCCTAATTCAGCTTCATCTGACCAATATATGTATAACTGAAGCTGATGTGTTACAAAGCCTGGTTAAGCTCAAATAAATAAATCACAGGGCCCTGATGGCATCTTACCTATAATTTTAGATTAGAGATGAGGGATATTATTAGCCAACCTTTAACTTTACTATTTCAGAAATCCTTATCTGCAGGTCTGGTACCTTCTGATTGGAAGCATATAAATATAATGCCCATATTCAAAAAAGGGGATAGAAGCAATCCATCAAACTATAGGCCAATTAGTTTGACTTGTATAATTGTTAAAGTAATGGAAGCTATAATGCAAACGAAAATGGTAGATTACCTGGACTCAAATAACATACTGAGGGATAGCCAACATGGATTTAGGAGAGGTAGATCCTGTTTAACTAATTTACTTGAGTGCTTTCAGGAAGTTACAAGAGAAATTAAGCACAAAAAGGCATATGATGTGATCTACTTAGATTTCCAGAAGGCCTTTGATGCTGTCCCTCACAAATAGCTCCTGCTTATGCTCAAAGCTGCAGGGAGCTGTAGCATCTTGGATTGAAAACTGGTTAACAGACAGGAAACAGAGGGTAGTTATTAGAGGCACAATGTCACAGTGGGCCTGCATTCATAGTGGGGTACTGCAGGGTTCAATTTTAGGACCACTGTTATTCCTAATTTACAGTAACGATATTGACACCAATATATACAGCAAATTGGTTAAATTTGCAGATGACACCAAGGTGAGTGGAGTTTAAGTCAAGGGAGGTGATGCTACGATTATACAATTCCTTGGTAAGATCCCACCTAGAATATTGTGTGCAGGTTTGATCACCATACCTTTAGAAGGACATTGCTGCCTTAGAAAGGGTTCAACGTGGGGCTACAGGAATGATTCCTGGTTTTAGAGGAATGTCTTATGAGGAGAGGTTAGCTGAGCTGAATCTGTTCAGCCTCGAGCAAAGGACGCTAAGGGAGGACATGATCCAGGTATATAAGATTCTAACCAAATAGTTACTTCAATATTAGTTCAAATACAAGAACTTGTGGCCATAGGTGGAAATTAGTGGCATAACATTGTAAACTGGATTTGAGAAAGCACTTCTTTACACAGCCTGTAGTTTAGAGTATGGAATAGTCTTCCTGTTCTTGTGGCCGAAGCTAAAACCTTGGGTTCCTTTAAATCAGAGCAAGATAAGATTTTAACAACTCTAAGCTATTAGTTGAATTCTCTCCAAATGAGCTTGATGGGCTGAATGGGCTCCTCTCGTTTGTAAATTTCTTATGTTCTTATGTTCAATAGTAGCATTAAATTGTACCATTGAAGAAGTGCATGGGAACCACACATGCCCAGATGGGATGTCAATACCCTACCTGAATACCTCTCAAAGAAAAGTGGTAGTAAAAGCCAGACTGATAGCAATGGATGGACTCCGGAAATGGAATGCAGGAAACAATGCAGGATCGGCATGTTCTGAGTGCCCTGGTCCTTGTGGTAATTCTATTGGGAAACAAGGACTTGACTCCTCAAGCAGAACCATATCAGTATGAAAGAAGAAAGGAAGTATGAGAGAAATAAGTGGGGCCCAGTTCATTTAATTACAGTATAATTGGCTGGAGATATTTAATGGATATGTTTTAATTTAATGGATGAAATGGCAAGGGTGGTATGGTTTTAGCATAGTGTTTCAGTCAGATCAGGTGCTGGTCCTATTCATCCTGTCGCTGTAACACAATCAGAGGCTCAGTAGATGAATAGGTTGTCAGGCAAAATTCAAAGCCTCATTACATCTGAGTGCAGATGTACCTACGTTTGGAGAAATAGTGAGTGAACAAGGGTTCAAAGGCAGTTCATTTTTAATGGCTGATAGCATAAATGTTTTATTGTGACAAGCTTGGAATCAAAGACCAAAGCTTACTCTACGAATATAATAATCTTCTGGACTTTTGTAGTGCTGAGAAAACAGTATATGCAAAACAAAATCCATCAAATTCAGAAAGACATTTATTTCAGTACTCTGAAGCTTTCATTTTAAAATACGTGTGGATGAAACATAAACAAAAACGAACAAAATACCCTTATATGAAACAGAAATCAATCAACGTCATCTGACTGGAGCTATTGTTAAATGTCCACAGATACAAGATTTATGAACAATGCAAATTCCTTGTTTAATAATGTAGAGATAATTATTCCCTTAAAGTGCATTTTCCAAAAGGAGATGTAGTGTATATTTTTCTTATTATTTATGAAGGAATGCAGGCTTTTTTCTAGTATCTTACTGGCACATGTTTTTAAAATTTCTTTTAACTTTCTTCTGCATGTTTCTAATGGAGGAATTGCCTTAGAAAAGAACTTATATTTCAAAAGATCTGCTGACACAGTAGGTCTTTTCTTAGCGGCTGAAAAGCATTCAATGCACAAGAACAAATACAACAAAGATACATTTTGCTGTTACAAATTTCTCAAAGGGTCAGCGTAATGGCTTCTTTTATATTATGACTTTTTGTTTGAAAAAAGAGAAAAGGAAAAGAAGAAAAAAAAAAACTGCCCTTGTTGCTTTTCTGGGACTTTCAGTTATAGTAGAATTCCAATGAAAGATTCATAGTTGACATTTAATAATGTTAGAGAACAGAGGATGAGAAATATGTCTATTATGCACTAACTTGTTTAGTATTGACCCAATAACGGAGTCAGAGAGTAGCTACCCAGTTAGTAGCTGTGGCACAATTATCCAGCTCATGATGACAGTTCCATCCATCTTCCCCGGCCTGGCAATGCCAATCAAAGACAGCATGCAGTGACACTAGCCAGGGGTTAGGGTCTGGCCTATTCTTTCACTGGCCCTCATGGTTCTCTGATTGACACCTTTTCAATTGTGCTTATGGACGCTCTTACCCGCTACTGATTTACTGCCCAGCTGGGGTGTCAGACCTCCTGCCAATCATAACAACAATGCCCAAGATGACCCCCAACCTCATATTTGGAAATGCAGCTTGTGCAAAAAATTCCAAAGAATGCTTCAGCTTTTTTTTCTCTGTCTATATTATCATGCTGTACCAATTTTTTACCTCCTGTGACCCCAACTTTAATTCATGGAAACATTTATTACCATCCCCAACACAATACATTTCAAATTACATTCATGCTAAAAAAATATAATTGAATGTTTTTCTTTTTTTTCCAAAAAAACCAAGATATTTTCTGTTTTTCTAATTCAGTCCTTCGTCATGTTGCGTACGTCTGCGCTAGCTGCGTTAATTTTGTTCATTCATGAAAATTTGCTCCAGTAATACCTGTGCTGTGTTGTAATGAGATAATTGGGAAAGATTAGCCTTAGCATGCTCTTAGGTGAGGCTGTCTCTCAATCTTTTTCGGCTGAACAGTGAGCATTGCCCAGTCATTGGTCTTTGAGTGTAAGCCTTAGCACTAGTTTTTAAGGCTGGGGGTTAGTTTGCATTTAATTCCTGTGTTTTGATCAGCGTTCCCTGCTTTGTCACAGGCTCTGCAGCTTCGCTTGTTTCCATGATTGTGGTCTTGGTTATGCAGTCTGGGATTTTACGTGTTATGTGTGATGAGTCTAACCAGAATTGCCCTTTTGCCTTTTGATCACTACTGCTTTGTGGTCATGTAAATTGTTAAATCCCCATTTCAGTCTCCAACACATGCAGAGGTGGACACATGCAAAGTGACCCCCCCGCGCTAAAACCATACCACCCTTTGAGAAATTTGTAACAGCAAAATGATTCAAAGTTGATGTAAACTTCAGAATACAAACTACTAAATTATACAGTATCAAAGCATGACCAAGTGTAGAAAGACATGTAATGTGGAAAATTGATGAGATCCATTAAATTGAGATACATCGATAGTCCAGCAGCTGAATGAATACATCAATCTTCTGCTTTAATTTTGTATGGATCTCAGCTTTGGAAGAGAGTCTGACATCCTAAACCGTGGTACTTCATCAATACAGCCTTTCATCTCAGTCAGAACCACTGACAGAGACTATTCATTACAGAAAAATGAATTAACACCTACAGTATGAGGCAAACCAAAATTAGTTTCATGAATACAGGACGTTTCTGTATAATTTCACAAAACTGCTGCCATAACAATACAGCTGTATTTTAATCCATACATGTTGTACTTATAAAGGTGGAAACTCAAGTAGCCCTATTTGTAACTATATTCTCGGTGGCATGGTGCACCGATCTTACTCATTTTTATGGAATTATTTAATCCATACTTATGCACGAGCTGTAAAGGTACTCAGTGACCCCATTTTAACCTTTGAACACCTGTCCCTAAAAAGCCCTGGAACTTACTATATACTAATTAAGGATGAGCAGACCTAAATCATAAAATGACAAGCACACCACGCAGAAGGAATAAAGACGTGGATTGCACAAGGATCTTCATGCATTTACATGAAAACTCCTCACCTCTTTGCTCATCTGGCACATAACTGAATTGCTCTAATTACTTGTAATTATGCAACATTGTTTCCCTCCAGACATTTTCTGGTAGTTGATTTAACGAGTGTTCTAAGACACGTTCCTCTGTTCTTCTGTCAAACCCTGAAGCTGGAAAATTTGTATTTTGTCTTTTCAGGGACTCTTTCATTTAACATATGATTACGGGGGTTCAAAAATTCACTACCATTTAGCTTAAATAACTCTCACTAACCACATTATTTTATTTTCTATTAAGTAATATTACCAATTTGAAATAAAAAAGATGCTTTTTAAACTTAAGTCTTTTTTAAATAGTATACCTGCATGTGTGCTATCCCAGATTTAAATTACAGATATACAGCTGCTATTTAACATTGTGAAGCACAAGTATTTTACAGCCATTTTTAAATATCTTCAGCAATGATTAGGTCTTTAAACTGTGGTACTTTTATATTAAGCAGTGGATGGTTTGTCCATCTCCAGCTAATCATATGTTCCCAAGTGACAATACAGAATTAAAAATACTCCATATAATTATGGGTAATATAGAAAGAATCTACTTGACCTTCAAACACTCACAAAAACAAAAAGGGGGAGGGACAGGTGCTCACCACCCTGCCACCTGAATTTTCTAGACCATACTGTGATTAGCAGATTTTTTCCAGCTTCATCCCACAGATGATCTGCTGATGCTTCCCATAAACTGGGTATTTTCTTCAATGTATTGCTGCATCCTGGACTGCAAATATTTCCCCCCCAAAACAGACACCTAATTCTGGAAAAAGTTCAGAAATCACAAGCATGCATTGAGCTATTTGGCCCTTAAAGTATAAACAACTGTTTGCCAAGTGTGTAACATCTGCAGGCATGGAAAATCCCCAGTAACTTTGGAAGATACGTCAGAAAATGATTAAAAACAATATTAATAATAATGTTTGCCTTGCGTACAAACATTATGACAGGATAATGGGGATTGCAGAAACAGTGCCATCAGCCTACAGGGATTCAAAATGTCTTCAACATCTTATCAGCTTTTTTCCTTAAATGCCTGAAACCCCACATACCATTCAGTGGCTACAAATTATAATGCAGCAGCTGCTTATCAGTGTGTAACAGTTAAAAGGCTCGTGACTTTGCCCGATAACCATCAGTGGTTGTTTAACAATATGCTATTAGTGAGAAAGTTAAAGGTTGGCTTCAGTGTGAGTTCCGCATCATAATTATGACTTGACAAATGATTTCAATCTCTCCATTGTGGGGTGAAGGTCTGGTCATGACACATATGTATTCCTTCTCTTTAAGAGGTATGAGGCGGTAATTTTTTTCTGAAATATCTCCCAGTAAAATACGAACAGATCCCCGTTTCCCCACGTCATTACGCAATAATGGTGCTCCTCGTCTCATACACAAACGATTACCTTGCGCTGAAAGACATTTAACAACTGCCCGGGGAAGGAAGAAACAGACACCTACAGATTTCAACATGAAAGCGTCGGAGGGGTGTCACAATAACATAAAAGGTTATAATTTGCGCTCACAAACAAAATCTGACACTGGAGTATACAGAAAGTTCAGCATGTTTGCAGTAAGCCTTTCAAATTCCTGGTAATACTTTGCTGTGTTAAGTATGTGCTAGAAAACAGCTGTGTGATTTCCTTGGTCCACATCTAGTGTTAGCTATTGTAAAGTATATAATGGGTCATTCAACACATACAGATTATTTTAAGTCAGAATAGGCTTCTTGTCACTTATAATCATTCTGTACTGTTCCACATCAATGACTTGCATATCAATATATAAAGTGTGAGCATGTAACATATTCTGGCAAAGACTAAATCTCTGCTGGAGACCAAATGTTCATATGAGTAGTTAGGCCAGTTCCTGCTGGGTAGCTCACACTAGATTGCAAGGTAGTGTGAAACGAAAGAGGGGAACGAGCGGAGAGAAAGAAATGGTGAAAAGATGGAATAGGGAAATAGTTTTGTCTGCAAATCCTTGAAAAACAAAACAAAGTTATGATCATGCTTAAGGGTGATTTAAAATGGTTAATTAGGATACAGTATCAAAATAAAATAAAGCAGCACAGAATTCTATTCTTGCTAAATATCATGTTTTTTAGGTAGCAAGTCAGATGGCTACTTATAATAAAGACACATTTAGATGCAAGACAATATTTGTATAAGGTTAAGAATACTGTTTTTATGGGGTGAATAACATTATTATTATTTTTCATTGCAGGCAAAAATTACAGTGAATAATAAATTAATAAACACATACAATTATTCATAATATAATTAATTGTTTTTCATGAAAATGTTGTCTCCAGTGTGTTTAATGCGAGTAGCTTATATTCATAGCAATATAACATCATAAAAACATTTTCAAATATATTACCGCATTTTGTTAGTCTTGATCTAATAGCATCGATCAACTGTCAATTAATGTTTGCAATCTGATTACTGATTGCTGGATTATGATTTGAATGTCATGCAATGTTTCAATTCATTCACCCTTAGCTTTCAATAACTGCATTCTGCATGGACAGGAGAAACTGTTAATTTAAACTGATATGATTTTTTTTCTTACTCATTGGATAAAGAATGTTTTTTTCTTTTTATATTTTGCATTGTTGCTTGAATATTATCAATTTAAAGCAATAAACAGAAAGCTGAAGTTACTGAGATTATATAATAGCAATATAATATTTTTTTATGATGGAATATTTATGCTGAGCATAGATTTCTCTCGACATTTTCCTAATATACCTTTTGAAGGCTTTTGAAGATAATTGCTGAAGGACTGGAACGTAATGATTATCCAGCCTTAGCCGTGATGACAGACAGGCTCAGAAAAGGGTCTCTGCATAGTGTTCTTATAACCTCTCACACTCCAACGCAGGACCACCCACCCACATGAATAAGGAGGGGAGCTCGGTGCCGATTATCATGATTACAGTATTATTTAGGGTACTTCCATCCAGCATGCATGTCTGCCACTGAGAGACATACTTCTGTATTGCACCTTTTAACCGCAGATAATTTCATGACCAGGCACTGCTTACAGCTTTTTATCCCTCCAGTTAAATTCCAGTTATAGTGACTAACAAATACTCCATGCTTCATACCTGCCTTCTGGAGCCGTACTAGAACTGGAGCAATTAACATCTTCTTTATGCTTAGGTGGTCCAGGATGAATTTTCAGCTCTACAGCCCTCATGTTTCTCCGGTTAAACATTGACGTAGGGACCCAGTGCGGTCTCTCTGACCTCTCCCAGCCTGTCAGAGAGGAGATCTGGAAGAGCATAAATCATCCAGCTGAATGGGTGAAAACCTGCAGTGACAGACAGCAGTAGCTCAGCACTTAGGCTTCACTTCCCTCCTCCATATCTCTTACGGCAGTGGTTATCAACTGCTGGACTCTGCTCTGAATCCGGACCAAAATGCAGTTCGATCCGGATTGTGTGATCAGTTCAGCCAGTGGATGCAGTAGACCTTGGATTTATGTTGCTGATGAAGTTTGGCCATCTGGGCTAATGGGTTTAACATGTAAAAAAATTGTACAGTCACTAAAAATTGCCCCTGAATTTGGGTCCCGAGTCTCTATTCATTGCAGAATACCTCACTCTGAAGGAAGATGGACCCAGCAGACAGTCATCGCTAACTCCAAGATGCCCCGTCTCAGATTATTCAGCTCAATGCCCTGGTAGGTTATGTGCCGGAGGAGCTGCAGCACGGGCTCACTGCTGTTTCCTCCCTTGACCAGTCTCCGCCCCGGTCGACCTCTGGCGTTCCGATTGCTGTTCCCAAGAAGTATGATGACGACCCCAATCACTCCCAGTCATTCCTAATGCAATGCGGTGTCTATGCTGATCACCATCCGGAGATCTTCCTGAGAGCAGTAGACGACGTGCGCTTTGTCATCTCCCTTCTCACAGGCAGGGCTTGCGAAGGAGCGACAGCACTGTGGACCGAAAAGAGTCCCGTCCTACGTTCCTCCGTCGTCCTTCAGAGTGCCTTCAGCGTGGTCTTCAATCATCCTGTGGTGGGCAGAAGCAGAGGAGATTGATTGCGCAAACTCTGCCAAGGCAATCGATCCACGACAGACTCTTCCTTGTTCTGTACCCTGGGGACAGCATTCGCTGGCCTCCCTTCTGTCTCCAGGTGCTTTACTTTACCAGAATTGCAAGCTGAGATAGGTAGGTGTGTCCTCTTTTCTTAACATCACAGTTTATAGTACCTTCCATGCTGTCCTAGGCTCATAAGCGATGACTCAGGAGCTGCAGCTCACTTTGTTGATATCAAATTTGTCCAGTAACATGCCATTGCAGTGGAACTGGTGCTGCCCCCATTTGATGGATAGGTCTCAGCACACGTCAGGTACAGTCATACAATGGACCATTCCCCTCTCACTACAAGTAGGAGCCATCCACCATGGGTAGAATCAACAGCGGCTGCTCCCCTCATCCCACGACTCTGTCATCCTGGCACACCCCTGGAGTGCCAGGACGCAGTACTTCCTTGGATTTTCCTTCATCGATTCATCCATGGCTTTAGCTCAGTAGCTGCTTCTTTGACGTCCCTCCTGCGCACTGGCAAATTTTCCCTTTGCCGGACCCCAGAAGCTAAGGTAGCCTTCAGTGGCCTGAAAACCTGCTTCAGTTGTTTTAAAACCAAGCCTGTCCACTACAGTGTCGCCCATCCATCTGTGGACGCCTCTGGACCTCCACTGAGAGGCCTTTGCCATCTGGGCCATCCTCAGTTCTCTTTGACGGCAAGGAGGTTAACAGTACCTGGCTGATTGGGAGGGTTACAGCCCTGAAGAACAAACCTGGGTATCTTCTGTGAACGTCCTCAATGGTAGCTGCTTTACAGTGCGACAAACCCGCCAAGCCAGCCCTGCGTCCCCGTGGCCATCTCCAACGTCATCCTTGGCCTTTCTTGTTTCTTGTTCCCCCTGCCCATCCTTCTCTGATCCAGTCCTATCAAGTCCCTGCTACCCTCAGACTCCCCTGTTGTATTTTACCTTTCGTTCCTTGCATGTTCGTAAGACTGATTTCCCTTGTTAATGACTTCTCCTGCTCCATGACTCCAGCCACGATAACCCACTCACCGATTCCACATCTGTCTGCATTTGTTTTCTAGTAAATCCCCTGTGGTCTGCATTTGGGAACCAAAGTCTCTATTCGTTACATAGGAGGAATAAAATTACTGAATATGCCAAAGCCTTGCTTAGCTTATTCAAGTTGACGTTAAATTGTTTGTCTAATAAACTGTGTACCTCTGAGATTTTTTTTGTTGATGCTCTTAGATTCTTTGTTTGCATTCCCAAGAAAGTGCACCTGTTTCTTGAAGACGGTCTGGCGTTCTCGTGCTCTTTTATAGACACTGAAAAAAGCAAACCTTTCTAGTGGTTCATTTAGAGAAAAAAACAGTCTTGTTAGAGTGCATGCAGGCAGTCCTCAGGTTACAAGCACAATCTGTTCCCTAAGTATGTTTTTAAGTCGAATTTGTAGGTTACTTAGAAAAATAATAATACAGTACATAATAATTATACAGTAATAACAAAAGTAACTACATACTGTACTGTTCTGTACCCTGAACCAACAAACCACTGAATACATGCAATGTTTTCATGAGCATCACAAAGTAATGCATACATTCATTATTATGAACCACTGTATTTAACTCGTATTTTTAATATAACATAATATATGGCAGTCCGTTTGTAAGTGCGAGTTGTCTGTAAGTTGAACATTTTTAACCTGGAAACTGTCTGTACAGGGATAACTTATTCCCCGTGGTAATAAAAGCCCCAAATGTGTAAAGTAGTACTTGTGTTAGAGTGAGGAAAAACACACACAAACAGTAGAAGTATTAATTCATAGTCAATGGAAAGATCAGAATTGAGACCTGTTGTACAAATGAGAAATGAGAAGAAAACAACCCTTTTTCCAGTGTTTATAGTAGTATAATTCTAAATCTTCAGTCTTTGTGGCAGACGAGCTTCCTTGTTGTATTTGCCTTGGAAGTGAGTGTGTTAATCTGCTGCAGCTAGGGAGTGACAAAAATCTGGGAAACTTGGTGCCAAGGGTCAGGAGTTGACATATGTCAAATGTGCCTGAAACTTAAAACCCCGCCGATTCCCATCCGCTCAGAAACCTAAAGATACTATCCAAAGCCATTGGGGAAATCCTGACATCAACCCCCTTCAGCAAGGAGCCAAGAATGATCCTGCCTGCCTTGAAATACTGTGATGCCTAATTACAGTGAGTGAAGGAATATTAAGAGTGCTGCTGCATATCACCTTTTTTATTTTTTTATAAATTACATAATTTGATCCAAAACAGTATCACAAGAATTCAGTGGGTAAAGATGCACAAGATCCAAGAATACTCTGGAGGCCAGAGATCACAACAGTTTGAGGTAACTCTTCCACATGACCATCTCCCGAATAAACGGTTTGAAGGTATACGACAGGATCGATAAATAAAGTTAACCCAACAGTACAGTCAATTAAATCCATGCCAGGTTTGATCTAATACCACACTTTTCAGTTAAAACATTTAATAATTTTGACAATTTAAAAAATCTTTCAACATCACAATGAAAGAGATACGGTATTCCAGTCAAAGGCAGTTCATGTACGGTATTTAATTTCTTTTTATGATACTTTAGTGAAGAGGGTTAAATATAAAAATGCAAATATGTAAAAACTGTAAATAGAAGCATTTCTCCAGACAGGAAATGCAAACAAATCCATATGACACAGGCATGGAAATGTAACAGGCATTTTGGGACATTTAGATTTATTTATTAGTAGACACTTTTATCCAAATGAATGTACAAGCGTGACAGATAGTGGATCCCAAGCATATGGTCAAAAAAGTGTCTTTAAAAACAGCAGGGGAAACAAAGAAAATGGAGAAACAACAAAATGATAATGCAAATAAGGTGTCTTGGGCAATGATTATAGACACAAGGACGAACGAAACTGGCAAGGCCACAGACGGGTCAGCAGAATGAGGCTTCTCTGCTGGTCACCTGATCTCCCATGATTCTGAGGTGCCAGTACATTTTAAAATGGTAATAATACACACATATATCAACACACTCAAACCAAAGATCTTTTTTAAAAGAATGTGCATTTGACACTTCCTGAGTCTGAATGCTAGCTTAATGTGTGGTGGTACAGATTGAGTCACTGAGCTCTCGAGAACTGGTGTGCTCATGGGAACACCTTCTCTGCAGCTCTGTTCTTCCTCATTCTCTGGGCATGGAGAATCGCACAGTTTACACTTGAGATCAATCGAGACACTTCGTACAATTTTTATTACAAGAGGTTTTGTTTTCAAGAGGTTGTGACTGGGTGAAACCCATCTGACGATGAGGTAACTGCATTTTTTAAGAACAGTGGAACAATTCACATCAAGTACTAGGCTTAACAAACTGCCTAGCTTGTTCCAATTCAGGGTTACACAATATTATCAGGATTATTATGCATACCATAACAGTTAACAGGCAACGCTCACATAACCTGACAACCTTACAAGCAGTAGATTACTATTTAAGTTTCTAACAGACAATGTTACAGAGCACTGCTTCTCAAAGGTATGCTGTATGTAGTAGAAGCTATTGTGTATCTAATTCATAATTAAGAACCAAACCCAGAAAGTACAGAGTGATTTAGAGAAAGAACAGAAAGAAGACCTGATGAGTGATGAATAGCATTTTCATGGAAGAGGAATCAAAATAAAATGTGGAGAAATATTTATTTAAACCAAATTTGTATTTGTAAAAAAAATCATCCCAGTTAAACTTGGCAATTAAATAATTGCATTAATATTGCATTTCACATTACAGAGCACATGAGGTTCAATGCAAAAAAAGTTCATAAAAGGGAAAGAAAGTTTTCTTTGACTTTTTAGAGTGATGCTTATTTTTATTTTACTTTTCTTAATAACATATATTGGTATTCTGTGGATTTCCCTGTTTTACCATTAATATGAAACCCAAAATGTAATTTATACTTTTGCACACATGATCAAAATGTGCAACAGAAGGGTAATATCAAATAACAGGAACATATTTCTTTCAGAATCGATATACAAAATGAACTGATACTACCATCATGGTCACATTACTGTTGGGGCTCAGTACATGCCTGCTGAGGCCTGCTGAGACTGTGCTCACACGGGAGACAAGATACGTTCACTTGTAAAGAATCAGAACAAATTCAATTTTTCAAACTACTTATGCTTGAGATCCCATTCCTAATTCCACCTCAAAAGATGTCACATGTAAATAAGAGAAACAACTTGAGTTCCTTCTTGCCCCAACGTTCTGGGATTTTCTTAATTACAGAAAACATTGATTCTTAGCTTTGTAAGGGACTCTTGATAAAGCAAAATTATAGTTTTAATGATCAATTATATAAAACGATGCACCTATTTTTCACATGCAATACGTAGCATTCAAGGTAATGTTATTTTCACATGGAATATTCATTATATCAATAATAATTTATGGTTCATTTATTTATTTTTTTTGCAGTAAATAGTTGTGACTATAGTTTAAGGGATAGACTAATGATCACTTAAGATCAGTTACTGTAATGCACCCATAATCTGTCACTTAAAAATTTAGTATGTTAAACATTTTAAGCAAAACATGTAGAAAGCACAATGTAAGATGGTAAAGCAGGGAGAGGATGATGAGCAACAAGGTGGATGAACTCATCACAACAATGAACATGCCTTTGGGAAACTTGACGACTTGGATAGAAGACAGAGAATTCTGGTGGAATGCCGTCTCTATGGTTGCCAGGAGTTAACAGTGATTTGACAGCACAACAATTACATTTATGTATAGTATCTGCCTGATCCTACAATGAAAACTGAGAAATATATACCATGAAGTAACCAGAATTAATAATGTAACGATGCTAAACGCAAAACATCAGACAGCAACCATGCAGCGGCACATTAAGTGGAGAGCAGCCCTGCCCATTCTGTCCAGACAGATAAATCCCTCAATTACCTTCACAAAGCTGAAGGCTTTGCCACAGCTCAGCCATATAATGCACCTCTACTTCATATATGAGACACCGACGTTACCAAATTGCCCACAGGTGAGCATGTGTGAGTGTGCCCTGCGAAGGGTCGGTGCCCCATCCAGGATTGTTCCCTGCACTGCACCCATAGCACTGCCAGTTGTTCTTGCAGTTCATAAATGTGCCATTATGTCTCATCCAGGGTAGGACTTGCCTTGGGCTTCCAGTGATAGGCTCCATGTAAGCCTGTATTAATTATGATACCCTGTAAAACCATTTAAGAAATCTTAAACAAACAAATAAATAGATAAATGTGTTAAAATTGTTATTGAGAATAAAAACTTCAAAAAGATATGTGCACTTACACATAATGGATACATTCTATATTGGAATACACTACTATTTTCAACATTATAAATTTAGTAGAAAGTTATTAAATATTTCCTTTGTGTATTTCAGTGTATATGCTTGGAGCATGTCATTCAAGATCTTGAAGCAATGTGCCTTAATTTAAAAAGACAAACATAGATGAAACATATTACAAAGACAATGCTTCTCACTGGTGCTGACAGTACGTTTGTGCTACGAATGACCAAGCCTATTTTAGCTCTCTGCTTACATTAGAAAGGTCAAAAAGTGTAAACCACTGGAATTAATGAGCAGTAGTTTCAGTATGTTCAGTACATTAAAGACAATGCTCACAGTACATGGGCAACATTCAAGCCAGCTGTATTTGCCTTTCCCAGCATTGTGTGTAACTTCTGCAAGACACATAAGCACACCATTCCCTATTGTGACTGCTCACCCTTGTAATCAGATCATGATTCATGAAGAGTCAAAAACAAAGAGATTAAAATTCAGATTTAATCTGCAGCGGGAACTTGAACTTTTGATTGCAGGAGCCTTTCATACACTGTAATCACTTATGACATCTCTTTCTGGCAGATTCTGTGACAAACTTCTCAATTTTACTTGGGATTTTCAAACTTTCCTTATTGCTCTGGGTCTGTCAAACAATTCAAATCGATGACCCAATTGACCACTGAGGTCTATGTGCCATTCTTTGTGTATAATTGTATTTTCTGGCAATTAAACATTATTGCAGAATACAAACACAGGTGCAAGAACAGCTTTACTTCAGATGTTTCTGCAAATTAAAGGACTCATTAGATCATGGGAAAAAAGAAACACATTTTGCTTTATCAAAAAAACATTCATTTTCTTTTCTACAAAGGTGCCCATTGACCACATTGGTGCCAGTCTGCTTCATTGTTATTGAATATCCTTTATGTAATGTTTATCTAATTACAACCTAGGGCAAACATAACTTTCACCATTTGGTACACAGGTTTTACTTTCATCTGTGGAAAGGGAGCTAAAGACAGTTGGCCCAGGCTTGCCTAACAACCTCAGTGACATGGAAAAAAATCCAAGATGAGTGAATGGTGAGAACCTTTTAATTATTTTCATTAGCTGCTGTGAACACTATCTTCTTTCCTTGTGGTACAGGCAGTCCCCAGGTTAAGAACATCCGACTTACGGATACTTGTATTTACGAACGGGCTATCGTAAAGTCTATTATAATAAAAATCTGACTTAAATACAATGGCTTGTAATGATGAATATCCACACTACTAAAAACATTGCATGGTGTCAGAGTGTCAGAAGTTGGTCAACTCATGGTTCAGTACAGTACTGTATGTAGTTAATTTTATTATTACTGCATAATTACTATATATAGTATATAGCTTTTTAAAACTTACCCACAAATTTGACTTAAAGACAGACAATGGATCTGTCAAACTCTGGACGGCCTGTATTTCTTTCCAGCATTCCTGCCCACTGTGTTTAATCAATAATTTGGAGTAAAATGTTTACATACAGACACAATTAAAGAGGTAATTGTGAATTCTTTGCCAGTTCTTACCAAACCAATGCAATCACACGCATCATGTAATTTCAGCAAGAGGTAGCTTTTCCAAAGGGAATCCCGAGGGGAGCCCCGTCCCTAGACCTGGGGTCGCAGGGAGCTGAGGGGGTGTGTGGACACACAGGAGGGGCTCTGGACCAAGAGAATATGATAGCGCTTTCGCTGAGTTTATTCTTCACTCAGGGTATTAAGTGATGGGATTAAGGGGCAAACCTGAAGAAAGACAGGGGCAGAGTGCGCTGCAGACTCAGCATGAAGGTATGCTGAACTCTGCCGTCTGTAGGTACATAGCTGCGATTCAAAGGGGGAAGCTCAATAAGTACGCAAAGAAAGCATCTGCTTTCTGTTTCGTCCCGTTTCATCAATGACCAGTACAGCCTAAGTCAGCCGCCACGTGGAAGACAAAGGGATCAACATCTTGCACAGAACAAAGAAAGAAGTTGGAAATAATGAGAACCTGCTAACTTGTTGAAATCCTTAATGTGTACATGACCTAGTCAGCAGTACTTTATATAACACAGAGATACAAAGTAGCTTTTGTGCAACACTGAGACGAGACGGATAAATGGAAGATTACAGTTAACAACATTAGTGACGAATAGTTCATTTCTCAGTTTGATTGTGGCCAATGTCTTTTCATGGTATAGTTGTGTTATATGTTTAGTTATCTGAAGTTTAATCAGGTTTTTCCATTCTCATGATTTCTCCCACCCAAGAATATTATTACAGTACTACTTCATTTGTAGATAAACATAACATCTAGTATTATTGTTTCGGCTGCCTTCTCATTATCTTAGAGTCTGAGCAGCTCTGCAATTTACACAGAGATCTTTTTTCAGATCAGAAATTATTTTGTCTGTTAAATTGATCTACATGCAGAATTCAGTGGAATATTAATTATAATGAACTCCAACAGTACTTTAGTTTTACTCTAAACCCACTTTGGAAAACAACATTTGTCACACTGCTTGTTTTCTGATCCGTGGGCTTACATGCAATTCATTTGATGTGTTTTATATATAAAAGCACAATCATATGTACAATTAAACTATAAAAGTTTCCCTGGTTTCTCTTCAAATGAAGTTAGGACTACTTAATGTTACTATGTTACTATTAGTATTAATATTATGGTAATATTTACAAAGGACTTGAAATAATAATAAAAAAAAGATTCCCTTGAAATTTCAACAAATTTCTTTAAAAGTGCTTCAACATTGTTGCATAAAACAGCATATTATTTACAACAGGTTAAGGAATAAAGTGTAGATGACCCAGCTTTTCCTCTTTCTCAGATGTGAAACAACAGACATTTTCAAAAAGATAAATGCTGTCAAACTTTCTGTCTTGAAAGGCAACAATAATACTGTCTTCATCAGACCAAGCACGCCTACCAATGAGCTGACCGCATTGCTGGGTAACTGCATTATGAGATAAAGGGGAACCCTGCAGACAATTGCTTATTAAATGCCAAAAATTAATGCTGTGTTGGCTAAATTCTGTAACCGGCAACCAAAGAAAGATAGAAGGTTATAGAATGGAGCAAGACAACCCAGCATCCCTTTCTTGAGAGACAAAGGGGTCAACCTAATGGGCAACATTCCACTTCCTCTCTCCAGAGAGCAGGGGGTCCGATTTGCAAAGGATCACTCATCTGCAGGCCCAGACAGCAATGGCCTTTTCTAATTTGTCCCAGGATTTTCATGCAACTCCTGCTTTGAAACATACAGCATAGCAAATAAACAAGTAATGAAGTACTGTCAAGACGAGCAGGAATTTCAAGAACATCTAATCTGTAAAATGACACCTGTCACCAACATATCACCTTAAATAAATACAAGGAAACACACAGGTAATGCTGGCACTGTTACTATGAAATAAATCTATTAAACTGCTTATCCAGTACAGAGCTATACTGTATTATCTTGTATAATCAACATCAGTTAAGATGTGTATTAAGTCATTTCTTTCCCCCAGAAATCATTTAACACTATTTTAATCATGTATTTCATTACCATTATGTTAACCATTTTCCAGATGCATATAAGCATGTATCAGAATGTTGTTTTCATCCAAACATATATATACAAACACTGACTTATACAATCAGATGCCACTTTTTTTAGGCATGGCTACGTAGCACCAGGTATGAGCCCTCATCTCCAGAACTGCTTTGAGTATCTATGCATTGTGCAATTGTCTCTCTGCACATCACTACTGTACTGATTTCTGTGTTTGTGACCTAACTGACAAAATGTTTACAAAAACAAACCAGCCTTTGACTGGATGCCTTTTCTCTGTTAAATCAAGAGACTGTAGTACATGGAAATCATGAAAGGTTAGATAAGATCTACCTTATTGATCCCAGGTGGAAATTCTATATACAAATTCTATAAGCATTCCTAATAAACATGCACAATATGTTAACATGTATCAACTGAATTACATACACTAAGCATCACATAATTTTTCCATAAAATTCAATCCATGCTTTTTTGCCATTCACTTGAGTTCAACAGCTACACATTCACTCACACTATAACCTATGAAGTCAACAATTATATAATATTTGCCATGAATATTTGCTATGCAAATGTTGTGCTAGAAAATAAACTGGAGCAGTATTTCGAAAAACAGTTTTCATATACGTGCTTTTTGTATAATATTCCATTTTTCTATTCTGTCGAAGTGGTTTTGATTGTGAAATACTGTACTGGTAGTTTTTGCACATCATTTATTGAAATCTACACTAGACAACAATCTGTTTGAAAGAAGTATTTGGTAAGAAAGTGTTGACAGAAAAAAAAAGGAAAAGGAAATACTAGTTGGGTTTTCATAGACAATCATTTACTGTAAGATAAGCGTTACAGTAGGTTGCTGACATCTTAAAACAGCATTTTTATTGAATAAAAGTATGAGGTCCTTTGGGGTTGGGATTTGAGATTTTGCCTGTACAGGTAAGCATTGCATTAGTTGTTTTTTTCTGGGGGGGAATTTCTCCATGGATTTTTCAGTAGTTCAAACACCTGGATTTTGGAAAGATGAAAATAAGGATATGGATAGCCTCCTTACTTTTCAGATGCAAGCATCATGCCAGGCTTGAGAAGGAATGGTAATGTGTGAAGCAGTTTCTCCATCTGCTGGGTAAGGAAGGAAAAAGCTAATTCAGAAAAACTCAAATGCTTGTCTTTTAGGAAGTGCTTTGTTACGTCTGGAGGTCCTTATTTCACCTACATGTAAACGATAATAATGGTTAGGGGAAAAAATTCAAACTCCAGAACTTTTTTCTTCACTTTACCAGCAGCAATACCCACTATGAAGGAATCACTAACAACTATGGGCAATCCTATGGGCAACATAGGCGGTTACCTAGGGAGTCATCTTCTGACTGCTAGCCCAGGGCTTGCCTAGGGTGCAACATGAGCTTTCATTGTAAAAATCTAGACATCCCTGCAAGAAGAATCCCAGATACTTGTGAGCACCATAGTTGGGGTAATCAAATGCGCGTCTGGTTGGGACCTAGATAAAACGGCGGTGTGACCCCTTGCAACTGGAAGACAATGGATCGGTACTTTGTGGTACTTCAGTGCTTCCCGGGATATTCTATGCACTTCTGTGAAGCAAACATGGTTAACCACCACTGAGTACAAATCTGGGTTTTATTACATCGAGTTCAAAGAGTTCGAAGATCCGGCCAAAGAATGACACATAAACACCTCATACTAGAATGTCCGGTTCATGCTGCCAACTTTTCTGTCTGCCGCTCAGTGAGTAAGTCGCAAAAGTTGTTGTGGGAAACACAATGGTATTTCAGGGCTGCTGATTGGATGGGCAGCTCTGAAACAGGGAGTGCAAATCAAGGTGGATGATTGGTGCAGTCGGGGAGTGCATGTGCACAAACTGAAATGTGCATTAAGATTAGTATTGCAAACTGGTGTATGTATGCGGTATATGTCATGACAGAGGACTTCTTTGGTATGTCCTTCATGTTCTTCACTTGCTTGCCAATATTCACGGTGTTCCACTTGGGGGCACTGTGAACAAAACATCATTACCTGAATAAGGACATATACGAAGCATTTATTCAATTAAACTAAGAGTGAATACAAAAAAACTTTTGAGGCTTTTCGAGACTGAACAGCATCGGTCACAAGGACCAGGTTTTAGGCACAATTTTGTAAAGAAAAATAAACCAGTTACTTATGCTATCACATTAAGAAAATTCTACATAGAGAATTTTACGAGTACGAGTACAGGAGCGCAGTATCGGCCTGAAACCCAGTGCTGGTATCAGTGCATCCCTGCTTGTTTTACTGAAATAATACTTATCGACTTTGGAAGCTCAACATAAAAGTGTCATGACAATGGAAAGATTCAGGGCACTGACATCAGCGCTTCACTTTGACGACTGCACAACTAGACTGCCTCAGAGGGCACAGGACAAGCTGGTATAGCGGGGATGGGGGGGGAGGGATTACACCCCCCGTTGTAGGGGGAAATGGCTGTTATCCTACCCAGGGAGACTAAGTAATGAGAGGATCCGAGTCCCTCACCCCAAGTTCTTTTTGTCCCAGTATTTGTGTGTGTAAATGTGTTTTACCCGGCCTGCTGTGGAGAGATGTTGGTAGACAGGTTCAGGAGACGGAATAGATACGGTGGCACCCTGGAGTATATAAGCTTTCAGCTAGTTATTGATATGACCTGCCAGCAGCCCTGCACTCCCAAGATCTAGCATGTCAGGTGGGACGCCCCAACCCCCCCTAGATAGATACTCGACATTCGGATACATAAATCACCCTAACCACAAAAAAAGCAAATAAACGAGTGATTTATTGTAAGTGGAAAGGTTGTATATCTTTCCGTTGTGCTCAAGCCCTACCAAAAATGTACTGGATATATAAACAGTAGGCTATAAAAGCACGGCATAAAGGAAAATATTTCAGACCGTAAGGCTGAATTAGACACCATTAACTCAAAAGAAATTAGCCAGCACGACCATACCTTTTTAATTCACAATTTGTTCCGTTGTCATCAATAACAGAAAAATAGGGTTACAAAATGAAAACACTCCAGCGTTACAATGCATAAGAAGAGCATGACTCCCAAATACCGCTCGGCTGCACTTAAACAATTACACTCAATAAATACTTTACCCATGCATTTGTTATTCAGTCCTGCAATCCTTTACCCGGTAGTAAAGGGTAACCAGATGGAACAGGTTTACCAGTTGACAATGAAATATGTTGAGATGAGTTGCAGGAGGAGGCCTCTGTATGGCAGAGTCACTCACTCTCGAAGCATCCAGGGTCGAACTCACCTGTGTATCCGCCCGTGTATCCGCCCGTGTATTCGCCTGTGTATTCACCTGTGTATTCACCTGTGTATTCGCCCGTGTATCCGCCCGTGTATTCGCCTGTGTATCCGCCTGTGTATTCACCTGTGTATCCGCCTGTGTATTCACCTGTGTATTCGCCCGTGTATCCGCCTGTGTATCCGCCTGTGTATTTGCCTGTGTATTCGCCTGTGTATCCGCCTGTATATTTGCCTTTGTGTCCGCCCGTGTACTTGCCTGTATATTCGCCTGTGTATCCGCCTGTGTATCCGCCCGTGTACTTGCCTGTGTATTCGCCCGTGTATTCACCTGTGTATCCGCCTGTGTACAGTATATGCCCGTGTATCTGCCTGTGTATTCGCCTGTGTAAAACAGCCCCGGGGTTCTGAATCTCCAAGATGGGTCACGCACCTGCGTGAAGTTGGCCCCCCATATGTTTCAGATTTCACGTGCAGATTCACTTCATTTCCACCACTCTGTCTGGGTACTTAACTTTTTTGTTATTTTTTTTTTACTTTGTTGATGAAGTTTTATGAAATTTGGATGGCATCTGGTTTGTGTTAATAGTAATGGTTTGTCACCATGATATGTTGCTATTTAGTATGGTTAAATGGAGTTTCAAACCCCTCTAGGCTACGAAATGACCCCAAACAGTGTGTTAGGGTACTGCTTACTACAAAGTGTGATTTCTGGTAAGAGACATTGCTGCTGAATTTTTCAATATTTACTCATCTGGAGTACATTTCCAGCTAATAATTTAATTTGGTATCTAGTCTGTGTGCTTTTTGCGTGTTTTGATAGGTTTTGGATTAAATGTTATATTATTAATTTTTAAAGGTGTTTATGGCAGTGATTTGACTCGTATTTCGCCATTGACAAATGTGGAATCAAATTTTACTGTGATCGACAGTCTATGCTTTTGTCACACAGAGGCTGGAGAGAAGCCAGCAAAGTACTATTTAGTTTGTTCATTAATTCTGGAATAACAAAGGGTTTTGGCAAACACTCCTGGACCTTACTTGCATCTTTACTTCCTTTATTCATTATCTTGTTAGCAAATAACTGAGATCAATTGCTTTTGGGAAATCCACCCTTGGTGATGTGATTTTGCGACAATGTGATTGGTTAAAATGCATGGAGACTAAAGAACAGTTATCTGTGACAATAATGATAGTGTGTCAGTTGTAGTAATATTAAGCAACAGGCTTGTGGGACTGGACAGATGTACTTGTACTGGACATATACAACTTTAATGACTTTTATCAAGAATTTAAAGTTGTTCCACAGTGGTGGGGCTAAGACCACTTTTTATCATGATAATGGATCTGATATTTTCATTATGGAATCCTAGTGTTTTAAACCATGGTGCTCATGGACAGTAGGGTACAGATCCTCTCTCAACGCTGTTGCAGAAGTATTTCACCATGGCGTGTCACTGGAGCGGCTTTGGTCGACATCTCCTCTTGTAAGGTCTGGTTTATCATTTTTAATAATGGTATGACTTGGCGTGTGCCACAGCAAAGGTGTGGTAACACATCATGACTTTTTTGAGGCTCAGAAATATCATAAAAAATTGTATACATTCAGGTGCTTATCTCATCTCACCATGCACAGCTCCAACAATATTGTGAAATTTGTGGATGACATGATGATAGGTCTGGTAGGTCCAGTGCGAATGAGATGGCATAGCTCAATGAGGAGAAGAGGCTCTGTGGTGCCAAGCTAGCAACTTGGACATGAATGTCTCCAAGACCAAGGAGATGGTCATGGACTTCAGGAAGGAGCAGCAGAGGAAGTTACGAGCCCCAGTCTAGGCTTGGGCGTAAGAGAATGGAAGGGAAAGGGGAATAAGGGAAACACAGGGTGTGGTGGACAAAGGGGTATATTTTTGTATTTTTCTGATTTTATTTACACGCGACAGACACAGAACAAATAAACCCGGTGCAAAAGGACTCAGGAGTGATTATAGCCAAAATAACAAACAGAAAGCCCAACTGCCGAACGCAACCCAAATCTAACTTAACTACGTGCAAGAGAAGTCAAAGAATAAAAACAAGTACGACACCTCACTCCCTAACCAAACAACAGTATACACAAAAACCCCCAAAATAAATATGGCAACTACTCCCTACGCAACTAACACACAGAACATACACAGGGCAAAGCGTCAGAATCCGAGGGGCGCGCAAAGACTTAAACCAAAAACCGGGCAAGAGATCGAAACCAAAAAGCAAACAAACCAAGGAAGAAGTACAGAAAAGGGCAAAGCGAATAATCGTAAACTAATAAACTAAAACCGTCCTACACAATAGTCAAATCAAAGAAAGCAAACTAACAGTAATCCAAAAACGAGCAGAGCTCCCGAAATATTCCAGGATTGGCTTTTTCTTTTCAGGTCCCGGAAGTGACGAGCGGCGCATCGGAGGAGTTGTGGGCGGGGTCTGGATGAGGAGGCGGAGCAAGGGTCGCATGGCGGACGAGCTGCTGACGACAAGGTCTGTGGGCGGAGCTGAGGACGCAACCGGGGAATGGCGACGAGAGCGGGAGGTCCGGAGAACCTGAGGAATCTCATAATCTCCTCTGCGCAGCAAAAATTTTCTAGACTGTTACTGTGGGATCTGTGCTTTCTGGTAGCATTACTGCCTGTTACAGCAGCTGCAGTTTCGAGGACGGCAGAGACTGACAGAGAATGATACGGTACGCCTGAACAAACCACCAGGACAAAATTGCCCTTCCTACAGGACATCCACATCCAATGTCGCAGGTCCAGGGCATTAAAAATAATCAGAAACACTCACCATCATGTCATAAGCTGTCTTAGTGGCTCCGCACAGACAGGAACCTCTGGAGCTTTATGACTGGGACTGAGAAAATGAACTAAACTGCAACCTGCACTTTAAATATGTTCTCATATGTTCCTTTAACTTTTCTATACTTTTTATACATTTCTTTATTTGAATACATTTTTGTATGCTGTACTGCTGTATCACTATATTCATGCATGTGACAAATAAAAATCTTGCATCTTGAGAACATCAGCTTGCATATTCCCTGAGCACCCTGCCAGGTACAGTATGTTGTTTGGTCTAGCAGCTTTGCAAGAGTTTACTCATGGAAGAGGTTATCTTCACATCAGCTGTGGACATGTACAGTACCTGGAAGAGAGATAACAGTAAAGTTGTCAGTCCCATTTGGGAGATTAAAATATAAATCATAACATAGGATTGGGAAATACTTTTTATGGTATGGATAACTACTGTATGTAGAAATTGCCCCCGGGCATATCTTAATATGTCCACTAGATGGCGGTCTAAGTTTATTTGTTATGAGAATCTAGCCATCATTTTTGTAACTAATGAAAAAGATATACTATAACAAGAGAATTCACGTGCTGCACCTGAATTACTCCAGAAGATTTTAGTAGCTGTTCTAGATAAAATGTCTATTTGGGAGCTGATCGTTTTGAAGATTTCTGAAAGTGAGCCAGATGATTTGGGGAGCGATTCGTTTAATACACCGAACAGCCATGACATTAAAAACACTGACAGGTCAAGTGAATAACATTTATTATCTTGTTACAGTGGCACCTATCATGAGCGCCATTAAAATTTAAGAAAGAAAGCAGTTTGTTTGTGAAACTGATGTGTTGGAAGCAGGAAAAATGGGCAAGTGTAAGAATCTGAGCGACTTTGACAAGGGCCAAATAGTGATGGCTAGCATCTCCAAAATGGCAGGTCTTGTGGGGTGTTCCTGGTATGCAGTGAGCAGTACCTACCAAAAGTGGCCCAAGGAAGGCCAAGCGATGACCTGGTGACGGGGTCATGGGCGCCCGAGGCTCATTGATAACGTGCTTGGCCAGCAAAGGCGAGCTGGTGTGCTGTGATCCCACAAGAGAAGCTACTGCAGCACGCATTGTTGAAAAACTTAAAGCTGCGTATGATAGAGAGGGTGTCAGAACACATAATCCATGTTGACCCCTGTCCACCTCCAAAAGCATCTAAAATGGGCATGTGGGTGTCAGAGCCAGACCATGGAGCAATGGAGGAAGATGGCCTGGTTTGATGAGTCACATTTTCTGTTATACCATGTGGATGGACAAGTTGACCGGAATGCACTATGGGAAGAAAGCAAGCCGGTGGAGGCAGTGTGATGATCCGAGCAACATTCTGCTGGGAAACTGTGGGTCCTGGCATTCATGTGGATGTTACTTTGACACAAACCACTTAACTAAACATTGCTGCAAACCAAGTACACCCTAAGTACCGTGGACATGTACTTCTCGATGGCTGTGGCCTCTTACTGTCAGATAATGCGCCCTGCCACGCTGCAAAGATTGTTCGGGAATGGTTTAAGGAACATGAAAATGAGTTCAAGGTGTTGACTTGGCCTCCAAATTCCCCACATCTCAATTTGATCGAGCATCTGTGAGACGTGCTGGACAAACAAGTCTGATCCATGGAGGCCCCACCTTGCAGCTTACAGGACTTAAAGGATCTGCTGCTAATGTCTTGGTACCAGATACCACAGGACACTGTCAGAGGTCTTGTGGAGTCCGTGCCTCAGTGGGTCGGAGCTGTTTTGGTAGCATGAGGGGGACCGACACAATATTAGGCAGGTGGTTTTAATGTTATGGCTGATCAGTGTAAGTGGAGTGTAGCAGAAAAAATGCTTTGTTCCTTTGTTTTTTACTTGCTTGTTGTTTTCTTGTTCTTCATTTCTATTAACTGGGAACGCTTCCAGATTTGGTTTGATGCAAAGAACGTCCATGATGACTTTGATTACTAAAGTTGGGAATTGTGACAGTACCTCCTCCTTCTAGGGTAAAACCAGATGTTTCACCCGGAGGCCTGAGACCATGGAGGTCATTCCCATGATCTGGAACGGGTTTACCTTATGCAATTCCTACATCACTCAGGCGTCAAGACTGGTTCACTATAGAGATGGCACCAATCCGATACTCATTATCAGTATCAGGTCGATTGCGCCAAAAAATGTTGGATTGGATATCGGAGAGCAACAAAGTACGAAACCGATCTGATTTTCCATCAGAGAAAGTTTGAAAAATTAAGAAAATTCCTGTGATGGCTAGGTCTTCAGCAATACAAGTTCATCGGTTGTGGGAGATATACAATAACCCCTTCACATTTGCAATTTTGGTTATTCGCAAGTTGCCTGTGAACAATTAATCGGGAATATTTTTGGAGCTTGCTGAAAGGTCGCAGAAACTCGCAGACAACAAGTCAAAAACAATACTGAGAATGATTTGAATCACATAAAATCACATCATATGTAAATATTAGTAATACTGTACATAAAATTCTTTAGTGTAAGTGCATACTATATTATTAATATTAAAAGTCTTGGCTAAACTTGTCAGTGTGGTAAATTTTGCATTTTTAATGTTTTTTACGCTGGAGGAAGAAGGCAACCAAAATGCAGAGTGTAATGTATGTTAGGCTAGTGCAGATTTTTCATAAATCTCAACACTGTAAAATTTATACAAACTAGATGTCTTCAGATTTGTATTCTTTAAAGTTTGGTTAGTTACTACTTTAAAGGGACACTCCACCTAAATAAACTGAAAAATATATTTATTACATTTTAAAAATATGAAAACATATTTATTTTTGGCGAGAAAACACCAACTCTGGCATACAACAACAGTCCCAGAGTACTATGTTTTATAATTGTATACATCTTATATATTTATAACATTTATCACAGAGAAGGACTGCTCATCAAGTGTGATAAAATCTATAGTTTTCCAGGTAATATCTTTTGATTTCATGCTGTTTGAACTGAATGTTCTTTTGCTTTCAATCACTTGCATTATTGATGGACTGGTGTAATTTGGCATTACTGCAGCATTCTATCTAACATTGTTTTCACTAACGTTAATATATTCCGCACAGCAGATATGTTTAGTGTAATATGAGTGTGCAAAGCAGCGTGGGTCACCATTTTAAAGGGAATTATCAGAGGTAAATATCGGCTCATTTTTAACTATCAGCCAATGGCCGATTGTTGCTGAATCAGCTATTACTGATAGTTGTCCAATACATTTGGCGCATGTCTAATATTTTCCTATTCTTAGCATGCTCAAACAATGCCGCAACAATACTAAATGCAGATAGTTTGCCATGTTAATTGAAATATATCGATAGAAATATCACATTAATGCTTAGTAGTTGATAAAGAGGAGAACAATATTAGATTGGTACTGCTATTGGCAGATACTCAAAATTTTAATATCAGTATTAGATTGGACCAGAAAAAATATCATGTGAATAATGTGATCACTAGTTCACTGTGTCCACTTGAGTAATGTCAGTGAGTTATTGGAGACACCAGGGGGGGCCAGAGGGCTGGCAGTATCTGCAGGATCATTTATCAGCGTGTTGTTTTGAGGGACAATGATAATCTGATGTAGCATGTCTTTCGGGACATCATCATAAGCCTGGAATAGTTCTGGGGCATTTACCAGCCCCAAAGGCATAACCAACTACTTATAATGCCGTAGCGTTATAGTAGCATGAAAGGCGGTCTGCTATTCATCCCACCCTGTATATAATCTAGCTTGTAGGCACTTTGGAGGACATCTTTTCTGTATACCTTAATAAAAAGGAAAAACTAGATGATAGCCAAAATCAGCATTTGCCATTAGGCATTTGTCAGGCACCAGGGCGATTAGTGTAACTGTAGGGTGAGTGTGAAAGAAGGGAAGCAGAGGCTCGCTTAAGACTTCCTATGGGTTCCAATAAGTGGAAGGGATAGACAGCCTTTGTGCCATAACATGATCCTTGGAGCATTAACCTGACAGCCTTGGAGGGAGGACATTCAAAGCAGGACATTCAAGGTTTCCACAGCACAGGCACGGTCCGCTTTCCCAAAAAAGGGGGGCTTCTTGGCTGGACAACCATATATGGCTTAGCTGCACAGGTTCCTACACCAGCACATGCTGCACTAGGAGATGTGTAATGCAGTGGGAGAGGAGGAACAGGAGACGAGGGCGAGGGGAAATACACCTGGGGAGATACAGGGGAGATACACCTGGGGAGATACAGGGGAGATACAGGGGAATTTCAGCAGGTTGTGGCAATGAAGAAGCATTGGTTTCAAAATTCAGGGGGAAGCAACTCTTTCCCCAAACAAACAGCCATAGTTCCTTCAGCCTGGATAGGTTGGTTAAAGGGGCCCATATTACTCATGTAAAATAAATGTTTTTGTTGCTTCCTCATCATTGCTGTAATAATAAACAATTGTTCCATCCACCTCTTCCACTAGCTTATCCATGGGGCAATAAATATTATTATTAATAATAATAATAATAATAATGATGATGATGATGATGATGGCTGTTGTTGTTGCTACTGTTATTATTGTTACAGGAAGCATCATCCATAATAATCACCTCATCACCATAATGCATATGATAAATTTAGCTCTAATATCTGCAGTGGCAATAACAATAATGGAATTGCATTAAAGTCAATGAATTCTCTTTCAGGACACTATACATTCCAGAGCATTTGACAGTAGCAGAGCTATTCAGCATATTTCACTATGGCACGCACAAACACTTTTGGCCAGAGCAACAGTGGTGCTTCGGATGAACCTCCCAATATGCTTGTGTACAGAAAGGTAAATAAGGCTTTGCAGCAGAACCAAGACAAGAATATGAATTGTGTGCTACGGTACTTTTGTGAAATACTAAATATACTGCCATTTAAGATTTATGGAAATGATACCACTCAGGAAGGACATCAGAAGTGTTTCAAGAGTAAACTGGCTGACATTAAAAATCTCAACTTTTCATTCTTCAGATGGAGAACGTAGTAGCACAAATGCAAGATGAAAAAAATGGAATTCCTATTCGAACAGTGAAAAACTTTTTATCCAAGACCCCGAGTGTTTTTTCTGGTAAGACTATTATTATTTAACCTTTTTGATTTATGAATGATTATGTTTTTACAGCATTTTGCCTCCATTTATATAAAAGATTTTGTTTTTATACTATTATAAACTATTATAAGATTTAAATCTCATAATTTATAGCAAAGTGATCCTTACTGTCTAGATGTATTGCTAATGTAGATTGTATAAGTCCAATTATTAATGTAATTTAAGATTACTCTTATTACTTCTATACATTTCTTAGTTTTCTCTACAGTAATTCATTATGGAATTTGATGTCTCCTAAGCTTTGGCTAACCAAGCCATAGAAAGCTAGAGTCTTCAGATTGAAATGCTCCATTCTCTAATATTAGTGCTCTAATGAGTACTAATCCTGGCCAGGAATTAAAGTGACATCACAACCCAGGAATCTAATACAGATAGATAATACAGGCAGATAATTTCATAAAAGCAAGAATTAACCAAAACAATTTATTTGCCCTATCACACACCAGTTACAATTCAAAGCAAAGCACAGTGTTCTATCTGTCTGCTTATCCTGGTCAGGTTCACAGGCCGATGTCTGTTGTAGACACAGAGTGGCAGGCAGGGGTGCATGTGAGACGGGATGCCATCTCAGAGGCCTCTTAGACTGCAGCTAAATATACACACAAACTAACCTAACTGCCTGTATTTCAACTTCGGGAAGAAAACCTGCGCAATACAGGGAGAACAGCCATCTCCACACACAGGGAGAACAGAGCAGGATCTACCCCCCAGCTGAAGCAGCATTATCCACTCAGCCACCAGGCCACCTTCAGCAACCACTGTCAGAGATGGCCGGTAATTCAGGTTCAGAGAGTAAAAGTCCAGACCAGGATTTTGTTTCAACCAGCCAGTTGAATACAGAGAGCCACGAGGTGCGTTTGACTTCATGCAGCCGCTTACAGCGCTGGTTTTGCAGCCAAAACGTCACCATGCGTCACCATGTCGCATGGTACAAAAACCTCGCGAGAGCAAGACGACTTAAGACAGATCGTACAGCACCTCTCAGCCGGCTGCACAAACTGGAACCGCCTCCGTGACGACACACCTTTGCCCTTATTGGCTGAAGAGTTTA
>JAODJU010000062.1:9799996-9846793 GCA_026776725.1 Gnathonemus echidnorhynchus | reverse complement strand
AAGTTGTCCGACTTGGCTGCAGTCAGTTTATACTCCCTCCACCCCTGCAGCCGCCGGCAGATCTCGCTCCACGTCACATCAGCTGCAGACAGACCTAAACCCAAGTCGAACGTACCCACAGTAACGGAGCGCTCAACTGGTTGGTTGAAACAAAATCCTGGTCTGGACTTTTACTCTCTGGACCTAAACTGTGCATCTCTGACTACTCTAATAAAAGTATATTATGTTGTTAAAACCTTGCATAATGTATATTTATTAATTGCATAGTGTGGAAAGGTACAAATTTACATAAGCCTCTAAATACATTATCTTCCTTCTTAAGGATCTGATGTTGTTCAATGGATGGTCAAAAAACTAAGCATTGAAGACCAAGGTAATATGTGCTCTTGTTAATTTCTCAGTTACACATGTTTGGTAGAGTCAGAGAAATTGAAATACCTATTAAGATAATTGTGATAAATAATAAATAATTTTATCTTCATCATACAATCACTTATCACAGTCATGGGAGGGTGTGGAGCCCATTCCAGGCAGCAGAGGGCACTAGGCTGTGGGGCACGCTGCATGGGATGCCAGTCTATCACAGGGCACTAGGCTGCGGGGCACGCTGCATGGGATGCCAGTCTATCACAGGGCACATACATGAACACCTTCATATAGACTTCAGGCAGTTTAGAGGGAGTCCCTGTTTGCCTAATTGCACAAGTACATGGGGATGTAATGTAACGAATACTTACACAACAACAAAAACAACAATTCTGTGTTCCAGTCGAGGCTGTTCATCTGGGGAGCTTAATGGCAGCACACGGATACTTCTTTCCAATTTCTGACCATGTTCTGACTCTGAAGAATGATGGAACATTTTATAGATTTCAGGTAGGTCAGAAGACGTTCACAAAATGCGGAATTTCTGCCTGGATTATTTTAAGTAGATTCATATGTGGCACAATAACTTTCCTCTGAAACTGACATCTGAAAAACTGTTCACAGGGGAATTTAAGCTTAAACAGGTGAAAGTGAATGATGGAGACCATTATAGAATGTACATAATATTTAAGCAAACCTTAAATATGTCATATTCTTATTCTATAAATAAATTTGTAATGTTTTTAAATAGCATCATGTTTTGTTTTCTACACCAATAAACATTTTAAAATAATTTTTATTGAAGTTAAACGCATTAGTATATATTTTGAAGCTACTGTTTTGGCAGCTGTGATGCTGGAAGCAGGTATTCATGCACTGTGTATTTATAACTACACTAATACTCAGCTCTTTATCAAGTAACAAACAACTTGATTGACTCAAAAAATAATTCACAGTATTTTTTATGAGGTATATTATTTTATGTCTTCTTTATGCATTTGTGCTAAATAGCTGAACCCATATTTGCATGTTATCTTCATAATGTTCATATATTAAAACTTCTTGAAGAATAACTAAATACAAAATTAACAGATACCTCTAGGTCAGGGGTGGACAGTCTTATCCAGAAAGGGCCGCTGTGTATGTGGGTTTTGCTGCAATTCCCTAACTGATTACTAGATTACTAACTAGAGGACTGATTGGCTGACAAGTCCTCAAACCTGGGTTTGAACAGCTGATCTAAAGATTATCCCAAAAAGTAAAGTTTACCTAGAGCCTACTGCCCTGTGATGGATTGGCATCCCATTCAGCGTGCCCCACAGTCTACTGCCCTGCATACACACCAGCCATCTGTGGATAAGATTGCCCCCCCAGCTCGAGGTAAACTTTACTGAAAATAATAATATCTTGATTCAGACTCCCTATTTCTGGCCATCTAACTGCTGGGAACCAGAAAATACTGACTATGGTAAGCTTAAGGTCTTGGTCATTTCAGTGTTATGGATATGTGTATAAGAACAACAACAACACAATAGTAATAATAATAATAATAATAATAATAATAATAATAATAATAATAATACAGATGTATTCAAATTTAATTTATGCATACCGAACTTAAGTATACAAACTGGTTAAAAAATCTTTACATTAAATTACAGCATTACAGTAGTACCATTACGTGTATTTTAAATGCCACTCATACATTTATCTGTGCCTTGTTTTCTTTTCTGTCCTCCTTCCAAATTATATTTATATACCAATTTCAGTAATTTGATTATATAAATGGTTAAATAATTTAGGGTTCCTTCTTTTACTCTTTACTCCTGCTTCCCTTAGCAGTTTATCTATGCAAAAGAACAATGCAGAACAAAGACCGGCTGGAGCTTGCTGACTATGAAGCCGTATGTTCCTTATTCATCTCCTTTGTCACCTCGTTTGTTCCTTATTCATCTCCTTTGTCACCTCGTTTGTTCCTTATTCATCTCCTTTGTCACCTCATTTGTTCCTTATTCATCTCCTTTGTCGCCTCGTTTGTTCCTTATTCATCTCCTTTGTCGCCTCGTTTGTTCCTTATTCATCTCCTTTGTCACCTCGTTTTATGTTGTCTTTATTTCTTTTATAATTTATTCTAGCAATCCCCCATACCACCTCTGCCTCTTAGAAAGTTAAGCTATCTAGGTAGCTACATTACTGCCAAAATAATAATAGCAAAACATTTAGACATTCAATTTTAATACTTAAATTGAAATTTAAATTAAATTCATAATGATTTATAAATCACAGGATGGCTCTTTTGATTTTAATGTGTATGTAAACTGATCCGAGATCCACAAACTCCACAGAACCGGCTTCCTTTTGTGTTTTGATGTATCTCAAATATAAGAATCCTCATCCGTGGGGTGATTATTAACTTATTACTTGGTGTTTACGTCTCCTGTCCCTACACTGACATTTAATTTAAAGCTTCACTGGTAATAATGACCTTATTAATAATAAGCTTATTCTTTCATTTTTGTTATCTGTGGATATACAAAGATATTCCTGCATCCATCATCAATAACTGCTAATGTCACAATGGAGAGGTCATCCTACATGATAAGACAGAATATTGGACAGACACACGGGGAGGGGGGCTAATACAGAGTGAGCTTGCAGACCCCCCCCCCCCCCACACAAACAAAGTCTGGATTCTGTATCTTCCTAGATGAATAGCTTTTATTCAGATATGAATGAAAAAAATACAGAGATAAGTACACACATGCACACACACACGCACACACACACACACACACGCACACACACACACACACACACACCCTGTGTGGGTGTGTGTCCCTGCCTTGTACTTAATGCTGAACTCCAGGTTCATCTAGGATGCTCACCAGGGTAAACAAATGGAAGATGGAAGGAAGGTCGGGTCATGCTTTGTTATTCATTAGTACATATTAGTACATAAAGTACCTTCATAAAGTATACAGAACCCTCCCTAACTGTGTTCTCGGCTCTAGGAAAGCTTAGCCAGACTACAACGAGATTTTGCCCGAAAATGGGAGTTTATATTTATGCAAGCAGAAGCACAAGCAAAGTAAGTGGATCGTACTTCTATAAATGGTTAATTTTGCTTTCCTGAACACTAGATTCTTTCCCATTGTAATCACTGGCACTAACAGTTATATATCCAAGTTAGAAAGCTAAATATGGTATGTTCTCCTACAATGTAGGAAGGAGTCAGCATCGTTGGATATTCGAACATTCGACAATATGTATAAAATTGAAAATAAATGGTAAAATTGAATAATAAATGAGGTATTATAAATATTATTTGGCAGTGATATACACTAAATAGTTGTAATAATTTTGCTGTTTATTCATTTTGACATTAACGACCGGTGTTGTTGTGTGAGCCTGTTTTCAATGCACACGATATAGGAGAACATACTGTAAGGGTATAGCAATCCATTAGAAATTAATAAGGTGTTATAAACACTGTTGCTGAATACATACCTTTATGTTCCTCAGAGTTAATAGAAAGAGAGACAAGGTTGAGAGGAAAATACTTGACAGTCAAGAACGAGCCTTTTGGGATGTTCATAGACCAGTGGTAAGAATGGCCTACGTTCATCTATCTCAGAGTAACACATATTTCTGTTATTCCTCATGTTATTTCTTCATCACCCTGACCAGGACAAGCAGTTGCAAGATGGATGAATATTATTCCATAACTCTTTGTAGGTTAGAAGAAAAAATGCTGTTGAACACCGCATCGTTAGCCGTTCTAAGTTTGAAGTTTCTGAAAAATGGTATTGTAGGCTTGCCCCTTATGCATTTTTTTAGACTTCATATGCTGCATGTATGAGTGCAGATGAGTAATAGCATTGCTAGCTCCGCAGGTATAGTTGCAGGTTTTCATGCATTATGCAGTAAAGCAGAAGGAACGTAATTTTACCACGGCTTTTGGCACTGAACTGTTAAGAATATTTATCAATCAGTCATAACATTAATTTAACCCACCATTAGTGCATGCTGGTGCCGTCTCAGCCCCAGGCAAACGATGTACACACACCTGACCACCCACAAGATGTGACAGAAAACGTGACTCATCTGACCAGGCTACGCTCTTCCATTGCTCCATGATCTGGTCTGATGCTCACATTCCTATTGTTGGTGCTCTTGGTAGTGGGAAGCGGTCAGCATGGTGTTCAGAAGCCTTAATTTCTACCATACCCTGCATTAAGTTTCTCAGCAATTAGTGCTACAGTAGCTCTCTGGTGGGATCAGACCAGACAGGCTGGCCTTCACTCCCCCACACACCAGTGACCCTTATGCACACATGCCACCATCACCAGTTCACCTGTTTGCATTCTAATACATAACTGTACCCATGTCAGGTGCCATTGTGAAAATATAAACAATTTTTTTTCTGTGGTTTTAATGTTATGGCTGATCTATATATGTTTTTGGATGAATTGTGACTGGAAATCACCAGCCTTCTAAGTGTCAGTCTGTGGTAATCTGTGGTGTCGTGTAATACAACACAGCACTACGAAAGAATCACACAATGATTGTGTTTATGTGGTGTAGCCTGGCTGTGTAAACACAACGGAAGTTGACATTAAGAAATCCTCAAGAATGAAAAATCCACGTAAAACAAGAAAGGTAAAGTATCCTATAATATTTTAGGTTAAGCAGAAGGAATATTAGACTATGGTGTAGACTGACTTTGAGGACTTACCAATTGTCTGGCTAAGTTTGGGCAGTTTTGTCTGTGGTCTGTGGGTTGCAGAGTAACACACACAACAACAGTCCAAACCTCACTCCGGACCCGGAGGCCAATCAGCTCACAAAGGAGGAGCTTCACAAGCAGGTGGGCATCACATGGGTCAACGTCTGCTCAGCATATCTGCGGCAATCCCACATTCTCAAACTTGCCGGTTAGACAACTTATGCAGATGTGGGGCTTACAGGGCTGCCAGCTTTGGTCAGCTGGCTGGCGTGAGATTTTCAATTCGAGACAAATCTGCACACATGCACATGTATTTACATTTATGTAACAGTTTTATTACCTTGTGAATAGTCTGTAGGGTTTGCACACTATCTCAACACTTTTGATGTAGCTAATTTTAGGTTTAAAATGGGATAATGTAGATCTGCCATAAGGTTTCTTGGGTGAGTGTGGATGAGAGTTGACAACCGTGGGCTTATGGAGCTCAGAAAATCTGCAGAAACTAAAAAGAATTGCATATTGCTTTTCTTTTGGTCCCTGTAAGAAACACAAGGCAACACAACAACATGTTAAATGACACAATGATCTGATTTATTTTGGTGAAATATGTGGTTCAAATTAAATGCTTACTCATATCATTCAGTTGGCACATCCAACCAATTCACTTATTCAATAACACAAGATTAGCATAGGGCACAAGACCGGGGATCACTATGGATAGGATGCCAGTCCATCACAAAGCGCACACGACAAAAAGTAATTTAGAGAATGTTTTCAGATTGCAGTAGCAAGGCAAGTACTGGAGGAATTTCACACAACACAGAGAGATCATGCAAATGCCTTACATGCATAGCAGGACTTAGACCTGGCAACAATGCTACTCACTGATCACCCTCACAACATAATTAGCAAAAATATTCATTGCAATAAAAATACAAAGGGTTGAATATCAGCTTAGTACTGTCACAGTACTGATTGCACACAAGTGTGCTTTACAGATATAAAGCTACTATGCATTGTAAAAAACAAACATTTCTTAGAGATTTATTCATTTCCCATTTTGCTGGATGCAAAACTTTTATGTTGACATTTTTTCGTTTCAGATAAAACTTTGTCAAGCTCAGCTAAATAGACATCGGATGAAAATGTCAAAAGTTGCAGAAAGGTCTGTCTTCCAATTTTCCTGTTAGACTTGACCTTCATATGAAACTCAGAGTGTTTAATTGAACATGGTAATGCTTTTATTCTTACTTCAAAAGCTTGGTTTTAAGTTATGTTAAAATACGAATTTTCGACAGTAAACCTGGACCAGCACAAGTAGCTGGAAGATGTATGGAAAATTAATTATGTATGTATTATGTGTGCATGTATGTATTAATAATGTATATATGTAATTATTTCGCAGTAACTGGAAATGTGTTTATTGTTGCATGCTGAAATGAATTTTTAAATGGATTATAGGTTAAGATCTACTGATCCTCACTCAACTCTTAGGTTTCAAAGTTGTGTCTTTCCATTAGATCAATTCATAACCACCATGCATGCGATACTTCTCATCAGTTTGATAGGGTATACAGAACAGTACGTTGAGTATGACCCATTGCTTACGTCACCTGATCCCTCCAACCCTTGGATCTCAGATGACACAGTGATGTGGGAGATGGCAGACAGGTGTGTGTGTAACCAAGCCCGTCTTTCAGACTTTCATCTGGCATGCTCTCCAGCGCGACCAATCATACGTACACAGCCAGTGTGTTAATCTTTATCATTATTCAATGTCTTACACAAAACTGGTCATCTAGCATCATTGGCAATAAGAATATAGAGATTTTTTCTCAGTACATATAGGGTGCGATGTCTTTATGGGCATGAATTTCATAGCATTAATCTCTTAAATGGTGACAGAGAATTCCTGACATTACATTTGGTCTAGTTGGTTTTCTCTCACTCTCATACAACGTATGTTAAAGCCTTGATTTGAATAACTTTTGAGTTTGATGATTATTGCTTTTGAAGATACCACTTAAATACGCCTATTGGTGATGCTGTGAATGAGTGACTGTAGCACTTTGGGTGTAGCATTAAGATGTTGGCCAACAACCGTTGCAGCAAGGATCTGAATCAGAAGAGAGTGCGGAGATGGGGCTTTGGGATCCATGAGGTCTTAAAAGATCCAGTGGGTCAGGAGCAGTTTTTCAGGTTTCTGGAATCAGAATTCAGCTCAGAAAACCTGAGGTACAGTATTTAGTAAATGGATTACAGTCCCATGTTAAGAAATGTTTTTAATTCTGCTAGCTTTACCCAGAATTATATACATTGACGTGGTTGTGTGTGTATGTATGTATGTGTGTGTATATATATATAAATCTGAATAAAATTTCTTGCTCAAATTTAGGGTAAATTCAGTTTTACAACTAGTCTAATAGATTTGCTTTGTGTTGAATTTAGCCCTTCTCAGTTACATGTTTACCAACAATCCTTCTTCTGAAACTCTTTTGAGCTATTTTCATCTTGGCAAGACTAATCTAATCCATATGTCTGAACTCCACTGATTTGCTAATTGAGGAAATCCATCCATCCATCCATCCATCCATCCATTCATCCTCTAACCATTCATGCTGGTCGAGTTTGAGGGCATAGTTAAGAAAATATTAATAATTTTAAGAAATTATAATACTAGGGGAACATTTACATTTTAATTCATACTCAATAATCATACAATAGTCATACTTGTGTTTTTGTGTATTCTGTCAATGAATCTTCGACATTGTGTGTCGACTGTGCCACACTCTTTAGGTTCTGGTTGGCTGTTCAGGAGCTGAAGAACAAGCCCATCAGGGAAGTCCCAGTTCGGGTTTGGGAAATCTGGCACGAGTTCTTGGCAGCTGGTGCTCAAAGTGCGATTAATGTTGATTCAAAAAGTTACACCAAAACCACTCAGAACTTGAGGGACCCTGGACGCTACGTCTTAGAGGATGCTCAGGTACGGAAAACACCAGAATTCATTGTATCACAAATTATATCAATGTGCCACTCAGTTAATGAACTTAGCTTAAATACCCTGTAGTTATGCTTCATGTACACTCTGCTCTTTTATGGCTTGGAAACTCTGATTGGAATTGACTGTATTGTGTTTCTCAGCGCACATGGAAGCAGAGTTAGTAATGAATGCAAGGGTGTAGGTTTGGTTTCAACGTTGATAGGGATCAAATCAGCCCCGAAGCCTTTGCTCCCTCTGAACACACGGTATTCCCACAGTGTTGCTAGGAGATGTCCCCACCAGCCATTCCCAAGTCTATGGCCTTGGATGAAAACAAGGACAGAACAGAGCCAATTGAGTAACCTCCTTTGTTGGACAGGGCATGATGCTCCATGTTTGCCTGTTTGCTTGTTCTTCTGACATTTGCAGGAGCACATTTTCAAACTGATGAAAAGTGACTCCTACAGCAGGTTCATCCGTTCCAGTTCCTACCAGAAGATGCTGCAAGCTAAGGAAAAAGCAAGCGGCTGATTATGAGACAGGATTCTACCTCAAACTAGTTTGACAGAAGAGGATTGTAAGATAAACCCAAAGTTCACAACCAAACAGCACTGGTTCATCAATTAAACTGGCTTCAATGGGCTTGACCACTATTTATATTCATCAGTGTGCTTATAACTATATTTCAATAAACTCTTAGAAATATACACACATCACATTTAGTCTAATATAATTAGTATTATTAGTTTTGAGACATATGGTCATATATTTAGTATTTTTATATATCCATTTGTGAAATTTATTTTCTCCCTCGCAGCTGAAACCATATTTTTGATGTTTTAAATGGAAATTGAATATGAATGCTTTTAGTTGTTTCACAAAAAGAATGGACCGATTCTAATAAAAAATTATAAAAGAGTAAAAAAAGTCTCAAGTCAAAATGAATGCACAGCCTAGAGCAGGGATAATATGAAATGATTGATCATTTCTTTTTATATTCAAATTTTTACTCATTCCTTTTTCTGTTATTATGTGAACACACTCGTTTTCTTTGGCTGCCTACAGTATCTTTCCTTCATTTCAGTTGTCTGCTTTTCTTGAGTTTTCCTTTTTTGTTCCAATATTTAATTTGGGACTGTAGAACCAAATGTGATAAATTTACTTGGAACATGGTATCCAGTTAGCTTGGCTTCATCAGCTGATGAGTTGACAGCCTGACAAGGTTGTGCAGATGGCCCAGGGTCTTCTCACATGACTTATGATGTCATCCTGTCATCCCTTATGAGTTCTAAAGCTTTTTGTTTTTTAATGAATATGATTTTCACCTGTCTGAGAAATCCATTGTTTGTTGCATGTTTCACGTATCTTTTTTCTCTCTCTGGATTTGATACCTATTTTTGGTCATTTCAATGTCACAGAAAATCCGATAAAGAAAAATCTGTGCATGTAATTCGCTGTGCTTCTGCATAGATTTCATTTTGTGCTGTGTCAGGGTACATTTATAATTAAGACCTTATTATGAAAGCTTCTAAGCATTTATGATGGACAATCCATTTGATGAATTGCCCATTGCGGCACTTACCCTGTGTTGCATTAGTGCTTTTGCTATAGCCAACAGGCTTATTTAGAGACAAACACTTTAAAAATATATTTGTGAAACCTATTTTGGTATATTTTAGGGCCTAATATAAATCACATAAATTCATTTAAGCATTTAAAATAAATTTGTGCTTGTTAACATTTTTGCTCAGCTATGTGTGGTGTACTTCCTAATTATTATAAATGTTAATAATGTTTTATATAATGAAACTTACTGATTGTATGGTAAAGTAAAAGTCATGAAAACTGGTAAACTAATAATCATGAAAAGGCTAAACAATGTGAATCATACATAAAAGCAAAACTGTGAAATGTAGGTAAGACACATTGCATTGTATAACAGAACAATTTGCGTTAAATAAAATACAGAGGAAACTGATGCATTTTAAAAGGTATTAAAAGGAATTTAAAAAAAGTTAATTCCAGGTAGAACCAGTAGAGGGCGGAGGTTGGCCTATCCCAAGACCACAGTTCAGTTAAACACAAAGATATTTTTTCCACCTAGGATATAGAGTATCTTGTGGATTTGGTGTCCACCTCTGTGTCCCCATTAGTGAACAGGTGTCATTCTGTATGTGAAATTTGTTATGTGGAGTGGCACGATGGATAATGTTTCTGCTCCTAGTTACCAGGGTTAGAGGAATGATTCCAGCCACTGGCCCAAGCGTGTATGGAGTTTGTATGTGTTCCCAGTGTTGAGTGGGTCCGCAGTAGGTGCTTTGGTTACTGCTCACAGTCCAAAGAGATGAAATTAGACAAATAAATGGCTCTAAATGACTTGTAGCTTATAATTGTGTGTGCGTTTCTCCAGTGATGCACTGAAATCCTATCCATGGAGTCCCATGCGTTGTGTCATGTGATTCCTGGGAATGTCCTTAGGGTCACCATGACTATATATTGGATAAGTGGTAATAAAAAATTCATGCAAAGGGCACCTTTCAATAAATAGATCTGTGGCGTATGATAGATCATACTTGACATGTCCTTGTATTGTGAGAGTAGATAGTCATTCAACGTAACTTATCTTTCAAATTATGTGTATGAAATTCACAAAAATTTTACACAGAGGTTTTCCATTATAGTAAAGAATAAGATCAGTGTACAGTGTGTGAGTACACGCAAAGCAACAAGTTAACATGGTGGAGAGCTTAAAAATGAATCCATGATCAATCATGAACACCATTGAAAGCCCATTAGTAAACTGTATAAAGATTAATAGATGCTGCTTTGGGTTTAATGATGATTGTTTTCTGTGGCACTTCCTCTCTGTGTCTGTGTACTGAAGGGCCAGGCTGGGGGAGGGAAGAGGTGGTGTAGGGGTATGCGTGCGTGTTTTTATGCGTGAGGGCGTATGGAGGAGGTTAGGCGGGGAGGCCGTAGGGGAAAAAAACTCACTTCAGTGTGTTCAAAGGACCAGCTGAGTGACAATGATGTAGGGTGGGAGGGAAGACAGCTGGGGGCTGTGAAACAGACACACACACACACATATGACCAGACAGAGAGAGATGGGGAGAGAGTGAGTGTTTAGTGTCCGGAGCCAATCGGAACGCGCTGGCAGCGATAATATTCACACACTGGTGACGGAGTGGGGCTGGACGTGAGGCTTGAACTGCACCAGAGAGGCAGACGGGCTTCACTCGGCTGCTGTTCTTCCTGCTCAGATGGGCCTTACTGCAACTTTGGCTCCAGGAGCCCAAACTCTGGACAGCTGCACCTGACAGCCACCAGGCCGAAGAGCCCTCACATTCTCCAGTGTTTGCCCTCTGTAAACGACAGGTAAGTCGCTGACCTGTTTGTTCCCAAGTGAGATTCCATAGCTTGTTTACTTAGTCTGCTTCTTTCATGGTCATTGTATAAGAAAACTTTAATGCCATATTAAAACAATTTTTTTTATGGAAGCAAACCTTTAAAGTTTACTTACAGATATACATTTTTTTTGTACAATATAGATATCTTTCAAAAAAAAAATCGCTGAATTTGAATTATTCTTGTGGTCTAAAATACAATATTAGTAGCATTGTGGAATGATGAAACACTATTCTGTTTATCAATATAACGTTTAAGCTGAAACTTAATACGGATGGAACTGAAAAAAAAATAGGTCTGGTTAGAGTCAATGGGGATTCAGTGCAGTTCTAACCTGATTAATGGTTGGTTGTCACCTAATTGCTGATTGCTCTACCTACTATGGTCAGCTAGTTCAGCAAAAAGGAATCTGTAGACCGTTTTTGCTGTAATGTACTGTTAAGAGTAATGAGTTTATAGAGCTGGCATTCTCCTGAGTTCAGCATCAAGAGTCCCCCAAATTCTGGATTTTTTTTAAGCCCTTTGCTTTATGTCTGCATTACAAATAATGTCAAGTTATTTCTCAATTAGTTTATATTCCTAAAAGTCCCACACACTCATTCCTGGTCAAATTCAATCCAGTTGCTTTGCCACTTTGTGCCACTGAGATAACTTGTCATGTTACGCTTTTTAATGACGCAGTAAAAGTTCTCTGGTATGATAATATTTCATTCAATTCAAGATTCAATGGCCCAGAAATATGGCTTTTTATCAGAAATTCCTCTCAACTCTTCTTAAGTAAAAATGTTATTGCTTGGTCATTGTCCATCTTAACCTTTACCAGTCAAGCATTTATAATTAAATTTAGATCAATTTTAAAATATGTAGCTTGACTTATAAAAAATAAGTGACAGGGTAGGAGATAATACTTAGCTCATAAATAATTTAGATTTGCTCCAGAAATAAATTATAGCTCAGGATACATGATTTGTTTGGAAATCGACACAAAAATTTTAGCTCTGCAACTTATCCATAAAACCATAAAATGCATGCTTAAAAATTTAAGGATATGTATAATTGTTCATTTAAGCTATTATAATTAAATTTAAATTCAACTCGATAGCTCAGTTTAGTTTTAGCATGTTTTTTAATCTTAGTTCAATTGATTTTTGAAGTAAATTTTTTTTCAATGTATACTGTTTTTTGAGCTTTTTTTGACTTACAGCTACATTAAAGAACGGTGAAGCGTTTAAAAAAAAAACTGATGTTTGTGATTTCTATAAGATGGTGGGCAATGCATCTGGGTAGTTGCCTGATTTTAGAAACTAACATTTGCATTTGTGCAAGTGATTTAGTGGCTCAGTAGGCAGCGCTGTGAGCGCCCACTTCCCAGGCTGGAATCTTACCTCTGCACTATGTGCGTTTGTGTCGAGGCTGCATGTTCTCCCCATCCTGCATGGGCTTCCTCTGGGTTTCCCCCTGTAGTCCAATGTCATGTGTAGCACTAATTGGGGTCTCTCAACACTGGGGGGTTTGTGTGATGTTTGCAAGTTCTCTCTGTGTTGCATAAATTTCCGCCTGCAGTCCTAAAACATGCAAGTGCGGAATTTAGAGTGTGGCCTTTGTCCTGTTATGGACTGGCATCCCCTCCAGGGTGTACCCAAACCTTCTTCCCTATTCTACCTGTGATAGGTTCCAGCCCCCCTCTGAGACTAAACAGGATTGGTTTATGGAAGATGAATATATGCATTTTATAAGTTTGTATTTACATACATATTTGTACATTCTGCTTGCTTGCTAAAATTCTAAAAAGGCAAGAAAGATAAAGCATTTCACCAAAAATAATATTTAATTCCTCTACTCTGGGTTAACATAAAAAAATGATTCAAAAGTTAAACTGCGTTGGGGATCGTATTTCATGTTACTTTTGTTCAGGGCACATAAGATATTTATTTGTACAAGTACAGTTATGTAAGAGTTCTTTATTTGCATATATTACTGTCCTAAGAGATACACAGCTAGGGCCCAGAGTGTGAGGTCAGTCATTTATCTAGTACCTTTGGAGCATTTCTTGGAGTTAAGATCCTTGATCGAGGGCCCCACAGCGATATGGTTCCTCTAATGGTCGTGGGATTCAAACCAGCAACACGCTAGAGACCAGCACATAGGTTTTAACCTGCAGAACCAAAAGCTGCCCCAACAACCTCCTAGTGTTTGAATACTATCTTAGACAATCAAATCCCTGCTATTGCAGTAAGACATAAAACCAGTGTTTATTGAAGCCCTAATCTTAAGGTTGAAAGTAAGACATATTTTTTCCCTGTGTAAAATGAGATTTGATTAACTGCAACAAACTTTTATTTTGAAATGTGGAGCTGTAGGGTCACCTAATAAGTTTCAAAATACACTATAATCCCATTTAGTTGGAGTTTGAGGGTCCATACTCAAGGAGCAGAACATTAGATGAGTGTTTCTCAACCCAGTCCACTGGGATCCCCCGACAGTCCATAATATTGCTTCCTCCCAGCTCCCAGTGCACCTGAACCTAACAATCAAGCAATGAAGAACACAGAACATATGGAACGAGTATGTGCTGGGAGGGAGCAAAACATGTGGACTGTCTGGTTGTCTGGGCTAAGAAACACTGGCTTAAATTATTACCCGGCGTGGAAATACTGTGTCACCTTCACAGCCATCACATACTGTATCATATCAATGAATCTATCAATTATTGTGCACATTGGCATGCCATATTTTTTGCTGGGGGACCTTAAATTTGTGCTCTGCATAGGAACATATTCTTAATAAATGGGTGAAAATGGAGTATGGGTGGGCCATTACCCAACATACTCTGGACATGCATGATCTACATATAATGCAATATTTAGAATGTAACATCGGTTAACATGATCAAAAACATTCATTTCATATTTAACATCTTTAAATGTGACACCACAGGTTGCATTGTTAGAGAATTAAAAGCATCAGCACCAATCATGACCAGATGTGGTTAGTTAAGGTCCCAAGAGTAAAAGTCCAGACCAGGATTGTTTTTTCAACCAAAAAGTTAAATACTCTGAATGAGACTCTTTATACTTAACTGGTTGGTTGATACAAACCTTGACTCACTCGACCTGAATTACCCACCTCTGATCATGACAAATTGCACTTAATCTGCATTGAATCAATTATCTCAGTTCCAGTTTCAGTTCCAATTCATTTTCGGGCCCCTAAAAAAAAGTGTAGGCTGGTCTTTTCACGCCAAATGAATGAAAACAAATTACAAAAATATAGTTGACACTACTTCTTTTTTCATTTTAAAAGATTAAAAAGCCTTTAAAATAACTATAGGTATGGTTTTTATTTCAAGGAGTAAATGTACTTTGATCTACAAATCAGAACACATAAGGTCACCAAATATATTCTTCTCAGCTTATCTTTCTGATCAACTTTTGTTATTCACCCCTTGATGAGTATCTCAAGAGCATGTCTTCTGACAACAGCAGTTGTGAAAATGCACATGAGGTTATCTGTAGAGGCCTTATCTTTGAGAAGGTCAACTGACCATTCCAAATGCTCTTCTGGTGTCGTGATGTGGCCACTACTTGGCCAAGGTGCTGAAATACATGATCAGTATTGTTTTTAACAGCACTGAGAGAAACTGGAAAATGTACAGTTTCTTTGACCATTATAATTTCTTTTCCTGTCAAGTAATTGTAGGTGAATGTAGGATAATCGCGATTAAAATGCTATTTGAGGGGTCAACTTGTGAAAGCTACAAAAACTTTGACTGCTCTTGAGTATCTTTTGAATGATATTATACCAAGACCAAATATGTTTGCTCAAGGAATGTTATATTTCTTATTCTAGAATCAAATGTGAATTATAAAGCTTTGGGCTGCATTTTAAAACTGCTAATTACAATTTGCATCTTCTTTTTTGAGGAATGTACTGGAAACTTGCAGTATCTGTCCTGCTGGCAGGAGTCTTCTGTATACCAGCGGATTCCAGAAGGAATCGACCGCAGAGTGCCATTCCCTCACCCAACAAAGGTAGCGGAAATGTGTTGGAGAGTCAGGCACACAAGCCGGAGGTTCTGGCCTCCAGCCAGGAGGCTCTGGTGGTGACAGAGCGAAAGTACCTACGGAGCGACTGGTGCAAGACTCGGCCACTGCGGCAAACGGTGGCCGAAGAAGGCTGCCGGACTTTCACGGTCATGAACCGCTTCTGCTACGGCCAGTGCAACTCCTTCTATATCCCACAACACACCCGGAAGGGCCAGGAGGCCTTCCAATCATGCGCATTTTGCCGACCGCACAAGTTTGCCACCCTCATGGTGGAGCTCGAATGCCCCGGCCTGCAGCCCCCCTTCCGCCATCTCAAGATACATCGGGTGAAACAATGTCGCTGCATTTCAACCGACGTCCCAAAAATCCACAAGCTGTGAGGGCTTTGCTGCACAACCAAACCAGTACACATACTATTTCTTCTCAAAGGAGATGTCTTATGAGTCTTGGTAAAGAAGATCAAGAACTTATTCTGTATTTACCTGCGATATATAAAGTCAATCTCCCTTTCTGAAGATGAAAAACACCCAGAGACTACAGTTAAAGATTGCTGCTGGAGCGATGAACAGGTGGAATTTTTAGGTAGCTTCTTGAAAGTCTTCTTTCTTGGGCATATAAATGTATGACAATAAAAGTATGAAATATATATGTTTTAAAAGCTATATTATTATGCAAGTGCAATAATCAGTGATTCATCTGACAATGGAGTAGTGGATGTGCTTTATGCTATAGAAATTTGTATCTTCTGTTATGACTAGGGATTACTGGTACTTTGAATCATTATATTTGTCTGTGAATTTCATCCAGACATGTAAGGTGAAGTAAAATTTCCAAAATGGTACTAAAACTGAAATGCTAAGATGGCATTTTACCCCAATTTACTAAAGAACATTTGATGAAGGCAAGTGTATAAACTATTCAGACAGCACACTCAATGCACAGCAGTCACATTTTTTGCAAACCCTTATCTATACTTATTTTAATCGATGTTTACATTTTCATTTACTTAGTAGACACCTTGGCCCAAGGGTTATTCAAGTGAGGCAATTAATACATACAAGAATCTAGTCAAATCTAGAAAACTGATAATACCCCTCCCCCCAAAAAACACACACAGTATATAAACTATTAATCAAAACACTCAGCATGTATTGTTGTATTGTAGCACTAATACAATGTGAGTAATATAAAACAATGCTATTAAGTAACCCTAAATGCCAGGTAATACTAATTTGTGAAAAACACAGGTCAGTTTTGTTTTAAGCAAATGCTATTCAGTGCAGAATGAAACGTGCAAAATTAATGTTAAATGTAATTGAATGAATATTTTATTTGCCGTTACACAAACTACATTTTCTCAAAAACAAAAACTTGGTGAAAAGTGCTACATTATAGTGCAATGCATTCAAATATAAACAAAAAAATCTTAAGGCCTCTAAATACAGCAAATATAGCTACTGAAATCACTGTAGCACCAAGCAGAAAGGTCCTTCTGGTTACTAGTTTACTTTTCATAGGACTTAATAACACCTCAGTTACATTTTATTCGGAGCTCTATGGAAAGCTATAACTCTTTCTTTGAAATTAAGACATATCACAAAATAAAAACCTCATAATTCTTTTCTCTTTCCGTAGAACTGATTGTTATGCATCCTTACCTTTTACAATTTACCTTTGGACGGTATACATTGGATAAACTATTTAATTGCGGGTTAATTACAGTCAAATTTGTTGTGATTTAACTTCAAGTCCAGCATTTGTTTAATTGCACTGTGAATGAAACTAGTATGACAGTAATTTTATATATATAAAAACTAATATTAAAATTAAAGAAAAAACAACTTAGAGTTCAAAGCAGGCAGTCATTCATTTCTGCATTGCTAGTACATTTTCAGTGTTTGTCTCCATAACATTCTTAGTACCTTGATTCAGCTTAATAAAAATTAAGAAAAATGTGAAAGGTCCAAGCAGTAATATAATAACAGCAGATGAAGAGTCAAGTTGGTGTTGTTCTGAATAAAATGGCTTATGTGCGTTATGTAATTCACTGTGTAGTCCAGCTTCTAACTGAATTTTATCAGTTGTGTTCAGATGATGCAATGTTTCACCGACAAGCAGCATATCCAATGGACAGAAGGCACCAGCCACGGTTATTGGCACTCAGATCATCATGTTCAGTTTTGCTTTCTGTGAAAGACAGAAAAGAAGCATTTGTTGTCTTTGCTGAAGTTGCTTAAAGCTCAGCTATAGCTAATGTTGTATATCTGTATGTTGTACTTGTGAATTCAGTGTGAATCATATACATTTTTTTTACATCTTTGCTTTAAAATTATACCGTGATTGATAATGTGTTTTGGTCTTCAAGCAATTACATCAGTAACACCAGAGCTGGGTAATTCAGGTCCAGAGAGTAAAAGTCCAGACCAGGATTTTGTTTCAACCAACCTGTTGAGTACTCCGTGACTGTAACTCTTTATGACCAACTGGTTAGTTGAAACAAAATCCCGGTCTGGACTTTTACTCTCTGGACCTGAATTACCCAACTCTGAGTAACACATTCTGTAAGGAAGCGGTAAAGGAATGATTACGCCACTTACGATCCCAGATGCGTGCTTGGGTTTGACACTGTAAGAAGCTTTTTCTCTGGCTTGCTTGAAGCATTCCTCTGCTACTTTCAATCTGAAAAGACCAGTACTTTATATTTTTAGTCTATTTTTCTTAATTGAGGAGTCTCTGACCTTATGAAGATAAAGGTTTAACAAAATCAGTGACATAATATGTATGTATGTATGTGTATATAATACCATGGGATTATGCTCCTCTGACTTCACTTGAGATTAAATACTGATGACCAAATCACAAATTAGGAAAATATATATATGGTAGGTGAAATAATATATACTACAGGACACAAGCTGAAAGCCAAAGGAATGAGTACAAGAGGCCCTTCTGTCTGAACAAGTTGTCAGAACTAGAAGTGACTGGTTATGATGTGAAAACACTGCTGCTCTTTAGTCCCCACAAATATAACACAGATATCGGCTAATGCATTTTGTATAACATTCCAGTGTTCACACACTAATAAGATATGATATAATAAGATATAAATAAAGTTAAGAGAGGTATAAGTGCAATTTAAGATGTAAGGTGCTTTGTGTCTTAAAAATGAAATGTTGTCCTGACGTGTGTATTGGTGAATATGGTGAATATGTTATTAAATATATAAAACCAGGAGCCCATTCTCCAGCCTATTTTATTCCAAGTTCTAAATAGTATGAATGGTTCCAGGCTCACTGGCATTCCGGATCCACCGCTTGCTCAGCAGTATATTCCAAACCACACTGGGACATTAACTGCCATTTCCTTGAAAAAAAAATGCCAGAGCTTTCATTTTCCTTTCTGCATTTTTTTGTGCAATAGATAAAGCCAAAATTAAAAATTACACAGATACTGAGAATGATATAAAGCACTCCATTTCCGTGATATTAGAGCAAAAATTCTAATGATATTTTACATATATGAAATTCTAGTGCTGAGCTTGGAAAGCCATCAGTTCAATTTGTTCAACATTTCCATGCAAAGGCAAAAATTGATATAATACAAAAATTTGTGTAAGTATATGTGTAATTGGGTCATTATTGATCTGTCCTAGTAATATAGTAATAATTAGGTACCCAAATAAGCCAAACAATCTAAACATAAAAGAATTTCCTAGTTTCTAGTTAAATAAAAATTCTGCACAAATGTCTTTGCTAAGGATATAAATAATAAATATAACAAATGAAAACCTTATTTTCTCCCTGTGGGGTGTACTACTTCATTGTATTGCTCTTCCCCCACATATTATAGACATGTTGTTTAAACTACTACCAAACAGTAAACAAGAATACATGTATCTACAAAAATTCTCATTAAATATGAGACATACAGTAGGATTCCTATTGCTGAATGCAATGCACAGATGAGATATATCTATTGGAGATACTGGCAATCGTTATTGGAAATATTGGTAATATGTAATTGGTAATATTCCTGCAATACATCCTTATTCCTCACACTAAAGTCATCCTGTTTTTGTGGTATTTTTCAGTTCTGCCTGTTTTACCTAAACTGAAAGATATGGTCTTGATTTCCCTTGTTCTACGCTAATGAAATACAATTGCTCGTGCTCGTCATTTAATCTTTTGTGGAATCTATGTTTCATAGGTTCTGTTTCCTATATGTACACGATCATATTTTAATTTCACTGTGACTCTCCCCAGTTGAACATGGATAGATGGATGGATTGATTGATGGATGGATTTTTTTGCACATATGAAATACATGAGTAGCGGAACCCTAACCCTATGACCTGAGCATCCTGTTTGCTCTTTATGATGGTATTCTCTTTGGGAGCAGTACAAGAGATAAGTGCACCGCTGTGTTAAACCTAATACCTTCATCATTGCGCTGAATGTCTACGGAGCTGAAATAGACTTTCAGGAATGTTACATCTTCCACATTTAGCTGTCAAAACAAAGAGCTTCTGTCTTATTCACTGAAGGCAATCCACTTAGTTTAACAACTCTGACCTCAGTGATTTTTTTTTCTTCCACAGATAGTTTACAGATATCTTGCCAGGAAGGAGACGATATTTCAACAGTGGAAAGCAAGCAAAGGCAGGAGAAGGTGAGCAGATCAGTCATACTACAGTATTCTCTTAAGAAGTTGTTTTATTGCAAACAAATGCTGGAGAATAAGAGGATACTTTAAACCAGTATTCTGACTAGTGCAACGCAATGCAGCTATAAACAGAATTGTTGCAAATTGATTCATTCTCATAATGCTGAATAAAAAATGAACAAAATAAACAAAAATGTCCCCTTACTATGTCAGAATAATTACTTTGTGGTGTCAACATGTCACATATGGGTTAAATGCAGAGGACACATTTTGTTGTTGCGCACTGTGTGCTGTGGTGTGTCACCAATGACAATTAATCACCTTCACAAATTTTTTGCTCAAATCTTATTATATGTCTCAAAATTTGGGAAACCATTTGAAATGTAACTGTCTTATGTAATATTCTCTGAATAAACAGCATATAAAGTGGTGTTGTGATAATTAAATTACATAAAAAATAAATGAATATATTAGAAATGCATCCTGACAGGTTCTGATAGCATAACCATTATCGATTTTCAGATCCCTTGACAGGCATCAATCTGAGCGAGTTTCATGCAAGGATTTTTTAAAAAGATGTCTTTACCTTTCTTGTAGAATGACCTTGTTCTCTTTTTTCCACAAGTCTTTGAAATCTGTAGAAAATTCATGCCATATTGAGAAAAACGTGTTGGGCGAAACCTCTTTCTCTCCCGTCTTAGGTTTGACAGAGAAGAAAACTGTTAACTCGAAGAAGCTGAAAATATATATAAAAACGTCATTAATAAAATTGCACAAGTGTATCATTAATGTCTATAAATATTAAATGTTTTAAAGCATTCATACGTGTAATGTTACTGTAATTAATTTTTAGTTTATTCTTAAGCTCTAAATTTATGATTTCAAGACAATATGATATATGATAGTTTGAGGTTGTGAAACTTTACTGGAAATCATAAGAGGGAAATTTAACAACATTGTTGTCCTTATAAAAAGACTTTTTAAATTATTATTATTTTATGGTTTGATTCCCAAATGAAGTAAACATTATTAGCTGTACTTGCTAATACATCAAATAGAAAATGTCTTACATTTTCTGAGTTTCATTCAGCTTCATTTCCTGAGCCTCCAGCTCAACTTTTGCTGCAACAAACAAACGAAAAAAAATGTAGCTTCAAATGTTTAACTAATTTGACAGACAGATCACAGTGAAATGCAAAACAAGAAATGTGTAATATTAAATCAAGGCATTTAATATTCATCTATATCCACCATCACTACTAGCAGTTATGTCAAAGAAATTTCTGAGAAATGTCATTTGAAATGGCAGCAGACAGTTTGGAAAGAAAAGAGTATTTATACATTTTCCAAAGATACAGACTTCTTGTATAAGTTTTTTTAAATAGCTTTCAGCACAGAAAAGATGTCCCTTCATGTGGTGCAACAGCAGAATGGGCAATAACAGAGACAGCACAATGGGCAATAACAGAGACAGCACAATGGGCAATAACAGAGACAGCACAATGGTGCATTATGGAAAACTAGGAGTGACGTGTAGGTTCATCTTCATCTATCCCAAGTAAAAAAAAATGCCTTGTTTAATGTATAAAGGAAACTCATTTTAATGTATGTTTGATGCTCAAAAGAAAAAAAATGATTAAAAACTACAAAATATACAAGTGCCTGCAATATAATAACCAAACAATGCGAGCTTCCTTGCAGAGTCCTGCTGCTTAACCCAGGCGGCACATGACACAAGGCTGGGGCACATGCTGGATGGGATTCATCTCAGGACACATAAAGATACACAGTATAGTTATTTTAGCGACACCAATTAGCCTGGCTACATGCCTATATGCCATGGGAAGAAATCACAGTAACCCAGAGGGAAGTCAAACAACGTGGGAGAAAGACACAACAGTATATTCCAAACCACATTTATTTATTACAGAAAAGGGAAGGGAAAAGAAATACCACACAGACCAGAGGTGGACACCAAGCCCACGATACTGTTACTACTCTGCCGCCTTCGCGCCAATGCAAGTACCAAACTAGCACTAATTTCAGGTCATTTTTACTGGGCAGATGTTTTTCTTTTGTGTGTCGATTGTGCTTTTTTTTCTCAGCAGGGTTTTTTTGCACGAGACTAAGCTCAAAGAACTTCTATTCCTGGTAACGTTTCGGTCATGTAGCTGATGAAAACTGGCGGAAGAAATTTTTAGACAACGCTGACGCATATAAAAAAGGAAAGCAAATAAATAAAAATGTGTGGCTCATGGTTTAAAGAGCCACAGAACTTCATGTCCAGCGTACGGCTCCTCATGGAATGCCTACTCCACCTCATATTAATCTACTTCCCTGTTTATGATGTCCAGATGGAGGATTGACAGCTTGCATCAAAAGAAGTATGTCATCCTTCTAGTAGACTACTAGCCAAATACAAGCATGCTCCAAGTAATTCCCACGCTACCATTTACTACTGTGAAAAACATTCTAACTTCTGAAACGCTGATTCAAGCAGTGCGTGATGATTACCCCTTCCTCAGCTTTTATAATTATTCCTAAAATGTAGATAATAGACTACTGATACAAAGGTAAAACTTCTATAGATGAGTCCCCTGAGTTTTTATGCAATGGACAGCAAGTTGACTGATTCCCAGTCATAATAAGTCAAACCAATAGTCCCAGATCACTGCCCACATATGCGGAGACCTCCTGGCTCTGATATTCAGCCGTCCTCTTGGGGGATATCGTGTGTAATTGAAGCCAGAGCCTCGTCTGAGTACCCTGACATGTCCAATACGACGGGCACTTTTATCCAGTGTTTCCAGCACTAACTCTTTCCATTGATCTTTTTACATGTGGTGCCTATTGCTTCTTGATCATTCAACTCAGGAGAAGTAAAAATCAGTGGCTGATGTAATGAATTTTGATTTGGGCATAAATGAATATTTTAATGTGCATCACTTTTGGTAGCATACAGTAAATCCAAACAACTACAGAAGCAACAATGTATTAATAATACTGAGGTCAATGAATGTTATAAAACACACACACACACACACACACACACACACACACACAGGCATGTCAGGTATACCTATCCTTATGGGGCCCGCCCATTCACTTCTATGGGAAAAATGCTAATGCTAACTATGACAACCTTAACCCCCACCCAGCCCTAACCATAACCATAAGTAACCAAACAAAATACAAGGGTTTTTGCATTTTTATTTTTTTCATAGCAGTCATCGATTTTTATAGAGTTTTCCCTTATGGGGTCCAGGAAATCGGTACCCATAAGGGAGAAAAAAACGGATATTTATCACGTTATGGGGACACTGTGTCCCCATAAGGATAGGTATACCCGCTCACACACACAAACACACACACAGACAGAGACAGAGAGAGAGAGAGACTGGTAAGCTTGAGGTCCTAAAAAAAATCATAAATTGTAACAAAAACCATTATCTTTGAGATCTACAAACAGTTTGTGAATTCCATCACCGGCTGTGAAGAAGAGCGGGGGTAATTGACTAAGACACAACACTGCTTCTTCTCTGAGTCCAGCATTCTGTGGTTGATTTGATGGTCAAGCTATAAGCAACAACAGTTGACACTGTAGGACAGAATTTTTCTCCAGGCTTACAAATCAGACAAACAAAAACATTGCATTATTTTTAGTTCAGAAAGGCATATACCGACTTCAGCCCTCAAGAGTGACATGTCCCATTACACAAGGAAAGCCATCTGCAGAGAATGCCCTATCACATGGATCAAAGCATAGCCTACAACTCACTGCCGTTGTCAAAGATGTCTTGTCAAGACATCCTTTAAACTAGTGCTTTAACACAGCTGAGGCACATGTGCTACATATTATGCTCCTATTTGAACATAAAGCACTTTGGATTAATTATTGTATGACGGGTGAGTCAAACACAGAAGTTCCTTTTAAGTCAACTTGTTGAATATGTCAGAGAATGCGGAAAAAAAAAATCTACAAACAAATAGGTCGAACGGTATATTGGTTTATTAAATATTTATCATTTTTGCTCATTCCATTTATAATTAACATCCCAACTTTTGAGGCTTGCAGGAAAAACAGCTACATTCCATTGTCTATTATCATGAAATGTTTATTTAATTTTTACAGTGGTGGCATGAAAGAGCCCGAAACATGGATCTATCCATAGCCGTCAGAAATGGGTCACTGCCAGCAGTGGTTTCTGGGATGTCTACTATGGATAAGGAAAGTACGGTTCTGGGTTATTACTGCCTGACAAATTGAACATGACCGAAGATAGAGGGTCCGCATTTATAGTGCATGGCTCCAACATGATCACAGATACAGCAAGGAGGCACAAATGTCACAGTGAATTACAATTAGATTCAAGATTTCTTGCAAGGGTTAACCAGTTACTATATCAGGTACTAACAAATAATACATATGCACACATTTACATACATACTGATATATATGAGTATATACAGTTCCTATTTCTCGTTGAATCGATTTGTACAATCAGTCGCACGATTTTAAATGCGTTTTTTACCGCGATCAAGCTGAGCGTTAACGCTGCCGCTCCGTTTCTTTGCCACTCAGTGGTTGTGAGCGCAGTGACTTCTGCCTGCTGTGACGTCATGCGCATACCCTTTGCAGCAGGGGGAGCGTAAGAAAATCAGATAGGAGGGTGACGATCTGGAAGAATTTTAAGCTTTTAACGGCAACTAGACATAGCGATTTGCAGGCTTTGTAGAAACAAAGTTTTGAGAGGTGGAAGTAGCGTTTAGTGGAAAAATCTCACTAAACAAAGCGCACACAATGGTGCGAGACAATGCGAGTGATATGAAAAAAACAACGGATGATTTCGGAGCCGCTGGCTTGGGCTGTTTCCCGGACAGCTTGTGATAAATGAGGGCTGCTATCGTAGTGAAGTGTAAGTAATGCTTTTGCCAGGGAGAGAAAAATTGAGGGGCATTTTAAGCATTCGCCGCTTGTGTATACTTAATATAATTTAATATCTTGGAAGATATTAAAATTGAACTACAAATGCCTCAAAACCGATAAAAACAAGATGTACAAATGAGGTGGAACAGTACATTATGTATGTTTCTGGAGATTTATTGGTATACGTTTTTTGCTTTTACTATGGTTAATATATATATATATAATGTATAGACATACACACACACACATACACACACACACACAAGTAAAGTAAAAAGAGCTCCTGTATTGGACTCTGTACCGGTTTGGCCAGTTTTCCAGCCCTCTGTCTGGACTGCTGTGCTCCCTTTTGACCCTCTGTCCAGATTCTCCTTCATGTTCTCCTGCCATGTTGCAATTAACCCCCCCCCCCCTCCTTTTTGACCCTTAGTCCTCCCTCTTAGACACAGGACTCTTCCTTTGTAGAGTCATACCAGTGGTCACCCTCCTAGGTATAACCTTTCTGAACCATGCACCTGATGCAGCAACCATTTTCCTGCCATTAAACTAGCAAAAGTGGATTTGGACACATCCTAAATTGCACCACGCACTTCTGATTGTTAAAACAGGGCCCTATATGAATATTGCTTAAATAACAATAGTTGTGATTGTTTAAGGACTTGACAAATAATTGTTATATAGTCAACAATGAACAAAGCTTATTGCCATTCCAGGAGGTTTATATTGTTACATAGTGTCCTGGCTGTATACTCCCCTGCGGGTTCTTCAGATGATTGGTGACTCGCATGTAAGGTTGCTCACCTTGACTGAGGAAATTTTCCATTTTCTCCTTGAAAGGCTGCAGATGGTCCATGGAGGATTCACGACAAACCTTCTCCACCTCTGATGTACAGGCTGCAGTGAAGACGGAGGTTTGCTTTTGTTTACAGCCAAAAAACATATTAACAAAGAGCATAAATTTGATGAACATAACCCACTCATCTATTCTCCACATCTGACTAAATTGCATAAACAGTGACTCATCAATAACCAAGACGATTACCCTTGAGTCACACAAATGAATGTTTTGATTGTATGATTGAGTAATATAGTAGTAGTGTGTGTACAGAAGTACACTTTAGGTTTATAACTGGGTATCCAAATATCTGAGCAGTTTAAATGGACACGGAAACTAAAAATCTTATATCGGTGTAGCTCAGGGGGTTGGGGTCAGTGCCGGTGGCTGGAAGGTTTTGGGTCCGAATCTCGTAGCTGGTAGCATAAACCTATTAACTGCTCCAGGGGTGCTGGCCTCTTAGCCCAACATTCCTTCAGTTGTTTGCTGCCTAATAAATATAAATAACTTCACCATCATTACATTCAGTGGTTTTCTGATTTTGTTACTGATCCTATTCAATGTTCTGGCGTAACAGGACGGGTTCACATTAGGGAAAATGTTGGAGTTTCAAGATAGGGGAATGATGCTTTCACGTGTGTTTTGGGGCTGTGAACTGAGACTTAAGAGCTGATTTAACCCTCCTATCAGCAGTAAAAATGAAGAGGGTTACATTTTTCGAATCTGGGTCACCGAACAGCATGACAATTCATTACAAACCCCGTCCTGGGTTATTCCCTGCCTTGCATCTGTAGCCTCTGGGATAGGCTCTGGACCCTCACGACCCTGAACAGGACAAGCGGTCACAGAAAATGGATGGATGTGTGGACTATTCACTGGCACCCCAGCATAATCTACAACTTGCAGTGTTCTTTTTTGCAAGTACATACGTACATGAAAATTAAAAAGGTTCTACTGTTTTTTTCAAGAAGAATCCAAAGTAGTTTCACATTTTGAGGTTTCCAAAGAGTAATATGTCTTGCAAACATCCATCCCTGTGAGCACTTTCTGAGGCCGACTCTTCCATTATCAACACAAACAAGCAGCCTGCAGAAAGTATGAAAAGAAGAAACACTCACTAACCAAACTGCTTAGGAGCCTCAGTAAAATAATGCAATACTGAATGAGAGGCAGCTTGTTATGACAAGGGGATGTCCTCCCCGTGCATAGTCCCTTGGAACTATATCAAATTCTGACTTCAAACAGTACCTGCACTTCTTTGTAAAGCGAAACAGGATATGGAAAGGGCACCCATCAAATTTACTTCAAATAATTAATGTTTCTTGACCCAGTGTAACTTCCCGTATGGTTGAGAGTGCCACGGATTACTATGATTGGCCGTCATTTTGCATAGTGTGGACAGGCTGATATGATTGGTAGATACATAACTAAAGTAAAATAAATGAATATAGCTATTATTCCTGAATTGCTTTGTGCGACGTGGATTACTATATTCTATTTTTAGTGCAACAGTGAAGTCTTTTGGAAAGATTAAAAAATCCATCCATCCATCCATCTTCAATGCATGCTTGTCCTGTGCAGGGTTGCGTTGTCCCAGAAGCTATGGGTGCAAGACAAAGAACAAGGGAGAGTGGACAAATACTGTCAAGTCGTGATGTGACATCTTGTTATACTCTTACCCAAGAAGTCTGAATGCTGTAATTAAATCCAAAGGTGCTTCAACAAAGTATTAGTTTAAGGGTGTGCACATTTATGCAACCAGCTTATTGTACATTTTTATTTTTTATATATTTACAAATTTGTTTGTTTTTCAATTGAATTGTACAGGTTATAGGTCACATTAAAGGTGGAAAAGTTTTTAAATGATCATGGTCTCATGTTTTTTTACATCACATAACCCTGGCATAACAGGGGTGCGTATACTTTTTATTTGCACTGTAGGTAATCCTCCAGATTAAAAATTATGTTATCTTGTTTCTTCGGTGTGGTATAATCCATAAAAAAAAAGATATCTAAATTTGACTGGTGGTCCAAACCATCCCATTTTAAATTGAAATGCTAGATACACTTTAAAAGGAAAGGGGAAAATTATATTTTGAGCAAGGGCAAGCAGCGTAAAATATGCAACTTGGAAAGGCTATCCCTTTTATGGCAGGGTGCAAAATATATCAAATAACAAAACTGCTATTGTGAATCAGATTTGGTTTTGTTAACTATAAACATATCCCTGCAGCCCTGACTGGGATAATCTATATATCCGTGCTTGACTGACCTTAACCTCCATCTGGGTTTTTAACCTGTGACTCCATCTCCTGAGCCTACTTGCCCTCCACAATATATGTAGCCTTAGGCTTTATGTTTAAGTTATATTAGTATAAATCTATGATTTCGTATCTGTCAAAATGTCTAAGCTTTACATTTCAAAACCACCCCAATATTTGCAGCCATTATTTAAAACAAGCACACTCTCTTTGTCTATTCAGTACCTCATAAAGTAGAATAAAAAATTAAGTGAGGTGGTGGTAAAATTGAACAAATACAAGGAATGGCTGAGGTGCCCCTGAGGAGAGGTTTGGACGGCAAAGTGGTGTTTGTCTAGCCATCCAACAGGATATCAGCAACATTTTGGGAAATTATTATTGCTGTTTTTTATTGTATTACTTATGCTGAATTGCCAAGATAAATAACTTGAAACAATTTTCTTTGTGTAGTACTATATATATATATATATATATATATACACACACACACACACACACACACATAAAAAACAATGTCTTTTTGTAACTGCACTGGAAATATGATACATCACTGATGTAGCTGAATAATGCAAGGTGAAATGCAATTTATACACAATATGGACAGATATAAAAACATGTTTCAAAAGTTAAAACAGATTATTCAGTCACTGGCATATTCACTGCTTTACTTTAGCCAAATTTTTAACCTATTGTAGGCACAAAGTGTGTGTATTATACACTAAAATAACTACACAAGTAATTGCTCACGTGTTATAATTCATTTTAAAGGTATTCACTTATACAAATATTTCTGACTTGATTGTAATCTGAAAAAGAACATCTTTGTACGTTTTAAATGGTGCTGCTTTTCATTGGCTTACAAATGTGCGCACATTACGTGTGGATTGTCATTTTATGGTGGTATTGATACTGTTTTTCAAACTCATTTCTCCTATCCAGGGGTCTTTCCCTTCTTCGAGAACACTATTGCAGAATATGTAACATTTAGCAGATGGAGTTAACTAAACAAAAACAGAAATGTAAAATATTCCTCCTTTCTTATTTGTCAATTGTAGTTCGACAAAGCAATAGATCTGCCTCATTTTCATCTGAGGAAAAGTACTTAACCTTCTTAGAGTGAAGGTAACTGATAAATCTATGAACATGATCACCATAGCACCACAGGCCTCCAGATGTAACATATCCTATAACAACTGAGCATCTCTTAAAAGGCAAGAGAATGTCTCTCAAAACCCAGACTTGGTAAAGAATTTAGTAGGAGATTTAGTCACCATTGAGATCTTTCCTTAACTTTCGCAGATCCGTTTGAAAGTCTTCAAACTTCATCTGTGAGACAGAGAAAAGGTCCTGCGGTTCTGGGAGAGGGTACAGGGAAGTCTCCCGTCCTATGTTCTGAAATCCAAGGGTACAATACACAAGAGGGCATAGTTACCAAAATAATATCCACAAAGATTAGGTGTACTAACAGAATCAAATAGCTCTTGATAGTAAATTGAATTAAATTCCTCCAAATAACTTACGGAAGGGTTAGAAATATGAAATTTGAGGACTGGGACGGAATGTTATTTTCTGGCAAATACTTTCTGGCAATGACTTATTTTGATGACCTGATGATTAATACATTCACTGTTAAATCTAGAAATACGATATTTTCCAAGAAATGACCTTTATAGCAACAGTCCTTGGGAAAAACATTTTTATAAAAGAATATATAAATCTTATATGTATGGATACTAAAATGGATATGCTAAAATAACCATAGAAATGCGCCTTCCACAATGTAACAAGTTCTGAAGGTGAAGGTGAGTCTTCTGCTGAAGGCTTTTTAACTTTGGTTGATTTTGGCTGCAGACTCCTCTGACATCATATTATCTGGATTATCAACTTGTTTACAAGAGGCAGCCTTTGGATCTGAAGCCAAAGACAAAACTGACTACAGGCCTTAACAAACATAAAACACCAGTAACATTTCCAAATGGGTACATAGTGAAATAAATGTAATAAGTGAAAAGATATATTTGTGTTCTCTCTTGCCAGGAAAAAAAGAATAAGGCACACCTCATCAAAATGTCTCAAATAATAGGCAACAATGTAACACAGAAGACTCCGTGAGTTGTCCTGAAAGAGAAAAATAAAACAAGCTGTTAGTATGTATCTGATTTACATATATTTATAACTACATTCATCGTATACAGATGGTGTATATTTATCAAATGAATTAATAATGAAATGTGATTTTTTTATCTTTTGAAATAAATGAAGCTTATTACTGATTCAGAGAGGCGAATTACAACAGTATTGTAGCAGCATGTCCAGTTAGATTGGCAGGATGTTATGGAAAACAATAGGCATTTATCATATGTTCATTACCGTCAACTTCTTACATACATTCATGTCTCCCTTATCAGAATCAGTGCAATGTGGAACCTATTGTGAATGACCAGTGTCATCATCAGTTCACTTATTTGTTAGTATTGTGAGAATTATGAAAAGTAATCCTGTGTTAGAAATAGGGATGGGTATCGTTTGAATTTTTTCGATTCCGATTCCGGTTCCAGTTCCGCTTAATCGATTCCGGTTCTCATCGATTCCCTATTTCGATCCCACAAAGGTAAAAAACACAAAATAAACTTTATTCAGAATGATTCAAACCAAACAGTCGACTAATTTGTTTTTTGTTAGTAGTATTATATAAAAAATTGACAAGCTTGTTTTTATCATATACATACCTAAATGACGGAGATTCGACAACTGAAAACGGATGTAGACCTTTCACCACAAGTGCGGTTACTGCTCTGTGTCACTCCTCAAATTTTTCTTTGGTCATGTTTCCTTTTATTGCTAACGTGAATGGTGTGCCGCGGCTAGTACTCCGTGATTGCTGATTGGTAGTGATATCGCTAGCTGAAGAGGGCTTACTTGTGCTCGGAGATTGCAAGACATCAAACACTGTACAGTCTTTGAGATCAATCCCGTGCTTCCTTAAATGTTTGGTGAGGTTGGATGTACAGCCCTTTGAGCAACTTATTAATTTTGTGCATATGTTGCACGCTACCTTATCGTTTCCTTTCTAAGTGTACTGAAGCCACACTTTTGACCATTTGCGATCCATGTTGAACACTCTTCTTCCCTGGCAGTAACGTTTAGTGGTAACGTTAGGTACACGCTTTTTTTTTTTTTTTTTTTTTTAACAATTTGCAATTTTACATTAAATAAATAACTGAAGAAAGTAACATCACGAAAAATAAATGTGTATTTGGGCTCAACTTTTTTTTTTTTAACAAACCTAGCGAATCTCAACTAATACAGGTCCTGGCAGATAACAACACACGTCCTAGCAGATGCGGTGTTTAAGAACCGATTTACAAACCGATCCGAAATTAAAAAAACCGAGTGGGTACCCAGTATTTTCGAATCGGTTCTTATTTGGAACCTAATTTCGGTTCCCATCCCTAGTTAGAAATAAAGTCATGTTTGGTTCCATAAACTCCAAGCAAATTGCTGAGCAATAATATGGATGACCATGAATTTGATATTATGCTGCATTCCATTTGAACTCAGAATCTGTAATTTCTGAGTTCCTAGTCGGAAATTTCAACTGGAACGCCTCCTAATTTGATTTGATTCTGTCTCGGATAGTCGGAGGAACCTCAAAATTCAAGATGGCTGCGCTCTTTATCAACAGAAGTGAAAACTGTAGTTTTATACTGTTTATTAGCACTTACATACTATTTGTGTCTCATTAAATCAGTCATACACATAGTACTGTCCAACCGCTATCTGTAGGCATGTTGCTACGGTGTTTTTATGCACCAAATACTGAGTAATGCATTGTCATGAACTAGTATTGCTAACAATGACTTACAGTTAACCTGGCTAGAACTGGGGTCTGTTTCAGAAAGCAGGATTTCTTATTAGCCAGATAACTTGTTGGATTTAAGGTAGCCTGGGCTAAATGTAAGTGATCAAAGATTAAGGCCATTTAAACTGAGGTACCTTAAATCTTAAATACCTTGAAGTTATCTGGCTAAGCAAGGGATCCTGATTTAGAAACAGGTCCCTAGTGTTGTTAAATGGCTTTCTGACGTCTTATACTGGAATGTAGTTAACTCAGGTATGATGTCATTCTCAGCTCTGACTTCTCCGAGGGAAATGGAACACAGCATTACTTAGGAGCCTTTCTTTCCAACAGCACCGATTCTTCCATTGGGGAAATGAACTCACACACTTACACTACTCTTCACATCTTTCAGCTTTGGAAGAATGTCCAAGGCAAAGCCATCTGCTTGTCCTCTTGTCCTGTTCCCACCATTCATGAAGTTGCCGAAAGCCAACACCAAGCCTAAAATTTGGCGAATACCCACGCTGCTCTTCAGAGTCTATGAAATGGTCAGTTTAAAGGACAGTAAGTTCTGCACATACGTCTGCATATCATAAATAACAATTATGACTGCACAAAAAGGTCTTCCTAAAAATCTCCGGACCCCTCCCTACCATGACATCTGTTCAATTGGTGATATGTATGAGGTCATTATTCACATTTCCATGTTGCAAACTTACTATACAAGCTTTTTGTAGTACTTCAAGTTTCCGGAGGACAGAGGATATACATTCTGAAAAAGTTGATTGAAGGAGGATGCAAAATACCCTTTCAGAGAAGTTGGGAATTTGTGAAAGCTGGAACAAGAATCTAAAAAAAATGGAAAAGAAGCATTTGAACATCATTTTTCATTCATTCATTAACCTTTATTTTACCAGATAAAGCATGACGATTATTGCATCCTGTTTGCTGGAATGTGAGAACTTTTAAAACATATTTGTTCACATAAAAATTGACTAAATATTACATATGCATTTTTATGTATTTTGTCTAACTTCAGTTTAAAATTATGTTCATGTTTTTCTACAAAGCAAATTCATAAATACCCAAGACTGTTCTGTGGTAATGCTTTTCAGGTCATATCAATAACATCATGTAAACAAATTATGAAAAAACTCATCACAACAAAAGTATATATGAAAAAGAATATTTTTAACAATGTAATGTCAAATGACATTATGGTTTCAAAAAAAAGTTTCTTTGTTTGGTGTAAACCAAGATTACTTCACAATTGCTGTGTGAAAATTAGAAGGGCTACAGCAAAAAACATGGATTTTGATAATCTGTCCAAGAACCAAAGTGCTGATATATATTTTAATGAAAGTGTCTAAAAATATTGTTTACTGTGAAGTATTGTCAAGCCTTTAACATCAATCTCCAGAGTAATCAACCAGAAAACACCAATCAGAAAACACCAAGCAGAAAATACTGGAGATGGAGGGCAAAAATCGATTCAGTTACATTATGTATCGCCTTTTGTGCCGCGATTCATGAATCACAGAGATTCGTGCTGCTCCTCCACAGTTTAAAACTCCCACTTATGATTAAATATGCTGGGAGAAACCAGTTTGAATGTATGGAAGAACTCTAGCTTTCAAAATTTAAACGGTCGGTCAGTCATAAACTGCATCGGTCGTAACTCAATGACGACCTGTAGTATTTTTTAACGATGTAGCATTTTGCCACGTTACATCACTATTTGTAAAAAAAAAAAAAAAGTTACTGGAAAAGCTGCAGCATTTTACAAGTAGCTGCATTACTAATGAGCTACTGAAAAAAAATAACAAAATAAAAGTTCATAGCGTCACTAATTGTAGTTAGCTAATCCCCAAAATCTGTACCAAAACTAGCCATCCTTTTTATGGAAGATGTTTGTTTGGCATGTTTACTATGATATTTTGTGGCAAGGTGAATTGGTGGTGCTGTGGTGCAAGTCGTTGCCCCATACCTCCAGGGCTGGGGGTTTGAATCGCTCCTCCATTATATGTGTATAAGTACACGCAGTGAGGCTACTGACATCCCTGAATTGCCTATAATGTATGAGTGTATGTGCCCTATATTGCCTGTGGAAGTAATCAGGGCCCATTTAGATATACAAGTTATGTATGTAAATCATTATTACAATATTATTAGTATTACAAAAGTTTAAAACAAACTTATCCCAAGTTTCTTTGTCATTAATGTGATATATACATTGTGTGTTTCTTCCGGATTTTCTGTGTGTGATTTAGCTACAGACTTTGGAGCAAATAGTTATTTTTTTTGTTTAGGTCAAATTGTAGGTGTATCAATATGTTATTTCAAATTCAGTTTTTAGTATTATACATTTGTAGGGTGGCATTATGGCCTCACATCCCCATAATCCAAGAGTTTGCTGCTGAATTGGTTCCTCCAAATTGCCCATAGTGTACTGTATGAATCATCCCCTGCATTGGGCCTTGTGTTTCCCATGATACAGTATAGGCCTGCTGTAGCTGTACTCTACTGGATAAGCAGTTATAGAAGATTGATGGGTAATTTAACACCTTGTTACATTTACTTCCCATATTTTAGTGGGGAAAAATAAAAACAAATAGGACATTCTTACTGTTCAGGTTTGTCGAGAGGCTTCGCATTTTCCACTCCATTTGTTGATATAATGTGTTTTTCAATTGTATCTATTTCTTCCTTTTGGGCTTTCTGAAATGTCAGTCAGAATAAAATGAGTGAGACAATCTTGTGGGTCAACATCTACATAAAACTGTTGAAGAATAAGGTGGTTCTTGCTGAAATCAGAAACAGCCCTATTTTCAAAATGGATGTTTTCAAGAATAGAACCTAAATTTTGTTTGCACAATAAGCCAGTACAAAACACTTCTGTAACTTTGCCTTAAGGAAAACCAATACCAAAAAGCTGAGGACATAACCACACTGCCTTAGACATTTCCTCTATGTAATGTGTTACAATACAAGTGAAAATGTGGTTTTAGGATCCCTTAAATTACAGAGAATGTCAGGGCTGAGAGTAATGCTCAAAGGACTTTTACCAAAATAGAGAATCCATCCTTAAATGGAAAAAGTGCAATGAAAAGGAAAATGCATACAAAAAAACGTACATGAAGACAGATATGCGTATAAATGAAACAAGCTTTTTTGTCTCAAGTGGGATTCACAATTTTTAAAAAAAAATATATATTTTAACCTTTTTCATGCAGGGTTTTCCTCTTGGAGGAATTAGTGAGCAAAACTAGTGTGGTGACAATATAACAAAAACAAAGTGTGGTGACAATATAACATTAATTTATTCAAAGTAAGAGTGTCCGCATTACAGAGGCACAGCGGGTAGCACTGCTGCCTTTTGGGCAAGGCTTCTAGTCTCTGCCTTTCCTCCATGTGTGTGGGTTTTGCATGTTTTCCTTGCGTTATCATGGGGTTTCCTCTGGGTACTCCAGTTTCCCTCCACAGTTGAAAAACATGCTAAAGTGAACTGATATTCCCAAATTGTCTGTGCATGCGCATGTACCCTGTAACGGGTTGGTGCCCCATCCTGGGTTATTCCCTGCCTTTTGCCCACAGCTTCCAGGCTCTGGACCCCCCACGACCCTGAATAGTATGTTTCAGTAGCTTATCGAGTACAGGAAACGCAGGGCAATGTTACAGAGGAACATGGAGGGAAGGATACCAGTCCATTAACTAGGGCAAACACAAGAAGGGCAATTTAGAGCTACCAATCTAGTACATATTTCTGAACTGCAGAAAAAAAACACGGAGAATTTAGATGCACAACAAACACATACACGCACACCTGTACTCATATCTTTGTGGGGACCGTTCATTTCTGTGGACAAAATCTTAATCCTATCAATGACAGCCATTAACCATAAGTAACCAAACAAAATACAAGGCTCTTGGCATTTTTAGTTTTTTAATTGCAGTCAGATATTTTCATAAAATTGAATTTCCCCTTGTGGGGACCAAAAAAATGGTCCCCATAACGTCAAAATAAAAGGTTTTTAATCACATTGTGGGGGCATTTTGTCCCCACAACATAAGGTATACCTGGATCACACACACACACACAGACACACACACACAGAACAGAGTTTGTGATTCAAACTAACATATAGACTTTCATATAACAATAACATTAGCATACATATATTAATATGTTATTGTTATATGAAAGTCTATATGTTATCGTTAGTACGAATGCATGATATAAATGATATACATTATATATTTAATTTATATGTATATATAGACATACTATTTTTAACGTGCAATAATATCCATCCATTGATCCATTTTCCAACCACTTATCTTGGAGAGGGCCACGGGGATGGAAGGGTGACTCATCAAGTGCTGATATGACCTTAGGGTTGAGGATTCCATTCCTCCCCTGACTCATAATTTCTGTGGGTTTACTGGGAATTCCAGTTTTCTCCCATAGGTCAATGAGCTGCAGAATATATGTCTGCAAATTGGCTTATATGTGCACAATGGATTAGCATTCTGTTGTATTTTGTGTTTTTCGGGATAGACTCCTAGTTTGAAAAATGATGGATAGCTGGACAGATGAAGCACAAACAGGTAATAAATTAGTTCCAAAAATCGATGGTCTGGTTGAGAGGTAATTGGTCACCTAGGGGTTTTTTAAAAATATTGGCAGTTTTCACAGTTTCAGCTTCTCAAGGTCTGAACTTTTTGTATTATTAATTCAGGGCAGCAAAATATTTTCTATTGTACAAATGAACCCATTAATTATCATCTTTGACATGTTTCAGTAATAAACCAAGAATCACACTGAGAGAAAACCTCGTTGTTCAAAAATGAAACATCAGTCTTTCATTACACACTGATTGTTAGTAATTACTGTCATGTCTTTCTTGTTCACTGACGTAAAAATGAGAAAGACTGTGGCAAAAACCTGATTAATTTATATTTCTTTTCTGTTACTCTGGTCCTAAATATCTTGAAATAATGATGATAAAAATGACACTTTCATGACTGCAATGAAATTTCGCAAGTTTTTAATGAATACCATTTCCACATTAGAAAAGATGCAAATTAAAAATCGGCATGACTTTATACTGGATTAGTAGTATTGAAGATTGATACCATATTTTCAAAATCAACATCAAGTAATGTGATGGAAACCGTACACATAAAATATAGATCAAATGAAATCTCAGATATGCAATGTGCTGAAACACAGATACTATTTCAGGACTCACATTTTCATAGAGGGCTTGCAGAGTTTCCAGGTCTACCACAGCGTTGTCCAGATTCAGGACAGCTGTTGGAAGGATAACATAGTTTGTGAGTAAAAATCCTTGTGAGAGGACATACCAGTAAGAAATACTAGATAAATGTATATCCATTTTACTTTTGAATGATTCGTGATATGATATATCATGGTTACAAGAAACCGTAAACTAAATCTGAATTTACTTTGACTAGTAGTTATAGAACATGGAGGGACATCTACAAAACTGAGGACAAAAAGACCCACCATGAACATGATATTTAATGCAGGTGTTTTGTTCAGTGGTATAAGCATTAAAGGATTAGAAGAGATATTAGATCTCTGAGATTCAGATTCTTTTAAAATTTTGGCTTAAAAATACTACATTATTGCTTTTAAAATATTGCTTATTGCCCCTATAAAACATTTTGTCTTCCCATTTTCCATTATCCATCTGTCCTATGCAGGGTCAACGGGGTCTGGAGCCAATAGAATAGTGATACTTTATTTATCCCTGTGGGGAAATTCTCTTTGCTTGGCTTTGTTCTCCATACAGGTGAGAGCAAGCTTGGAGGTGAGAGCAAGGGGGCAGCTTCAAGGACCTGTGTCTGTTCTGCAGAGGCCAGGCTCACAACACCCCCTATTGTATTAAATAGAATAATAATTGCTTTATTAATCCCCGTGGGGAATTAATATCACAGCAGCTACACGCACAAGGCAGAGAATAGCCCAGGATGGCATATTAAATATTAAAAGAATTTTTCCACAAAACATCACAGATACAAAAAAGAGGGCATTCCATTTATAAAGAGCTCAGCAATCCAGGAAATAACAATACTAAGAAAAGGAAAGAAAATACGTGTAATTCCTTTCGTGTCAGTATATAGATGTGTATAATTGATTTTAGCCTAGGCTATGTGGAACACAAGAGACTTGGAGTTTTATCAATAACCTAATTTACACACTCACAAGTACATAGAGAAATAGTGCCACGGGCTTTAATAAAATATTGTATGTGAAGAGGTCTGCTGTTTAATTCCCAATAACTGGCAAAGAAGACTGAAATGATATGATAGTGAAACCTAATTTATTTTTGATTACAGGATATCTTAAATTGAGCATGAAACATTGTAGGACTGCAGAGAAACATGTGTCAGAAACAAAGTCTTATATGCTAAAGCCATAAAAAGCAAGCAGACATGTTGTCTTCATGAAAATCTTCATTAAAATTAGCATGAAAGAATGTTTACCCTAACAATTTACACCCAGCCCTTTTGATTCAGAGTTGTATTTAAACACAATATCAGAGCTACCAGTAATAGTTAGTGGCATTTTGTAGAAATATCATACCACTGACAACTTGTAATACTGGTGAACTCTTTGAGAACTGAAAAAATGCTTTTTTTTTATTGCATTTCTGTTTATAATTATGTAATGAGTGTTTCATTGAGTGCCCTGATAAGCAGCTGTAAACATAACTTACTTTGATGATTTTTGCTAGTACTGTGATATTTGCGAAACCGGGATGATGTTTAGATTACACTTCCACATCTATGACCCTGTCTATGTGCCAACTTTCTTTGGGACTATTATCATCTTCTGCACCTTCATATAAATGCAGGGATGCTTTGTTTGCCCCCATGTGGTTGTCAAGGGTAGGAGTCCCTGTAACCCAAAGAGGGGACGCAGCATGAAAGACTGCCAACTAGTGGCTGAGTTAAAATATTGCAAGGGAGAGGGTGGGGATCTAAGGGGATGGCAGCAGGGGGAGGGCAATCATGATAAAATTTGTCAAGTGGGGGGGCCAGTGATAAAATTTGATGAGCGAGGAATGTATTGCATAATTTGGATGCGTGTCCAGGAGTCCGTCAGCAGGGAAGCCTGATATAATCGGAAGATTTACTTTTATGTGCGTGAAACTACACTGGACAATTTAGTGGGATGGTGAGGGGGTATATTTTCAAAGGGGGTGATTTTTGACATTTTTGCCACCAGTAGGATGGCATCCATGTGCATCCCATGACAACTTGAGCCCTGTTGACAGACCTGTCTTACACTTTTTGAGCAATGCTGCGGGCCGATGTTGCTCTGGCACTTTCCCATTGATATTGGGAAACAATTTTTTTTATTTGAAAAATGTTGGTAGTAGCAACTTTTCACAATCACCTAGATTCATAGCTGCCCCTTGTCTCTCCTGGTTGGCAATTGCCCAGTAACATTGCCCAAAAAGTTGCCCTGTGTACCATCACCTTTAAATTACATTTACTACTTAGTTTTCTTACACCAAAGTGAATGTGGTGTTTGATGTCCCTAAAGGTAACAGGAGTACTAACAGCTACCCATCCTTATCTTTGCTATGTCTGCATACGTGTGCCCACCCCCCCCCCCCCCCTCTCAAACTTGGAATCAGGATTCAGCCATGTTCTATGTCTGTATTACAAATACTACTAGCCAAAGCAAAAAATGGGCAGACATTATAAATTGGAACCATTCAGTGAAATATTTCTTTTACAATTATCCCATTTGAAGTATAGCACACCTTTCAAAGGAGACAAACACTGGAGGCTAAACATCTCATGTTCTAGAAAGCATAGTTACAACTCAGAGTTAATCATCCAGACTTACAAGCAGAAGTGGAAGAGACTATTTAGACAAAGAAAAACGCATCCAAATTTAAATTATGCTGTTTTTAAAGGTTCATTATAATAAATGTGTTTTGACTTCCAGTTGCAGTGTGAGTAGTTAAAGACACATGAAGGGGTTACCAAAGCATTTCAGGTAAAGATAAGTTTATAAAATCACTATTAATGTAATAAGTTCATACATTTACACAACGTGATTTTTATGTTCTTTTCAAAGCTCTTCAGTGACTGACTTTGGAAAAGGCCGTAAAAATATTGGTGGCCAACCAATATCTCAGCAGGGTTTAGCTCTGCATGCTTTTAGCAGCACAACAGCAGTCAGCTGCTCTTAAAGCTTTGGATATCTGGCTCGCTAATCTCGGAAAGCTCTAGATCTCAGACCTTGGGAGTGAAACAGAATCATAACTATGCATGCCTAATGTTATTTCAAGCAAGTAATAGACCTGAAAATCCCCTCCATAAAACCTAATGAATTGCATTGTAATGAACTGTAGCACTTCAAAGTCTCATTCTGAGTACAATGTGTACTTCTATAAATTATGACATTTTCATGGAAACTTTCAACTACAGATCCTGAAGTTCCTTGTAATATGCAACTGGATCATCTTATTAACCATCAGTATAAGTATATTGGTTTGCACCCATTTTGACACATCAGTACTGTTTATAGCCTAAAAGAATGAAAGAATTAGATGGCGTGTGGGAAATAGGGTTATTTAGATTAAAAATGTACACAATCCCGTAGTTTTCTTGACTGCTTTTTACTTTAGTCTGGTAACTGCCGTATTTCAATAGAACTCCACTCTGCAGCTACTACAAGCACACGGTTCTTGTTATTAGCTCAGAGTCAAACATTCTACTGAGAGAAAGGACCATAACATTGTTTTCAGATTTCTGTCTACAACTTAACAGAGCTCCATCTGCCAGCTTCCAAAATAATAAAATCACCCCTTGGCCCCAGAACCGGCGCCTCGCTCTAAAACTACAATGAGAATGTTTGAGAATGCTTTATGAAAACTCAATACTTTTTAGCTTGAGTCCATTTTAAACAACATTTGGAGTAACTATGGAAATGCAATTAAAGAAAATGAAACCATGATCATTTTTTGTTTGCAAGTTACTGGGAACAATGCATTATTGTCATTAAGCCTTACATGCCAAGCTTCTTTCAGCAGATGTGCCCCATTGTAGTACGTAAATAGATTTGTGGAAATTATTTCTCAATATTGGTGGTTATTCCCAGCAACAATATGGTATTCACGGTTTACATAATTTGCATATTGATACATTTAATAGCAACAACTACAGCATCCTCTTTAGAAAATAATCCCCAGATAAATTGAATTACGAGTGACGACACCTCAATAATACCCTAATTTTAATCAGGAAAATGTAAATGTGAGATATCGGTTAAGGCTATTTATATAATTTCAAAACAATTTTGAACCTATACACAGAAGTACCAGATCAACATAAACACATTGGGATCTCTAGTTTAGACAGATAGACAGACAGACAGACAGACATAGAAATTTCTGCATAACAATTAAGGAGGTCCTAAAATTCATGTTGCCAGCACCATATTATAACTGTAATATAAACATCGTAAATTTCTCAAGAATTCGTTTAATGAATCCTAAGCCATTGCAGATGTGTGCAGTGTTTTGGTTGTACTATGTCAATATGCATTATACCCAAATATTTCATTAGTGGTACCACAGAAACATTTATCACAAAATTACTGACGTCAGACATTTGGGATTTGCATTTTAATACACAGCATAAGCTATCTAAACTATACAAAAATAAAATAAATAAAAAACAACCCGGTTTTATGCCAAAATATCAGTTCTTTACAAGAAAAATACAATAAAATAGATTTAGTTTAAAACTAAAATCATTAATGATTTTTCTCTTAGGGAAACCTGCATAAAAATCTTAAATGGGTTAAAAATGCAGCATTTCTCATGTAATAATGTTAGAAAATTAGCTTAAAGAAATTAGTTGACCTGGAATTAGAAGATTAGTATAGATATGTTTGTGCTGAATTTTCTAACAGTAATATTTTCATTCCTAGAATATAAAAAAATATCAAAAGCAAACAAACAAACAGGCAAACTAACAGTGAATCAGGCTCTTTTAGGATATATTGTGAGCTCATAGTATTAGAAGCAAAAATATAGCATGTGATAATGAATGAACTCAGCATAAAAATGTATGGGAAATACACTTTGGAAGATTATTCTTATGAAATGAACTCCTTGCTGAGTACTGCAATCATATATTTAGTTATTGATTAATGATGGAATCTCTCTGGATAGTTTTGCTGCACTGTGTCAGTTTTTTTTCTTCTGAGCCTGCTGAGTTAATACTCAGCTTAATACTTAAGCATCAGTATTAATACTGTAGCCATGCGCAGCTAAAGTACCAGCATGATCCTGTGTGAGATTTAGGGTCAAATAAAAGCAGGGCCTCCTGAAACGTGACTGGGAGGACAGCCGTCTTCTTCATGAGCGTCACCCATATAAATGCTGGAGGAGAGCCATTACTCACCGTGACGGATGTCCTTCATGTCCAGGTGAAGGCTGGACATTAGAATCCCCACTGCTTGAGAACGCTTATTATTCAGTAATTTCACCACCTGGAAAATAATAGGGAGCAGTAACAGTCAGGTAACAATCTTCTAATTCCCATTTAATATAAGTTTTATTTTGGCTCACATGTTTGAATAAAGATTTGTTTTTCCTTCTGAAAAGGTCTGGACTCTGAGCCTTTTAAAAAATAATTAACAAATAAATTAATAAGTAAATAAATGAATGAACGAGTGAATGAACAAACAAATAACTAAAGACTGATAGAAGACTTTTTTTAATCTGTTTGTCCTAAGGGGCATAAAATACATTTAAAATGTAGTGGTAAGAAAGTGCTATTATTATTATTATTATTATTATTATTATTATTATGGTGTACACGATGTCTCATTTCTCCACAAAATGCAGAAAATGCACATTTTACTTCACTTATTTGAGAAATATAGTGACAACGAGATACAACATTTCTTGATATTCACAGTCTCTGTTTTGTATAACCGTGTAAAATTAACATCACATTAATTTGTTTTGCATATAATTAAATTTTAACTCAGTGTTCTAGGAACTGTCAGTCATCTGATCATGTTGTTGTACGAAGTTCCGCAGCCACTGCTGATATCTAGCTTTGCACTCCGGGGACGACTGCATCTCCTCACCACAGGAGTCTAGCAACAGTAAGGTTACTGAATTCAAAACTGGATGCTCTGATCTTATTTTGTCTTATTTTTGTCTGTGGTTCCCATATCTCCAATATGCTTTGTTGTAACACTTAGCTCCAGTTTGTATATAGCCAGACCACCCAAGCCCACCAAGACTGCCGTTCCTTGACATAAACATTTTCACATCACTTTCTGATCCCTCTTGGCCATCCTTCATTGGCTACCAGTGGAAGTCTGGGTTATGAAGAAAACCATGCTATCCAGCTGCCAATAGCACAGCTGGAATCACATCTGGCTGCCAGTAAAAAGGTTTGTTTTTTGAGTGGGTATGCTTAAAAAAATCCCATAAACCTTTTAATCTTAGTGTAGTTTGAAAATATCAAAGAAAGCCCTTAGGTGCAATTATAGAATGCTTCCAGTGTTTTTCCACATTTTTGTGATGTTGTGATAAAAATGTCATTTAGCAAAATAACTTTTAGGATGTGTCCAGATCAATCCTTATTCCTCCTTAGGATCTGCTGAATCTACAGTACTATCAGTTTTGAATGGTAATAAATACAATTGTACTCAGTTTGAATTCAAAAGAATTCTACAGGAAAGAAAATGCCAGAAGAAGGTTCTTGCACTTGCCTGAAACAGCAGTGCATTACAATAATTCTTTGAAATTTTCACAAAGAAGACAGAACAATCAGAGCGACTGATCGAAAATGAAATAAAAGACAACGCTGAAAGGTGAAAGGTTTTTCTTATGGCTTACAAGGTCCTACAAAGTATGAAATAATTACTAAACAAAACCAAGACTGAAATTTACACAGCTCACATAACATTGTTTAGATGAAATGCCATATGTCTAAAACAATAAAATCAAAGGGAATGCATCAGAACTTGTCAGAAATAAAAATATGTTTCTTGTTGACCAACAGTAGATCTGAAATCATGTGATGTCTGTTTTCAGGTTTGTATAAATTTGGCAGTATCCTGCCCCCTAAACACAAAGAAGTGTTATCTTGACATTTCCATGATTTTATATACATTTTGGCACAGCGGGCAAAACCCCTACAGCTTAGATCGACAAACCAGTGACATTTGTACTCCCATCACTGACAGTTCTTCTTAGAAAATATTTTGGACAATATAATGAAATATGTAATAACGTGTCGATGCCACTGGATTTTTTTTAATCTGGGATATTATGTATCAATCTATGCAGAGGTGCTGTGCACTCATTCTAAAGTTGCTTAGGAACTTCATAAAATGAAACCTTCCATTTGAACCATATAAATAATCTTACTGCTTTATTCTCAACCAAGGCTGTAAACTTTCTTCGCTCCTGGTTCCAGGTTATTCGACTTGCAAAAACGTTTAATTCAGTCCTGCCCAAACTTTATCTTAACACACAGATTACAATATACAAAGACAGTTAATATATGGGTAAGAGATTTTGTGTTAATGGGTACATCTGTTTAGCTATACAGTAGAGTTTGACATAACATTTGCGAGTCAGGGTCATTTTCAGACTTAATTTAGACTACTCACTCTTTACATTGGATTAGAAAAAACCCTTTTGATTAATAAATATCAGTAATATTGCTATACTGATAAATGAGATGCATAAGTACCTACATATGAAAATTAACTTGTGGGCACCCAGTAATAAAATGATGAGGATAGTGATGCTGAATCAGTCCCCTTAGATAAACGATACATAACTAATAAAGTGTTACAAAGAGGGTGCACTTACTAAGAAAAAAGTATGTACAATGTGTTCATCGTAAAATATCTTAAAATGAAAAGCAGCGACAAAAGTAAAAAATATATTTGTAGTACGAGTAATCCCCTAACCATTAGCTGTCCGACGCTCAATATACTGCCCCATGCACCTTGAAATGCATCTTAAAACTTAAAACTTGACACAGATTAGAAATGTTTATAACTTACAGTTTGTTACCTTTCTTTTCCTTTCATCACTACCATCTTCCTAAGATACACAAGATCAGCATGATGTACCGGTTTGACAGTTCAGTCATTACAGGCCACATGCTTCCCACCTTGAGCACATGCCAAACCGCAGTTCACCCACCGCATGAGAGACTCCTCGCTTTATTGCTCCCAGCAGAAACACGGTTAAACTCATTCTGCGTATCACAGCCTTACGTGATGGCACAATGGATGGGTAGAAGCAAACAAGGTCAGGATGGAAATGTAAAATGATCAATGTATACTGCCATTGCAGCGGCGGAATGGGACTTCAGCACAGTTGAAGAAAAATCGAACAGACATAATTGTTTCCAAGCTTGGAATGTTTATAGTTTCCATTAGAAAGCTGTATAAACCTCAGAGGCTTTCCATATGCTGCTGTCAGGTCGGGTAATTGTCATTTTCCTTTTACATATCATTCAGCATATGTCATCTGCTGATTCTAAAAAATAGACTTATTTTAGAAGACATTTTTGGATATATTCCTTCATCTTCCAGCCGTTTACTCTGGTCAGGGTCACTGGGGGCCTACAGCCTATCCCAGGCAGCACGGGACACAATGCAGGGGACACTGCATGTCCTGTCAGTCCACTGCAGGACACATATGCAATTATAACACTATAGCTAATTTAATAGTGACGAAGCACAAACAACAGTCAGCAGCATGTTAATATCTTTTAATATGTTACTCTATATGGTAATACTGCTAAAATAATTTTGCATGTTAAACGAAAGACGGTGATTAAAAAGTTATGGTCATTACAATGACTTACCTGTTTAGATTTTGATTTAGTGATCGTATCTGACAATGGCTTTTTCTTTTCTTTCACAGCAGATTTTGAAAATAGATTGACAAATTCGTCAAAGTCCACTGGTGGCTCCTCTATATTTTCCCACACCAATGATCCATTCGATTCTCTTTGAAAATAATAAGATAAGATAAACACCCAACATCAATGCAAGATTTTGCATGCAAATATAATACTAATCAATTATAGGCTAATGGATAAAATACTAATAAAGTGCACTGCATAATACCTTAATGACATTCATTAGGTATATCTAATATATAAAATGTTTATAAATCATCAATTTCATTTATTGTACCAGTTTAATGTGCTAATGTAAAAACTGTATATATCAAACATTTAGAAATATTGTTTCAAACAGCTAAATACATTGTCTCCATTTGTCATATAATTGTACAATTCTTCTTATACTTGCAATTTGCAATAAATAATTGTTTGATTAAGGCTATTATAACTGTATTAAAGAAAAATTAACCCCAGAAAGCATGGTGAAAGGACGTATTAAAATATTAAATAAAAACATGCAATGAACTGACCTTTTAGCATGCAGTTGTATCCTGCTCCAGTATAAGGGTTTCATGGGGCGTGGTGGTTCAATCACTGCTTTTTCTTGTGCCAATCCGGGGACACAGTCCTTTGGCAAAGGGGGTGGAAGAGATCCAAGGCCACCATGATCTGGTTGAAATGGTGGTGGAGGTCCTACACCAGGAAGTGGTGGTGGGGGTGGAGGTCCTACACCAGGAAGTGGTGGTGGGGGTGGCGGTCCTACACCAGGAAGTGGTGGTGGGGGTGGAGGTCCTACACGAG
>JAODJU010000062.1:9776628-9799896 GCA_026776725.1 Gnathonemus echidnorhynchus | reverse complement strand
CCAGGAAGTGGCGGTGGGGGTGGAGGTCCTACACCAGGAAGTGGCGGTGGGGGTGGAGGTCCTACACCAGGAAGTGGCGGTGGGGGTGGAGGTCCTACACCAGGAAGTGGTGGTGGAGGTGGAGGTCCCATTACAGGAAGTAGTGGCAGGGGTTGGAGTTCCATTCCAGATTGTGATACATGACGTGGAGATGAGGGTTGAAGGTCTGCTTTGGGTAGTGGTGGTGGGGGTGAAAAGCCACTTCCTGGAGGTGATGGGGGATCTGTGACAGAAAGGACAGGTGATGACAGAGGTCCCATGCCAGTCAGTGGAGGAAGACCAGAGTCTGGTAGGGCATGGGGTGTGGGAGAGTGAGGTCCATGGCCCAATGGAGGTTGAGGAGGAGGTAGCGGTTGTGATTTAACGACAGGAGAAATGGGAAGAGGTAAAGGAGTCAGTGGCTGAATCCCAGTCTGCTTCTCCCTGCATCTACAGACAAATTCTTGCCCTGACTGGAGAGGTGACGTTACTGAGTATTCCTGTGGAGGAGTGGCCAGAGACAGGGAGGAGGACACGTCAACTAATGCAGACATTTTGCTATCTGCTTCTGGTGAAGTCTGCACTGATTTGCTCTCTGAGCTCCTGTCCTCAGTCGGTTGATCTGCATCAGAGCCATCATTCAGTTTTGTTGCATTATTGACATACTCTTTGCACTGAGAGTCATTGTTTCTTTCCAGCTCTGCTATTTTGGTCCTCAGGTTCTTAATAGTCTTCTGTAGCTGCAGAATCACACTTGCATGCTCTTCTTTCATTATAAGTACTTTTTCCTATAGACAGAAAGGAAGAAAAAAAATACAAATTGGTGTCTTAGGCTTCACAGCATCTGCAGTATCTAATAATTAATATTTGCATGAAAGGAATATCATTGCCATAATATATCAGCCACCAAAGTTACAAAATCCATGAGTGTTTCATTCAGCACAAAATAAGTAGTGTAAATGAATGAAAAACTGAGCTGATGGTTAACTGGTTCAAAGCTACGTTTCTAAGTTAGGGTTCATGGAGACAAGTCTAGACCTTGCATGAAAAGTAAAATACCTACACTAAAATAACCATGCATCTAAAGCTTTAAAACAACCATACCATGAAAGTAGCAGCAAAAGTTAAAGTTAATTACAAGTAGTGAGCCAATGTGTCCAATTGTGACATCCAAAATAAATAATATTATCAGGAATCATGCAAGATGCTTATGTAACAACACAATACCTACTTGGTTTATGGGCCAGGCAGTTTTAAATGTAGTATTTTAAATACTGTAAGTTGTTATAACACTGCCACCTACTGGCAGATAAATAAACATTTCTCTAAGTGCAGACTGTATGAATTGATTTATCCTCCCATGATACGATGATGGTAACAGCAGCGTGGTAAATAAAAGCTTTTATTTATTTAGCAAGTGCTTTTGTTCAAAGTTACGTGCATGTAAAAGAAAAGTCAGTGATATTGGCCCAACAATGACATCACACCAGTGACCTTCTGATCACACAGTCGTAACTCCCAGAGCCACACACTGCTTCTTTTCCAGAATGATACAGGAAATCTGTTCATGCAAAGAACCAATACTGCCTTCAACCCAGAAACCTGAACTGGGCAACTGAGAGCTATATGGCCATCATTTTTAACATTTTATTTTAGTGTTTCTGTTTTTAGCTATAGAGGCAGAATTTTAGAAATCCTTTCTTTCTTTGTGAAGCAGTGCAATACAGTTTAATGAAATTGTAACTAATATTTTTATATTTGACTAATATCTTATTCAGGGTGTACCCCAGCCTTTTGTCAGCGAGAGGATTCAGGACCATTCCCAACTGGACAAGCGTGTGTAAGATGGATGACTGGACAGAGTTTCATATTGTCTTATAATCTGAAATGGATAATTCCAGTGATAAAGAGGCTTTTAAAAGTTGAAATTACCTTCTGTTTAAAACGAAGATGCAACATACTGTATGAGAGCACTAAAGCATTTGTTTTGAAATTTTAAAGCCAAGAAAGGGAATACAGACACTCCTCTACTTACGAATGAGATACGTTCTGAACGACTTCGTAATCTGAAATGTTCGTAAGTCGTTATTTGACATCATTTTAAGGCTATACACAAGTATGAAGAACTAGGATGCTGAGAGTACGCACGCTACACTGCTGCGCGGAGGGAGTAGCGGCCAGAAGTCGTACCGGGCGTAATTGGGGCGCAGAAAAAAAATAATTGATGTTGCGGATAGGAAATGGGAGCCCAACGAACACAGTTTGGACTTACAGTCCTCTTCGCTCGTATGTCTGAAAGTTCGTAAGTTGAAAGTTCGTAAGAAGAGGAGCGTCTGTATAGATAAATAATTTCAAAAAGAACCTGGAAAATGCCGTACTTGCACACTCCCCATTCATAGTACATCATGGTTGTAATCTTCACCTGCTACCATTAAAATAATTGATCTTGCTCTCCATGAGAACAAGTTTGGCTATGAATGGCAGCCACCTGTTGCAGCACCCAGGGAGCTGGAGGTTAAGGGCCTTGGTCAGAGACCCACAGATGTGCAAAGGCTAGACATGAACCGGCGACTTTCTGACAGGCTTAACCCACTGAGTCGCACGCTGCCCCCAAAGTGCCCCCCCGCGGCACATGTCTCACATCATCCTGCAGCCTCCTCATTCCAGACGGCATCACCTCATGCCCTACAACAAAAATAAAATAAAAGCAAGAACAAGAAAATCATTTATTAAAAAATTATTTTAACATTCAAACAAAAAATTAACCAAGTTAAGTTAAGTTATACCAACTAAAAAAAACTCAGACACAAACTCTGCACTTAGGGACTACAGAAGTTTTCAACTCTGAAGTTTATATTATTTGTTTTATTAGTTTGTATTTTGCATTCCATTGTGGACATAGTACAGTTTTACTTGTCATGAGTCCAAATATTAATAGAACAAACAACTAAAACAGAAAGTCTTTATCATTAAGGAAATTCAGGTGCCAGTAATTAAAAGAACTTTAAAATAGACTCTGTTTCATTGTGCTGTGTTGACCTACAAATAAAACAGATTTTCCCCTCAAAATAAGTCGGAAAAAGTGTTGTCGTCTTCTATTTGAGGTCTAGACAAAAAAAAAAGTTAATAGATGATGCCACACACTACGTTTTGTAACGATTTACCGTAATATAGATTTGCTGTAAGATGTCTTACATGAGCGTGAGAGTCTGAAAGTGTGAGTGTCACGCCAGATGCGTGAGAGTTGCTGACCCTCTCAATGCAGTAGTAACATTTATTTTAAGAGATCTGTCATATCATTTATTAATATGGATCAACCTTTCTCCGCAATAGGTCTGCTGCATCTAAAACAATCTGCGCCCTGAAGGGTTGTGGAATTTGTATTATTCATAATGCCCCCCCCCCTTTTTTAATGTCTGTTGTTTAATACACTTAATCCGATTGCCTGTGGTTGCTTTTGAAGCTGTGGTTGCTGGTTAGCTTAGTATACGTTCTTGTCAAATAATTTTTCTTTATAACGGTAAGATTTGGTATTCCAAATGTTTTTTACTAAAAAATAGTTGCCAAAAAGAAGGGGGGGGGGTGTAACTGTAGTAGATAGCAGTATAGCGTTAACGCTCTGACTGAACCTTAATCACATTAATCACTTATTTGAACACCAAAAACATTTCTTCTTCTTCTTCTTCTTCTTCTTCTTCTTCTTCTTCATCAAGGAAATGGTAAATTAACATGCTATCACTTTATTTAAAGTTAACTCCACAGCACAGGCTACAATAGGTCAGGATGCTGTTTTTAGAACATTGCTTTGTGTCCAGCAGATGCTTTGCTGCAGATGCCCACATACCTGTCTTGGGGTGCTGCCCTGCCGGCCCCCTCCTCGGCCCTTCTGCTGCAGATGGGGAACATGGACCCTGAACGCGTCCTTCAGGGGGCTCACAGCAGAGTGGCTGCTGGCTGACAGCTGCCCAGCTGTAAAACTGGTCTTTCTATAATGAAATAAAGGGGAACGAATCTGTTAATATTTATAAGCAACATAAATATAGCAGTGTAGCATAATGCATTTTTAAAGAGCTGACCATTCAATAAAGACTAGCACACAAAATAGAACATGAATTCATTTTCCCATTTGCTCATCCTCTGCAGGGTCACAGAGAGACTATAGCCTATCCCTGGCTACACAATGCATAGTGCATCTTGGACAGGATTTCAGTGTATCACTGGGAATACACAGCAAGGGAAATCTGAAATCACCAGTTCACCTAAACTGTATTTCTTTTGAACTAGAAAACTGTTCAGGGTGTTTCCCTGCCTTGTGCCCCATAGTGCCAGGGAAAGCCAGCCCAACCCTTTTCGGTGCCCCGAGCAAAATTTGATTATCCTAGTTGTCATTTGTCACCTTCCTTCCCACTGTGTAGGCTGATCAGATATGGGGCCCCCTGGTGGCCACTGGGTCCTAAGCAGCCATTTAGCCACTTATGCCATAAGCCAGCCATGCTGCTGTTACAGGCTGCTCTCGTCACCCTGTCCAAGGCTACTTATTTTTCAGGCAGCGCATGTTATGATTTTCATAATATTTTATACTTTGGTTCAGTGGTCAGACCGCTATGACTATAATTCGAAGGTCTCCGGATGGTCATTAAAAAAAAAAGATTAACGTTGAAGGAGGTGAAGCTGGGCTCCACCAAGGTGCGATTTGGACTTTGTGGCTTGAAATAGCTACAGGCATTTCTTCTAGATATACTTGTCACATGGCATTATGAAAAAAATGCATGTGACATGTGTGGCACTGCCGGTTATGGCTCTGTACCCATGATCAGAAGATCATCAGTAGAAATCCTACGGTCAGCAGCGTGACATCACCACTTGGCCCTTGTGTAAGGCTTTTAACTCCAACGACCGGCTGGCCCTGCTTTCTCAATTATATGTTGCTTTGGATAAAGTCTAAATATGGCTGCTAAATAAATAAACATAATCTGCCACTGTAACCATAATAAACCAAAGCAAATAACTGACTACAGCTAAAAATTCTACATCAATCCCCTCTAAGGCACTAAAATCAATGACATTGACTGAAGGTAGCATGGTACCAAGAAGCTTACACCTCTTTCCTCTGTCTCAGCTTTGACAAGCCTTAACAGCTTCACACTGAGCATTGAGCTACATTGGGTCTTACACTGAACTTGGGCTTGATGGGGGAGGTACTTTCTCCATCCTCGGCATAGAAGTCAGTGAAGGGCAGCAGGAGTCCCTTAGCTAGGAGCTGTGAGCAGAAACCCTCTGCTTCCTCAGTTAGATCATCTCCTCTGACTCTAAAGAACTTCTCCAGCAGGGTGTGGCCTAACAGACAGAGAGAACTACAGTGTGTAATTTCATGGTAAATCCACAATCATCTAAGAACACTACATTATACAAAGACTGTATAATGTCTTATTAAGATATCATACTTTATCTTCAGTTGTAAAACTGCTTGGTAAGAATATGTAGTTACTGATACATTTATCGTGTTTAGGTCATATTTAGCTCATATGTTACCAGTAACAGGGTGGGTCAGTCAGCAACACTATAGACTCAGACTTCCAGGGGTTTAATTCCCAAGCCTAAAGTCTAAGACCATGTGAGTGTGATGTGAATGTGTGCCCTTAGTGTGTTATTGTGTGAAGTGTGGTGGAGTACCAGACCACCAAGGGTGTCTGAAGTGCATTCTGGGATTGCCCACAACCCTATTCTGAATAAGCAGTGTGCATAAATACTTTGGGGAAAGCAAATTCCTAATTTGGTTCCATTTAGGTTCCAATATAACCTAAGAAGAATGAGATTTGGAAAAATCACATGCGCTACTACTGTGCTCCATTGTTAGTACTCTGCAGATGAGCTCCACAGCTAGGCATCGAGTATTTAACAAGTATATTCAATTTCAAAACCAACAAATGAACAAAAAACAAACAAACAAAGCAAGCAAGCAAACAAACAAACAAACAAAATAAAGATGCTCCTGCATGGTTTGATTTGTGATGTTTTAAAGGTGTGTGATGTTTTTATTTGCTTTTTATCTGCTTTTAAAATGTGTGTTAATACGTATTCATTTACCAAAAATTGGCCAACACAAATATTACAGACAGACAGATAATGCTTATTGGTAAATTTTTGAGAAACCAAAATATTACTTGTAGGGATGGGGAATTTTATTGGGTACATTTCTTAAACTTTAGGAATTTACTCACCAGAGAAGACATTATGAAAACTGCAGGTGGAGGAGTATACACAGGGTGAATTTTCTCCAAGTAGCTGGCTACCGTGTCCAAGCCTGCCCTCAGACTTTCCATAAATTGGGTAGTCAACTACGTCAGCTTTCCTTGGTTGGTTTTTGTTCAGCTTCTCGGTCCAGTCTATGGAGTAACCAATTAGGCCTGCTATGCTGCAAGATCTTTGCTTCCTGGCCCTTTGCTTCTCTGTCTGCTGGTAGAGCTCCACCTGCTGGTTAGCCATGGGACTGTGGGATGAAGAAGGTGCAGCTGACTGATTTAATGAGCTCAGTTGCCTAGTAGTGGTCTTTACATAGGACAGGTGAATGGGAGGATATGGCTTGATAGATGAGAGGGACACAACGGGTAAAGAAGACCTCTTCTGACAATTCTTCATGGGTCCACTGCAGATAAATTGTCTGCTTCCTCTCGTATCTGCTGAATCATCCAGACCCGTATTGTTGATAGATTCCATTGATTCTGAAATCATTTCATTATCATTCTCTGATGGCTCTTCCACACTTTCAAAAGACTTTTTGAGATCGTTTTCACTGACTGTTGTGGTGATTGTATTTTTAGATCTACTGTCAATCTGTACCATTGGGAGCTCACAGTTCAATAGTCCAGAATAAAGTTTAGTATCTGATTTGTTCAACTTCTGATTTAGGTCTTCTTCAGGGCTAATTGATTTGTATTCCTGACTGGTGTTGGTCAGTGAAAGAATGGCATCCTTTGCTGGGTATTCTCCTTGGCTAAAGTTCTCTTCCAGAACTAACAGCTGCTCAGTTACTTGGAGTTCAGTTTGGTGAATGGGTTTGTCTTCAGTTGCTGACTTAATGTCCCCCTGCTGTGGATGAATCACCTGCTGATCGTTTGACAGCAAATTCTCTGGTTCAGCAGCTGAGTGGAAACTGTTGATGTCGATGTCGGAGCCAGAACTTGCTATCTGCTCGTCCGGGGTCTCCAGACCTGACTTGCGGCTCTCGGTGGTGGAGTGAAAATGCTCCTCAGCATCTGACAGCCCCAGTTCATCTGCAGAAATGCTGATGTTAGGTGTTTCTGTCTTGATTGTCAGATTTTTATCATGGTCAGCTCGGGTATGTAGAACATCATCCTTTGATGCCCCTGAGGAATCTTTAGCCTTGGCCCGACTCTTTCCTATGTGGACGCTTGAAAACACCGAGGGCTTAGAATCCGGCTTGGCTTTCTCATTTTTCTTCTGTGATCTCCTGCTCTGAGATGCTTTCTTCGCACTTTGTGTCTCCTTGCTCCGCGCTCCTCTTTCGCCGCCGTCAGTCCTGTGATCCGTGTCTCCTGTGGATCTTCTCCACTTCCCATTCTGGCTCCCCATGTTTTTCAGCAGAAGCACTCCCTTCGCGATGAGGCCATGCTGCTCGACGGCACTGTGTGCTCTGCCTCGGAGCGCAACCCTGCTCAGCAACCCAGGCTTTCCGGTACTTTCCGGTGATGAGACAGCTGCTGATGCAAGAGCAGTGGACACCGCCTCTGGCTCTCCCCCATCTGCCAGTTCGGCCGCACTGCATAATGTGGTACTGGCAGAGCGGCGCACTGGGATTCGCTCCAGGCAGACTTCCTGCTTCTCAGTTGATTCTTCCCACTGATGCTGGGTCTTGCCCAGGCCTGCCACACGGTAATATCTCCCATCTTTGAAAGTGCTTCTGAAAAAGCTCTCTTTCAGTAAAGGGAGTTGGATTTCTTTGGTCTGAATGGTGTGCATTTTGAGCCCTTAGGTTTTATCCGAGTATGGAGCTATCAAAGGACCTGAAAATCAGACAGAATGAGACACTGGAATATTTAGAAAGTGCTGAAACTTATATAATTTAATGAATAAGAAACTTTGAATAATATTTAACAATAGAATGTGTAAACAGAATGAAGAAGAAGCATCCGCGCATTAAAAACAGAGAATCAGATACAAAATATATGAACATATTTATAGAGATATTTTGATAAGGAGGCATTTTTTGCTTGTATTTATACAATTGTGATGTCACATAGGAAAACTGTTTCTAAATATGGGTAATTAGCCCAAAGGTAATCACCTCCTTGTTTTTGTTAGACTACTGTGTTCCCCTGGGGTTTCTACAAGTTAACCAACATTGTGAAGAATTAAACTTATTATAATCTCATTGGGAAAATATGCATGATATATAGATGTAGCATAATTACATAGGAATCGAAAGGGAAGCTGCAGCACAGTATGTGCATATTATAATAGACTCAAGAAGGATAAATCATGTATTTTCTGCAATCCTGCTAAGCCAGTTGAAGTTATGCTTAGCTCAGCAAGTACACTATTTTAATAGTATTTATAGTATTTTATAGTAAAGCCATTGTTCTTAATGCTTTTGGTTATTGCTCCAGCTCTTGTGCGTATCTAAGCTGGATATATAACCTACATGGGGCATCCAAAATGTACTTTACAACTCTTACACCAAAATAGAAGAGTCATAGCAAGGAATTTAATCTATTAAAAACCATGTTTAGTTACTTCGAGATAAAAAGCACATTTTAAATGAAAACTAAAAACAGTGATCAAAATTTTCCTACTTGGTAATTATATAAAATATTTTTTAAGAGAGAATAATGCAGGTGATTCCGGGCTTATAAAAATATCTGCTTAGTGATGCTTAAACAGGAAAGTAAGGCAATACTACAGAATTAAAGATAAATATTCATAAACTATTTAACCCGTTTAACCTGTATTGTCTAACCTGCCTAAATATTCACAAATAAACTGGTAGGACACAAGAACTAGAAGTAAAAACACAAATAATGGTAAACAAATTAATAAAACAGTTTGTATAGATAAGCCAAGGCCAAATAGATCATTTGCAAAAGGAAGTGCACAGAAAACACAGCTGTACTTGCCTCTCTGGTCTCCAGTTCTGAGGGAAAACAAACAACCGTTTGTATTTTATATTTTTCATCTCTCTGCCCTCAGTCACATGAAATTAGGGTGCTTAAGGTCACATGTCATCCATCACCATGGCCTTGTAGTGCTCATCTCTGCAACAGTCACCATATTGAAAGTCTGTTGTATAAAAGGGTGCATATTATTATTATCAAGTCAAGTCAAATGGGTTTACTATCATACCATACTGTACATATGCAGATATACAGTGGCACAAAGTGTGTGTGTGTGTGTGTATAAATTAATACAGATTGTCAGCCATTATTATTATTATTCTCCAGCATGCATATAGAAAAATAAAATATGTGCTGAAGCTAAGGGTTAAATGTCTTTTCATCTTAAAGGTTAGCTGCAAAAATGGAAGCCAAGTCCATATCACCACTCTTTCGGTAAACTGAAGGTTTAATCATTTAATTTCTGGTTGGCACTTTATAATTTGGAGCCGTGTGGTCCATCTGGAGATCGAATTTTTTATTTTCTTCTCCTAATGAACACTGAATAACTCCTTTACAAGTGGCAGGGAAGAGCTAAAAATGACATTTTGTTAAGCTGAAGAAATTGAATAACTTCACTTCAGACACAATCCTTACTCTGTGTAGTGGTGCGCTGGAAATGTAAGAACATCTGACACTGTATTAACATAAATACGGTTTGCTGTTAGAAGTCAGTGTTCCAATTGGGAGAGGAACAAATATTAGTTATGCAACAAACAAATATTAGTTATGCAATAAATTATTTAACTTACAAATTATTTAGGTGCTTGTGTCCTGGGCGTAGATGACATTGATGATGCAATCAGTTATTGATCCCCCCACTGTTCTGTGAGAGTCCCATCGCCTCCAGATGTATGAGAAGAGGCAGTGGTGCCCCCCCTCTACAGGCCTCAGCCTTCTTCCTGTTGGCTCCCTGTGTTTCAGTTTGTCCCTGATGGTTGTTCCTCATGTTTGATCCCTTGTGGTTCTTTTGTTGCTGTTTTGGTTCTATAATAAACCCCTTTGTGCTGGAAGGCTGCGTGTGGATTGTCCCTCCCTTTCATAGTGATACCTAGGCAAAACTATCCTAGTCCATCATAGAAATGTTCAGACACTGCTGCCAGACCTTGTGCACTCCATCCTAATATACTGAAGATCCAAACCAAAATTTGCTTGTAAGTTTTCCTCTCTAGTTCATCATAGAAATGCTCATCATAATATCTAAATCTTACAGAGTTTAATTACTTTTTCATTAATTCTTTTTCAGAAGTGGATGCCTACCTGCATACCAGTTATGTGCACCCCTGTTTATAAATATTTATACAGTACTGTACTGTATAGTGTAATAAACAGAATAGAGGTAATCAGCTCTTATATACATTACTTAGCTTTGCATACTGTAAATACAGGTAATCATTTTTATTTATAATGAATAATGAAAAGGTCTAAAGGAAACTGCAACTTGATAACTTTGTTTTAATTTGCATAACTGCTTGACACTGAGACGCCGTGCTGCAATTTCCACGGCTGAAGTTCTCGTGCAGAGTACAACACCGACTGGTCGGATAGCTGGTCTTAAGTCAGTGCTGTCGTTAAACAGGTAGGTCGTTAAGTTACGAGTATCTGTATTATTAGTTTAGATTACATAAATCAGACAAATATTCGAAAAGTAAAAACCACTTTTATAAAATCAGTTAGCAATTAATATGTCATGCAAACTGCTGTTCTTTTGTTGGTACTGCCATGTTACTTTTTTGGACATTAATAATTCTAAAGACATTAATAATTCAAGTTCCATTATTTTAAGGAGAGTAGCTAATATAACACACAAACTCCCATGAATATGAGAACTGACAGTAAGTTTTCAAAGACAGAGTGCCTACTAATGTTCTGGGAAAGCTTTCATAGATATAGCATTTATTTTTGTGTTAAAGATACATTTCATTACATACTATTTTTTGTACTATGTAATTTTGTCACTTGTTTTGCTGCATAGTTTACCAAATGCACATGTATAACTAATAATTTCATCCATCCATCCATCATCCATCCATCCATCCATCCATCCATCAGCACGTACCCAGTTCAGGGTCATGGTGAGCCCAGAGCCTTTGCCAGGAAGCAAAGCATACAGTAACCCTGGAAGAGATGCTATAAAGGTGAAGTTTTTCATAAAATAGAACATTTGAGTAAGAAGTGTTAAATTTTTAATGGTAAATCAAATATAAACACTGTGATATGTATAATAATTGGAATGTTCGCTTGTGCATCACAGAGTACACAGAAATTCACACAATATTGAATTTTATAGACAAAAAATATTTTTACGCTCCATTTAACAAAAGGGACAATTGTTTACATGGATATGGGTAGAGTCCAAATCACTAGATAATAGTCACCTTTATCTAAATGACAATATACGTCATTCTGTTATTTGACATCTAAGTCTTCATTTATTTAATATTTCAACTAATTTAAATAATGAGAGAGGAAAAAGACATAAGCAATATATTTTCCCAAAAACCTACAACATGGTATACATTACATAGGCAAAATGCAGTTCCATGTCTAACATTATCATCTACTGACATTAAGAGAAGATAACAGTAGGGGGCGCTGTTCCTCCACTGAAAAAGCATGGTGCTGCTAACGTGAGAAGGATGTTCTTAGGAAACACTTTCAGGGCTTCTCTCTCGGATTCAATAGTATAATACTATTGAAAATCCAAGGTAATGAAGTACAAGTTTAGACTTGTTTTTTTTAATTGAGACATGCATTTCTACTTATACAAGCTATAATCAATTACGCAAACAAAGGAATCAGTTCAGGACTGTTCTTACTGAGTATGACTAAATCTTTCATATTAGCACATACTTTGAGTTTATAAACATTAATCAGAACACTTGTCTATACGCTATGTAAATAGAACATATGCAGCTACTATTGCAGTTGTCAAATTATATCACATAAAATGGAAAATATGCTGTATGCAATGTCAGAAATAACTATTTAAATAACTCTTAAACAACCACCAGATATCAACAACTGTTGAAAAAAAAAAAAAAGAAGTTAAATACACTAAGATACAATTAAAGGAAACATAATAGTGCAATACTGTCACTAGAACATTAAATTTAATTATCCAGATTGTGCTATAGCAAAGAAGCTCTGTAAATTCACCGAAAGGCAAGGCAGGCCTTGTTTGTATTAGTTGCCTTTCTAGAAGACAATGGCACTTGTCTTGATCAAATGAACGCCCATACCGCACCTTTTCAATTCAAACATAAACCATGGAGAAACTGAATGGGCAAACAGAGGATGACTTTAAGGGTCCGCAGACCAATCGAAATGTATATTAGAATCTTCAGACGCTCCAGGTTCTTTATAAACCTTGCTGCAGAAAACTGCCGACTGCTTCTTCTCAAACTGCCTGAACCGCTCCCTGTTCTCTCTCTCACATAGCAGGATCATTTTGAAAGTGGTCCGGAAAGCTTTGTTACACAAGGCGTAACACATTGGGTTCACGGTGCTATTGACATAACAAAGCCAGTAGCCCAGAGCCCATAGAGCCTCTGGAATGCACCCATTACAAAAGGTATTCACCAGAACCATGATATTGTAGGGCGTCCATGTAATAATGAAAGCGAATAGGATTGCGCTCAGTGTTTGTGCAGCTTTTTTCTCTTTGATGAGGGTTGTTCTTCTGCGTTTATTGATCTGCGTCCTTGTCTTTAAGGCAAACTGCTTCGCCAGAGCAGCGTCTTTGTTGGAAATAGCAGCCATCGGGGATTTGGTAGTCAGGGCTACTCTGCCTGTGCTCACGGTTCTACAGGTGGACATCGACTGGACAGATATCTCGGAGAAGTGCTGGCGGTAGCTATGGACCTCCTTCTTGTTTCCACCTTTTGTCGAGGTGCTGTCCCTGCATTCTTCCATAGATCTTTCTGTACTCTCCTCCGAAACATTCAGCGCCTCAGGAGATATAAGTTGCAGCCTGCTATCCGCCTTCAAGCCAGGAAGGTTGAGAACGATGGAGAAGATGGAACGGCATTCAGGCATCTCCTCCTCATCTGAAGAGACGGACTGCTCATTGGAGACACTCTGCTCCCCCTCACAGCCTTGTCCCATGGTGTTGGGCCAGAAACTGAAGCAGCTTAATGGTCTTTTGGGCACACGCGTACGCGCCAGTTGTGTCATCTCAAAAATGCTGCAACTCTGGGAACTGCCAAGCTGGTGAATGAAGTGAGACTTTTCTCTCCTGCTGCCTGATTCCTGCAAGACGGACAGCTCTTTCGAGCGATTCTCCGTCTCTTTGTAGATCCTCCAATACAGCACAATCATGATGGTGACTGGCAGGTAAAATGCCGCTATTGCTGTGCAGAAGGTGATGATGGGCTCCGAGAGAAACGGGATGAGACATTTATCAACTGGCACAGTGCGCGCTCCTGCAAAGTACTGCCATAACAAAATCGCAGGGGCCCACAGCACAAAAGAGATTAACCATGCCAATCCAATCATTATCCCAGCTCTTTTTGTTGTTCTTTTAGCCCTATAAGTGAGAGGTCTGGTTATAGAAAAGTATCTATCAAAACTTATAACTAAAAGATTCATAACGGAAGCATTGCTAGCTACATAATCAATAGCAAGCCACAAATCACATGCCCAGTTTCCCAAAGCCCAGTGGTCCATTATTATATAAGTTGTATAAAGATTCATTGAACAAAGACCGATGATTAAATCTGCAAATGCAAGGCTAAGGAGGAAGTAATTATTCACCGTCTTTAGCTGCTTGTTCACCTTGAATGAAACCAGTACAAGAATGTTACCAATGATTGTAACTAAGGATAACAATCCAGAAAAGAGGACGATGAGGATGACCTGCCAGATTTGATGCCCCCCCAGGGGATCGTACACCAAATTGGCTGTAAATGTAGCATTTGTTAAGACTGTAAATGTAGCATTTGTTAAGACTGTAAATGTAGCATTTCTCAAGGCTTTTATGCTGGAATTCTCGCTGAAAAATGGGCCAGTTTCACTTTGATGTTCAGGCCACTGATTCCCTGCAATAGCAGCGGCGTCCAGGAAACTCTTCTTCCCTTGCAGATTGTTGGCCAGATACAGGCTGACGTCTGTGCTGTTGTAACTTGCATTCATTATGAATCTGTCACATATTCTACAAATAAAATAGAAACATTGTAAACAACAACTGAGGTAACTTCCAGTGTTTTTGTAACAAGAGTAACAAGAGCTATGTTCAGAGCTACTGTATGTTCACATTTTTAAGATGCATACAGATTTCGGAATACTAAAGAATAATCGGTAACACTTTACTTGATGTGGCACAAATAATGTCATATTATACTATTACTTATGTATTAATTAACCACAAACTAAGTCTTAGTTACATACTGATCTTATGCTCCTTGATCATTAATGAATCATTACTCATCTTTTATCGCAAGTAGCTAATATATGTGTTCATGATTTGTATTCCAGTAGCAATTGAGTTACTACTAAATATTTGTGCCCCCTCAAGTAAAGTGTTGCCAAATAATCTTTATAGATGCAGAATATCATATCATTTACACATCGATATATATGTACTGTAATATTCCATTGAGGTGGAAATAAGGAAGAGAAGTGCATCCAAGAATTTTTTATTAGTTGAAGATATGAGATTTGAGAGCCAGAGAAAAGGAAAGTGATCCAGATAGATAACACCAAGTGTCAAGGGAAGGCATCCAATAAGGAACTATTGATAACATAAGCAAATAATATAGAAAAACAAGTGTATTCCTTGAAACACCTAGATAAGTAAAGAAGACCCACTGCTAGAGAATTTCTTAATGAAGTAATACAAAGAAACCCAATAGTTGGCAATATTAAACATTTATCTCCATGCAAAGAGAAATTCAATACAAGGAAGAAATATTACAATAAATGTCACATTGCACCACGGACCTCTATAAAATAAATAATGGGAAAACATCAATGCTGTAACTACAGTATTAATAAAAAAAACATAGATAAAAAATCTTGTTTGAAATCTTCTGTCATGCCTGCCTTTTCATTCATTCTTATTTTTTCACTTTCATTTTAAATTGGTTACAATTTATAACATCAGAGTTCTTCTAAGTATTATTATTAGTTTGCTGTTCTGTTCTCTAGACAAACAGAACAATGAAGATGACAAAGCCATTACTAGAAGGAAATGACTGAGACATCGTGCTTGCTAAACAGATTATTCCATAATAAATTACATTTTTTAATGCCGCGACATTTAAGAAGTAAACAATCAACATGGGAATACAAGTTCAGAGAGTGAGCTTCCTCAGAATCTTTCTAAGAGCTATGAATGGTTTAATAGAGCAACATGTAATTACCAGTGTTCAATGAAGATGGTAAGAAACACGGTTTAGGTGATGCTTTGTGCCTCTAGAGAAGACGTCTTGGATGTCTTATGAATCATATAATGAACATCATAAAAATGATTCTCTTCATCTTTACAAAAGACCTTTGGGACCTAGGACAAGAAATCTGGGGGAAAATATATATATATATATATATATATATATATACATACAGTACACACACACACTCAAAATTATATTTGTTATATAAATGTGGGGGGAAAGTAGCATGATTAATTACCATGTGATATAAGTGTTCAATATAGAACGTCAGTGTTCAAGAAAACTTGGAACGGGCTCTCTTAATAGGCTTTCCCTGTTTATAATAAGCTTTGTGACACTGTAAGTTTAAAAAAAGCCAGAACGTATCAAGCTAGGCTTTCTCTAATGACTTAATACAGGTTATGAGTGTGATTTTGATAGTACCAACAAATCCCTGCTGATTATTACTTCCTGCCTTTTATACTTATTGTTAATGCTAGTTTAATGCTAGTAAAAGTCATAATCAATTTACACAATGGATATTAAGCACATCAGTACCTCACAAGCACAATGGAAACTGCTGTCCATTGTCTTTACAGTAATACGGGCTCAACTCCACCTATTTCCTGCTTAACCATCTTATTCAGTTTACAAATGTAAAGCTCTGTGTAACAGAGCTGGATAGTACAAAAGCCAACGCTTTTTGTTGTTGGTACTTCTAAATGGATAATTGTATAACGGTACAGTATGTGGGAATTGTAACACAGTATAAAGGTCCATTGTATAACTCTAGTAACATTCTACCTACTGCATCTAAGAAGAGAGCTTCACTACTTATTTATAGTATGTCTCCTCATCCAAGCATCTCCACCACTGATCCTGAGACCATTAATACAAGATGAAAAAAGAGGCTTTGTCTGAATACAGTACTAATGAATGTCAAAAACAATCAGTATACACTCGATTTATTTACCTTACTGTCCTTAAAATTGTATTTTCGAAAGACAGTTTACAGACAGAGATGTTTTGTTATCCTGTGTGTACCACGATCATGCTAAGTTAATATAACTTTGAAAGACAAAATCATTTATTCTCCTAAAGTGTTACAGAAAGTTGAAACGAGGAGAGCAAATACCATTAATATCAACTGATTTAATACTTCAATCACTGCCTTCATGAAAACACCCAATTACAAATCATCATAGAAAATGATTTGCTATTTGTAAACATAGCCAGATCAGATGAAATCAAATTAACAAATTAAAATCAATGCTCTAATACAGTATTATACTAGTTGGTCAACCAATGAATACTCTTACACATATTCACATACATTATACATAGATTTTTAATAAACCTTACTTACCCTCGTGAAAATCAAGCAGTATACAGAAATAAGGAGTATCCACTTGCTCTGTGAAAAGTCAGATCCACTTTGAACAGCAGCTTCGTCCAGGTTAGAGCACAGCTGATTCATATTCTCAGATTGTGTGGCTGGGTGGCTGTTCTCACCCTGCACTGCTGGTCAACATCTGCTCTCTATAGCATAAAGTAATTGAATTTTCAAAAGCACCGGGGAGACGAATCCCTGACTGCTTCACCGTGATTGGATAAGCTGCCAGCATCTCACACACGAGTCTAGCCTGGCTAGTCATAACAAACAAATATATCTAACAATACAAACCTGGAAACTAAACACGATAATTTAGAGATATATGATTTCAGATAGAACATTACACACTAAGTTATGGTCTGGAATTTATATACAGAGTACACCCTCTTTCATTTCTTTGGTTTTACATATAGGCTATAAGGGTGTGGATGATATAAATGAATAACAATTACATATCAGAGCATAAATAACAATCATCTGGTCCTGAAATCTTAGCCTCAGAAGACACAAATTTCATTGTCACTCTTTATGTAAGTAAGAGTAAGTCAAAAGTAAGTCAAAATGTATTAATCAGGTGAGGTAACGTAAGAATATCCTTACTGATTCCATGGGAATTAAGATTTGTGGATTAGTAGCTGGTGGTACAGCTGTTGGACTCGGTCAGCGTACTTTACACAATACATCTATCCATCTGCAGAAAGCAGTAAGGAGCTAGGAAGCTACACCAGATTTCTTAGAGTTACAATTAGAAGATTTATATTATCATTATATCATGTATGACGAAATTTCAAAGCAGCTGCCCCTTCAGATGCAATGGAAAAAAAGAACAATCATTTACACTGTAAATGTAAAACTAAAAAAAAAAAAACTTATGCAGAAAGGAGTAGTAATGTTTGACAAGACAGAAAGAAAAGGTATTGATGTGCCAGTCCAATCTGTTCGTGATGTGCAACTCCAGTAATGTGGATTGCTGCTTGTTCTCTCCCGTTTCTTCCTGTAGTCCATGATAATCTTCTTTTGACATAAAACTGATGATGAGCTTGTTGTCCTGGCACCATAATTCCAGGGCTCTCATTCCGCCCTATAGACAGTTTCATTGTTGTTAGTGATGAATCCCATCATGATGGTGCCATTCCCAAGCCTGATGATGGAGATGAGTGTGCAGAGCATGCAACACAATCATTGGTGTACAGGGAGTATAGGGGGGGCTGATCCCTCTGTGGCTCCTGGATTGAGGACTAGGGAGGTGGAGATGTTACTATCTATTCTCACCACCTGGGATCTGCTGCTTGGAATGTCCAGGACCTTGTTACATCGTGCCGATCATATTGAGGGCTATCGATTGCTCAGAGGGCTAAGCAGCATTTCCATAGGAGAAAATGCATTAAACGGGGCCACTATTGATTTCAGCTTAAACTTACATTTAATTACAGTATATTCTTTTCATTTTATTTTCGTGTATGAGTATGGATGTGTGTTCTGCTGAAATTCCTGTTGGAGAAACAGAAGCAGCAGTAGATGACATCAAAAGACAGCATCTTCTCTGAAGAAGAGGAGATGGGTGGAGCAGAGTGATCTGAACCTCTGATGGAGAAGACCTACGTCACCGAGGATCAGTTCCTTAAAAGTGTACTGGCTGATTGATGATTTTAGCATATAGGAATTTGTGATATACATTATAAGTGATAATAATAGTTAGGACAAGTGATGGGAACCAGAAATAGACGGGGCTGGGCGAGGGATTGAACAGTATTGGGAAAAAAGTTTATTGTTTGTGTGCTGCAGCGTTGCGTTCCTTAAATCTGATGCCACTGAGACACTCAACAAATCAGAAAGTGATGACAAGCCGCAGCCCCACCCGCACACTAAAGACACGTCTTTTTCCAATTCTCATCTCTTCCCTTCAGTGATTCCATGCAGGCAGGTACTACCTAGCACTCGTGGCTTTTCCTGTACTATTGAGGACACTAAGGTCAAGTCCTCAGTATTTACTCTGCAACTCCAATAACTACATCCATTACGGGACAGGAAGAGCTAACAATTTTGACCTTGGTATTTTAAAAATCCTCTTGTAAATGCTCATGTGCTTAAACATCAGACAGCTTTTTCTGATGTTCTTGTACAGTGCGGGGAGGTTTTCTAGCTATATTTTGTGCATGCCGTCTCAAGTCTTTCTTTAAGATTCAGGACATCTGCTTCCCTCTGATTTGAGTTCTGCAGCTCCAGACTGGATATTCTGTGGTTGGTAAACCTCTCGGTCAAGCATGAGTCTGTTAGGTGTGAACCCTATGACTTCATGCTGGGACTGCAGTAGGCTAAGGTGAGTGGTGGCAGGTGCTTGTCACAGTTTTTCTGGTTTTGGTTTACATAGCAACAGATCATCTGGAATAAGGTTCTGTTGAAGTGTTCTACGTGTCTGTTAGAGGTGGTGTGTAGGGGGTGGCCCTTGTCTTTGTGATCTGCAGAAGCTTGCATGCACTCTGAAACAGGGAACTCTCAAAATTGCGATCATGGTCTATTGAGCAATAAAGTTGTACAGCTTCCAGGCAGTTGTTTCTGCCTCTTGATCGGGAACAGGAAAGGCATCCACCCATCGGATAAACTGATCAATGATGAGGAGGATGTTACTTGCTCCCACAGCTAGATACTAGAAATGACCTGAGGATGTCTAAGTGGAGATCGGAGTGGAGTCCGGAGGTGATACAGCTTAGTAGCTTTGCAGCTTGGCACATTTCACTGGTCGTGTATCTTTGCATGCACTGCAGGTTGACATCTCTTTACAAACAGGTGGACACCCTCATCTATCCCATACTAATGGTAGCTCTGGCATAGAAGCTCAAGGGTTTTTCTTTTCCCAAGATGACCAGAGTGCAAGAGTTGGGGCAAGCCAGCAGGACCTATCATTGTGTGGAAGCTAGAACTAGTAACAGTAAGGTTGGGTGTTGAGCCCCTACCCCCTCCTGGGAATAGTAGAAAACTCTGCACCACCACAAGACCTGTGTTAATAGAGTTAAACTCTGCTGAGCTGCAGATGACTGCTGGTGTAAGTATGAACCCCCTCTTCCCTCCACTGGAGTTGAGACAGAATAGCTCCAATATTGTGGCTGTTCATCTGTCGATAGGAATGTAACCCCCCCTTTAGAAGACTGTGGAAAGGATTTGCCAGTTCTGCATAAGCTGGAACATTCTTGCGATAGTAATTACACAGCCTGAGAAAAGATTGCAAGTCTTGGAGAGCTGTACATCCCAGACCAGAACTGGATTTGGGCAAATCCTGTCAGTACTCTCAAGTTGGCTCAGGAAGCAAACTTTCTATTGAAGAAAGCGGCAATTAAATGGCTTCAGCTTCAACTCATAGCTGTGGGGATGCTCAAAGACCAGGCTTTCATTCACTCCTCTACCCAGGACAATGACATCATTGAAGTAGATTAATAATGTTTCCCATTAAAGCTCCACCGCTCTCTGAAATGTACTTGGAACATTATATAGTCCGAATGGCATGTAGGTGTTACTCATAGAGGCCCCATTTGGTGATGAACGCTATCTTCTTATGGTCTTTGTTATTTACTGCTATCTGCCAATATCCAAACTGAAGCTCAAGTGTTGAGAACGTAGTAGCTACCCCAAGAACATCGAGATATTCCTCAGTCTTAGGCAAAGGATGTGCATCCTTGACCATAAGACAGTTAAGGCAGTGGTAATCTAAGCATCATTGCACTCCTCCATCCTTTTTTGTGTATTAAAAAGAATAGCGAGGCCCACTCCAATGATGACGGTATAATGACAACTACTTTAAGCATGGCTTGGAGATGCATATTCTCTTCATCTTGGAATTCATGAGGTGTCCTCACTGGCTGCTATGCCGGCTTGCCTGATCCTGTGTCGATCTTGTGCATGACAGCAGACAGGTAACCCGAGTCGCAATCAGCATTGGCAATGAGGTATTTATAAGTTAACAGCACCTGAAGAAAACATTGTTGTTGCTCCTCATTGAGTGTTTCACTAGTAGCACCAACCAAGTCATGGAAATAGATCGGGTAGATCAAAAATTGCTGCCACTCTCCCAACCACCAGTGGTAGTGTGCTCGTTGACTTGCTCTCTACACTGGGCACTGCACTTTGCTCAAATGGGTAAAGCTGTTTAGGATAAGCTTCAACTAAGAGCCCAAGGCATGCTTATTTTGACTGGGAACTTTGCTAATCAAGAAGCAGTATGGCCTGACTGGTACCTGCTTCTCCATGGTGGTAGCAAAGCTTCCAGAGACTACAGATTCTGTGATGCTCAAGGACTGTACTACAGCTGGAACACCTGGTTTTGGGTCTTCCACCTTGCCTCACACTACACATTTGGATGTAGGTGGTATGGTGGTGGTCTCTCCTATGATCGCCCTGGTAACAAAGTCTGATCCATCCCCCCTCACTATTTTGGAGGGCACAAGTTCATTACTTATAAAAACTTTGTGGATGACAACACAATGAGACTTCACCAGATCAGATTCTATTAGGACAGAGTCACATATGGGTGCTTCGTGTAACTATATGGACAAAAGTATTGGGACACACCTCTTAATCATTGAATTCAGGTGTTTCATTCAGACCCATTGGCACAGGTGTATAAAATCAAGCACCTAGCTATGCAGTCAGGTTTTCAAACATTTGTGAGAGAATGGGTTGTTATGAAGAGCTCAGTGAATTCAAGCGTGGTACTGTCATAGGATGTCACCTTTGCAGTAAGCCAGTTGAAATTTCTTCCCTGCTAGAAAGTCAACTTTAAGTGGTATTATTATATAACACAAGTATGGTCAAGTACTCATATTGAGAAACACCCTTTGTCTGAGGGAATTACCTGCAGTTCATAGTGCTGTGATATGAAACATGAGGTTACCAGCGTAAGCCCAAAAGCATAAACGGTAACCAAGCCATTTTTTTTTTGTGTTTGCTTAATGATGCTGTTTTGACAAAAAGGGTAAATTGATTATTGAACAATTACCTCTTGCCCACTCTGTAATGCAAGAGCCTGGAAGATGTTCCAATTAGGCAGTCAGTCCCTTAAGTGCCCTGGCCATGAAGAAAGTGCAAATTTCAAAATAGGAACGTGCTTTGGTGTTGTCAAGGAAATGTCGCAATGGGGTGTCCCATTTCTATTTATGCCATTTCGAGCCTCTTGCACTCATTTACCAGGTGAGCAATTACTGTCCTAGGGCTGGAATATATGGCAAAGTTTTAATTCAGATAATTCAAGTCATTTCATTCAAATCTCCATTATTGCTTTAAATTCCCCTTGGATTCCATGTAAATAGATTCAAAAGATGAAAAACTACTAATTGAAATGGACTGCAAACTGAAATGTAATTGAATAAATCATATAAAAACTAAACGAACTGCTACATTTTTAACCGTTTTTTTTTTACCTTGTCCATCCAAAATATCTCCATTTCAAAAAGATGATGCGACTGCTGAGCTGTTGCTTTCTTAACCGACACCAACACTGACGCCAACACTGACACCAACACTGACGCCAACACCAACACTGACACCAAGACTGACACCAACACTGACACCAAAACTGACACTAAGGCTCCGGTCAAATAGGCTTTTTTGCTTAGGAAGGTTCCTAACTGATATAACCCAGAAGTATCTAAGTGGCAGCTATGATAAGAGCTGTTTGAATTCTCTAAAATGCTAAGAAAAGGGGCTTCAATCCTCTATGGAGATAATGCCGTCCCACAATTCCTTGTGGCAGAAACATTTTAAGTGAAGCACCTTTGACACACTATTCATACATAACATGGTACTTTCACACAGCAGACCCACGTCAATAACATCTGCCGTTGCATCACTGCATAGTCTAGTGTAAGTGCAGTCAGGCTCTTTTAGCACTGCAGTTGTTTTTTCCTAGGTCTTCATGACATTTCCTTCACATCTGAATAATACAACACTGGTTATGGCTATACTTACTATTAGACGTATTGGAAAAATGTTTGTTAAATATGAGGTATCGCAATGAAAGTTGGTTCACATGCCCAAAACGTAACATCACACTGATAATCAAATGTAGTTTTTAATAAGATTATTGTAACATTATAGCCTTTTCCCAAAAAAATTGACAACAAAGTGAGTTTGAGTTTTATTGACATAAAAAATCAACTCCTCTATCACTGCCAGCAGAACACATGCAGTATAATGGTCTAATTAACATAATCCATCCATCCATTTTCTTATCCTACTGGGTCGCGGGTGGTCCGGAGCCTATCCCGGAAGCAACGGGCACGAGGCAGGGAACAATCCTGGACAGGGGGCCAGCCCATCACAGGGC
>JAODJU010000062.1:9758141-9769996 GCA_026776725.1 Gnathonemus echidnorhynchus | reverse complement strand
ATATATTAGAGAAAAGTGCATTGAAGATCAAAGTCATTTAACTGATTCTGCTTGAAGTAGCCAAAACAGATAATTCATGTTACTTTCATAAAGACTAACAATTATGCCACACTCCGCAAATATGTAGAACCTATCTTTTGTACTGTACTATAAATCACTAAGCTGTTTTACTTAGGAAACATAACTTGTATGATTTATGTGTGTGGATAAGAAATCTGATCCAAGGACCTGCATGCAACCTTAAAGATCACTCTCTCCGTACAGCGCAGTGGAGAAGGAGGAGAAGTCCAGGGCGCCTTGTACTGCCCCAGGTCCGCGATAGGGGGGCATCCTCATGATGCAGTATTCTGCCTGGTCTGGGGGCAGCTCCCTCCTCAGCTCCTCTTCCAGGATGTATGGCTGTGAACACAAGAGAGTCTTACATAAGTCTTTGGTAGCCATCCATCCATCCATCCAATCTTCCAACTACTTATCCAGCATGAGGGCAGGATGCTGGGACTTATTGTAGGCAGTTCAGGGCTCAAGCTGGTGGAAAACATTTAAAGATGCATTGCAGGTCCATTGCAGGGCACACAAACTCACATTTTTAAACTGGATTCAGAAATTATTCATATTTGACTATTTTATTTGAAACATGTTCTACAGATAGTATCTCTTGGGTTAACTTAATAGCATTGCCACTCTTATACCATTACTGCAACATAATCTACAAAAAGTAAAGGAGCAAATTAAAGTCCTATAATTTCACCTCAAATATACTTTAAGCTCTGGTTAGAAAATTATTAGTTTACATTCCCATTAACACACTGTCCTCTTGCTCAAAATCCTAAAAGCATGTAGAAGGTGGGATTATTACCAAGTAGCGGGATATAGATCGTAGCTCTGTTTGATAGTCACCCCTTTAGCCTGTGCTGCCCCCTAGTGGAGTGGAGTGTAGCCCACCTTATCACTTGCCAGGATCCTGAATGAGGCAATGACCTGCTCTGCTGTATCTGTCTCAGCGGTCTCTCTGGTCATGAAGTCAATGAAGGACTGGAAAGACACCAGCCCAATGGCGTTGGGGTCCACCATCGTCATGGTGCGGGCAAATTCCACCTCACCCTGCATTCAGCATTGCATAGGTGGAACAGGCTCAGTGTCAAGACAGTCAAATTGTGTTCTACATGACTGCTCATGAAAATAGTTCCAGGAAACAAAACATCAGCTAGAATGAAGTCATATTACATACACTTGTCACTTACGTTATGTGAAACATACAACATCATGCTGCATTATCATGCTGATTTTGTTCATGACCTACATCTCACAAGCTGCATACACTGATATATTTAGGGGTTCTATCTTTTTCTATAAAGAAAGCTAGTTGCCCTTAGAATACATCCATCCCCTCTAGGTTGTCATTCATCCTACTTGAATGCATACATTTAATTTCTACCGGTATAACTGAATATTTCAAACCCTACTGGCTGCTTACCATGCATTCCAAGTTTCCTTTATATTGTAAATCCCTGTTTTCCTTTATAGCCTTTTCAAAAGATTACAAATGTGTGCATTGGTACACCAGTGTGCCTACCAAGTCATAGCCCATGGAAATCAAGCATGCTCTGAAGTCATCTGTTTCCATCGCTCCTTTCTTCTTCTGTGGGGTTGGCAGGCCATTGGAGAGAAGTGGGATCAGGGAGAGAGGTTTCAGGAAGATCGAGAGCAGGTTTCAAAGGACGTTAAAGGAGAATCGTATGCTAAGGTAAGAAGTATTCCTCAGCTATATTTACAATGAATGTTGATGTAAATAGAAATACTGGAATTTTGGTTTTAAATACACAGGCAAGTTTGTATTAACATTGAAAAAGTGACACATATTATGTAACATACTGTTGATATCATCATTAATTAAACAAGAGAAAGCTGACATTCTGAAACAAGAGGGCTAAATGGACCAGCGATAGCTGACCAGCAGTGGTACACTACCCTGTCAAAGTGGTTAAAGGACGAGCGGAACTCATTCATCTGCTTCTGGCTGATGCCCTTGGCGTCCCGGGTCAGAATCTGAGTTTCGACTTCATTGATCGTCCGGGCGATAGTTGTAAGCAGAAGCTCCCAGCCAACACGGACGTGCTGTCATCCATACAGGGAAATTTGCCAAATGAAGCTGCAAGCTTTGAACATGTTTAGCTTTCAAAATCTATAACTATACTGTAGAGCAGTTCCATATTTTAGGGCTAAAATATATCCAGTACGAGACGAAAGTATAACATTTTAAAAATCATTTGCAAACATATTATGTACAGTTTCATGATCAATCAGTGATCTGAACAGATGTAATTAATCTCGCTTTCAAAGTATCCTTGTGTTTTAAGAAATGTGTAATAGATCTACGTAGCACCTCCATCGTGTAGTTGGTGTGCTTGTTGTCAAAGATAAGCGATTCTTGTATGAGCTGGTGGTCGCCCTCCAGATGGTCGATATTGTGTTTATAGTTGACAATGACGTCCTCATACTGCTTCAGCTGAATCATCTGATCCTCAAGGGTCCCGTTCAACGAAACAGAACAATGTCCAATTTCCTGCCAAAGGAATCAAACAATTTCTACTCACATTAACCATCAGTAGTGAAATCTATTAGTGTCCCAGAACAATGTTTTAAATTTCTTCCTCATGATGCTTAAATAGAATCCAGAAACATGGATTAGTCCATGAGTTATGACACTGATTTAACATGGATTCTAGGTAGTTTTTAATTAAAGGAAACTGATGGCCAATCTCAGACCTCCATTCTTGTCTGTATCCAAGGCCCGATGAGGTTGGCCTGGGAGGCAAACTGGCGTCTGAGGCGTTCGTTTGAGTGCTGGCGACTTAGTTCCTCTTGGAGGGAACTGTCTCGCTGAGGGACCAACTGCTTCACCTGCTCACATTAACACACACAGGTGGGTTACACAGTCGTGGAGTCATGACCTACATCCTAGTAGTTAGACTGCCAAAATAGGCTGCTGTAGCCTTAAAAGTATCTTTAATATTATGTACTTTGAAAATATTAATGGGCAAACTAAAACTATCTATGAAATGTCTGCTAAATGTGAGTATTATTGTTTGAATTGTTATTACAGGTATTGCTGTAAAAAAGCAAAGCATTTTTCATCATGCTTGTCAAATTAACAAACTCTCATTAATATGTTTTATAGTGAACAAATAATGTATTACTAGATTTTGCTCAATAAATTTTAAAATGACATCCGAAAGCACTAAAGGTTCTTGGAATTGCAAGAATTCCCGATGCTACCTTGTCCCACTTGGCGTGGATCTCCTCCGGGCTGATGGTGCTGTAAGGGTTGGTCAGGCTGCCTCTGAGGCCATAGCTCTGGGTAATCTTCTGCACCTCGTTGTGGATCCCAAAGATGGCCTGCCTCTCGCTGTCCGCCATTGGCAGGGTGGCCTTGAACTGCTCATGAGCCGAAATCAGATTCTGGGGCAAGAAAAATTAATCACAATATAGGACTAGTAATATTTGGATTAAATACAAGAAAATCTGCAGTCTTCTACACAAAGACATACAACCACAATTCCATGTCAGTGGGCTATACAGAACTAAAGTTTAAGCTCTGCCTTTGTGACCATTGAACAAATATATAATTTTCTAAACTCCGATTCCAATTGAAAAAAGTGGATCTCATCCTTTTTCCCCAAAGGTGCAAATTTGTTCTCTGATATTGAATAGACTATTATCTTAACATTTCAGCTAATGCTGAGCGTACCTGAACCTCCTCAATGCTGTGCACAATGAACATGTCCTGTAGATCCTCCATCGCACTCTCCATCCAGTTGTTGAACAGTGCTGACCTCTTAGCGTATTCCAGGAAAAGCTGATCAATAGTTTCCAGCAGTTTCTCAGTCCTCTGGAATCCAAAATAGCCCCAGAAATTTAGCTCAGTCATATCGGACTTATTAATACGACATGTATTTAGCGAAGAAAAAGAATGCAAACAACTCTCAAAATCAATATATCACACTACAGCTACTAAATCATACACATTGTTGGGAATTCGACAGCCATACTTCTTCTGGAAAGATAACACAGATGCCAGACCATTTTTCTCATCGAGAGTTAACTAATAAGGCTGAGATTAAGTGGATTAGTGGATTCTTCATTTTCCCACTTTTCTGTATAATATATGAAAATTGTTGATACCTATGGATAACCAAAAAAACAAACTATTACTTGTTTATTTGGCAGCGGTGTGATTGCCGTCCTGTGATCAGTGTCAGCACACCTGTTCCTTTTTAAAGACATACATATCTCCTGGAGTTACATACTCAATAGCCCGGTACAGGCCAGAAGATTCTAGAATCCTTGCCTAGTGATGTATCGCCCACTTTTCCAGTTGACTGGAAATTCCATTTCAGCCCCTCCCTTACCTCGAGTGCCTCCCTGCGTTTCTGGGTCAGGGTCCCCAGCTGATCCCACAGATCGCATATCTTCTGGCACCTCTCATTCACTGCGGCTACAGCGTGGTAGTCCAGCTCGCTGAAGAAACCAGACATTACAGATATATACACCGCTGCTTCTAAGCATACTTCTTCATATTCTCCATTTATATTTAATTTCAAATTGCATCCATGGTGATATTTAGCACAAAATATTTTATCACAACATTTTAGAGTTCTTCAAATTCAGCTCATTATTTGGGAATAAAGTTATAGCTATATTTTATATATTAATTAATGCTATTAAAGCTATAATTACTTCCATTCCATATACTGACAATGGATGCTCTGTCTGCAGGTTCTTTGTCAGAGTTCTGATCATTTGACATCTTAATGGTAGTGACACATAGTAAATGATGCTTAAAATCTGGCTAACATTTGGTTATTAGTACTTCTTAAAGTGTTTGGAAAAATAAAGGACCATCCTTCCTCATTAAGAAATATGCATTTTCACAGCTAAGAAAGATAAGCAGATATATATCCGAAAGACAGCGGAAGAGGCCAGAATTGATTTTAAAATGTACATTCTTTAAAGAATTTTCTGGATGATACCTTGCTACTGTGAGGCTATTCCACAGAGCCAGCTCTGCCAGATAAAGAAATTACTGACTCCAAAATTAATTCTGGAAACAATGTGTTTAATACAAATAAAGCCATGGATAAATAATGGCTTTTAAGCAGATTAAGCAAAGAGCTGTAAATTTGGACTAGGGGAGGCAAAGTCTGTTGGCCGTAACTGGTCCCTCTCATGACAGATGCTTCCACAAATAGAAATCTGACTAGACGAACAGGAAGGAAACCCAAATAACCAGGCTTGCCTTCAGGTGAACTCATCTTCCCTCACTTATCTATGGTCTGACTTTAGGACAGATAATTACTGACTGCATACAGACTGAAAGGGTCAGGCACGAAAGGTTTCACATTCTTCGAGAGTTTAAACACCCGGACTGGGAACTGTTCTTTACTCATACCAAAACAGGTATGAGGTAAAATAATCATAATCTTTAAAGTGTATACAGTGTGTACCTGTCTCCTTCTTCACGTCTCCTATACAAGATCAGTAAGAAAATATAGCAATATAAAAATACTCCATATATGAGTACAAGCAACTTAATGTGAACACCAAATAAGATCCCATGTTCCGAAGGACAAGGAACATGAATGATTTACTTTAGCTCCTGTGCAAGGGCTGCAATCTGCTCCACTCGATCTTGATGGGCTGCCAGGTCACTCTCAAAGGCCTCGTGTTTCTTTAGTAAGGCACGGACGTCCATTAGGGGTGCTGACTCATAGTCCTTCTGGGACAAAATATGCTCCTTACCTGTATCATTCAAAACATGAAGTTGTGTTTTTGCATAAATCTCAAGAACCAAACACAGAACTTATTCCACAGCACTGATTATACTCAACCTCATACTAGCACACATCAGAAAGACTCTCTGAAAGTCCTATTAACTTACTTAACAGATACTTTTATTGAAAACACCATACATTTCTGAGAAAGCGGGGTCAGACAGACCCTGAAGTAATTGTCAGTTAAGGGCCTCACTCAAGAGTTCCATGGTGAAACCACTCTGCCAACACTGGGATTTGAACCAGCAACCTTCCGATAAGGAATATCAGCCTAGTCTGCTAAGCCACACACTACCAATCCAAAATCAAACTTACCATGAGCCCAGCTCTCATGGGTGGAGGCTTTCTGGCGGAATTTCTCAGCCAGGTGCTCCAGACGTTCCAGCCTGCGAATCTCATTCAGGAGCCACTCCTCGTAGCCCTTCTCGGCCTGCTCCAGTCCCTGCCAGGCTCCTGCGATGTCCTGACAAGCACCACAGCAGCAAACAGCTCCTAAGGTTAATACCATTCAAAACTACTGTGTTAAACCCCATAACAAAGTCCCCCACTACCATGTATGGAACGAAAGCAGGGGAAATATTCTTTCAAATACTATCTGCTCAAACTGACCGCCCCAAAATTCTGTCTGCAGATTAACCTCTATAATGTTTCTTTAGTGTAGAACTGCAGCCTGTTTACCACATGTGTAGATAATTGCCTGGGGCTTCTCAAACTGGGTGAAGTCATGTGACTGGAGTTATTTGTATTAAGTTTCATCTTGCCTTGAGTTTTGCAAAAATGTATACATTTTTATACTTTGCTTAGACCCCGACAATCCAATTACAAATTTTAGGCCAATCCTGGAATTTATATCATCCATCTACAAGTCTGCTCCCTCATGTCAACTCCTTAGGCTTATCTTTTGGTCCTAATTCATGAACCTAGATAATTGTGTAATATTTCCATTCATTTCTTTCTCATTGCTAACAATGCTTCACCCCTGTTTAACACTGAAAAAACAGTCCTAATTTAACTTGACTTTCCCCCTCCCACCCAGAAGGTCTCACATCTTAAGACCCCATTAGTGGGAATCTGTCCCTCAGTGAGGACTGTGATCATGTCAGGTTATACTAACACGGTATCTCCTCATACCGCTACTTCATACCACTGCTACACACGAACACTTCAAAACAAAACTGTTTTGCATCAGGACAATACTGCACTTTTTATTCAGTTAATTCATTGATATTTCATCCTGGACAATTACACGTACAGTATATTGATGGGCTGACAATGACGACCTCTTGAATGCTGAATCTTGAACTTACCGACACCATCTTCCCTTCCGAAGGCATGAAGGCGGGCCGGTTGCTGATGCGGAGCTTGGTCTGCAGTGTATTGAAGTTAATCTCCAGCTGGCATTTCTCCTGAACCTTGGGTGGCTTGTGTAGGCGCCGGTAGTCTCGGAAGTCCTCCAGCTTGGCCTGCATGGCTGCCATTGTCTTCTCCGAGGTACGGTTCTCCAGCCATGGAGTGGTACGACGTATCCATTCAAGAAGCTTAAAAATAGCACAAGAAGCATAGCTATTCATGACATTTTATGAGAGAGGCCATCCCTACTGTTATGTCCGCGAATGCAGTTACCACAAATAGCTTTATTAAATTTTCAGCTGAGTAAATGGATAAAATTGAATGTTGTCGTAGATATAAGTGTTTGCCAAAATAAAAATAATAAACCTAATAATCCCCAAACAACATATTTTTTGATGATTCAAGTAACTTTAAGTCCTTATTAATTTTTTTGGGCCGTGCTATATGTAATTCTATTTCACTCTGTGTTATAATTTCCATTTGAGCAAAATGAGTACTTTTCCCAAATGCCTCGTCATATATTCATCGGTGGGTCTGTACCTCACTGGCTAACTTCTCGTATTCCTCCATTAGTTTCTCGTTCTCCTGGTTTACACCCAAAACTTTGCAGATCCTGTTAGCTGCAGTCTCTGCCTGCGAAAGCAAGTTTCAATAATGCAAAACAGGAAAGGTGATTCTTATGTCTTCATTTTTTAAGAAATGGCACTGTCCAGCAACCAGTAGTGAGAAGTAAAGTAAATGCAATTAAAAATGAACATATGCATAAAATCATATGCAAAAATATGAAACGTATACCTGTTCTGCTCCAGCAAAAGCATGGTAGAAGCAGGAGACATAGGTCATGATGGCTCTCTCATCTGGTTTTGGGGTGTTTACAATATCTAATGGTGTGTTAGAAGTGGAATCCAGAGAGAAGACAACAGGTAAAATAAATGAAAATAAAGATGAGTGCAAACAATGCAGAAAGCCATAAATGACAGCAGGAAAGAGGCAGTATGAAGGAAAATAAAGGACTGGGTTGATTCTTAAAAGCACTTATTCTAAATCCTAATAAATTTAAAGCCCCTTATCTCTTCAATGAAATAATTATATACACAAACTGAATTTGCTTAAATGTACAGTATGTTTTGATTACAAAGCCTAAAACGCCCTGATACATTAACCCTGAGCAAGATATTAACGTAAACCATTCAAGTAAAATACCAAGCTTTACAAATGGGTTATATCTGATGTGTCAGCTTAGTAACTCAGTATTCAAACACTCACCATCAAATTAAGTGCCAGATCCATTTAAAGGTAATTCATGGTTACCAGTAGTTAAAATAGTTAAATTAAATTAAAACTTTGTAAACAAAATTTACCAGTTGTACATGTCTCCACCATTGGCTTGAATTTGGTCGTGCATTAGAAAGTAGAACAGCATTGAACGTTTCTTAATGTATGAACCATTTTGTGCTGAGGGTTTTCCAAATTGCATAACTTCCTAATAAGTCTTTCGAAAAGTGAATTACCTTCAGCATCCAACATTTTAGGAATGTCCAGGTGCTTTTCTGCAATTTCAAAGGCTAGGTTCAGATTACCAAGAGGATCATCCTGTGGTAAATAAAGAGAAGAAGAATTTAATGAATGCAAAATCAGCTCCAATTATTATATAAAATGATAACAAATATATTTGCAATGCAATGTAAATAAAACCATAAAATAATTGAAATAAAAAGGAAATTAAACTTTTTTATTTCTGAAAGCTGTTATATATGTTCTGCTGAATACCAAATTCATTTAAAGCAAATGATTCAATAAGTACCACAAACACTCATGCTATAATATCAAAAGAATCCATTTCTCTGTGCCTGAGATTGTTATGTTGGTATTCAAGTACAAAACAAGATTAACAACCTAACGAGAATGTTCATTTTCTTGTTAATCTATGTAAAGTGAGCTACTGAGTCATGTGTGATGATCTAAGAGAAAACGTATGTAGGTATCTGTCATATTACTTGTAGCTGCGGGATATGGACATGAAAGGACCGACCAACTAGCTAGAAACAGACTTTTTCCTTGTGCAAGCTTTCACACCAGCAGCAGAGCCAACAGGTAAATTAAATATACAAGCCCCACACAGATTATCCCTATTGGTCAATGCTGTGGTCAGGAGTTTCATATACAAATATTAATAAATCGAAGGGAAGTAGCTGTAGGGTTCCACTCTCATGCAGTGCAGGTTAGGACTAGCATGCTGTTGAGAACACTAGATGACCTTGTTGAGCTTGGCGTAGTCAATGAGGTCAGGCCGATGCCTGTGTATCAGTGCACAGAATGACAGACCGTCCTTCCAACTTTACAGAACAAGGGAAGAACATTTTTAAGATTATTGATAAGGAAAAACTTTAGAAGAGAAATTAAAAAAAAAAAAACTCATATACAGTCAGTCCTGCTACAACACGTGATATCACACTGCGATTGATATATTAATACTCAAGTCCAACAAAATGCAGAATCACATTTGTATTTGCGTGATTTTCAGCTAGAAATGCACTGTGTGAACTACAGTGTGATATGGTCTTAGCAAGAAACACAGCATGCAGAAAAACAGCTATCCAAGGGAATGATAGTGATGTACAATTCCGAAACAAATCACTCCTTTGAACTGGTTCTTTTCAGCATTTCCTTCAATTTTGCTCTGCATACCGAAATCTGTTGTATTTCTACTGTGTACATGGTGGCTGTGGCTCACTACTCCTGCATAAGGATGGCCAAATGCCATTTCATGAACCATTTGCTGTACTTTCTGACCCCACTAGATGGTGCTCTCTGTGCAAAAAAAGACTTAATCCGAGTTCAACACGTTCAGTTGAAGCGGTTACTAGGCAATTCTGGTGAGACTCATAAGACCCATTGGAGATGTTTATGATATAATTTATTAACGTATTATTATTTCTTATTTAAATGTATATAATTACATATTTTGCCACTGGTTTTATTATTTAATTTGTTAAAGTTAAGGAGTCACACTCCTCTAACCCTATCTAATGGAAAAAAACTGTAAAGTATTATTATAATCCAACAAAAGTAACATATTTTCAATTTGTTGCTACTTTATTGTCACCACCACAGGACTTACCTGACATGGAAATTCTGGACATTGACATTCCTGTAGGGGGCAGTTTTTCTCTGACACCACAAGAGAAGACCTTCCTTTGCAGAAGTTTCTGAAAAGTTTGTAATATTATATAAATAAATGAATCCATTTTCTTTGAATGATCTGCAAGATTGCAGTGACCACTGAACCTGTGTCACCCAGACATTATAACTGTACAACAGAACCTTGGAACTCGAACACCTCTTAACTCGTCCAACTCAGACATTGAACGGGTCTGTCAAATTTTTTTCAACTTGTACCTCGACCAAAATCTTGGAACTCAACTGTTCCTGCTAAAACTTGTATGGGTCGAGACGGGTTCAACTCTACCAATTCGGACCTCGAATGGGATGGTCGAGAAAGATAATAACTGCAACTCGACCAAATCGCAACTCGACCAGCCTTCTCGAACGTTCATGTTTCAAGGTCCCACTGTATCTGCAAATTAAATGGCCTATTCTATTCCATTCACATGACAATAGACAAATGCAGCCTATTTTAGGCTAGTGAGAACTTTAAACTCATACTACTGTTATGGATTGTCAGATATAGTCATTTTTATTTCATCAACTGAAACCAGAAACAATAGTGTTTTACACTATATTCAACGTAGAGCTGTTTGGAGAAATGTCGACCTGCTAATACTTATTGTTCCTCTTGAAAATATTTTATTATCTTGGGAAAAGTTAATGGCAGCAGAGTGAAACAATAAATAAAAAATAAAAGCAGCAGTCTAGTAAAAAAAAAGTGTCCAATAAAATATGTACCAAAATATCCAATATCTTACCTTCAACTGAAATGTCGTGAATAGCAAAACGCAGGATGATGGTCCAAATCATGCCCAGAGTCATCTTGATATTGCCATCTACAATTTCTGAAAAATAAATTGATAGTCAATGATATTTGACAGAGGATTTCAATTTAACCCATTTGGTAGAAAAATAAATTGTAATGGATTTAGATTTTTGTTAGTCCAGTTATTGTCTCTAGGACTCAGTTTGTAATAGTGCAGTAGTGATGTTAATAGCAAAAATTGTACCTTCGGCTCCAATGGAAACAAGTTTGACCCCTTTGCTAGTAATAAAATCCAGTGCTTTATTGACATTAGCTATTTTGTGAAAACGCATCTTTCCTCTGTCTGGTTTTGGTAGCCTTTCACCTGTAATAGAAATCAAATGGAAGGGTTGTAGTTATTAAAATTATACTGAATAAAATCTCTCTAGACATACTTGTATTGTCTTAGTTATCATTCTTTATATTATTTGGTCATTCTTTATGGACCAAATAGATAAACATGCTGGTATTAATGTAATTATGAGACTTTGACAATGGACTGAGGTGACAGAATGCCAATGAGCTGAAAAGACAAAAAAAAATCTGTAAGACATTAAGACCCTGAGCTACATTTTCTCTTTAAAAAGGGATGGAATCCTAATAAGAACATAAGAACATAAGAATTATACAAACGAGAGGAGGCCATTCGGCCCATCAAGCTCGCTTGGGGAGAACTTAACTAATAGCTCAGAGTTGTTAAA
>JAODJU010000062.1:9740357-9754425 GCA_026776725.1 Gnathonemus echidnorhynchus | reverse complement strand
GGGGGGGGGGGGGGGTCTTGAAAATGATTATTTTTCTCAATAGTTTAAATGAAAATGCAGTCATCACAGACCTTGACTACAGAAATATATTACACACCAATGCGCAACATTAAGTTAAAAAGAAATTAGTAAGTATTACGTCAGACCCAAGTCTCATGTCCTTAAGAACAACACATCATGAGCACATGTTATTTATTTTATAGAAAACACTCATTTAACATGTCCAGCGATATGCAAACAAATTAAATGACAGAATCTCACAATATATAAATAGAATTTTCCTCCCACAGAGATCCCAGGAAATTCCAGATAATGAAGAGCCCCAAAATCAGTATGGGTATATGAAATGGAAGGTGTGTTTCAGATAATCTTTTGATAACATTACATGACTTTTTACTAAGAAGTAACAACCCTGGATTTGTGGGTAACTAAAGGAGTGAAACACAATGAAAAATCCTGTTAGTGTTATTGCTAAAAATGCATAAATATGCAGGTTATTACAACATAGTCTGTTGAATGGTCCAGTAAAGAAACACTTTCTGAAAGAGCTGTTTTATTGTTTTTGACAGACTACTTGGGGGCAATGAGTTGCTTAGTGGGCTAAGCCTCTGTCCCCGTGATCAGAAGATCGCTGGTTTGAGCCCAACTTTGGCAGAATTGCCACATGTCTGTGGGCCCTTAATGAAGGCCAGTAACCCCCAGATCCCCGGGCACCACCAGGAGGCTGCCCTCCTTGCTGTGACCCCCAAGCCTGCTCTCACCTGTATGGAGAACAAGATGGGGCAAGACAACAACAACAAAAAAAAAAACGGAGAGAATTTCTGCATGGGGATTAAAAGCATTGTTATTCTAATCAATCTCTGAAATTCAAAATGTGCTAACAAGCTTTGAATTTGTACAATAAAATAATAATAAAAAAAAAACGTGCATGTTATTATATAATTTGCAGTGTTATTCCCTGGGAGGACATTGCATCATGAGTCCTAAAACCTATAAGCCATCTTTCTATCAGGGCCATCTGTGGGAGAGGTGCATAGGAAGACTGAAAAATGTTGGCAGGATTTGGGCCTTATGCAAGTGGAAGTGATCGTCTCTCCTCCAGATTGTGCTGCATCACTGGGAATATAATAAGGCTCAATACACACCACCGTATGTCTGTTAGGCAGCCGGTAAAAATCAGTGTAGACAAACATAACCCCAAATGCAAAGAGCCTGCCAAGGCAGAATCCACATCTATAAAGTTCTTAGCAGCAAAAGAGGAGTAGACAGGATAGGCTAAAGACCAAAGGGCTGATTCTGCTCGCAGACAGGGAGGGAATTGGGGAAGGCAGCTTCACATCATGTCTCTGCGGAGTTGAAAACAGGAGCTAGTGTCCCGGGGACTGTGAGGAAGGGGTGGGAATCGCCTCAGGAATCGCTTATCATTCCGCTTCACTTAGACCACATGGTCGTCTGAACTCCTGGCCACGCTCATGAATCCATTTATTGGATACTAGAAAAGAGAAGTCAGAAATCAGTAGGCGTGTACAATTACAATGTAATACATACACATTGATATACAATGATATATAATAGCATACTGTTTAATGTATGCAAACAGAGTTATAATACTCTGGCATGGTTTGTATTTAGACAAGTGTACAGACTCACCCCACTTGTTGCCCACCAGCACAGGACAGGCTGCGTGTCTCGTGCTGTAGTCTCCTTCCCCACTGGCGAACAGATTATACCAGAATACCGCGGTACCCTGTAACATGCAAAATGGCTGCTTATTCTAGCTACAACACCAATGTTTTTTTTCTTTTTTTTTTTATTAAACAGCATCCGCTTTTATTCATTTTTTTATAATACTGAGGATGCCTTGGAGTTGGGGGTCTCCCTTTATTTATGTCACATGATGAGTTTACCTTCTTTGGCCACACCGCAGCCCCCACATCGACGAAGACTGTGGCGCCACCGGCCATTACGTCGCTCATCTACAGTATATAGAGAGAGGGGAGGGGCAAAGACCGATGATGTCACAATCAGTGAGGTCACACCTTACATGAAAGTGGGAATCTCGAAAATGGAAGAGGACGGTCTGGGATGGAGGATCTAGATGGATGGAGGTGACTGATGTGTAACACGACAGGTTCGGGAGGCACTTGCATAAAAAAGCCAGGTAGCGATGCGATTGCCAGTCCCCAGCTCCTTAAAGGCATCTGGCTCATCTTTCTACGGAAACAAGCAGAAAATAAGCAACCGCTGTATATCTTTGTTCTAGATCGTAAAAACACAAGACCCGACCTGACACAGAAATACAAAACATACTGTAATGAGTTTGAATTTTTAGAAAATATAACTATTTAGTTCCTTCACTTACCCGACCAAAGTCAAAGTGTGGTTCATATTGTCCACCAACACCATAATTTGCAACCTGAAGAGAAGAAAACAGATGCTCAGCTTTCTTAGAACTTTCTATTTGTTCCACATTGTTCCACAATTATTTTCATATAATGCTTAATTTCCGGTCTTGTCTACAATTAAATATTGCAATCTGTACATTTCAACGCCCTACGTGTTTTCTGCCTCCTTCTTCATTCAGTATTTGAGCTACTTAGTGGAGTCACGTGGGAGACATTGTAACTCCCTGGCTGAGATCCTCACCTGCAGCTCCTCTGCAGTTTCCACATCAAGGCCTGTGATGGCCTCAATTCGCTGGTTAATCTTTGCGATCACTGGGTCCTCATAGCCAGTCAGCCAGGCACTGGGACAGAAGGAAGGGAGTAGGTAATGGGGGTGAGGGCATCATCAGGGGAGAACTGGCACTATGACTCAGCACAGTACGTACAAATACCACAATGTTTAAGGCTAAATATAGAAGCTAAACTGTCATTTGTGCACAGTAGTATCTTCTACACTTTTGTTGCAAAGACTCAAAGTTTGTTTAAATTGTTTAAATGTGCCACATTTGTGAAGGTATCACACAAAAAAAAAAACTATAAAATTTGTTGATAGAATGCGACAACAGCAATGACACAAACCGCATGCTAATGGGTTATACAGAGTAACACGAGAGTAGCATGCATCAGGAGAAGGGGTGAGTATGTAAAGAAAGTAATGGCCAGACAGAATCCCCACTAAGAAGGGTATTATGGATGTTTTAACTTCAAAGAATATTTCTCCCTAAAAAGTAAATAATAAAAAAATGACTTGCAGTATTGAATGTTGTGTGAGTGTGCACTTCAATGGCTTGGGTTGGTTCCCTGCCCTGCGCCCATAGTTTCATTTTCTTTAACAAGTCTTCACAGGCCCTCAGAACTATTGTATAATGCAAAACCATATGCATATGACGGGATGCCAAAATTAAACTGATCGACTGATATTTTTATTATTTTAATCACAATTCCTTTTTGTAAATATCAAAATATGAATCTATTTACAAGGCCAAATTGTATCCCTTCATTAAATCTTGACCTCTGTATGTGTGTGTGTGTGTGTATGTATGTATATACCCTGTATGTATGTATATACCCTATATATATATATATATATATATATATATAGTCTTTAATTAGAATGATTTTATAATGTCTATAATTAGGCTGAAAGGAGAACGTGGTTCCCATAGCAAACTGGAAGTGTATCCTAAACACACTGTTATTTCTTAAAAACAAATCAGATGACCTTCATCTCCTAAGTATCTGAAAACTCACACTATGAATGCAAAGATATTTGGGGCCTACAAAACACAATCACCTGTATAGAGCTAGTCACGTACGCAACCTCCACAAACATCTTCATATGAACCACCAATCCAATCCACAATGCAGACTGCAGGACGGTTTCAGTAATGGCCTGCTTGAATAAAGCCACAACAAATTCCATGGTTGGGCGTGTTAAAACACAGGCTTATTTTAAAACTCCCACACAAAAAAACTAAACTAAAACAAAATATTGCCATAGCAACTATGTTAAAAATACATAATTTAATTGGAAAACCAGTACTTTTTCTCCTTAAACCAAAATGAGCATTTTTTCAAAGTTAGTTTATAAGATACTGCATTGTAATTTAATTGCATTTTTGTATCTGTTATTCATATTAAGCTGCAATAAATCTGAAATATAATGAGTTATATTAAATCCAAAAGGTTCATATTTTGAGTTGATCTGAAATCGTATTGCTTATTTTTAAGTTTATATTGCCACAAGGGGGCACTTAATGCCAATCTTTAGTCTGCAGACAGAACAAAAGACAACTACCAGAAAATGGAGATATGTAGATGTATGAAGCAATGGTGAAATTGCACAAGTGACCATGGCTTTCTTTGGACATGCAATAAGTAGTAATATAGCCAGACTACAGTTTTGATAGCGCAGATTTTTCAGTCTGTCCGCATGCCTAAAAAGTAGTACATTTTAGCAAATTAATTATTACACCTCACTCAGGCTTCACTACATTGATGATGAACTAAGTGATGCTTCTTGATCCATTTGCTGTATTTTTTGACTCCACTAGATGATGCTCTCTGTTCAAAAAAAGGGCTCAAAGCATGTCCTGAAAGCAAACCAAGAGCACCATCTAGTGGAGTCCAAAAATACAGCAAATGGTTCATGAAGTGTCATTTTGTCCATCATTGCACTTCATCAGACTGGGAAAACAGGCAAAAAAAAAATCTCAGCAGCCCAAAATTCAAGGGTTTCATTGACTGATTCACTGATGAATACTGAAACTCAGTTACCATTCAGTAAGCGGATAGCCTTATAAATGCAGAAAACTTATTTCATCGGATGCAGAGGCAGATTTCATTTTCTATTAAGCTGCAATGATGAGCATAGTTAATTTAGTAAGTAAAATGTTGCATTCAGAAAACCATAGGATCAGGCAGTCTGAAGGCCAGTTCAATCCGTGTTAAGTGATGGTCCAGAAGGGACAGGGGAAAGGCCAGGCAGTGAGCAAAGAAGGATAACTTCCTGGGTCCCCTGACCTTTGACCCCTTACCTCTTGGAGACTCTGTACTGGGCGGTGATAAGTTCCCCAGTTTGAGGGTCATGCACAGTAGCACGCCTTAGCTAGTTCCCAAGGCCACACAGAAAGAAAAAGGGACAGAGAAAGAGGAAGAAAGCAAGTTAGAAGCTGTCAATTTGGTACTCCATGCGGTGTGATGTATCGAGTAGAGCCAAAGTGGGAGCCCCCCGGACAACCACACTCTCTAAACCACAGGACCACACTCTTAGCAGCAAAACAGCCAGTCCCTATCCTTTTAATGGACAATCAGTCTGAAGGAAACTAAAGTGAAAAAAAAGAGTGTGAATGTAAAATCATTACAGAAAGACGGGTTGACCTTCAATCATGTCATATAAAGCAAAAACACAGGTCCTTACCATGAACAAAACGTGACCAATATGTTTCCTAGCCCTTATATTGCAGGTTACATTCTGTTAAGCTTGACATGAGAACAGTCTGAGTCAGAGCTCATTTTGGTGGCCCCTCGACAGAGATGTGCTTTTGCTGAGGAGTGTGGTTCAACGTGGTTTATGACTCTGTGGGTTGGGCCTCTCGGTTTCCCTATTCAGAAGGACTCCAGTTCAAATCCTGCGGTCACCACTGGGCCCTTGAGTAAGGCCCTTAATGCCACTTGGTCCAGGTACCCTAAGTGTCTGCTAAGCAAGTAAATGTAGTCCAAGAATGGGAAGAGGAGGCAGTGAAGAATAGAGTTCTGGGGCTCAGAGGTGGGGCTCAGCTAGTGATGGGCAAAATGATACTTATGAACCATTTGATGTACTTTTTGACTCCACTAGATGGTGCTGTCTGTTCAAAAAAGGGCTCAAAGCATGTCCCAAAGCAAGCCAAGAGCACCATCTAGTGGGGTCAAAAAATACAGCAAATGGTTCATGAAGCTTCATTTGCCCATCACTAGACTCAGCTACAGCCCCACCTCCATTAATCCCTCTGTTCCTGCAGGCCCTTACCTCTTGCTGATCCTGTAGTGGGCAGTCTCCAGAACACCAGTGATTGGGTTGGAGATGGTGGCCCTGCGTAGCTGTGGAGCCAACCGGCCGAGAGGAGATGGGTTACACTGTACCTACCACTCCACCAGCTGAGCTAACACTGTGCTTCATGGCCTCAGAAAGACTCTTCATTGTTCACACCTACTGTCTCACGAGGGGCAACACGATGGATGGATGCTCCCATCCATACAAACTCCATTCACTCCTTCCATTCCTCCAAGCTCCATGATTCTGTAAGTTATTCGACTGTTCTGTTTGTCTCAAGTAAATCTCTTAAACAGCCATATACCATATACCATAAACCATATACAAATGCTGAACCACTCCATGCCCACAAAGGCCCAGTTAATTATATATGTACCTTATGTTGAAGAACCTTATGTTCTTTCTACTGTATATGTGTACCATATGTTTCATACTATAGCTCAAATGTATAATTTTCTTCTTTAAATTAAACTCTTAATTAAAAAGAGAAAAGCAACCAAGTACAAGAGGCAGAAAAGGCACTTGTCTAAACCTCAGCCTCAAAGATGATCAGAAGATAGGACAAACATCTTATAGAACCTTCAAAGTTACCCTAGAAAAAATATCCTCATTGATCATCCAATAGGCTCATATTCAAGGCTCAGACACCAGAGCCATACATTGATGGTGATGCATTGATAAACCCCTCTGTTGGTCATTATCTCACACCATATGGAACATATGGAATCAAAACTCTTATTACACATGCAACATTAGTCCTATGCTGTTGCCTGTTTGCAACAGTATGAAACTCAAAGCAGCCCCTAGTCCAAAAAAATTCTTTAAAATATTGCAACACTACTTTCCTGACATTTGTGACGCACTCCAGCAAATTATGGACTAAGTTACAGGCTACTGTTTTTAGTTCAACACATAATGAGAAAAATGGCCTACCTGTTTGAAATTGACTTAACTTCTTTAATGATCTGTCTTTCAAATAGGTAAATATATCCATTATGATACTTTAAGGATGCTTGGCACCGATAAAGGATTATGCATGAATAAACTTGAGCCTACACTCATAAACAGATGTCAGATTTTAAAAAAAACAGTGGCGTTGTGCCAATCAATTTCAGTAGGCCGGTGTCTACCCAATGTTTTGTAAAAACATAATGTATAAATTAATTATTCAGTCAACCAATAACGTTCCTACATTGAATGTGAATAACAGGTTATTAAGCTTATAATGAACTTGCAGTCAGGGTAATCTGCCCAATGACCGAGATTCCTCCGTCAGATCGCATCTCTTAATTTCCTCTCCCATCACTCATCATTCTCATATTCTGCAGATAACTACACATTCTCAATGAGTTGTCACGTATTGACACTCACGACTCGCGTGTCAGTGGCTGCAAATATCTCTGTATGTTTTTTTTGTCTTGTGTGTCATTTTGAAATGGTGCCTACTCACAAATTTGATTTGCCTATATGAAGAAAGCTAGAAAGAATGAGTGAAAATGAGAGGACTGCCTACCTTGTGGAAGGAGAGCAAGTTTGCCAGTGAGCTTTTGAATACACCCATGTGACTTTTCAATACACCCATTTGTTTTATTTAGATGATGTCTTGCACTATGTATAAACTTATTTTGTTGCTGCTGTAATCTTTAAGACATCCCATGATGTTATATATTGTTTTGAAGCTTTTTCAAAAATGTAAATAACTCATCTTTTCGAATGTCCTACTTAATCATGGTTTTCCTGGAACAAATCTCATTTAAAATATAGGCTCTAAAAGATTCCGAGCATGTTCCATGCTTAAATCATGTATCTGAAAACTTATCCATGTTACCACCCACAATTAAGCTACCCGTAATCCACTAATCAAGAGAACTCACCCTTGGCTTCGCCAGCTCCATGACCTTCTTGATTTCGCTGTCAGAGATGATGTCATGGTACCGGACGATGCGCGGGCGATCCCATTCGTCCTCCTGCTTCGCTGGCCCAATCAGGTAGAGCGGGTTGCGGTTGTTGTCAAAGTAACGACAGAAGAGGCGGCTTTGCCTGCGAGATGTCTACAGAAAAAGAAGTCCCCACGAACAGTGTGAGAAACAGTCCCCACATAACCATGCAGGCCCATCTTCTGACATTTACTTCATTTGCTTCCAACCACTGGTGTAGGAATTGCCTCACGTACCCCCCCCGCCCCCCCCACACCAGCTACTTCCACAGTGCACTCCAATGCCACGTGCAATACCTACCCTGAGCCACCTGTTAAGTGTAATAACGGCACCTTACTGATAGCACTTTGTCTATTGACTTAAAAACCACATCTGCACAATGAAAATTAATAGGGTGACTAGATTATCCATGTCAGGAGGACACTTTAAGCTATTTCAGGTCCTAGAAAGTGCTTTAAAATTCAGTTGGTGGTTTACAAATCCTGTCCTAGATCAAAATGCTCGACCTAACATGGATTATCTGGTCACCCGAATGTCTGACTGATTGATGTTTTGATTGAAAAAAATCTTATTGATGTGGTGCAAACATTGTAAGCAGACTCTGTTTGTCTGTGGGCCATAATCCTCACCAATTTGACACCCTCTCCACGACACAGCTGCTCGTACTTCTTCCTCTCTGGGAGAGGGGCTTTGGACCTGCTCTTTTTAGCCGAATCTCTCTTCTCCCGCCCATTGCTCTCCTCCTTGGCCTCTGTCTGTTTCTGTTTCTCCAGCTGGTATTCAAAGTACTTCAGGTTACTGTTAGCACGCTGGTGCTCAGGATCTGGGAGCAGAAGTCACGGGAAATCGGCTTTATTCGATAACCAAGCCAGAAACAAGAGTCAAGTTTGACTACACCTACAGATAAACACGAGTATTTGTTTTCATGACCTTCAGGTAAATTGTACATAAATCCAGTGTGAAAATTTAGACATACTATGTTTCAATGGTGCTGCTTCTCAGCTGTTGCAGACACTCACCTATTTTGAGCAGCCTCTTGGTGAGCTCAAGGGCCCTCTCCAGCTCCCCCTGCTGGTAGATGGCATAGCTGAAATAATCCAGCACGGCCACCTTGTCGATAGTAGACTCCTCACCCTGGTCCAGTTGCCTGAGCGCCTGGGCCATCCAAAGTTCTGTGTGATAGTAGTCTGCCTCTGAATAGGCAATTTTGCCCAGTTCAAAACAGTCCTCTACTGTCATACTGCTCTTGTGGGTCACTCCTGTAATGAAATCAGCATCAACGCAAAGTAAGAAAATTACATATTAAAATATATTTGATAATTATTTATAAGTAACAATTTGTGATCAGCAAAGATTTCACTGAAGATACAAGTTACATGGATTGCTAAGTATGTATTTATTCATTAGGAAAATCTACATCGCCAACTATGGGTAATTTCACCCAATAATTCCAACCAGAATATCTTTGAAACACAGATCATATCTGTAGGTGCTCCATGGAAACATGAGGAGTCATACAAAAAAAGAGCTATGGATCCAGATTTGAACCCACAATCCTGGAACAATAAAGTACTGACTACTCTATGAAATGGTCACAGACACATGCAGGGTTGCCAACTTTGGTCAGCTGGCTCCACTGAAATGTTTAATTTGAGACAAGGCTGCACATGCATGCACATGCATTTGCATGTATCTAACAGTTTTAGTACCTTATAAATACTCTATAGGTTTTGCAAACTACACCAACGCTTTTGATGTAGCTAATTGTAGGTTTATCATGGAATAATACAGATTTGCTACATGATTTCCTGCATGAGCGTGAGAGTCCGAAAGCCTGAGTGTCACACCGGATGCGTGACAGTTGGCAGCCTTGCACATGCACTGGCAGCCTGAAGCTCACCGGGCAAATTCCCAGTTGAGATGGTGTTGGTGTCCAGCTGGTAGGTGTCCTGCAGCCTTAGGAGGGCCTTGGCTGCACCAGTCTGGTCCTCATCACTGGGGAAGTACTGCCGCTGGGTGGTCAGGTTCGAGATAAAACCTGCGAAGCAGAGAAAGCAAAGTCTGCTATTCAATACATTTTTATTGTATCCTTGGGACGAGAGTCAGCTTAGTATTTAATGACTGACTTTACTTGCAGCTTTGGTTTTGTTATGTTTTTATAGTCTGTTAAAAAATTACTGAAAGATCTGGTAACACTTTACTTGAAGTTCTCATTTATAATATATTATAATATAATATTATTATAGATGTCTTCATAATGCATCATAATGATTGGTAAACAAATTAATAAAGCATCACAATGTCTTCAATTGACAGTCATAAGACATTATAGCGTTGACTATAATACTTCATAAACTCCAATGAAACTCTTATCTGTAATGCACTATAAATACCTTCATAATGCATTACTATAGCTGGTATAAGAATTAAGGATCCTTTGTACTGCATTATGAAGGTATATATAATGCATTATAGATGGCAGCCTCATAAAGCATTCATAATGCATAATAAACACGGTAATGATGGATAAAATGATGTTTCATTAACCATTTGCTGAATTTTTTGACTACACTAGATGGTGCTCTATGCAAAAATGGCACAATGCATGCCCCAAAGCAAACAAAGAGCACCATCTAGTGGGGTCAAAAAATACAGCAAATGGTTCAAGAAGTGTCATTTTGTCAAGCACTAAAACATGGCTATAATGTGTTATGCCTTTTCATAAATATTTGTAGTCGTGTTTATAATGCTTTAGGACTGCATTATAATGTGTTATGAGTATGTTCATATGTTCATTTATAGAAAGTGTTAGCAACGATTTTTGTTCCTTCACTATTTATCATGAATAGGCACGTCTGCTATAAGACATAATGAGCTAATTTCTAAGAAAGATAGACAGGCGTGGGGCTTCTAACCATGAGTAACATCCTTAAGCACTAGGCTCTCCAGCTCTGCCCACTCTGTGTTGAGCCTCTTCATCAGCTTAAAGGCATTGACAGGGTGTCCCAGAAAGCCTTCAGGATCTTGCGTGGCCGTGGAGGACAGAGAGTCAAGCTTGGTTGCCCACCTAAAGGAGCCCACGCAGAGACATCCAAGTTTAACCCTCTGAGGCCAAAGAGGAATCTAAATGCGACTAGATCGATGCTGAAATTATCAATTATTAACTGGAAAATTTTGAAGCTGAAAAGCAAACAAATAATTACAAATACAATAAGGTAATCTGGATGCAGAATGCTGCTTGGAACCCAAATAATTACATGTTCTAGAGTCATAATGTTAGAATATGATTCCAGATTTCTTCTGTCTTGGTTTGATCCTCTACGCATCAAGCCAGTGAAGCATCACTTACTTTCCTTCAGTGGCTACGTAGCAGTAAATTGGAAATTTGAATGCAGAGACAGCCTTCAAGGGGTTTTGTTCTCAGATTTAATTCTAATTAATTATTGCTTTTACATTATAGTTTTATGAAGATCATTTTCCTAAAAGACATAAGTGGCTATACCAATTGTGCCACTGTAGGGCCACTGACTTGAACCATCAACCAATTACACAATAGCATTTAGCAGAGAGTGAATCAAATGTATTTTGTATCTAAGGAATCTCACCGCTTGATCTTCTCCAGTTTGTTCTCCTCAGCCTGAACATAATCTTTTAGCGACGTCACAAGATCCTTCTCCGTGTATAACAGATCCGTCATTTGGCCTAATGACCAAAACAATGAAACAGAAATGCAGTGCAACAGAAATGCAGGCTTCCCCCATTTATTAAATTGTATCCTTTTATGTTATATGTTGGACCAAGAATAAAGATATGGATTGTGGTTGCTTTAAATATATGTTACAAACACACAGAATATATAAAAATGCAATACAGAAAAGCAAACCCTCATCTGTTCCTTTGACTATTACAGGTTAACGGACATGACATTTAAATCACAGAAGTGTGAAGATGAAGACATACGTAAAAAGAAATATGTAATTCTGATCTTCTAGAAAGTGTAGACTGCCTTCAGACAACTTCCAGTGTATTTAAACATGGATTCATGAATAAAACTAGTGGGAAGGAGCTCACCAATGGATGTGAAGAAGTCTTTATGAGCGGCTGATGCTTGGATGAGACTGCTGAACATCAGTACGAACCAAACAGGCCATGGCTTCATCTCCATCATGCTGAGAAGGAGGCAGTCAGAATCAGGGCGGGACTCAGTAGCACAGTACTGGTCGACACTACAGTCAGCCAGAAAGGAGACTGAACAGTTACCCAGTTCTAGGGTTCTGTCTTTGGCTGTACACAATAAATGGTGTGGACATGGTTTTCTAGTCCGCAGCCTTTTAGTACCTGAACACTCTGCTGCCTTCTGGCCTTTGAAAATGTCTGCTAAACTGAAGGAGTGAAGGTCCTATTGTAAATCTATCCCAGATACTGATTGTATAGTATGGTTACAAGATATAAGCAGAAATACGTTTGAACAGCAAGATCTCATCATCACCCATCATTTGTAGGTGTAGTCAGATGACCCATCTCTGTACCGTCCAATCATAGACATTTTAGTGGAATATATGGAGATTGTGCCTTGGGACATTTTGGAATCTGTGTCAGTATCTGGAAACACTTATTTTAAGAGTGATGGAGAGAATAGAAGATCCTGCCACTAGAGTATATTTGGGAAACCAACATGCTTCTATTCCCAAACTATGAAGGGAGGTTGATTTAGGAGAAGCCAAAGGACATGAACCTGCTTTTTGTCTTCTGAACTATATAAAACCTTCCCCAGTACAAACACCAACACTTAACTATCTGCATGGGCAAGTTCAACTACCAGATTGCATCAAGATATGGATCAAACAGCAGCTTTGAGAGTCCACAACAAACACACGTGGTAAAGTTGCCGTCTCAGAAGTGTGAACTAAGTCTTACTTTGGATTTGTTAAGCATATATAATCATTTGTACATCATAGGAAGAGGCCATCTTCATCTTTCAAATGCTGTATGACAATTGGTACTACTGTATATAATATTGCTTTACTGAGGCCTGCCCCCTTTTGCTCTCCATGACACACATGCATGTAAGTGTGACAATGAAGGACAGCTAAGCCGATAGAGCTGGGGGTTAAGGACCTCGCTCAGGGGGACCCAGCATCACTATTTGGCTGAGGCTGGCCTAGAACTGGCAACCTTCTGATCGCAGGCCCAGAGGCTGGCCTAGAACTGGCAACCTTCTGATTGCAGGCCCAGAGGCTGGCCTAGAACTGGCAACCTTCTGATCGCAGGCCCAGAGGCTGGCCTAGATCTGGCAACCTTCTGATCGCAGGCCCAGAGGCTTAGCCAATGAACCACATGCTGCCCCAAAGTCCTTTAGTGTTAGTTTTAAAGGTTTTCAATTAGTTTAAAAGGAAAAACCACAGAGTAACTAAATCATCTATGTGGCCTAACCTGAGTTTGGCTTATTGGCTAAGTTTATCTACAAAAAGCTACCAGCACTTATCGATTAACCCATCTACTCAACTTACATGAGTAAGAATTCACATGTGACTTGGGTTATGGCCTGAGGCAGGCACCTTGTGACCTTCTAAAATTAACATCACTCTCATTGCATGGAACTCAGAAAGTCAATGATCCATTTCCACTCATTTTTCCTATAGTTGAAAAGGCAAGGCACATGCAGTGTGTGCACAGCAGATTCACTGAGGCATTTTAAACGGCCAATTCACTCTGCCACTATAGAGAAAAGCATTGTGAGGAATTAATCACTTGTGCAGACATTTTATGTGTCAGAGAACAGCTGAGGCTTGTATTGAAAAGAGAATTAAGCTACAACTATAATACAGACACCTCACATGAATTCTCGCAGTTCCCCTGCTTTTCAGGAGACAAAAATGAGACACAGAAAAAAAGATAATTGGTTAGGAAAAGAAGTTAATATGTATAATTCTCAGACCTTCAAGGAGTCACCATCTGGGTCGTTAAATAAATATTGATACTAAAATGTCAAATTGCGACACTGACAATTTTACAAATCTTCATTTAAAACTAATCAATGTGCACCAAGGATCTTCAACCTGTTGGCACATGGGCAAATTAGAGGAGTTAACTTGTGGAATAGTTATGATAGTAATTTAAAAAGGTGTAGTTCATTTACCTTGTTTAAAAATATG
>JAODJU010000062.1:9671312-9740257 GCA_026776725.1 Gnathonemus echidnorhynchus | reverse complement strand
TTTTTGCTTTGTGGTAATTTTTACTTTGTATTCATTCAGATATTTGAATGTGAATGCTAATCAATAAATCAATCAATATACAAATGTGGCTAGACTCATTTAGGTCTATGGCAAAAAGTTTTAATTTAGAAAAGAAAAAAAAAAACAACTAAGTAGGCTACGTTTTTAAATACTATGTCCGTGGTAAAAGTTGCATTTTTATCAAAATGTCTATCAGAATTCATCAGTGATAACTGAAGATGAGCAGCTTTCTTTACAACCAACTTTAAAGGCTGCGGTTTTCAAGGCAACTTTCTTTCTTCGATGACCATCTCAAATTTTCATTAATATCCATACTACTTTTTCCATGCTGTGTTCACTAATAATATCCATACTACTTTCACTAATAATATCCATACTACTTTCACTAATAATATCCATACTACTTTTTTCCCCCCAAGCTTTGAGTCAATGAGGGTGCACTGATGAAATCATTAAATTTACTTTATTCTCCTCATCCCCAGGACTTTCAGGAGAACGTGTCTAATTACCTCCAACCCTGCCTTTCTAAGTGTGCTGTCACTACTATAACAGCAGACACATGCCTCTGAATTTCACTTCCTTCAGAAAGTTACAATGACGTGCCTGTGAATGCACTCAGAATGCACTCAGAGAATCACAGTCAGAATTTAATGAAGAAAGGCAAAGGCATGCTTGGCCACAAAGTGAAGCTGTAGAAGCGGGCCTTTTGGAACCAAAATATGCACGTTTACTTCTGTTTATTTAGCAGATGCCTTCCAAAGCGACATTTGAGTGAGGATCAGGCAACCTCCCTGGTGCAATTGCTGTTAAGGACCTTACCACTGAAATCACTCTGCCAGCCATGGGATTTGAACCTACCCCCTACAATCACTGGCGCAGTTCTAAACTGCTCAGTAATACACATGAGCTGTGGATCAGACAATTCTGTATGTATAAAGTACCACAAAAAAAATGTTTGAACCTTTTAAAATGGTCTTCATTGGTCTAAAATACTTATAATACATGAAAGGAGATATTTGCTACAATCAGTTGCTATTAAATGAACACTTAAAAACAGCACGTTAGTGTATTTATATAAAAGTTGTTTAATCATAAAAACTGCATGCAGCTGCACCTATGGGTCTATTTTCTGACTCTGAACTGCACAAGTGATTTCGACGATTATGTTAGCGAAGTTATAATCCGAAATAACGCAAAAAGCATCACAAGTGAAAATCAAACATTTATGTGTCAATAAGTGCTTGTCTAACAATATCATTACGTGAGATATGGACAGGGGCGTCAGAAGCATTTTGAATGTGGGGAGACACACTGGCATAAAACTAATATTTTATGTTAAATGTGAGGGGAGTCCAAACAAATAGTTATGAAATGTGAGGGGGACACGTCCCCCTCAGATTTAATGGCGGCGACGCCCATGGATATGGAGTTAAAAAATGTGGAAAGGTGCTTTACGTATAAGCATCCATAGAGAGGATGGATGGGGGGGGGGGAGGGGTACTGCCACGTCTCCGCCCTTCCCCCCATCGCACCACGGCTTGGTGAAAGCACCTTCTTAACTATTCCCCAGCTTAACGCCGATTATAAACCATCACACACGAATCTGTAACTATTAATCCGAGCTGTAGTAGACTGAGAAAATCGAGACGTATAAATCAATGTTATAATAAATTCCCTTTACGTCCTGCACTGAATAAAATCGCACGCATAAACTCCACTTCAACACTGTCGTCGTCCAAACATTTTTCTTGAATCGAAACGCATTCTGTCCAGAAATATTTCATATGCAATACTATGGTAACTTTAGAACGTTTAAATACTATATATAGTTTGTATATACAAATACAAATTTAAATATTTAAAACGTTTGCCTATGGGCAGAAAGTGTCATTGAAAACAATATCCGAAGGTATGATAATTCATAATCAGCATTACAATACACATCGGCTTACAGTAACAATATTATATCACAACTAAATATCAAAGTGTGGCATTTACACCGTGAGACAATGTAACTGAACTAGTAACTGTCAGAGTTTCATTCATTGACACGTAAACCAGAATTTAGTCTACATGCTGCCTCTTTGTTACTTAAGAGTCAACGTAACTAGAAAGTATGAAAGTATCGCGGGGAACTAATAAATCACCAAAGTACTTCGCAAACTGAAAGCCATAGAACTTTTTCGCTAATTAGAAAAGGTTTTTAAAAAGTGTCCCGAGAAAATTTACAAGGAAAAAAATGGCTTACCATGAGCAAAAGGAGGTCTGATTTTAAGAAATCGCAGCAATAAGAGAAGTGATGGCAGCGTATCGCTTCCCTCCTGGATTATCATATAACGTGGATCCGCTCGCGAAGTGACTTCTGCTCTTTCCTGCACTTTTTATACGTATTTCCACGTCCTTCTTGTTGCCATCTGGCGGCGGAGCCTAAGGATGCTACGTGCAGAATCTCACACACAACTTCTACCGTAATAATGGGGTGCACATATCGAACACACACTTCTCCTATGCATTTTCTTTATGCATTCCATTGTTCGAATTCTGATAAGTCCTGCGGTTAGTCTAGCTGGTTAGATGTTTTATTTGTCTTATTTGGATTGTCTGACTGTTAGTTTCTTACGATTATTTGATTCATCGTCAAATGTACTTTATTGTAAATGTTAAATGTCCTACATTATTTGCTTAGCGCATATACCTGTGGTATAGTACGCAGCCCATTAGGAATAATCGTAGCCCTCGTGTTCTGCCCTTTGCTTAACCTACTCTATTTCCGTAGTTACAAAATATAACCCTTCGTGTTTTGTTCATGAACATTTATGAATAAAGCTACTATGTCCTTCAAACTAAACGTGGGCAGTGGTGGCTTAATGGTTAGGGAAGCGCACTCGTAATCGAAAGATTGCAAGTTTGAATCCCCGACCAGCAGTTCGGCACTGAGGTACCCTGAGCAAAGCACTGCTCTCCGGGCGCTGAATTAGCTGCCCCCTGCTATGTCACGGAAGTCACATATGGGTTAAAAGCAGAGAGCACATTTCGTTGTGGTGTGTCAACAATGACAAATAATCACTAAAAATAAATACACAAAACTAGCATCAATCTAATAACAGGAATTGCACAATTACATTGTAGTGTTTCATAAAATAGACATAACACACTTGCCATTTTCATACTGATGCCCATTTGTTGTAATTATTACATTTGACATTTTTATTTTATTTTTTTAAATCACCTTTCAGAAAGGTAGATTTTCATGTAAATACAACACAACCATTTGATATAATTTGTTCGCTTGGAACTAAAGTTAGTGCAGACAAGAATGTGCTCGGGGGCAAAGCAACCCTTCAGATTAGAAGTATTATGGGGTTGCACGGCAGGATTAGCCACCACATGCAGCACCCCAGGACTTGGCCGGGGGTTAACCGTCTTGCTCAGGGACCAGACCCACCGACACGTGATTATTCTACTGAGACCAGAGTTCGAACCAGCAACCTTCCAATCAGAGCTGTATAACCCACTGAGCCACACGCGCCCCTCCTACCAACGATAACTGGTATGAAAACTTAGATTGAAAGTGATGGCCAGACACACACTAGTAGAAGAACGAGTCCAGCAAGTGATGTACCATGGCGGCAAGGCTTATTAAAAGGTTAAGCTTCGCGAAATGAGCATAACCAGGTCACCGAAACACATTGAGAACAAACCGCTTGTTTCTTTCTGAAAATCATCAATGTCCACCAGAGGTCGCTATATCCAAAGAAGTGTTTCACATTGATCGAGGACGTGAACTGTTGTATTTAATATTTGTAGTGAAGACGATGAATTCAGGGAGAAATATTTTGCATTCTGTAATGTATCGCTGCGTCATTGGGCTTTGATTCTCCACCAGTACTCCAAAAAAGCTAAAGTAATTATTGTGAAACATTATTAGGGATTTTAGACACCTGAGAAGAATAAAAATGATGCTTTCATGACAGATTCTTCAGGTTCGGACATATCTGCCACATCTGCAGTCAGTTTAATAGCTGTTGCCCATTTTTAGCCACGTTTGCAATAAAAAAGAGAGTTTGGGTGTCTGAATAATTAGCAGGTGAAACTAAGGGCTAGCAGATAACAGGATAAATCACTTGGTGGTTGTGAACTCGGGTATCTTCACCTGCTGGATAAAAAAAAAAGTTCTGCACACAGTCCTATGTGCTGGGTAACCTCCTGATCATGTGACCTGGTTGCTGTAAGAGGGGAGGGGCCACATCAGTGTCACTCATAGAGAAGTGAGGTGGAGCCTCTGTGCATTCCCAAGGTCACATGGGGCTTAGGGGTGGACCTCGTCGAGAGGTGATCTTCTGGCCGAAGAGCTGCTCCTCGTAGGCGGAGACCTGGCACTGGAAGGTGGCGTGGGGCACAGCACAAGCTCGACGCTCCTTCAGCCACTGGAAGGCGTGCCGCAGCGGCCACTGGTGATACTACCTGAGGAAGGTGATGGCAAGCTCCGGCTGCAGTGAACCAGCACCTGCCCAGCACCGCTGCATAAGGCCGCTGCCATGAACTGCTCTGCCTGTGGCAGCTCCTCCCCCAAGTCCTGCTGCGCATCGTCGCTCAGCCGCAGCCGCAGGCTTAGGCATGCAGTGCAGCGTGCTGGGGAAGGCGTCCGGGCAGCCAGCCGCAGGCGTAGGAATGCAGTGCAGTGTGCTGGGGAAGCCGTCCGGGCAGCCAGCCGCAGCGTTGACCACATGAGTGATTCGCAGGTTCTTGATGATACGGTAGTCCTGTGCCTGGACGGCCGAGCCTTGGTACAGCGCCCCCTCCAGGATCTCTGAGGGATAGATGGTGAGGGTGCGCCACTCCTGTGCCAGTAGCACCATGTGAGGTGTACACAGGAAGGGGTACAGCTGCTGGAAGGTGGAGAAACCGCCCAGTAGGATGACGGGGTCCATGCCCAGGGCACTGAGCTGGAAGAAGCAGCGCTGTAGGGCTGGGGAGTCGTCCTTGGCTTCCTTACTCCCCACTGATACAGCGATACGCAGAACATTAGGTAGCGGCACACAACGTGCACAGTCACTGAACACAAAACACACATAATGCAATCACACAAAGTGGCATGAAAAATCAGAGATAAACAGCCTAGTCCCTCTTAAATGCACAAAAAAGCCCTTTTATAGACATCTGGCCCATAACCACAGTTAATCGCTCCTGCCACTTATAATTAATCCAGCCATAATTGTACTATGTTCATCTATCAGATTAGTTTATTAGCTCCCTCGTTACTTGAGTGCTTCTGAACATTCTACAGTTTAATTAATAATCCTTCACAGTTGCGTTATGCAAATATGTATGCATACTGTATATGGATGTTCAAGGAGCAGGTGGAAATTCATTTCACTACATAGTAGAATGATTGCGTGTGTGACAAATTAAACTGTAATGGAGTATGGTTATTACCTGGGCTGTGTCCTGCTTCTGCATACAGCAGGATGACTGAAAACTCCTGCAACTGAACACAGTTGATCAAGCAGCCCAGCTTGGGGTGTATCACAGTCACGCTGGCTCTGGCTGTCACCAAGTAACTCTGCTTGTACCTGTAGTAACAGGGAAATGACACCGGGAGGTCAGTGAGGAGGGAACCAGCTGCAAAACGAGAGGTGACCTCTATATAATAATAATTATTGATACTTTATTGATCCCTGTGGGGAAATTGTCTTTACGCCTCCCTCAACATGCTCGTTGTAGAGTAAGTTGCCCATGAAGGGCAACCACCTGTAGCAGCGCCCAGGGAGCTGGGGGTTAAGGGTCTTGCTCAAGGACCCACAGATGTGCTGAGGTTGGGTTTGAACCGGTGACCCTCGGATTACAGGCACAGCCCACTGAGCCACACGCTGCCCCAATAGCTACAATATCTATATATCTATATTTAGAGATTAAACACTGCTTTCAAACTATACTTCTCAAAGAATGGAATTCTGGGTACAATTTCAGAACTCCTAGATTTACACCAGAAGCACCAGGTAAGCTGATTAATATAGAAAACTTGTAAAACATAATAAAGGCCAGAGGTTTAGAAACATACCCTTGAGAGCTGGAGTTTGACAACACAACTAAGGGAAGTGTTCTTTATATTTTTATGTAGGGTGTGGTCTTCTGGGGTCAGGACATCAAACCGCATCACATCATTCCTGATTTGAAAAAAAGTGACAGGAGTTTTATTTGGGAGATGGAGGAGACCCGCTTCATTACACATGGGGGCAGGAACAGAGTCACATAGCTGTTTAAGTATCAGCACAATGCTGACCCCCCCACCCCATCTAACAACTAGATATTTCTTTTTTAAATCTTCAAAGTCATCATTGTTTGAATTATTTCTTTATATTAGAGGGAAAAATCATTAAAAAAGGTCAAATGATTAGATCAGTGAATCATCTTGGGAACAATGTAAATTGTAGACTTGAATACATTAGTAGGCCGACTGAGTTTAGAACAAGAGAGTTGAAATCATACTGTCAAGATATACTATATAGTTACAATTTATAGTTTGTACTATATATGGAGATAAAGCAAGACTTTATTATACAGATCCATCAGAGCCTTACATGATATTTTTGGTCAAAAGCTGATTACTCAGAAGGAAAAAAGCAAAAACATTTGTTTTTGAAATCTCTCTTTAAAAATTAATGAACTGTGAATTTCTTTGCCCCTTGGGAGGTTTGGGTTTAGGAATTAGGTAATTGGTGGGTTTGTAAGTGGACAGAAGCCGTCACTTCTCTGCACTGCGGCAGTCCAGCATGAGGATGTACTGTAGCTCAGATCAGCCCAGGCTGTCTCCCTGGCCTCCGCCTTAAGGAGCTCGTGGACCTGCTGAGGTGTCACATGACCACGCTCCACACTGGCTCGCTCGGGTGTGACTGGGACCAGCGCCTCCTCCACCTTCATTAAAAATGGATGACTACATTTCCGCATCACTGGTAATGAGTAAATACTAATCTGACAGTTCAAAATAAGCAAATCAGCTGGAATAAAAAAAAAAACTGTATATGCATGATCCACAAGGACTAAGATTCGACACCCCTGAAATTGAATGATAAAACAACACTTTTATTCAAAGGAAATTGCTAGTACAATATCTTCACCTCTTGCTGCCTTTGAACCTGAAATATTTTGTTTACATAATCCACATCTTACTTACTATATATCAGGGGTGGCCAGTCTTATCTGCAAAGGGCCGGTGTGTATGTGGGTTTTTGGGGGTAACCTTTAGGTCAGCTGTTCAAACCCAGGTGTGAGGACTCTTCAGCCAATTACTCCTCTAATTAGTAATCTAATTAGGGAGTCACAGTGAAAACCTGCATACACACCAGCCTTTTCAACATGATTGCCCACCCCTGCTATAAATTATAGTAATTAAGCATTTTTAAGCTTTATAGAGTCCTTTGTACAGCTTTAATGTTTCATACCAGACTGAGTATTACTTCATTATACCTTTCAATGACACAATAATCATCCTATTACAATCCACAAAAGCAATCCGCTACAATCCATCCATAACAAATGAGAAATACATAAGTCTAGAATTATGTTACATAGAATACATACAACAGAACAGACATGGATGCTGCCTAGACAGATTTAAATGTAAAATAAACAATATTGTTCATTATTAGGTTTTCTATGAAACAGATTTGTTTTCACATTAAATTATTCCTTTCCTGAATTTTCAGTACTGCATTAAGGTTAACAGCAAGACCCAGAAACCACGTTACTGGAGGAGCCCACCCTGCGCAAAGCAGGATTGTGTGAGCGGTCTACAGTACCACTGGCCTACCTGTAGGGGGCGATGGATTTGGCCAGCCAGTCATTCCCGGGTACTCTGAAAGGTGCTCTAGGGCAGTTCCCCACTCTGAAGAAAAGATACACAAATTGTATGAAACCAGATTATATACATTGACAGAGAACCAGGTTAACATAGTATGGCAAGTAAATGAATTCTGTGCTCTGTTCTCAGTGTTTAGAAAGATGATCATTTGCAGCAAGAAATGGGATCATCACAGATGACATCACAAATGACAGATTCCAAGCCCGCAACTATTACTGGCACCATAATTCAATTAGCTTAAAAAATAAAAGTGCAAAAAAATAAACAGTATTTTGCACGATTGCCTGAAGTTTGCACTTACCTGGACAGCACAATGCCCATGGTTTCCAGTGGAAGGCATTTGGTACCAGCAGCCACGACCTCCGTCTCACAGCAGCAGAGATGATCATTTCCTCTCAGACCTGCGCCGACATACTCGCCATTATCACCTTTGGGGCAATTATGCAGGAGCTGTCAGGTTGGGTATTTACAAACAAATAAATGAAAGTGTTATTATCATTGTCCTATTATACACTGAAGCTGTCTGCATGGCCCATGTGTAAAAGACAGGAGTTTTGACTTTTTGTGTCCTGCCTTCTTCTGGATGTTTGCATGTTGCCTAGGCAACACCATGGAGTGGAGGATGACCACCAGGGAGCTGGGCGTGACAGGTTGGTGTAGATGTGATCAGGACACCCTGTCCTCATTGGCTGTATTTTCTTTAGTCTGTTCTTCATACCCCAGGCATGCCTTGTGAAACTGTCATGCAAGATCCCCCATTTGCTTGAAACATAGTTGATTCTACTAAAAATCTGAGTAGCTACTTTATCCTTGTACAACTTTTTCTTCTCTCTCGTTTTTTGTTCCTTTTTTTTTTTTTTTACTGTCGAGAGATCTTGATAATCTCCTCACGCCACCAATGGATTTATCTGCTCTGAGTCCTTGATCCAGATGGCTTGGTGCTCGGTTTAATCGAATCTAGGCGTCATTAGCCAAGCTATAAAAACGTTGTGGTGAATTTAGATGAACTTGCCAACAAGGAGGAGTTCTCTTATTAAAAAACATACCTAGGTAACATGGGAAATAACATTTCAATTGCCAGGATACCATTTACATGAGAAACATCATTTTCGCTCGATGTTATTTGATGAATTCTGCTACAAGAGTTATGGATGGAGCAGAATACAACCCTTCCACATAGGAGAGACTGAACGATGAGACACTCATGACCCTACAACATGCAGCAGACGCCAGCAGATTCAGCTCCCAGATAACCAGGCCTTATCAATGATTCTATAGCACAACCCTCTGTAACTGACTCATACCCATAAGTCTCCTGGAGATACTGAACAAGTTGTGTTAATCTTAGCGTAAGAATCACAGAGATTAATTGATGGAGAGGGAAGCAGAGAGGAACAGAGGGGCTACACCGATGTCAGAAGCAGATGTCTGCAGTAGAATATCCTATTAATAGATTTCTCACCAAGCCTTCATTGTTAAATCCAGTGAGTAAACATCTCACAAGACAAAAATATGATATGGCCTAGTAAAAATAAAAATCAATCATTTTAACTGTGTATGAATAAAGCAGAGTTCACACATTAAATATACTCTGTATTTATACATTTACTGTTATGGAATAGGTGCATGTGATGTTTCCTACTCAAGGGTTTAATTTAAATTCTATTTGATACATCTAAAAACAGATGTTTTAAGAAGTCATACAGTATAATTCAATTTTAAGGTTTGATTTGGGTTACAGCTCAAATTTTAAGCATATATTATTTCACAATTCATACAATTTTAATGAAACATCTTTTCTCACTCAACCAAGAAACATATTAAACGTGTGTGTGTCTGTGTGTGTGTGTATATATACATGACCTGGTTATTATTGGGCATACTTTCCCATCATTTACAGGAGGTTACTAGTCAGGTGAACTGGGGCAGCCAAATTGCTTTGTGTGTGTGTAAGTTCCCTGTTATGGACTCACTGTACACTGTGATATGTATTGTGCTTCCTGAGAAAGGCTTTGAATCATCCCATCCAGGACTGTATGAGAATGGACAGGTAAATCCTATTAAAAAAAAAATTGACTAAAATACACCTTTACAAAATAAGTTTATTTCAAAATTTATAATATTCACAGAATCTTCATGAGCATCCATATCATTTAAGATAATAATAGGACTAAAAAAGGAATCTCATTCATATGTGGAAAAAGGATTAGGAATAAAAATGTCAGATTAAAGTTACTTAATTTCAATCTGACAGCAGTTTTTCACGCTGCTGCTACCACAGCCATTTGGAGAGGAGGTCTGACGTCTTGGGCTCAGGGTTGGTCAGCGTTTGGTGGCAGGTGGACACCCATGCTCTGCAGGAGACTGGAGGCAGGACCAGCCAAACCCTCCTGGGAGCTGAGGGACTCCAAGAGATTAGCCACCAGGTTCAGGTCTACATTCAGAGGCTGGATCTCATCCACTTCTGGTGGGAACGCTTCGGCAACACCTGATTTGTCCTTGGCCTGCTGGAGGGATAAATAGCCAATTGGTAAGGGTGTCACAACACAGTACACAGTACTTTCAAAGTAGGGCTGGACAATATATTGATAAAATATCATATTGTGATTCATATTGTCATCAATTTGAATACTGTATAGTGATATAGCCTCAACACTTGTTTTCTTGCATAATGCACAATGTTTAAACTAATTCCATCAAGGTATGAGTTAGTTGGCATAATTTATCATTATACCTGGCACATGCTCCGTAACTATTAGCAAAATAATTTGGTCATCATAATCAGAAAAACTCAAAAACACTAAACACTATTTTCTGCATAGGAATTTTAGAATATCATAATAAATATTCGTATTGTGAAAATATTGTGATTTTCATACTGCCCAGCCCAAGTTCAAAGTTACAGTCAGAATTCAATCATTGCTCAGTAATCTGAAATGCAGAGGAAAGAAACGTCAAACTCACAGGCTTGCAGAAGCTTTGTCCAATATTTGTATCCCTCAGTTGGTGGTCCATCTCTTCCATATATCTCCTAAGGCTGCCCAAATCTTCAGCTCCTGTTTCCCCTCCACTTCTGCCCTCAGGCACCGCAGCACCTTCATCTACCTTGTTGACATCTTCATTATCATCATCATCATCATCATCATCATCATCGTCGTCGTCATCAATGCTGTCATCTTCCAGATCATCTGAATCCAACTCTTCAGCATTTCCTCCTGCATAATTTAATATGCAAGTTAGCAGCAGAAGGGGAAACGGCAAGACCCTCAAGAACCACACTAATCAGCGTTACCAAGGAGTTTTTCCAAAGTGTTGGCCATGGAGCTGGGATCAAAACTGAAGGGCTCCTGTGAATGGGACCTGCAACACAAAATGGAAAGTATTTTTTCTAAGCAGAAAGTCATTAACAGTTTTTGTACTATTAACTAAGGTATGCTAGTAAAAGTAATTGAGTTCTAGAATAAAAGCTGCTCAGCATGCTGGGTAATATTCCAAGCTCACCAGGGAAATTCCGCTCCCTCGTGTGATGACACGGCCTTGATGAAGTTCTTCACGCCCTGTGTCACTGCTACCAGGCTGTAGCTCGCCTCTTCATACTTTGCTCCCTCCTGCTTGCTGTCTTGACCCAAGTTTGATTGTCTGGTGCCAAAACCTGTCGTCTCTTCTAGCAGACGATCCAGTTCCTGGGGCGAGATGTCGAGCCAGCTATCACCTAAAAACGTGAACGTAAAGGGACGAGCAGTTTTTATTTGGTAATTGTGGGAAATTAAGTTGAAATCATACAAAAGCAAGAAATAGCATAAGTGATAGTTCTAGTTTCCAGTGCAGCTAAGAAAATAAAAAGTACACATTATTGGGGCCACAGAAAGCAGTTTGAGACTTACTGTCCTCAGGAGGTAAATTGGCTTCCTGTTCCTTCATCTCTTCTATACTATATGGGGAGCTTTGCAACACCTGTAGAACTTCTTCCCCAGGGGACCTTGCAGGACACGTACCATCAGAAAGCAATTTAAATGCTAAATTCTGCATTTCATCACAAAATCCATGCAATGGGAAGCTAGAATACAGAAAATCTATGGGTTTTGAGATACGCATCAAGCATGGAATTAGAGATGCTGACCTGTGTGGAGTGGTGATGGATTGTTTGAAGAAAGTCTCCGCTTGTGACATTAGTTCTTTATAGTGGGCAGAACCCTCCAGCTCTCCCTGATAAGGAAGCAGAATAAAACGGGAGTAAGACAAAGCAGAACCAAACGCTGCAAAGATGAGATTACAAAAACGCCAGCGTCAGGGTACAAATATCATCCCGGGGAGACTTACTCTGAAGTAGCTGTTCTTCTCCAGACTTTCAATAAATCCCTTCCAGAGGGGATTACCACTGACAGGGACGTCTTGGTCGGAGGATGGCTCGCTACACTTCGAGCACAAGATCTCGAAACCATGGGCCTGTTGCCCCATAACACAACAGTTAGCAATAAAACCATGCAATCGGGATCATTTAGATTAAACCACCATCTTTAGTGGTGGTACAATGGGGTCGACTATTCAAAGCACACAACCACAAATATGACAGATCATTAAAAAAAAACAAAACAAACGGCTTTTATGAGTCTGTGACGGAAGGTGTATAGTCACCAGCTTCATGCCCAGCTCATGCGCGCGGTAATGTGGCTGCGAGCGGGATGGAAGACTGAAGCTACTGTGTCGGTCTGGAATGAAGTGCTGCTGCTGAAGCTGAGCGTACAGACACCGTGTGAACAGCACCTGCGGGAACACATGGAGCAGAGCCTGCGTGTCACACGCGTGTCACACCGAGTGCCCTGGTCCATGCTACAGTTCAGACAGAGCACGGCTTAACTGAAAATATACAGTACTGCACACAAATCTCAGGGAAATTAATGTTTAGAGCTATTTACCTGGCCAGTAAGTATATATTTGTTCAGGAAAAAACACAATTTAACATTAGAAAATTTGGAAATGAACAGTAATGAACCCCTAGACATCCCATGTATTCAATACATTTCACCAACAGCTCACTTTTTTAAATTAAAGTTAAATAACTTGATGCGATACTGATGGTTACTGCTAAAAGGTTTTGAAATGGTTAAACTAACTCTTTGACAGGCACATCATAGCTTTACAACAACATCAAGATCATCCATAAGTTATCTATACCGCTTCATCCATCTGGGTCGCGGGGAACATTCAAGATCAAGTAAAATACTGTATTCATAAAAGTAATTTTTTGAGCTGTATATGTGTCTATGGTTAAATGTGCTTGGTAAACATTGTACATGTGAAAATACACGTCTTCTGTTACTACAGGTGGCCCACTGGTGCACGCATGCCTACTGAGGTGAGGACTCGGGTTTCTGGCGGAAAGGTGCGGAAGGTGCGGCAGGCGTGGAGGTCCAGAGGGTCTCGCAAGTAAAAGGCAGACACTGCGGGGGCAATGAGGTCCGGCCGTCTGGCCAGGATGGCAGCTACCCCAGCTGGGACAAAACAGTGAGCACGATGCAGATTGTTGCGGATCTTCTCAGGGTACCTGGACACAAAAGGCACAAAAAACTATTTATTATCCAGTTAAAAAAAATGCTCTTGCTTCTATTTTAAATGCTAAATTGCTAAATGAATTGCGCTGTGTGTTTGAGTTTATTTGCTATTCTACGTATAAAAATAGAAAAAAAACTACAATAATTATTAAAAAAAAATACATTTTAAATACAATTATGTCAGAAGTCAAATACAATGTAAAATCTACCAAATATAAGCCAAAGCTTTTTAAATGTGATCAAGGAAAGTAAAGGGTTTTCCTATAGTGCTAAAATGTCAGTGGATCTCTTACCCTTCAATCTTTTTCCTAACTGCAGAGCGGATTCTGCTGCTTGCCAAGCAGGCTTCTTTGTGTGTGACGATGAAGGCCAAGGCTTCCTCCTCACTGGGGACCACATCCTTAGGCCAGCCCAAGTCCCCAGCATGAGAAGGTATAGGCAAGATGTGCAGTTCCCCTTGGTAGAAGAACACCTTTAACAGAACAGAGACAGGAGTTTGAAAAAAAGGCCTTGTTCTAGAAACAAACTGAAAATAGTTCCATTAGCCTCTCAGTCTTCTAGCATTTTCTAGTTTCTTTTAGGAGTTTCATAAATAATACCACTCCAATGACATGTATCACACATAAAGATCCAGGCTTGATTCCTTGATTAGTACACAGCCAATATGAGAAAATGTGTACATAATTTAAACTCTAGGAAACAAATATAACTAAACAACCTTGAATTTAATGTTTGTGATATGTCAAACACTCACACTTTCCAGCTTATATTCACCTTCATGCACCAGCTGAAACACATATTTACACTAACCAGGTAATGCTAAACTGTAAATACTATACAATGAAATAGTGTACAATCACTCGTTTGCAACTACTAATCCTGGTTAGCCAACACAGAGCACAAGGCTGTGGCACATCAAGAACCAGACTTTACAAAGAACATACATGCACACATTCAAACAAATAGTCATACACTATTTGCAGTTAAAGAAGCCAATTGGCCCTAATGACAATTTTTTCATGCATTTGTAATTAATTTCTTTTAAATGTGAAAAAGCTGCAGAAAGAATAGATTTATTGAACACATATAAGCATTTGACTTTGTGAAATCCAACTAGTTAATACATATTTTGATATTAACTTAGTATAATTCTCTTTGGAGTTATTCTGTTAAAGTCACAGCACCTAGTATTTGAGCCCTAACATAAAGGTAATTTAAATAGGAATTTTACCTTGACATATACAACTTACCCTATTTTCACTGCTCTCGGGATTCAGCCATTTAGGAAGGTAATTTGCAGCTTCAATAAGGAGGAACTCCCCGTCGTTGTCCTGAACTCTGCAATAAAAGGGTTATCAAAAAACGACTTGAATACACTTTCCTGTAAATAATGAAAAATTACTTTCTGGGGACTGAATTTAAACAAACGTGCCTGGCAGCAAGTTCAGGAAATGCAAGTGTGATCTGTTGAAGAAGGTATACAATGAACCATTCATCCTCTACGTTATCTCCATATTTAGTGGAGCCTCCAATATAGGCAGGAACACCTCCTGTAAGACACAATAACCAATGTGAAAATGTACATAAATAATCTATTGGAAAAATGGTATTTATTATATTGACGTTAACAGTATTCACACAATTATATTAATAATAATGAAGCATGTTTCCTTTTTGGCCTAAGGGTATAGAAATAAAAGTGAGCTTGTGTTCCAGTTTATCCTTAAAGAAAAAGAAGTACGACTAGGGACATTGGAGTGGCATGGAGAACCGGGCGGATTCAGAGGCCCCAGCATTTTATAGGGGCCCTAAAATGTAATATTGGGGGCCCCCATGCCTGGCAAAATATACCAGGGACACCAAGATGACGTCTTGTCAGGGGACCCTGAACACAGCATAGTTTAAACTATTGTCCACTAAGTTACCAAAATCAATTAGCAAAAATTAGAAAACTGGCTCACCTTTTTCTGGATAGTAGTTGATATTGAAGGGTTCGTGCTGCCAAATGTATTGAACTAGAAGAGGGGCAAACTCTGCGAGGATCTTCTGTACCAATTGCTGCAGATACTCTGTGTCGCGGGTATGGGGCTTAGAGGAATCAGGTGTAACTAAAAATAACTGATACTGAACCGCATCATCAAACACGGCAGGCCGTCTGAGGACGTCCATAGTGATAGTTATGAGCCTTCTTTCCTGAAAGTTAATGAACATGATGTAGTAATTATAGCTACAATTTCCAGCATTGATATAGAATAAGTTTTCACAAACAAATCTTACTAAACCATAAAAATGACGTGATAAAATTCAGTATGCATTAATTTAAATTACATTTATACTTTAATCGAAAACCTACAGTTTTATTTAAAATGTTTCTTAACCCTTAAAGAACCTAGGCTGAGTGGTAATACTTCACAGCCAGAAACTGATCTATACAAACAAATAACGGAATTTAGACAGTTACCTGTTTTCAAACCATGGATTATGAGTTTCTGTATTACAAAGCGAATATTCCAAATTTTTGTAATGTTGTAAAGAGCCTGACGTATCACGGACCACTCACTTCATACTCAGCCTGCTGTGTTCCGCGACTATCAAACCGTCCCGACCGGAAACAAACTTCCGTAATATACGTTCCTGCGCTACAGTGACGTTTTATTATAAAATTTACTCTACACACTTAACTGTATTTACAAAAAAATCGCGCCAATAATCCCGATAAGTAAAGATATTTTAAATAACACCCGAATTTACCTTTATTTAAATTAATTGGAAACCAATATTTGACGCTAATATCCCGCTGGGTGCACTGGGGTAGAGTTTAGGTATAGAACTACATTTCCCACAAACTGGGACGGGAAGGAAGTTGAGTATCCATGACAGCCTGGATGTTGTTGTTGTGACTCTTATTGAAATAAATGCATGCCAGCGATTCAAGTGATTAGATAGGTAGTTGTGCAAAATTTTGTACTGTACAGAATTTCAATATGTAATGTTTATATTCACATTTTAATATAGATGAGCGCACAAATTATTTCATAAAGTCATTATATTTGTAACAGCTAACTGGACAATTTATATTTGACAATTTCGCTAAGGTATTGACGAACAAAGGTAGATAAATATTTCGTCAGCGCAAAGGAAGATACTTAATTACTTGTAATTACTTGTATTGCTCATAGCTAGTCTGCAAAGTGGAGAGGTGAGGGACGGGTGAAAACAATGGTTGACCCCGGTCAACAGACACACAACTGGGCTGGGGGATCAGAAGAGACGCTGGGGGAGGAAGGAACGACTGTAGAGATGGTTCGTTAAAAGCTGAGGGTAGTAGAATGATTTCGCGGTACACGAGACGGCCGGTATCGCACAGCCTCGAAATGTGAGTATTACATATTAATTACAAGTGGTCATGATTACTGAGCTAATTGTGTCGATGTGTAGTTAGCGAGCTAAAAGTAATGGTAGTAGCTCGAATTGCGTAAGAAATGCTAGGTCAATCACTAGTGATACTGTATAGCTAATCGTATGAGGACATTCTTCATCTGTAAATAATCTGGTGGAAGACACGGAGCAAATAGCTATATAGAGATGTCTGCATTTTGTATTACTTTCCCTTAGATGTAAACATTATGCTTACTACGTAGTCTCAGCACTAAAAGTTTCTGTTAAATTGAGTTGATGATTGTAGCATCAAAATAAATCCATAAAAGAGATCATTTTCAAAATTTTGCGCAGACGTGGGTTATCCCGGAGCAATCTAGATCACCACCCACTCCCCGAGGAAGCTGATGGCTACTTGCCAAAGTATCCCTTACATAACCGGCAGGAGGCATTCTCTACTTGCAACAGGTAGTAGTTATTCTTATTTATATATGCTGGAGGTGAGGCAGATTGATGGTTCACTAGACATCTTCATAGGCGCAATGTTTATAAAGAGAAGGACCCTGTACTTTTCTGGTTTGTAGCTGAATTGGACTACTTTTTAGATTCTTCTGATTTGCCATGTGTTAGGTACTACCTTTCCAGCACTTCTTTCTCCCTTATTTTAGCTCCGAGGCCTCTGGAGAATCTGGGAGGTCGTCAGTCACCACCAGTGAGACTGAAAGGTCATGGTCTGGCATCCATAGCTACTCTGGTACTGGCATCTCCACAGAGAGAAGCTCGGTATTTTCCTGGGGTTATGATGTGAGTTTCCTTTCTGGATCTTGTTGGATGACAATTGACTGATTGGTTGATTGACCAATCAATTAACTAAAGCTGGTGGCATTTTTGAAACCCATATAAATCATTATCAGTCACTGATGGCTTGATCTCCAGTTTTTTTGACCTATAAAAATCTGGAGACATGAGGTTTACTGTGTGAGAAAAATGCCTTTGTATTAGTGGCATGCAAGAGACAGTCTCTCGAGAGGGAGCTCGCTCATGCTTATAGCCACCACAAACCTAATTAGGTAAATTGTTATTAAAAATGTATGGAAGATAAATAGCTTGGAGTAACCTCCCCATGCATCATTCTGACACATTTCACATACACATGCCTCTAGCTAAGAAGCATTTTGCATCTAGTATTTATGCATCAGTTGGGTATGATGCACCATATGGACAAAAGTATTGGGACACCTGGCCATTTCACCTACAGGAACTTTTATGACATCACATTCTAAATCCATAGGCATCAATATGGAGTTGGTCCCCCCCTTGCATCCATAACAGCTGCCACTCTTCTGGGAAGGCTTTACACAAGTTTATGGAGTGTGTCTGTGAGGACCTTTGCCCATTCATCCAGAACAGCATTTGTGAGGTCAGGCATTGATGTTGCAAATGAAGGCCTGGCTCACAATCTCCTTTCTAGATCATTCCAAAGATGTTTGTTGTGGTCATGGCTCTGCGTGGGCCAGTCAAGGTCTTCCACATCAAACTCACCTAACCATGACTTTATGACCCTTGCTTGTTGCATGGGGGCACAGTGATGCTGGGACAGGAAAGGGCCTTCCCCAAACTGTTCCCACAAAGTTGGAAACATAGGATTGTCCAAAATGTCTTGGTATGCTGAAGCATTATGAGTTCCCTTCACTAGAACTAAGGGGACTAGCTCAACCCCTGAAAACAACCCCATACAATTATCCCTCCTCCACCAAACTTTACACTTGGCACAATGCAGTCACTCCATCCGACACTTGCCATTGTGCTTGGTCATGTGAGACTTGCTTGCAGCTACTTGCCATGGAAGCCCATTCCATGGAGCTCCCGGCTCACAGTTTTTGTGCTGGGATTAATGCCAGAGGAAGTTTGGAACTCTTGCAGTTATTGAGTCAATAGAGCGTTGGCAACTTTTACACATTATACGCCTCAGCACTCAGCAACCCCGCTCTGTTACTTTACATGGTCTGCCACTCCGTGGCTGAGTTTCCGATGTTCCTAAACCCCCTTCCACCAATAATCACTTACAGTTGACCATGGAATTGCAATTTCGCAAACTGATTTATTGCAAAGGTGGCAAAAATTGCAGGTAATTCCCTCAGACAAAGGGTGTTTCTCAATATGAGTACTTGACCATACTTGTGTTATATAATAATACCACTTAAAGTTGACTGGTCAATATCTAGCAGGGAAGAAATTTCACAAACTGGCTTACTGCAAAGGTGGCATCCTATGACAGTACCACTCTTGAATTCAGTGAGCTCTTCAGAATAACCTATTCTTTCACAAATGTTTGTAAACCTGACTGCAAGACTATGTGCTTAATTTTATACACCTGTGGCAATGGGTCTGAATGAAACACCTGAACTCAGTGATTGAGAGGTGTGTCCCAGTACTTTGTCCAAATGAACAGGAAATGTAAGAGTGCGATTTTGTGAGACTCTAACAGCAAGATGTAAAAGCATTTAGGACGTTACAAAGAATCCTAACCCTACACACAGGAATCTGCAAAGCTGTGCATTGGGATAAATGTGATATTTGGCAGCAGCAACCACTGTAGCAAGAAACCACAGCTCACTTAGGACATAAATGCTTGCCTGAGGTTTGGCCAAAACAAGATAGAAATATCTGAAATTTTAAACCTTGAAGGTCATCCTCTTGGACACATATTTCTTGTATTTTTTTTTTTTGGGGGGGGGAGGGGGTAGTGATAAAAATTGAGAGAGCCAATGAATATTCTATCATGAAACTAATCCATGTATGTCTGGTTTATGATTGGGATGAGGTCATACTTCCATAAATAACTGAAAATTGGCTAGATATTCCTGGAAAGATAAAAGATTTACCAGAAGAATTATTATAGTTTTTAGCATTGATAACTGATAAAATGATTTGTAACTGAGAATATGGATAGGAAAACAGTTATAGGTACATTAGAAATATCAACAAAATTAATTACGTTATGGATGTAAAATGATTAAAAAGGTTTATTAAAAAGAGTTTAGTAAATGGATGGATTATTTAGTTCAAATTTCTGCTCATTCGGCCATCTGTGATATAATTCCTTAACAGTGTCTCTAGTGTCTACATACATACTCGTGTTGTTTCAGGAGACAAGTGTGAACAGCAATATAATGACAATAACACTATAATGACACATTTCCAGACTGAATTGTTGAACAAAATTATCTGCAACTGGACTGTTGGCTGTTTATTTCTTTTAAAAGTACACAGATCATTCAGGAGCTTCCTTTAACTATCCACATACATTTATGAAAACAGTTCAAAGAGCAGAGCTCAGCTAATAGCGGATGAGCAGTAGGAAGATCAAAGACTGGCTGTTGCAGTCCTCCTCTGGGATGGGGACCGAGGGGCTGGGCTGACCTCACCGCATACGTCGCGTTGTTTCACGGCACAGGAGTTCGACAAGGCGGCTTCGCGGCAGGTGCAGCGGATGTTCGAGGAGATTGACGAGGAGCTCTATGAGTGCCGGAGCGAGGGGCAGCTTGGGGGCCTGCAGGAGGAATGCCAGCAGTGGGCAACCAGATTCCCTCACCTTCGGTAATTTATCACCATGCCACTGCTGCTCATTCTGCTTGAGGGCTTAGTCTTAAAGCGATATACCCTTTTCATGAGCCCAGGAACTGCCAATCACAGCCAGGAGTAACACACCATTTTAGAGCTTATATTTCTTCATTATTAATGATTATTCTATTCTGTCATATGAATCAATCGATTAATTAGTCAAATTAATGTATCATATAGCATACAATATCTGCAAAACGCAGTCAAATAATCACCCGGAAACATGATATATACATCAATAGATGCACATATTCTAGACCTTCATAGGAAGCTAATACAGTTCATTGTTGTTGGGATTTGCCAACAATTGCTAGGTGATTGAGTGTTTGCCGATCTTTGACCTATGTTGTATTAAAATAGCCCATGACTTGATGCTTGGGCTCACAGGATACTGGGAACTCAGCTAGTTTGTCCAACTGATGATGGCTACCAGTGGTTTTCCATCACTGAGATGGGGGCTGCCAGGGATGCAACGAGTACCGTAGGTGACAATACTACTGAGTAAGTATTGTATCCAATGACCTGAGATACTCACCAGTCTTGATGTACATGTCCTTCAAATAATAAGCCAAAATTAATGTTACTGCATGCAAAGGCCATAAATATGCAATGTGTTTGTAAATGGCATTGGGTGTGTTTTTACAACCAGGCTGAGTGTCCATGGTCGAAAAGCAACGCTGTCCAGGTTAGGTGTGGAAGCAGAACATACCTCTGCCAGTGATGACCGACCCCGGATTATTGAGGCTGAGGGACTGATGGAGGAATACTTGGCATTTGACTCCCGGGACTTGTGAGTACTCATGTTTGTAAGCACTTTGTTGGACATCCATTCCTTTCCGTACACTAATAGGTTTACGGCTTGCCCATTTTAGTATATTAAGAAGCGAATGTCCTTGTGTAGCACAGGCAAAGTCATAGTGCTGGCTTCAAACTTCCATATTGTCCATTATTTCTTCTATCAGTCTTTATTTGATGGGGTCTGAATTCTCAGTGGGATGCTACGCTCATAAAAATATCATACTCTACAGGGTCTGCTTTTTGTACTGCACGGTGCATAAAAATTGAAGTGCACGAGTGGTACATTCTACCCAACAAACTAAAGTCCCTTAAAAGCCCTCAATGCATCAGAACAAACCAGTTTGGACTGGGTACCTTCCCGAAAGAAGATTGTCAACGTATCATTTTCTCTAGACATAGAAGTTTACAGATTTAAATATATTGCAACAAAACTAGGATGTCATTCTGTGAACCTGTGTGCTAGATGTGGTCACATTATAGTCTGACAGCCACATTTAGGCTAATAGTAAGCAATGGTAAAAAGTTTGAATATTAAAATGGTCCTAAATTCTCTTTTTTATTATTAAAGTAACTGATTATATACTGAATAGTGAAACAGAAAGTGTGAGCCCTGTGTTTTCATATCTTAGGCGTTCTGTCCCTTTCTGAGCTATGCAGTGCAGCATGAGATGGTCATGTGATTACAGGGACGAGGACTGGGAGCGCGACTGCATGGGGAGCGACCGGCACAGGTGCTGGATCCCTCCTGTCTCGCCATACCGGTGTCGGCGGCAGGCGATCCTGGACCTGCTGTTCGACGACGTGTGGCGGGAGCTGGTGGGCTGGACGGGCGAGCTAATATGCAGGCATTGGGAGGGCTGCATCTCTGGTACGCTTCCCTGCCCTCTCTGGTAGTGAGGCACAGATTGGTAGATCACAGATCTGTAACCGTAGCACAATGAGTTGAATCTCAAAAGTAGCAAAGTTTGCTACAGTCAGAATTGTTTATCACCAAGTACTATGACACTGAAGGGCTTTACTTTGGGCTGTCATGCAAAAGAGTCAAGGCCAAATCAGTAGTCAAATAGTCAGTAATCAGCTTACGCTAAAGCACTTAGGATAAAAACACGAGCGATTTAGCTACATAACACACAATACATAATGTATCACGATACATTTTGTTCTGTACTTGTTAATGCATACTCTTTAAATCTGCTTATCCTTTCATAACGTGTGTTTCCCCTGGTTCAGATGAGGAAAAGAACACTGTCAGCCTGAGTCCAGTGCAGCCAGACCCCCGAGACCCTTACAGCACCCTGCCCACGGTGCCCACAGTGCCCACAGTGCTGCCCAGGCTGGGCCAGAGCCGGCTGCCCCAGCTCACTGCCAGTCTGCAGCTACAAGTCAGTGTCCCTGCCCCTGTATTGAATTCTAAGTATTACGCTGCTCAGTATTCTGTCAAATAAATAACATAAAAGAAACATTGGGCCTCATTCACCAACCGTTCTTACGAACAAATTTGTTCTTAAACCGCACTTTTTTACGAAGATTCTGACCTATTTATAATCTGCATGATCGCTGTTACTACCATGAAAATCATTTTTACACTTTAAAATTATTTTTTATATTTTACTTTTGTAAATTATTAAAATACTATCATTTTATGAACTGTACAATGAACAAAACTCCTATAACTGATTATTTTGAACAAACTATCATTACTCAAATGTGCGTACAAATGGTCTTCAGTGTGCGTAGATTCTGTTCTTTGCTATGAACAAATTCAGATAAAAAAACATTGGTGAATGTCAGAATCTTTGTAAAAAAAGTGCGTATGTGGGGTTTAAGAACAAATTTGTTCATAAGAACGGTTGGTGAATGAGGCCCATTGTCCTTGCAGACAGTTTGGCACATCTACAATGATGTAGAGGTACAAGTTTGATGTGTAATACACTGGTACTCTGTTTTTTTTGGGGGGGGGGGATGTTATTTACTGATTTACACCTAAAGTACCAGGAGAGGTGACCTATTATTCAAATAATCATTTCAATAAAGCAGCGAAGAGATGAGATTAATCCAAAAATGGACAAATCAACTTAGTAAGACCATGAGACTTTTCGTGTGTTTAGTATAGCTTATATGACTATACTACTATACTGTAACTACATGATGATTAGTAATATTCTTCTTACTGCTTTCACTGTTTTCTGTTCATTTTTATTCTATGCCTTTTGATTGAGCTTCTTCCCCTTTTTCTTCTTTTGTCCTTTCTGTTTTCCCCTGCCCTCTTCCACACCTATCATGTCGCTTTTCCTTATATTTTTTTTCTTCTCCGTTCTTCTTGTTCGTTGTCTTGTTTCCAAAGAACACAAAGTCAAGGGGCTCAAAGCACAAGTCCAGGCGGAAATCCAAAAAGCAGAGAAAACCCTCCACTGTATGTAACTCCCTGATGGAGAGCAGCCGATGGTTTTCCTAACCATTCTCTTGGTTTATTACAGGAGCTAAATGCTGTAGCATTCAGAATTAGTGATTTTAGTCACCATAAAAGCTGTTTTTTTTCCTCCTCCCAAACTGCAGTTTTTAGGCTTTGCACCTGGTATTGGGGTTATTGTCAAACTATCACTGGAAGGCACCACATCTTCTATTATAGCTAATGTAATGTGAGACCACTTTTATCTTATAGAAGGTTGGTCCGAATATAGATATTGACAAGACAGTTACACACAGACAGCTGATACTTCCTCTTTCTCTCTCTGTCGCCACAGTCCAACAGAGTCCCAGTGGGAGCAGCAGTGACCCATCAGAACCTCAATGACCTCATTGTCATCCACGGAATCCCCCTTCAACAGAGGAACCTTGCTGTCTTGGCTGACAAAACACAGTAAATCCAACGATTCATCATTATTTAATGAATGGTTATTAGTTCCGTTAATATGCTTTTTTATTTTTATTGGAGTGAGAAGGAAAGAGGTGGTTAAAAATGGAGAAAATGGAGTTGGGGGCTTGTTATTGTCATTTTTCACATTACAACAAGCTGATATGTCAGTGCTGGGTTTTTTTTGCTGCTCTGAAAGGGACGCAGAAGAGAGAGTGTCCCATCGCCCGGGCTCAAGCGTCATTACGTCCAGCAAGCCGCGCTCACGCCGGGCCCTGGAGCAAAGCTCCTCCTCGCTGCTGAGACCCGCACAGTCGGCGAGGCGCCGAAACCAGCCCCCGCGGACCCTCCTGCCCCTAGTCCCCGGTCCCGTGCAGCCCAGCACAGCAGGAGCCATGGACGAAGGCATCAGGGGAACGAGACTGTGAGTCATCCCATTCACAGGCTCCTCTCTGTCTCTCCTGCTGTTTGGCACGCAGCTCTCAGAAAGACGCCTCTGTGAAAATTGCTCCGCCTCACAGGCGTTGTTTCAATCTGGGAATACTGACAGATAAAATGAAATTCACTTTTTGTGAAGATATTACTTCTGAGACACACTCGATAATCCATTTAGACACACTACTCAGGTACTTCGAATGTTTACCAGTTAGACTGTATAGGCTTAAATGTTAGCCAGAGAGTAAGATACTGCATCAGGCAGCCATTACGTCCTCATAGGTTTGCGTTTTTTTTTTTTTTTTCGGTCTTCCAGGGCAACTGTCAGCGACAGACAAGTTTCCCCCCCGATGCCACTTAGCCGGAACAGCCTTCTTCCCCCCATCGGTGTCGGAGACATGGAGACCTCCTACACCAGCCAGCATCTTCGACCATGCCTGGTACCGATCTCCCTAAATTATACTTGTATAAGTCTCCCAATGCCACCCATGCCACACGCATATCTCACTTCTACATCATTGCGTTGTGTGAATGGGCAGCGGCAGAGGGCCCCCGCCAACAGCCGGGCTCATAGCGCCGTCACGGACGAGGCGGCTGCCTCCGTTCCCCGGGACAGACTCCACCTGCTGGACATCTTCTCTCGTCCGAATACCACTCATACCTACAGGGTAAGAACCTAATATCCAAAAAGCCCACGTCGAAGAAATAAATGATTTATGCGCGTTTAGAACCACAAACATTCACTTTACTGCAGATTTTCATGGTGTCTCAAAGAACCAAACACCTGAACAGTCAGCTCACCTGCATTCGTCAATCTAATAAATAGTGATCAGGGGTAAATGAAACAAAAATGAAAACCTTCACCAACATTCTAGGACTTGTTTGTATAACTTCTTTATACACTCGTATATGTTGTTGATCAAGATTTAATTGATTTGATATGAAATATTTTTACATAAATGTACATTTCTACAATTTTGTTACAGAGCAGTTCTTTTCTTATTCTTCCTCAGATAATTGTGATCTCACATTTAAACATTTGACATGTTTATGAAGCTTTTCTTCTCCTCTGTGTCGTAGTCAGATACTCCTTATCGCCGCTCTTTCACAATCCTGGACAACATCGGGCTGAGCCGTACTGGTAGAGCTTCTGTGGGCACTGGTGGGTACAAATACCTATTTCCTGACAGAGAACCACAATCCCCTTTCCCCAGAAAACTAGCACTTATTTGCCTGTCACAATCTGACACTGACTTGCTACAAGTACGTTTAATCAGCTGTGTCTACATAAAGGTAAATTCCAATGAAGAAAAAGTCAGTCTATTTTGTTCTTTGCTAGGAAATTTTATCAGAACAGGAAAATTACCCTTTGTTTCCATAAATATTTTCAGTACATCAGGAGACATTTTTGCTCTGATTTGAGAGCACAGTTTACATGTTAAATATTTTAGTGAAATCATTTGTCACACTACTTCATGCATTTCTCATCGTTTTATGTCCATCATTGTCTTAAGATGTTTATCAAATCTCTTTGATAGTACTGTTGCAAGCATTTTAAGAAACTAAAATACTAATTGATGTAAGTTAATAATATGGTTTGTTGTCATAAATCCATTTGCAATTTCTGTTTGAGTTGCAATTTTAATAATTAAAGGATTCATATTTTTATAGAAGACAATTGTTCTGTTCCATATTGGTACTATGATTACTCATCTCATGTTGTTCCATCTTGAATTACAATTGTGAATATATGAAATGTTCCCGAAAAACCAAAACTATATGACAAACCATTGCTTTGCCACAACACAATACCACCACACAATGTTACCACAGTGTAAGCCACAATAACTGCAGTACTCACAGTATATGGTGGTGTGTAACTCAATGGATTAGACCACTGTGCCTGTGATCAGAAGGTGGCCAGTTCAAACCCTGGGGTCGGCAGACTGATATCACCATAGGGCCCTTGAGCAAAGCCCTTAACCTCAGTTGCTCCAGAGATTGGCTGCCTCTGCTTCTTCAGTCATACTTTGCTTTAGATAAAAATGTCCAATTAAATAAATAAAATGCAAGACTTAAGACATTTTTGGTAAAATTGAGGCAAATGTGATGGAAATTTAATAACAGATTGTTTATTTTCTTCAGACTCCTTGGATATCGGAGTGACTGGCATCAGCTTGGGAATTAGCAGTTCTTCCTTTCTGGACTCATTCACACACCATACTCTTGGTCATTCCCCTATCGAGGATGAGGAAGCTCCGCCCCCAGGTCAGTGGGTGCCACTGAGATCCATGTCATCTTTATTCATGAATAAGTGGACTTGATGGTGATTTATCGTTATCCATATGCTAGCAATATATTCCAATCTCAGGGTGCCAATAAGGCATTAGTTGTATTTCCTGGTGACTTCAGTTGCAGGCATGCTCATAAAAACAACCCCTTATCCCCATCTGTCTCCTTCAGCACTACTGGTCCCTGTGTCAGTCCCAGCTCGATCACATAATCGGGGGGGCCTGACTTCACGGAGCAGCAGACCAGGACTGTAGCACCCCGCCCCCCCCTCCAAGAAACCAGACATACCTTAGCACTGCAGGATACCTTTGAACAAGCCACCAGCAGTGACCTGTCACTTTGCCTTTTTATGAAAGGACTGTATGGCAGATCATTTTCTAGAGCCCTATTTTTCTATGTTTAGCTCACCTGGCTGCCAAAAACAGTCATAAACATAGATATTAATCGTCTGTGTTTTCAGGCAAAATTATAAAGCACACCTATGCAGGTATTCAGGGAAACCAACTCTGGAAACAATGGAAAGAACAGTCTTTTACAAATAATGTGCTTGATATAGCGAAATATATGCATTTTCCAGCAAGCCATTTTGGATGAAGTCTTAGTCTATCAAATCAGGATGTGTCTGAGATCGCTTGAGAACACTGTGGGTGAATTTGCACAAACACCACCAAACTACGGATCTGTGATATACACGTCCAACACATGCAAGCTCTGAAACACCCTATCCTGACACACCAAAAACACAATGCAGACCGTCTTGGCATTCCCACGTTACTAGGACTATATTTAAGTCTAGTCAATGAGCTAAGTAAGGCTTGAAGCTTATTATTGTGAAGTAATGAATTCCTGCTGAACTCACTCTGTGTTTTTCTTAAATAAATAAAGAGCTGAATTTCTAATGATTCTGCCATTTCCATGGTTGCCGTGGTTACATAATTACAAAATTTAAATTAAATGAATGCAATATATTCAAAAGTGTTACATGCATCACATGTTTAATAAATCTTCCTCAATGTGAACAAGCAGCTCAGTCATAGTATGCATAAGTGTAGTAACACCTTAAAATGTCACTACTGAAAACACGATGCATTTCGAAATGTACTCAGTCGATGTGGATAATTTTCTTCATTATCCAAAAACTTTAGGTCACCAAGAACCACTATTTTCAGGCAAATCATAATTGTCTTCATTTTTGTGATGGCTTTTCTTATTTTATGTACCACTTTTACTCCATGGTTGTCAGAAATTAGTTAAAATTACACTTGGTGGATTCTGCCTTTGATGGGAATAGCTAAATTAGCTAAAATACTGGTTTTTGATTATTTACTACAATATTACTAACCTTATGTATCTCGCAGGATACCATGAGCTTTGAGATTTAGGGCTAAATCTCTTTCTGTACCCTTTAGCCTCTTCCAGTTCTCTGTTAGTGTAGCAAACCAAACATGGCACAATTAATGCTGACATGAAGTTACAATTGATAAGCACAAAAGGAGACCCAACATTTCTTCTAAATATTGATAAAATATTAAGAAAAAAGTAATACCAGAAACAGCATGGACGATTCATAGCTAGTCTTCTTGGGTTCTGCAGAGTGTGAATGCCACTTATCTTCATGTCATCCATGTATTACAAGCTTGAGTGATGTTCCAGTTCTCTTTACGGTGCCTCTTCCCATTTATAAAATTCAGGATGTCTTCCACTGTGACCTTAAAGGTGAGGTCACTGCAAGCGACACAGTACTGCGCAATAGGGCAAGCGTCATCATAATGAAGAATCTGGGTTACAGATTCAGACTGTTCCACAGTCTTTTAGAACACTGCTATGTAGTTATTCAGCATTAAATACATGTTTCTAAAAAAATACAAACAGAAGCAACATTCGGTTTCCATCCATCAATCAAACTGTTTGACCTTGATGACAGCCGCTATTAAAAGCAATTCTATTAATTATATATCAGTTACCTGATATATATTTTTAAACACTGAATGTCGAGTAAAAACACCCCCAAAATAAACTCAGTCTGCATGTAAATGTCTGGATTCAGCAGAACTCTTTGTTTACAGGATACTTAACTGATTTTACTACTTTACTACGACTCATATGAGACCTTAATCGGCTTCACACGTTGCACCGCTGCTGCCACGTTTTTGAAGACCGAAGTGATCGCCAGACTCAACCGAATGCCAGTTTATGAAAGACAAGTAACTTATTATTAAGATTAGAACCATCCAAAGATTCTTCAATGTAACTAGTTACATGGAAATAAATGGACGTTACGCTCACGTTGTGGGACTTTATTCAATTCAAACAACACTGAGTATCTCAAACTATCTCCAAACCGCTGGGGTATTTTGCAATCATTACACAGATGCTTTGTTTCTGAAATCTCAGGAATAAATTTTGTAAATGTGCAGAAAATACTGGATTATGTGGGTGTGGATGCTTCATATTTTGCTTTTATTACTGTATTTTAAAGTAGATCTGAGCCAACAAACCATCTTAATGTTTTTAGGTTGCTTTGTTTACGTATGTAATTTTGGTGTGTTTGGTGATTAAATGTAGATACATGCGATTGAACACTGAATTACGCTCTCTTTTTTCAATTATTGTCATACGCACAGCTTACGTAGATAATTAAGACCTGGATATGTGAAGCAAATTGATGTTACATTTTTCTATAACATAGTCAGAATCTTGTAATTAATATGGCAATTGGTTATAACTGCAATATGATCTGTTCCCCAACCTTTTTCTGTTATTTATGGAAAAATTAACTGAAATTACTGCTGTTGATCATCTAAATCTTTGCTTACTGAGCAAAATGCTGTATTAACCTAGATCTGTATAGAATTTCTCTAGGAAAACAGCCAGTTGCATTTTGGATACAATTACTTTGATTAAAATAATTAGCCAAGCAATTAAGCCAACATACCAATGGTGTAGTGTTTTTGGACCAATTACCAATTTTATTTAAAATGCATGATAGTCTGTTATTTGAAAATAATACACCTTTTTATGGAATTGTTGCAGTTATATTTAATAAGGAAAACAAATGGTATTTTCAGACATATATTTTGCTTAATAAAAAAATATTTGCGAAAGACAAAAAACCTTACAAAAAATTTTCAGATGTACAATTTCTCTAAAGTAATATTTCCATTGATACAAGTGTCAGAACACAATAATTAAATTGTATAATGTTCTGTATTCTTACCAAGACTGTCTTGCTTGTAATTGCTTTGTTACCACTTACATGTCATTAAACTTGCCGTTTTAAAACTGAAAATAAAGTGCTGTCACAAGAAAATGATGAGACCTAAAAAAATTGGTATTGCAGCACCGGTGAGATGACTCTGACTTTCGGGAGCCTATTAGTATTTCCCGGCATGCTCACAAGCCTTGTATATAGCCCCTCTGTATGTGTTGTTGTAAATTGCCATTCTGAGGACCTGATTGTCGCTTGTGCCCTTACCTGTGTTTGTACTCCGTCCTTGCCTCATCCCTGCATGTCTTTTGCCATTGTGTAAATTACCCACTGTGTGTGTGCCTTACTGTCCGATGTCGACTTCCCTATCCCATTATGTGTTGTTGGAGTTGTGTTTATTGTTTGTGTGGTCCTTTTAAGGGCTAATATTAAAAAGTATCTTCTCTTTCAAACAAGTGTTGCCTCTGTTGTTTCTGACCCCACGATGTCTGGGTCTGCCGGATATTATACTGGTGTCAGAAGTGGGATGCCAGAAGCAGCCCCACTGGAATTGTGCGGATTGTCATTTCCCTGACAGCCCGCTCCAACCTAGGGACAGGAAGCTCATCTGCTCGCGCCGCCGAGAGAATGGAGACCAGGCACACTGCTATCGAAAAGCCCATACCAGAGCCACCGGCAGACGGTGCTGAGAGAGGAGCAGTGAAGGAGGCACAGTGCGTCCTGAAGCTGCTCCTGCCAGCCTGCCAGTCCCCCATCGGAGATGACGTCAGCAAACAATGGAGGCTGGAGCTTCTAGCGACTCCGGCCATTCGCCAGTCAGCAGGAGGTCTTAGCTCCCCAGCCGTAAGCAGGTGTGCCATGCTGGAGGCTCAGGAGTGCTGAGAACTGCTGGAACAGTGGCCTGAAAGCCAGCAGGATGGCGGGTGGTTGTGGGAGGAGTTGACCAGTTGGGTGCGTGAGGGTGACCAGAAACGGCAGGTCAAGGTAGTGGAGATGGCGTTACTAGGCTGCAAGGCGGCACTACTCGGCCCTGAGGAGGCATGTCGCATCTTAGAGACCCAGCTGGCCCAGGATCATCGAGAGCTGGACAAGTGGTGGGTGCAGATTGAGCAGGATGAGGAGCGACTGCAGGTGGACATGAAGAAAGGGCAGCACACCTTGTAGAAGCTGGAGATGGCCTGCTGGGAAAGGCGGAGCGAGGTCACCCAATCCAGGGAGCAGCAGGTCCTTACCAAGCCGCGCAAGGCAAATGGCCGGAACCAAGGGGGCTGCCGTTCCAGGGCCAGCCAGCAGCCGAGTGTAAGCTTGCCTCCCAGTCTCCTCTGCCTCACTAGCGCTCATGAGTTAAGGAGCTGACGGCTCCACCCCATCATTGGAGATGGCAAATATTACAAGTTCTATTACTTGAATGTGTGGTGTTTAGGACAAAGCACACTATAATATATTTAAACATTTTTAATGTGCACCTGGCACCAGATGCAGACACTTGATCTGTGTTAGTTTATTAAGGCAAAGCACAGAATACACTACAGACACTAAAACAGATTGCTACATCATACACTAACAGCATGCTTAAGCAGAACACTGTACACATTACTTTAGCAAGTTTCTTATTACTCTATATTGCTTCAGTTGGATTAGAAAGATTCTACTTAAACACAACGTGGCAGTAGCAGATGTATTCCTTGTAAACTCCACCTCTATTTTAATTTCAACTGGAACATTTTGATAACTGGCACATCAAGAACAAAAAAACAATGGCTTTGCAGGTGCGATTCTGAACTGCTCGTTCTTCTCAACTTCTGGTGCTGATGATTAAATCTTCAGATGACATTGATTGGAATGTATAGTATTCCTTAATCGTCTCTTTTTGGGAATGCATTATGCATATCTTGATTAGTGCTTTCACTTGTGAGTTCAGTGAAAGTTGGAGACACGAAAATGGAAACAGTCAACACTCCTTCCTGGTGCGCACTGTCTTGCTGTGGTATTTCACTGGAATTCCCCAACGTCTCATCAAATAGACGTCAAATAAATATGCAGTTCCAGGTTCCAGTGCTCCAATGGTCGCTGTAGTAACAGCCCGTCGTGGGTTCAGCTCCTGGAAGTATTTACAGAGGACCCTCTCTGTTTCGCTGCGTGACTCTGGACCTAGGCACTGTTGCCTACTGGTGGATTCTCCATCCTTAATCTTGCGCCGATACATGCAGTACAAGCTTCTCTCCTCCGTTCCAAACCAGGCTAAAGTAACAGAGTTGCAGGTCCTGAGTTTGTTGAAGGACTTTATCTGCAGTGTAGTGGGAAGTGCGGGGACGGCCTGACGATGGTAAGCGGATGAGGCCTGCATTTTAACCATAGGCCTTGACCCACCCCTAACTGCCTGACCGGGACTCATGTCTTCCAAATATATCTGATATACAGGCATTCCTTGCAGCCATATCTGTGCTACTGCCTCCCCCACCACCTCTGATGCAAGAATTTGCTCCTTGTTAGAGACTGTGACCTTCACCTTTTGGCCAGTGCAACTCTGGAGCGTAAGAAGAGCACTCTGTTGCCAGCCACGGGGGCGGAAGCTGAAAAACTGGCTACCTTGCCGCCCAGTTCCCTGAAAAGCCACCCACCTGAGCTCACCCTCTCCTAGAGGGGTAGCTATTTGTCGGGCTTCCTCATGCGTTTGCGCAAAGGTCCCTGCATATGCTGAGTCAGTGCCATTGACTGTGTCTACCACAAAAACATCAAAATAGTATAACGTTTCTGGAATGAGCTCTGACACCGTACACACACTTTCCATGCCTCTGCAAGCACACTGTAGTTCATCAGAATTGTCCAATAAAGTCGATTCTCCTGATTTCCTGAAAGAATCCCACTGGTTCCACCACCACTCACTCACATCTGGCCAGACTGTTAATTTTTGCTTCTTAGCTCTTTTCTTTTCACTTTTCACGTCCTCTTGGGCAGTACACAGACTATTATAGTTTTGCTTTTGGTTAACCAACACGCAGTAGTGGTAGTTATGGCTGTTTTTTGGGAGTTTCAGAATAGAAGCACTAGGCTTCCAGCTCAGAGTGACACTGGTCATCCCAACTCCCACAGTATGTACACGTGAATCGGGAGGTATCTCTGGAAATATTCCCGGCACCCGGTCTCCCTCTTGAAGGTATACAGAAACTCTAGAGTCCTGTACCTTGGATTTTATCTTAAGGATGTAGATGGATGCTGGAGACACAGTGTGGCCAGTGTAGTTGTCCACAGTGTTGCCTTTAAATGTGTACATTTTTTGCTCTGTTCCAGAGCCTCTCCACCACACCTCTGGCATACTTTTCTTGGAAGCCCCTGTAAGAAGGACAGTAATTATTCTTGGCATAAAACATATACATGGCCCATGTAGACAGAGGCAATAAAGTTTTTTCCACATCCATATAACACATTTTACGATAATTATTCCAAAGAAAAAGAATAGAGATCTATTGTTATATATCCGTCCATCAATTTTCTGGTCCGGAGCCTATCCCGGAGGCAACGAGTACAAGGCAGGGAACAACCCAGGATGGGGCACCAACCCATCACAGGACACACTCGCACACCATTCACATCTCTGGGCAATTTAATAACTCTAGTTCACCTCAGCATGTTTTTGGACTGTGGTGGGTAACCGGAGTACCCAGAGAAAACCCCATGACAACATGTGGAGAATATGCAAACTTCACACATTTGGAGCCATGGTGGGGACTTGAACCCTGAACCCAGAGGTGTGAGGCAACAGTGTTAACCACTGCTTGGTGAATTCCATACCACCTCACCATATGCCAAAGTATTTATGTATTTCACCCAGTTCTTCCTCAGTGGCTCTGTGTGTTTTGTGCCTGTACTTCTCTCAACACCTTTACAAACCTCATGTTTTCTTCAGTCTAACATTGGCAATATGGAACATTACCACTTTAAGCTTACTTGAATCAGGCACCAAGAGCCCAAGCTACAGCTTCCCCACAGGAAAAGACTGGAAGGAGCTTCTCATGTGCACCTTGTCACTGAGTGGTAATGTTGTATAGCCTCATATTGACAGAATACAAACTAGGAGCCTTCAGTTTAAGGTAATTGGGCAATATCTTCAATCTCCACTTAAAATGACAGAAATTATATTATTTTAGCGTATTATAACTCTGAATTTCAAAAACACTTCTTGATTAAAAGCTGAATACAACAGAATAGAATTCAGTCCCTGAAGAGTTGGACATGCCAACATGGAGTGAAAGACAAGTTTATGTTATTACTTGAATATTATGTCGTTTTACCACCAGGTGTAAATCATGTCCAAACTATAATGCATTTTGTAACCACGAGGCTCTTGAGGACTGTAAATGCTGACCCCTGGCCTACACTTTGGTTGATTTCTGAATTAGAATGATCCCTTTTACTCACATTGTAGGCTTTTAGAAGGTCTGTCCTTTATTGTCCTGGCTGCTAAGCTCCATTCAATCGGCACACCACACGGAATGACAGTGACGGACATCAAAGATGCCCTTTTCTTGAGAGTGAAGTACAGCCTGCAGGAAAACGTATTAACTTAAACGGGATGCTTAATTCAAAATGGTCATGATAAAGCTTTACATTACTGCTACTCCCTGGAATATTACACTATTGGTTCAATACTCCAGAAATGTCCTCTGATCATCTCGTCCTCTACCGAACTACAATGATATTAAGCATAAAGTTAAATACATTGAACATTAATGAAATGCTATTTATAATACCTTGTGGTCTCTTTCCCCTCCCCCCAGCTATCACAGTGACACACAGAACTAAAATCAACCTCCTGTTGAGTACCAAGTCAACAGATATACTATGCATATGGTCAATATTGACTGTCCTAATGTTCACTATAATTCACTTGTAAACAAGCATCCCTGGCATGAAAATGATCTGGCTTTTTTGCAGTTTATCATCCCATTCTGACTGTGTATTTATTTTACAGTGCAATTATTATTATGGTTATCCTTTTGTTTTCATTACACTCTTTAAACCCTTGTACCCTTTAATATTCCTTAATGCCCTAGCATGGAATAAGCACTCCTATCTATCTTTTATAATGACTCTACATCAGGGGTCACCAACTCCGGTCCTAGAGAGCTACTATCCAGTAAGTTTTCTATCCTACCCGGCTTCTGATGAGCCACACTAGTTCTCAGGTAAATACCAGGAGCAGGTGTGGCTCATCAGAAGCCAAGTAGAATAGAAAACTCACTGGACAGTAGCCCTCCAGGACCGGAGTTGGTGACCCCTGCTCTACATCATGCAGCTCTGTTGAAAGTGACCCGTGGACTAGGGTTCTGGGAAAATTCTGGGAATTTTCCTGTTCATTCCCATATATTCCTGTTAATACCCATGGAAAGTTTCCCACGTGGAATATTTCCAAAATTCCCCAGCTTAACTTCCCAAGGAATGAAAGTTTCAGGAAATTTTCCATCCCTTTGCAACCCTATGGCTTTAGGATGTAATTAATTTGGACTTCTGAAACACAGGTGAGAAGATCGGAATGTCCCAGGACAGTGGGAAGTTAGGTGACAGGCCCAAGCTGGCATAGTTTATATATTTTTTGCCATTTACACAAATAGCTATTTAGAGAAGTATTTCAGTGAAATAGATATATTTTTTTTAGTAGTATGGATTTCCAGTCCTGTGATTGGATCATGTAAGTATCTGTGACAGAGTCAGCTACTTAATTATTGTAGTCCCTTCATTTATTCTCTTACCTCCGAGTCTGATCCTTTGGCAGAGAGATGGGGGTAACTTTGCCTTCTGGAAGCCAGATGGTGGGCCGTAGTGGCACCTCATTCTCAGGGTTCGAGGGTGGGGAGCCCTGCGACCACACAGTCCCCCAAACTAGCGCTGTCGCCGTCAGGCAGCGATACCAGGAGAGGCCCATCGCTGACACCTGCACTACACCTGTGCAGAGTGGGACAGAGAAGAGGAAGACAAGGGCCAAAGCCTTACAGCTGCAGGCGATGTGTCAATCACATACCATCCAGGGAACGTGCAAACTTCTTCTGAGCTGATGATTCACTGATATGAGAAAACATTTCTCTTACTCAGAGAGAATTATTCATGTTGGGAATAAATTGCCCTGCTGTATTACTCTGGGATCTGCATAGCCCAGCTTGACACTTGGAGAAAAAAATCACTCACAAGTTGACTATCAAAGCTTAAGAAGATGCAACTATTATTGAAGAGTATAATCCTTTGAGGACATATCTATTTATGGTAACAGAACACGTTATTTATCAGAAGTTTTTTTCCCCCCCATATTTCCTTACTTTTATGACTTATGACTAATTTGAAATGGAGAATACCTTTGAACATTCAAAAATCAAGAGCCTTGTAACACCATCCAACTAACTTACATGTTGACAACAGATTTTTTTTAAGATTATAAAAAGACAATCATCAGAAAGTTTCTGTTAGAATATTCCTCAAGGTTATTACTTAACTGACTCCTCAATTGAAAAAGACATAATATGTGAACATTTATTTTTACATATAACAATTTCTTTAAAATTATAGACAGTTGTATTGTTTCTGTGCTGCCTACAGTTTACTGATGGACGCTGAACCAAGATAAAGGGAACAAAACAACGTCTGCAAAAGCCTGAAGATGCAGAGAGGAAGACAAACAAACCACTGATTAGTATTTACTGCTGTCCTATTGTTAATGGCTCAATAAACAGCACACGTCTGTCACTAAGTGATTAACAGATTGAGAGCGATGCAGTGAATCAGTGTGGCACAGTTGTCAAAATGCACCTTGCATTAAAAATGAACCCTTCTCAGCAATTATAGCCTATTGAATTTTCATAAGCCAAAAACGCAGCTGAAGGCTTGCTTTAACTTCGGCATCATTCTATAAATATACTGCTCATACAGAAAGATTCATAGCACGGCGGCTACATTACGAGCGTAACTGAGTTAACTATACTTAACACCACTGCATCAGTAATTATCACAGAGCGCACTGGGCGAATCAATAGTTTCTTCAAATGACAGCATGTGTGATGTATCAGATTCCATCAGACCCATGACGATTTCCCATCTGGATCAACATCACAGAACGACAGCACATCACGGAATCTGTGCCTGCTGGGTTTTCATCCGCTCCAAAAGCTCCTGATTTGTTGAGAAGTTCCAAGAGTCCTGGTGTCAAAAGGATTCAGGCAGCTGCACCTTTGTGAAATTCATATGCCTCCCATTCTCAGTGTGTATTTCCCTGTGTCAGCTGTGCTGTCTCCGATTTGCCCTCCCTCCCTCCGCCGACCCCGATCCGCGAACTCACTCCAAGCATCAAGCTGCATCTCATCCCGAAGAGTCACAGGAACCGACCGGGGGGGGGAGGAAAGTGGATAATAAAGAAGGGAGAAGCGGAGGAGTAGATTTGAAGTGGAAACTCATACAACGTGTGGGGGGGGGGGGGGGGTTGGGGGGGCAGAGACTCTCAGCATCACTTACTCAATACAACAGTATGGTAATAAATGTACAGCAGTTGTTTAAAAATCTTCTCAACGCACCTGTAGAAATGGTCTGTAAGGCAAAGTTTACAATGAACTGCAGGACCAGAGGACGATGGCGACCATCTCCTTACCTGACATTGTGAATTCGGTCCACAGAAAGGATGAAGCATTAGACGCTGAAGACCGGCGAAGAGAACCTCTCGTCAATCCCCACCCTGGGGTGATGTAGGTAGAGCACAGCCCCACCCCCTATGCCCTCTCCACCTTCTGACTTCAGGTGTGCCGGAGATCCGAGGAGATGAAGCGAGAAGGTTGCACGTGAAGCCCCAGAGCTTTGATCGTCGACTGTCAGCCTGAATGCTCCACTGCCAGTCTGCGCTCTCCACACCCCCCCCACCCCCCACCCCCAAGCCCAGATCAGAGCGGTCTGGTAAGTAAGCTGCACAAATCAAACAGGCACGCACATGTGTGTGTGTGAGCAGTGTGTGTGAGCAGTGTGTGTGAGGAGGGTGATTGGAAGATTGGAGTGGTGGGGGTGTCAGAGATGGTGACAGAGGATGGGGAGGGGGTGTTGTTGCACAACTTGCTCGCATTAACTGTTTGTTAGCCAAGCAATGAGGGCCCACACTGAATGGCAAGTAAAACACTTAAGGCCTCCATTCTCAATCAGGGTTTCTCCAAGTTTTCTTGCACTTTACAACCAATGCTTTGTTAAATCCTGCTGGTGCCCAGGTAAACTTTTACAGGCTTTACTTCTCTTAGGAATAATTATATTATGTTTTATTGATAGATTATAGGGAGGGCATATAGGTAAATCATTGTGACTTCTGTTTGAGAGTTGGGCTTAAGGCTTGTGGTTATAAGACTGAATAAGCCGTGAAACTGCAGTAATGTTTCCAGCAGCCGGATAGGGAGTCCTGTAGTCGTATTCATGAGACTGAAAGGAGAGCAGGGTGGAGCCCAAAAAGCCCAGAGTGTGATGGTAGCGAATGAATTGTGGGCGGAGCCAAGGGCCCCGAGGTAATCAATGGTTGGTTGCCCTGTGGGTCAAGTACCACCCTCGAGAGGAACAGAGTACTTTCTCATCACCGTCTCTCACCCACATCCTTCTAGTCACAATACAAAGCAATCACAATAGCAAGTACATGCATTGTTTTTTTTTTTCCAGACGTGCCCCCACTAATCTGAAATTCCAACAGAAAATTTAAACCCGGACTGCATACCAACACTTTTTCCCTTCAGTGATATGGTGCAGCTCTTTCATGGACCGCTGGCGTCACATTGTTTACAGTGGAGTAGATCATCCCATCGCATACAACTTTAACAGCCCCGGAGAAACAGCACAGTGCAAAATGCGCTCAGCCTCCCAGCAAGACCCCAAACCCCAGGATTTGCCCCATTTTTTATTCAAAGCTTTGAGCCTTGTCCCACTTTCATAAAAGTGCCTTGGAAAGTTTGATCGCCTCGCAGAGGATGATGATTATGGGCCTGAAAGAGATTTTAATGAATTTTTATTTCCGCCCATGTTTTAGTCTTTGCACCTTCTTGGGTTTTCCCAGCTTATCTCCAGTGAACAGGTGCTGAAGCACATGTGGCACGATGCTTCTCCTGCTTCACTGCCTCTTTCTCTGGTGTCTGGGGCTTCAGCAGCTCTTCTCATGCCATCATCCCTGCCCTCAATATTTTCTTTGATCATACTACATTTCCTCTCTTGTGTTCCTGTTAATAATTAATGGGCAAGCAGTTACTGGACGCCTTCGTCCTTGGAGAGAAAGAGCAAATTTAATTTAAATAATTGCATGAAAGAAATGCCAAAAGTACCCGTTTATTTATAATTTATGGATCGTTACGTCGCATGCATAATGCATGGCCGTCTTTATTATGATCATTTATTAAATATCATGTTTTCCAGCAGTAGTCTCAGGCGTACCGCGATATTTGCAAGGTTAGACCGCGGAGCTGCTCTTTTGGAAAATGCACGTCTGCAGACCACGGGTTAAAAAGGAATCTTTATTTTTAACTACACATCATCAACGGCAACCCATCTGCTGCTGAGTTTGCAAAGCTTCTCCCGGGACAACACAATATCTCAACATCTTAGAGCATGAGAGTCGAGGGGCGGGGTTAGGTTCTGGCGGTGAGGCTAACAGGATTATCCGGGGGGGTGGATGGTGTTGTAGGGCATACTGGGGAAATTAATGTGAATTTTTTTTTTTTTTTTAGCGAGAGCTTGTTTTGTAATGGTGAATGGGGCAGACGACCCCAGGAGTACTCACTACCGCATAAAGAAGTCCGCCCCATGGGAAACTTTATATTCACAGCCCCTTTCATAGACGTCTTGCCTTTACCGACTGTGTTAACAGCTCTCTCTAATGAAATGCTACGTGATCCCAGTAGAGACTAACTGCATGGGTTCACTTCCCTTCTTCCACAGCCAAAATAATCCCCATCTCCCTCCATAACACATCGAGCTACTTTCCAAGTATTCCTTAGAAGGGGACTCGGGAAGAAACAGTGAGAACTTCAGCAGTGGCACGTAAATCTCTCTTTTACTGTGCATTTGTGAAATTTTCTCAGATTCACCTGAGACGTCTTGAACTTTGTATCCTGGCCAAACAAACGTGATGACTTATGAGACACGATGGAGGCAGGAAGCTGTCACCCTTGGGCAAAACCGCCGTCAGCTGTTGTTGGAATGAAACGCTGATTCTTTTAGCTTCCACAAGCGCATCCGTTTAATAAATCTTTCCGTCTCGGTCCTGTGCTCTGAATCGGACATTTCCACCTTTTTCCGGTTACTCTAATGCTCCACTTCTCTTTAGCAGCCTTTCCCCTAAATATTTAATGCGTACTTTGTGTTTTCCCACACTTCTGCTAACTCCCAGTTAGAGTGCATTACTGTGTCCTCTACCGTTCTTTTTTTCGTGTTAAAAGTGCGTTACTACATTCCTTTACTCTCATCCAATTTCTTTTCTTTCCGGTAGATTTTAGTTAGAATTACAACAGAAGTTGAAACAATTATAAAAGGAGCTGCTCCCGTAAGTATAAATTATTAGGCATAATTTTTTTGCCTGTGTTTGTTTCAATGACTGAAAGAATAGAACAATTTTACAAGTTTGAATCCAATGACATTGCCAGTATTCGTTCTGCTTCAAAACTCCTTTGAAGTTTCTCAATTTCTTATTAGGCCTACTGAGAATTTGACCATAACAAATTGTTCATTCATCTAAAGAACATTTTTTATGCAGTACTTATACACATTGACAGTTAATTACAGCATAAAGTCATACGGACATTTATTAGGGACCGACATGCTATGTTGACGAATGTAGGCTTTAAAAACAAATATGGTCAAAATGCAATATTTATGCAGTACTAATTATAACCACTAGGCGACAGTACGAGATATAACGTTTCAGGCAATCATGACAGACCAGTATGCTGCAGATCAAGGTAACATTTAGCAACGATACTGTGGAAAGGCGAAACAGCTCATGCTTGATACTGCACTTCAAAGCTTATTGTGTTCCGCAGCACATAATATCCTGGAACCCATCTTCATAGCTGTGACAGAGAGAAGCAGAGACCTATTAGTTAATTAATTATATTAAGAAAAGTATTAAAATTACACAGATATAAGAATATGATAGAAAGCCTAATAACATTTATTTATTAAGCAGATGCCTCTGTACAAGTCTGGATCATAAAGCAGGGACAGCCATTGTCCCTGGGGTCATTGGGGTTAAGAACCATGCTCAAAGGCTCTAAAGTAATATAATTACTCTGCTGCCCGGGGGATTTGAACCCATGACCTTCTGGAGATGGGCAACAGATCTCTTACCCATCCAGCTGTACACCATTTGGGTATAGTAGATGGGAATTTAGAAAGGGTCAAATATAATTTCAGTTTTGTATACCATCTGCACGCTCATTATGTCTTTTTCTGCACAAACTGAGAAGTCCAAATGAGTTCTGTGTAGATTTTTGGTCTTTGCTGTTGGAGAGTGTCAGTAATTTACACTAACATGTGAAGTCTTGGAACCAGCCCTCAGACTGATCGACCAGGCAAGCGATCCATTCCTTCAGGGTCACCTTCCTGTCACTGTTACTGTCACATGATCTGGAAAATATGTTTACGCACATATAAACACACACACACTCACACATACACACATGTAAGTTTATATAAAACATATTTATGGGAATTTCCTATGAGTTAGTTTTTCTAGTCATAATCCAAATCAACCAAAAAATGAAGCCCAAAATGAAAATATAAAAAAGAAATTCTATTGTTTTGACACTTCTTTTTCAGAAACACGTATCTCTTGTGTCTTTAGTTAACTTACTTGTTTGACTGAGCTGTGATTAGGGACTGTGTGAGGTTGCTGTCAGGGTGTAACTTTCTGGAAAAAATAAACTTGAAACACCATCCCCTCCTTTTTCAAACGATTAATCCCGTTTGTTCATCGACAATAAATCCTAATGAAAATAATGAAAATGGGGTCCGAACTCAGACAGTTTGCAACCTTTTGATTACATTATAGATCCACCATGGGTATAAAGCAAATGTCTTGGCACAAAGCCCACATCAATGTAATAGAAAGAATGCAAGTCATCTGAGTTTGCACCTAATTTTTGTTACCGTGTGAATTTTCTCATCCTGGTGGGTGTGTGTGAATATGTGGTGCCCTTCCACCCCATTTTCAATCTGAAAAATAGGGGGTGTCATGGCCCTGGGACCCCAATTTGCCAGAGGGAGGTGGGATTAGGGGTTATGAAAATACAAGATAAATGGTGTATTTTCAGTATTTCAGCCCGATTTGACTTTATTTTTGCATATTTAATGGCCCCTGAGGGTAAAATGTGTATGTGTCACTGTGTAAAAGGTGTGTGTCACTGTTAGTGGTTGGAGGGTCTCACTGGAAGAATCGATGGGCACAGTGTTCCAGGGGCATCTGTTTGTAACGCAGCTTCTTCAGATCCCGGCGGCTAAGCTTCCCGTCCTTGTTCCGGTCCAGCAGGATGAATCGCCGCTGGTAAAGTGGAGGAGACGCGGTGGGTGCGGAGGGCGCGGGGGGCACGGAGGGCACGGGGTGCGTTTATTGGAGTGACCGAGTAAGACATGTGCGAGGGAGATGGGGGTCGGGGAGAGAATGATGGGGTGTTTCAAATGGAGGATAATATTTCCAGCTCGTTAACTTTCTCTGTGAATAATTTAGCAATTATTGATGATGTCTATTTATGCAGCTGCTCTCGCATCTCCATATCGGCCTGGTGAGGATCGCACAGCGCTTAGGCCTTAAATCTGTTTGAAAACTTTAAGATAGATCATTTAGCAATACAGCTGTATTTTGCTCTTTTTTCATCTGCAAACCAGATCTTGTGACGTAGCTACAATTACAACAGAATGTTACAGTACAATTTCCAGTGGTTTCTAAGGGTAATTATAACCATACATGTGTTGGCCACATACTGATAAGTGATACAAAATGTTAATGTTAAGTAATAAACTATGGCTTATACCACTGAAGGTTCACACTGAAATGAATGGTATAATACCTGCATGGCCATTGAGGTCATTTACGTGCATGCTGAATTGCATGTCATGTAAGGAAACAGACTCTCAGATCTCAAAAATGTTCTGAGGGTAGAAAAAAAAAAGATTGGTTCAGAGAGATGACCAATAAGATTGTAGAGGAGGTGGGTCCAACCAACTAGAGCAGGCGGGACCAATACATTTGATTGGTTAGTCCTGGCTCCTGTAGTTGCTTGGACCCACCTCCTCTGCAATCTGATTGGTCATCTCTCTGAACCAATCATTTTTCACTCTGCCCACAGAACATTTTTGTGTAAGTAGAATTCCCATGAGCTCCGCATTCACGGTTACCTCTACTAGCATCTTGCGCTCTTCATGGCTCAGGCAGCCCTGGGCAGGGGGAGGGGAGCTGAAGGACTGGCCCATGCGACTCAGCATCAGAAACCAGTCAATCAGCCGGTAAGGGAACTGCCCATATTCAATTTCGGCACACGCCGCTTTGGACACTGTTCAGAGGAGGATACCGTCCCAGTAAACACCCTGCTTATTATCTGAGCACAGGAATCTGCAGAAGCAGTGAGCATGCATCACTAGGCAACGGTGAGGCCAGGCTTGGAGGACAAGAGTAACCGTACCCAAGCAAGGACCGAGGTGAGCCAAGCCAGTGCGTCGCCTCTTTCGGCAGGACTCTCTATGCAGCAGACACTCACTGGCATAGGTCTTCCCCAGCACACTGCACACTGGCACTCCCTGCCTTGAAAAAATACAAAAAAGGCACAAAGTGACAAGCACTGATTAATATTTCAGGGACGTACACGATCCTCATGTCAATGCGGTAAGCCTCCAGCCTGTCCTAGGTGGCAGAGGACATTCCTGAAATGACTCTAATCCATTTCAGGCAACACATGTGTACAACGGGGGCAGTTCTGAGACTCCGGTTCGATCTGGAGGGAAACCTGAGTAGCCAGAGGAAACCGACACAAGGGAAGCAGGGGGCCAATGTTGTACTTACCCTCCGTCGTGTACATTCAGCTGTGAATTTCAGAAAGAGACAACCGTATGTCGAGAGAGCATATGTCTTACCTCGGACATTTCTGGGGACATATGCATTTCGGGATTAAGACACCTCCTTGCTTCACCGCTTGACATGAGGAGCCAACAGGACTGTAGCACTTCAACAGCTTGCACAGCTTCTCTGGAGAAAGCCAGAGAAATACTTACTTATATTAGTACATTAGTACATTACAAAGACCCAAGACGGTCAAGTCCGGACTTTATATGTGTTTGTGGGATGTTATTTATGCGTTACTGCTTTGCACCTGGGCTGGTTCGACCCCAATACGGCCGCAGTTTCTCCTCAGCTTGTCTCTGTTTCCTTTGGGCTCTGCTGCCCTGGGATGCAGCAAAACACAGATGCTGAATCCTCACATGCACACGTGACACGCACCGTAGACCGAGCTCTCCCCTTTCATGCACTTTTCGATACTGATCCTCCAATATTACCTGAGAAGACGCCTATGGAGACCACCCCATTCATACAGTACTCAAAAGGCCCTGAACCTCAGACGAACCATGGTTACTCTTCAGATGAAGAACATTTGGGACAACTGTGAAATAACTTGGGATTGTGTATCCCCACAAAAACTCCCCACATGGAAAACATAAAACTATCATTTAGGCTAAAACAATTTCCCGGGTGCAAATGATCAAGACCGGTGGTGGTATTGTAGTGGTATGGGGATGTTTTTCTGCTGTAGGATCTGGATGCCTTTCCATCATAGAATGAACCAAGAATTCTGATCTGATTAGAAAAATTCTAAAGGACATCGTCAGGCTATTGATCTGTGAGGTGCATCTAAATGACTGGAACCTCATTGAAATATTGGGGCAGGACCTACAAAGGGCTTGAAAAGCCACAAATGTTGCTGAGCTACAGAGTGTTGTGTGGAAGAGTGGGGTAGGGTTCCTCTAGAGCACTATATGATCCAGAGCTAATTGCTAAATATGCAAAAATGAGGAAAATCCAATTGGAGGCAAATACTTCACTGTACTGTACTTTTGTTTCTTCATGCTATAATGTGTCTCATTGTAGTCCTCATAAACAAAAAATGCAGTCTGGAGAGCCATAAATTGGGAACTCCCGGTCAACTTTGTAGTCTTTGCCAGTTTCACATCTGCTGTGGACCCTCTTGATGAAAAACAGACCCTTCTTAATCCACAATACATTGAACTGCTGGTTCAGTTTACCGTCACGGCCAAAGCAAGCAGACCTGCGTATAACCAATAAGCTATAATTGTAATGGTGCTCACCTCACTCATTACAGGGTGCAGCACCAGTATTGTGAGTAAGATCAGGTGCACGGCCAAATGCATGGTAGGGTCTTGGCCTGGACCATGAGATAGGACTCACTGCAGAGAGGAACACAGGTTAATCAACTGGGCTATGGGCCAGAGATTCTTCAGAGAAACTGCTTCTGAACACATAAATAGTCACCTTAAGCAAAGTATTGAACAAACTATTTTCTTTAAATAACTTCTTAAATGTAAGGGCATACTATTTGGTAGGAGCGTAGATAGAGCACATTGTTAAAAATAGAAATATGAGTGCATTTTTTCTTTCTCTCTAAATGCCTTGCATTTAAGCCTAATAATAAATAATTAATAATTTAAAAATGATATGAAATCGACATTAGTAAAAAAACCTTATAGCTTTATTTAAATTTATTTTTATATGAACAGTGATAATCAATTGGACTTATACAGTTTTAATGCAGTGATTTACTCAGATCAAAGGTAGTAGGAGATGGATAACGTTACTAGAGAGACGACTGCAGAAACAACAACAAAAAACAAATCACATTATTAAATTTCTTGGTTTAAAATCTTCCCAAAGTATTCTACTGTTTAGCGATTCCGCCTTTGATGCAGACGTTACACACACTGAATTTTTACAAATGTGCTTTCTTCTTCACCTCTGGCTTTTTAAATTAACTTTCTCAAACGTTCTACATGTTCTTTCTTGTTTTTTTTTTTTTTTCGCCTGAGCAGCTACTCGTGATCTCTCTCCATTTTCCATATTTAATGAGAACAAGACACATAAAATAAACATGAACAAACACAAGAAAAAATACATGAAAGACCCCTACATACCTCCTTGTTTTTTCTCTTCTTTCTCTGTGCACTCCCAGGCAGAGAGGGATCTGTCTGTGCTACTGTAGACCATGTGTTCTCTCTAGCTTGTAAATCTACATCCCTATGAAATCATGCCAGCTTCAACAAGAACCAGCACTCAGTGTGAACCTGGCAGATACAGTACACCTGATCTGCACAGCCATATTTCGGAAAGTCACCATTGTCAGTGGAAGATTCGATGGATTAGATATTGAAACAAAGAAAAAATTCCTCCTTCTTTCAGCAGCTTGTCCTAGTCTGGGTCACAGGGAGGCCAGGCAGTGAAGGGTGCAAGGCAGAGGTACACCCTGCGTGGGATGCCACATACATGCACACGCTGAAGGCACTTCAGAGATGAGAATTACCACAACTGCATGTCTTTGGACTGCAGGCAGAAACTGAAATACCACACGGAACCCTCACGAGACCAGTGGAGAACATGTAAACTTCACACATATCGAGCAGATGCCGGATTCAAACTCCCAGTGCTGAAGGTACGAGGCCCAGTGCTCCTCACTGTGCTGTCCTTATTAATATCACTGTGGCTTTTTCATTTATCTTCCTGATGGAAAGGTTTTGTTTGTTCTTTTTATCCCATAAAAAAGCAGATCACATATTTCTAAATTTTTCAAAATTTAGAGAAATTGCAAGTAGATCTATTTCTACAGGTTTTGTAATTGTTTTGTAATAGTACAGTATGACATAAACTCATCTTTGATTTAATGGCAGTAAAAATCTTTTTTTTTCTCATATACAAGACTAAATGAATTTAAACTAATCTTTTCAGCAACAACCTTTTCACCACAGTTATTAAATTTTAAATGAATTTATGACATCATCTACCGTATGTTATCTCTGTTTACAGGAGTTAAGGGTTAATTTTGAAACTACAGTTCAGACAGTCTCTGTAACTCCATTATGCATATCCCTACACTCTAGGGCCAAAAATATGAAAGTCGGACACTGAATTTGCAGATGGCTTTCCTAAATCTCATTAATTAAGCCTTTTTCATGCTCACTTGATTTGTAATTCATAACACTGGGTACTTTGCATAGAACGTTTAATGCCTGTTTAAAAAAAAGTGAATGTGTACTGAATCAGTTCTGTGAAAACAAGAGGAGATAACAGAAAGCACACACACAGAGTTTATGTATGTCTTTGAGTATATCTTTGTGGGGACTCTCCATTCATTTCTATGGGGAAAACTCTAATCCCAACATGGCGACCTTAACCCCTACCCAGCCCTGACCTTAACCATAAGTAACCAAAGAAAATATGAGACTTTTGGCATTTTTAGTTTTTTGACTGCATTCTCAGATCTTTCTAGGGACCGCAAAATGGTCCGTACAACATCGAAATAACAGGTTTTTATTACATTGTGGGGAACATTAATCCACACAAATACAGAGAGAGAGAGAGATGATTCAGGCTCCATTCATGGATTACTAAGATTACTTGTGTTTAGAGTCTCAGTTTTAATCCACCAATTAGTGATAAGCTCGATTTACGGTGCTTGAAGTTATTAACTGTCGCTCAATCCTATGATACATTCTAACAGCATTAAGTGTATTGCTAAAAGGCCACTGTAAACCACCAAAACTATCGTCTATTGCCATCTTGTGGTCATATAAAATCTTACATGCTTTCTGAATTGTGATGTTTATGATGAATAGGCCTACTTGAAAGTATTTAATGTATTGCATAAAATGTAAGGTGCCCTATCTGAAATGTAAGTGAGGAATGCAATTCATAAGAAATAAAACAGGTCTTGGGGATGGTCGATTTTAGAAATCTTTCACAGTGCCCAACATTTTAATGACATTATTGTGTAAAGATTCAGTAATGCAGGTCATAGGGATGTTGACTGAATCCATCTTTGGTATTGATATTTAATGCATGAAATCCTATGCGCGCATATATATGATGTGCATTATGTATATATGTATATATGTGTATGTATGTATATATATATATATTATTTTTTTCCAAGTTGCATAGGAAACTTCCTATTCACCAACATACCTTCAAATTTGACCACGTTGATATAAACTAACAACTGAATTTCCTGCTTCCTTGATGTCCATGTCCACTTAGCCAGACCCTATTTCAACATGGAAACAAGAATACCTCGAGTTTCTGAACGAATTAAAGTTTTAGAGCCTACTCTTAAATCATTCCTCAGACCACAGGAATGCACCATCTTAAATACACCTGAATCTTAAAAAACAAACCATAAAAATGGTTATATGTGTGTCAGAGAGGGTACAGGGCAAGCATAGACATGTATAGTTAGAAGGCTATTTCTCACAATTAATAAAAACACACACAAATATAATTACATTTTATTATTGTAACATTGTACTTTATCTAAATTTTCATCTGAAACTCAAGCCATCCTCTTGTGTCAATCAATCTCACTTTTTGTTTTTAAAAGTACATTATATTTATCGTGTATTGAGGATGATAATCTGATTATTGGTTGCCCATTGACATCGTGAGTCGTTGTATGTATGCAGAACATCTCAACTAAATTAAATACTGGATGCATGCACATACTGAAGATCTAATTTAATTATTAAATTATAATATATGAGAGAAAAATAAATTTAAAAAAATACAAAATGAAAAGAAAAATGAGAAATGATGCTACACGGAACTGATGCCCGTATGCGCGTAAACAGCGGCCCGGAAGTGTGTTTCAGTGCCTGACGTCAGTGTCAAGGGTGGCGGAGAATGAATGATGGAGGGACGCTGGGCTGGTTAACAAGGGAGAAGAGGGAAATTAAGGAGTCTGATGGAATAAAAAACGGAGTGCATGCAGTAAAAATGAAGATGCCTGTCGCGTTTCGTAGGCGATCGTCTCAGTGAACAAGATGATCAAATTGTGCTTAATATGAGAGAAGAGCAGTCAGTGGAGTCCAGGTGATTCTTGCGAGGCTCCCCTCGGAGAAGGAGAAAATGAAATGATGTGGAAATGAAAAGCATCGCAGCTCCTCTCCGATCACAGCAGCATCAATTGCTTTGGTCGTGGGATTTTTTACAGAGAACTGACTGTATACCTGTATATCTTAGGTAGAAGGGTTATTAGTCTTACAGTAACAGATCGTGCATAACGAAGACATGGCAAATGAAATCTCATCAGAGTTTAGTTAGCAAGTATCTGTCAGTAATGTAGGCGGATTCCCGTCTGAGAAACTTGCAGTAATAACACGGCGCAACAGTCAGTCGTTTGTGTGCAGCTAAGCATCTCTGTGTATTTTGGTTGGTAGGTATTTCGATTTATTGGACTTTATATACCCATAGTGTCGCTGAGACGGTAGCTAGTAGCTAAACCTCTCCTAACGGGACACTGATTTCCATTAAATCCCTTGATATACTCCCATACTTCGCTTAGCTAGCTAAGCTAATGAGCAGTTCATCACTTGGATCATGAGTTGTACGACTGAGCCAGATTTACCTACAGGATCTAGTTAAAAAAAAAAAAAATATATATATAATTAGTTTAATTTCAATTTGGCTGTCATTTTGTTCATCATTGCGACAGATGGTCTTCGGTACATGTACAATACGACCCAGCTGTAAATGCAGTGAATGTTAGAAGTTGGGCACCTTTACAGTATTGCATTCTGGACTTAAATGATCCCGATCATAACCTGCTAGCTCATCCATTCACATCAGGTAAGATGTATTTCTGCGATGTGCAAGACTTTAATACGTGTTCAGATAGGTCGTGTGCACAGAGATCGGGCCTTCGAGTTATTACCCTGGTAGACGATCAGGACCAAGATAATAACAATGGAAACATTGTCCTTTGATTACATACATTTTAACAGAAGCCAGTATAGAAGCATAGATATAATAAATATGCAGGTATGCAAGCCATAATTCATAAGCGCTGATTGTTTCTTATAGATCTACATAATGAATTAAACAACAAATATGTATTTTGTTCATCTTATAACACAAGTATGTCGTAATCGCAGTTGTCTTGCATTATAGTTTGTTTTTTCTTTTTTTAATCTAGAATTGCTATATATCAGTAGGCAGATGTTGGGTCAGCTTTTCAATCCCATAAAGTGCTGTCCAAAACAGTTGTCAGAAGTTATTTGTTTGACCATCTCCGGAATTCATCGGAGTCTGTACCACGCGTGATCCTGTGACGCTTCTCCTGCATTTTTCTGCAGATGTGATGATCAGATGTGATGATCAGCTTTGACGCATCACACGTTTCTTGCAGTATCGTCTTGGTCAGTGGTTGGCTTTTAATCTGTGTTTTAAGCCACTTTGAAAACCTACGGATCGTTTCCCGTGATTCGCAGTGTTTCGCAGGAGCTGCATTGTGCTGCAGTGAATGACTCGATATTTTATAATAGTAATGTCAGGAATAATGGTTTTGTTTTTGTATAATGCACTTGTTGCTGTACTGGGCACTTAGAACAAATAGTTTATGGCTCTATAATTACTGAAACTTTGCTCATATGGTATGATTCATTTTATCAATAGCTATCAATACGGGCTGCACATTTAAGAAAGATTGTTTTTACTGTTCACACAGTTTTGTAGAAATTCTTCAGATCACTTGTCATTAATTTGTATTTACACTTTTAAATATAAATATATAAATCTGTAGGTGAATGATGTGTTTGAGGGATACAACCCGTCATGCTGTGCATTGTGTTTTTTTGGGATAAAAATATACTTCAGCCACTTAACAGAAAGTAGAAACTGTCTCCAGGGTGTCCTGTTCTCATTTTGCATAGGTGAGGGGTGTTCAGTACACGAGTGTTTATGATCCGCAGGGTCTAAATAAAGCGACACGTGTTGTAGTTCTTGGGCAAGTGCACTTTGATGTGGCTTCCAGTTCTTAGCTCTGAAACCTTTGAATGGATCAAAGGGCTATTGTAGACCTGCGTTTGTCACATGGCTTGTCTGCTGTGCTGTGAGGTGCTGTGTCTAGTCTGAGTGGAATTTGCCCTTTCTGAACACAGTGGTCATGAATATATTTCTAATCTATGCCTCATTGGTCAAAGCTGATTTCTGGGGAATTCTGCAGAAGACATGCACAGTCCTCTCTGTTTTTAGCAACTTTTTTTTAATAAGAAAATTGAGAAGCTTTGATGTTTCCAGAGAGATATTGCACATTCTGCATTCTGTCGTCTACTCTCTATTTCCTTTGCATTAGAGATGAATAGTGGAGGGTGAGGTGAAGCCATGGAGGTGTGCATTTGATAGAATGACAGGAAGTGGTAATTTTCTGGCAGCCATTTTGGTTCTTGTAATTGGCTGCTGCTTTGATATGATACGAGAAGCTTTATTAGTCCCTGGGGAAAAAGTCTTGTGCATACAACACATTTATGGATGGTGTATGTGCAATTAAAAATCAGATAGCACCAGACTTAACTACATCAAATAAGGATGCTTTCCTGATGAGTTTTGGCTGGGGGTGGGCATGGCACATTGGGAGGAGACATGATGGCAAATGTCCATAATGTGATTAATTGTTACCCTGTCCTCCTGAGCACAATTTAGTAATTGTTTTAGGCTGATGTGCACTTTTTGTCATTGCCATTAATCCTGGCTCAGGCAAAGCAGCTGGGTGTGTCAGAGTATGTGATTTTGTTTACTGATTTAACCTGAGCTGTGCTGCGTCAGTCTTTTTTGATGCTGCCTAAAACCTATAAGTTAATGTGAATTTATGCACTTTAAATTGTGTTCATGTCAACTTACTTCACTGGAAAAAAAAACTTCATTGGTAAAAGATACTTTTAAGATATTCTGTATGGGTTTATTTTATTCTTACTTTGATATTTTCTAGAAGCCTCTAAATTTAACCTACCTTTGCCAGGAGTGTGTCAGCGACGATGGAATGCTGTCACATTTTGTTAGATTTTTGTATGCATATAAATTTGAACCCATTGTAAAACATTCTGTGTATAGCAGGAGAATTTTATATGCGTGCAGCCTGGTGACATGATGCAGAGAGGGGAAATGTGACTGCTTATCTACCCTGTGTACATCCTTGTAAAATCTTGATTGCAGATGAGGACAGTCAGTCAGTCATTTTTGTTCTGATGTCTTGGGGCAGGATTATTTGAGTGAAAATGGGGCTCTGTGTTCCTGACCTAGTATATCTGTTTGGCTCCAGTATCCATATATTAATATGTCTATGTAAGCTCCCCTTCACTTCAGTTAAAAGCTCACCTTTAGTTACTTAAGGATCGAATGTGTTCTTTCTTAACCCCATCCTCCCCACCTCAACCCCCCAATACCTAGCTTTTGCTTTTTACAAATTTGGAGGCAAAGAAATTAAACGTTATTGCCAATGAAACCTTAAGGTCTTACTAGAGAAACAAGTTGGGGATTAGGCTGCAGTGTTCTTGAAAGATTTCTAAAATGGAAAAGTGCATCCATTCATATCCAGGTTTTGGTAAACTGCTCTTCATGACCAAAACAGTACGTTTTTATCATCACAATGTACAGTTTGAACGCTGGAATCATGTAAATGGACAGGCAGTCAAAAAGGGATAAAAAGCTTGTGCCTACTCCCGTCCAATAGGGAGCCTGTTCCTTCTCCCGTCCAATAGGGAGCCTTTTCCTACTCCTGTCCAGTAGGGAGCCTGTTCCTACTCCTGTCCAATAGGGAGCCTTTTCCTACTCCTGTCCATTAGGGAGCCTGTTCCTACTCCCATCCAATAGGGAGCCTGTTTCTACTCTTGTATAATAGCAAGTCTTTGACTATTTCTACCCTACTCCGAATACATTGGTCATAAGAATATAGCAGTCAGTTCTTCTAAGCAATAAAGCTATTAATCAGTGTAATAGTTTTTGGTAGCTGCAGGTGGGGGCCAGTATGCATCATTTAAAACTTGCTTGCTTCCAATCTGCATTTCCTGCTGATTATATATCCGTGATGTAGATGCTCCTCGTGCAGAGGCAGGGTGCATATTCTGTAATAATTTCCAGGATAAATGGGGTGTTAAAATGATCATGGTAATTAAGGTGTTTGCTGCAGTTGTTGTTTACTACTCATTGTTGGCCAGCCGTCTTCCCAGAATGGCTGATGGAGTGCAGGGCCATTCCGAGCTTGAAGGTTATCCTCAGAAACATCTGCTGTGAGGTGAGGCGCGCCATGCGAGCGTATCTATCACAGAGAACACATGACAGAGGAAAACTTTAAGCACGCCCATCAATTCACAGGTACATATATCTGTTTGGCAGACACTTTTGTCCACAGCAATGTTCAAGCAAGGATCAAAGAGCTGGTCAGACAGTCCCGGGAGTAATGGAGGTTAAGGGCCTCGCTTAAGGGCCCAGCGGTGACATCAGTCTGCCAGTCATGGGATTTGAATTGGGGTTTTGACCTTCTGATCACAGGCAGGGTGTTCTAACTCTCAGAGCCACATTCCGACCTAGATTCACCTAAAATACATGTCTGGCTTCAGGCAGGGAGCTCAACTAAACCCAAAAAACTTCACACATGGGGCAGGAATCAAATATATAAGTGATCTTATTGAGTCGCCGGTGTGTTTGTGAGTACTGAATGATCGAGAGCATGTCGAGAAGGTCATATGTTATTTCAAAGTTTATAAACTTTATTAAAACTTATCTTTAAGGATAAAGTTTAATATTTTATGCAAATAGTTGTTTCTTTACTGTGATTTTGAAAAAAAAAGAAGGGAATTATTTGTAGGTATTAATTTTATTTGTAGCTGAAATAGTACTGTGGATTAGCTACAAGAATGACAGTGATTAAACATCAGACCTAAAATATTATAATGTAAAAGTACATTATAAAAGTCATCATCCTACTGTAAACTTGTTGTAATCTTTTATATAACATTACTCTATAATCTTCATTTATTAACTGGATTTCATTTTTGAAATTGAAGCTTGTGAATGTTAATTTTGTAATTTTGTACTTTAGCGCTGTCGTTTAGACAAAGGTTCAAATATGCCTAATCATTTGTACCTGCATTCGTCATCATTTGTTTTCGGTTGTGAGAGACTAGTCCTTAGCAGGACTGGGTGGAGAATGATTCCAGTAGGAGGGCAGACTTTCACTGACCACACCCTCTATACGCTTGATTGGCTGGAGCAGCCAAGCAGTTCAACACTGGCCAGTAATCTATTCCTCCCTAAGCCATCCAACCAGGTTTGGGCTCTGTGAGAGATGGCCCCATGTAATATTTACATGACTGCCTCACAGCTTGTCTTTTGAAGCACAGACCTTAGTGCACAGTGACTCTTAACCTAATTATGTCCTTCTCCTCTTCAGTTACTATTCCTGTTGTCTGGATCAGACTCCTTTAGCTCAGTGTGCATGAAAAGGTTTAAGGGATTATTCGGCATCAGTCTGAAATGAAATTTCAAAACAGTGAGAGGTACAGTCCCAGAAGACATCTGTAATGAAAATGTTCTTGGATTTTTTTATTCCCTTTCCTGAAAGGATGCTTTGTGCTGTATAATATGGCAAGGTCATCCAAGCTATATCAGGCCAAATTTATTAATGTGGGAATTCCGTACATTACATGCACAAGAAATCATTATGCTGTGGCATCATGTAGGTTAAGAGTCATTCAGTGTGTGTGTATTACTCAGCTCAAAGCTAAATACCACTTTGGCACTTTGGTATTGAGCAGAATGTGGTATTTTCCTGGTTTGGAAATACTCAGTATCCTCCTTCTTTCCATTTAATAGCCACAAATTTAGGGCGTATCCAGCAAGAAGGATATCTGTACTAGCATGTACGTCTCTGCGTTTGTTGAAGGCGTCTGTCCTCATCTGTCTTTAGAGGAGGATATTTACGCCCCTACATGCCTTTTTCTCTTGTGGTGAAGGTGGCTGTGTGTCTTTGTTGCATGTTTTTTCATTAGCATCCGGCTAAACGTGCTCTTGGACCAGTTAAGCCATAAAAATAGGTTAGAATGAAGACTGACAAGAGTCTGATTGGAGTTTGACAGGCCTGCTCTACATTGGGTATGTTTACATGTGACACATACTCTTCAATTTAGATTAATTGCTCAAATGCTTTAATCTATTTCCGAATATAGCGATGAGTTCAATAAACATTTCCGGTTTAGCGACTAACATTGATGTCCTGTGTTTATAATCTTCTCTGCAGTTTCTGTAATGCTTGATTAGCTGTTACAGCCTTTTAAATTGACAGAGTACTATAATTGTATGACATTTCTCATCAGGAAGGATAGAGATGTGTTTATCGTAGGATGATAATGCTGACAGGGAGGATGTGTGATGTGTTTTAATTCAGTATCTTCACCAATTGGTCTCTCTTGCTTATTAACCCCGGACAGCTCTCCAAATGGTTGTTATAAAACTGTATAAACAGCATTGTGGCTTTTAAACTGCTCTTCCAGATGAATTCATGAGATTGCTTGGAATCATCAGAATGGCTGCTTTTAAGAAGACTTAAGGTAGATACAAGCCCTTGGTTCACTCCCTTGTTTCCTGCCTGGTTATATATATATGTGTCTTCTTACCTGATTTTGTGGATCTGGGTCTTAGCAGACCAGGTGAGTCCCTAGAAAATCCAGAGAATTTTTAAAGAATCCAGAGAGTTTTTAAAGGCCAACTCTAGGGTTATGAATGTGTGCAATGGATATTAAACACTGTCACTTTTCTCTTATTCAGCATTATGATACTTTACCTTTGTTTCTCGGGCCAGTCCTGGGAGCCCCCCAGACACTCCACATTTTTGCTCCCTCCCAGCTCCCAGCATTCATGTGAACAACAATCAGGAACACCGGATACCTGACATAGGTGTAGTGGGAGCTGGGAGGGAGCAAAAATGTGGACTTTCTGGGGGTCTCCCAGGACTGGCCCGAGAACCACTGCTTTAAGTCTTTGGACCAGCCTCCTATGATTAGTTCTGTTAGGGCTGTTCTTTCCCCCAAGCTATAGAGTGCAGAACAGCAAACGTGTTAAATGTCGAATTTCTGTATTAATCAACACAAGCATTACCACCATTCTATATTTATAGCAAGGATATTGCTATTTTATCTATCTAGCCACAATCTTTATTCACCCTATATGTCTTGTAGGAATTGTTCTGCTGTCATTGATAGCAGGTCCTTTACGTACCTGATTGTAATGTACAGTAATACTTCCTGAATTTACTCTATAATTTGAACATTTGAAGAGCACTAATAATGCATCTGAAGCCGTTATAATGTGCCTAAGCACACAACCCTCAGGGGCGAGACCGTGTCTGCCTGGACTGGCTGACCCCATTACAGTGGAGGGTGAATTTGGAAGCTTGTTCGGGATTCGACAGCGTTTGCCAACCCTTTCAGTCGCTGGTCAGCCTGGGCTGAGAGCGAGGCTGCATGTGGGTCGCTGTGTGACGGGGTGGGTTGACCTCTCAAATGGCCTGGTTCTTCCCAGCTGTTTTTATATTTTTATATATACAAACCCTGTATGGGACCAAAGCTTAAACGTCGTTGTTTGGATTTGCTCTCAAATCCATGGCCTTTGTGTGCCCCTCACGTGGATTAAGATGGGAGGACGCACTGTGGCTCGCATTTGCGTGTCTGTGATCTCCTCATGGCCAGAAAGGGCCCATTAAAACCAGCGGCTGGAGACGGTGTTTCTCCCAGCTTTAACAAAGCCAGTCCTGAGAAATCTGACCTCTCATGTGAAAAGAACCTGCAAGTAGCTTTGTGGTGAAGGAATTAGGCTATAAGAACCTGACACCCCTGCTGTGTCAGCAAGCTAACTAATCATTCCGGTTAAATATTCAGCTATGTACTGCAACAGAGGCACAATGCTATTTCTGTGGATGAAAGCAATAGGATTGTAATGTAGCTTAATCTAATGTAAAATATATATTTTTCCCCATTTAATTTTTATTTACACCCCAGTCAACTGGAAAAGGCTTTGCTTTCGTCCGGCAGATTTATAGTCATATGAGTGTAATTTGGTTAATATCTGTTAGAGCATGTTTTTTTTTTGTGTTGTTTAACATACACTCTTCTTTAAAGGACCTGTGGTGCAAGTTTTCATTCTGCCAGAGTGCTTAAGAGTTTAGTTATTTCCCAGGGACAAGTGTTAAGACCTAGATTTGTCACCATGTAGGGCTATGGCCTGCGCTGACATCACACGCTGGGCAGATTTGCAAGGGCATTGTGCTTATGACATCATAGCATGATGTAACAATAAAGAACACATCTCTTATTTAAAGAGGATATCAAGGGCAGTCTAAGATGAGGACCTGTACTGCTGATGCTCCTTTTCTATGCCGGAATTAACCTGGATAATTAGTCTGGAAAAATGCTTTGTGACAGAAAGCATGTAGCTGAAGGAGTTTAATGAAACTTTTTTCTGCTGATACCTCTGGTCTAGGGTTAAGGCTAGACTTTATTTATTTGTATTTTTGGTGACATTATATTGGCCAAAAGCATTACAGATCATTATTAAAAAGGGTTAAGGAAATAGTTTGGTATGCATTTTATGAAACTTTCGAAATGGCAAACTTCAGTAATACATCATATCATTCTTGATGCATTTAAAATGCATTTTATGTAATAAATCATTTATGGAATGCCATGTCAAATACGCCTGCTACCTTATTTCTCTTTCATAATGCAGTTGCAGGTCTATGGATCTCCTTGTACATCAAATACGATTTATACCAAAATTATTTATATAATATTATTTTATAGTAGATTCCCCAAACCCCATATATTGTCATGTACATTTATTTTATGTAGCAGATGTATTTGTCCAAAGTGATGTACAAGCAAATAGCACGTTACAAACACATGGCTGTTGAGGAGCTGACCAATCACAAGCCACACTGGTCACTCTTCACAATATTTTGTGTTGAATTGAGAAAATCAGTATATAGCCACGGCAGCAGGTCGAGGTGTCAGACAATAATGCAGAAGGGGATGGAGTTCTGTAGCTAAGTCTGTTTACCTTGCATTAAAAAAATTAGATCCATGACTCTCCTTGATAATGTGATGTATGTAACACTGAGGGATTTTTAGATTAGAACACTACTATAGATGCGAAGGGGCCTAGTTAGACCATATCAGGTGATTTCTCTCAATGCAAGGCTAGTGACTCTGTGACACGCATTGAATCTCAGCGTGCTCTACATACACATGGTGCTGTAACACTTTAGGAAACTCCTGAAGGGAAGGGAAGCTTGAGGAGCAGTCAGTGTCTATACATTTCAATGGGTATTTTCATAGTAATCATAAACGGCAGCGTTATGATTAGTCTCCACATAAACGATATATCGACTTATGAAAATGAGAAACTTTGTTAAGCTGTAGATAAGAAACGTCGCTTGGTAACACACATCAGCCTATTGTCACAGAAATGAACGCAGTCCCATCCAATCATAAGATAATCTTTTAAGAACTGACAGCCTACGGCCAACAAATGCACAGCAAGGTTGATTGCGTTAGTGGAGCATGCCACCAGCTGCCGTTGTGATATTCTGGTATTGCCATATTGCCTTAACGCTACCCCATATATGTTTTTGTTAATTTGCATACAATTTAATTGGCTAATCTGAAGTTTTGTCTCACTATTCACATTAGTGAAGAAAGAATCAAAGAATTATTTGTAGGGATGCTGCTCTTAGACAAGCTTAGACTAAGGAAATGAATTATGTAAACGCTGACAGAAATGTGTACTGCCGTTTACTTAATGTTGCAGTTTTTAATGCAATTTAGTTTTTCCTAACAAGTTTACAGAATAATTAAGGAGCAATGCATTCTTTCAGACATTTAGTTTATACTGCTGTGTCATATGCCAATGTGTCAAATCTTTGCTGATTGTATAGTTCCAGAACTGGTGTAGTCAGACATTACTGGTATCGCATTGCAGGATGTTGCATTTATTAATTGATTCATCCCCTTGACGACTGGCTGAATAGTGTCTTTGGAAATGTCTGACCAGCTATAATTTTATGTGGTGCACTTGAATGTTAGCTTTCACTAATCAGAATATGTCTTTCTTTTCTCACCTTCTCTAGCTGTCTTCTCTGTGAACATCAATGACCCTTTTAGGGGTCGATGGAAGAGAAGGCTATCAGCAAGCCTACCATGGTCTCCAGGCTCCCCAAGTTTGGTGTCCGCCCTGAGGCTGGCTTGGCCTCTCAGCCGCATGGATCTGGCCAGTCGGCCCCCAGTAACGAGGGGAAGGGCACTGGCCTGAAGAGGCCGAACGGAATGGTGCGTATTCCCTCGTTTTCACTGAAATGGAAGAAGGAGGGAGCTACTACCCCTTGCAATCCTGAGGAGGTCGTATCAGAAATGGGTGAAGAGTGTAAAGAACGAAAGGTGAGTAGCACGAGGGAGCTTAGGAAGCCCTGCAGTGCGGCTGCAGCTGTCATGGTGCAACGGCAGGCTTTGCCTACATCAGCCACGAATGCAAAGCCTGCGCAGATGGCAGCCAAAGCAGACACCCAGCCAGCAGCTAAACCGACCCCTAGCGGGAAGCTCGGCGTGAATGGCGTGAGCGGCAGCGGGGTCAAGGTTCGTGCTGGGTCGGGCTTGCCCCGCCCAAAGGTCAGCTCCAGCTCTGCCCAAGCTGGGTCCCAGTTAAGTGACAGCCTGCAGTCCCTCCCCCCGGACCCCATGATTCGCTCTCAAAGCTTCTCCCACTTCAACCAGTCGTCGTTGCCCATCGCCCCGCCGATGACGCGCTCCTTCTCCTTCAACAAGGCCGTGGAGTTGGCCAAGCCGCCATCAAGCAAGCAGACACACTCCCCGATGCCGTTGAAATCCGGCCTTGCTTGCGGTAGGGGATCCATGACCAGGCTAGCCGTGCCATCCAGCGGGGCGTCCCCTACTGGCCATCTGAAGAAGCCGCTCCTCCCAGGATGCGCGCTTAGCAGACCCACGGCTCTGGGCTTCAGGCTGCCTCGACCTTCTCTCATCCATATTCCACGTCCACTCTTAGCTGGGAAAGAGTGCGTTGATACCATACCTGTAGACCAAGGCATGGACTCCATAGAGACACCTTTGACAACCTCAGATACCCTGAGTGACCAGGAGGGGGTGCTAGCACCTAAGAGTGAGCCGAGGGGCGACCCGGCTTCACGAGAAACGGAACTCGCAACGCACTGTCTGGGAGATCGGCTGGAAGACATGTCGCTCTCGTCCGCCTCCTCGCTGGAGCACAACGACACCAGCGAAGAGTACCTTGACGACTTTGATAACCTGGGGGACGGTGGTGGCACGTTACTCCTTCCTGTCCATGAGGGGGGGCTACTCCCGCCGCGGGCTTACTCTAACGATGACGTCCCCGACAACAGGCAGCAGGGAGCCCCCGCTCAGGGACCCCCCTGCAGCTTCCTGTCAGACGGCCACGCCGGTGAGTCTCCCAGCACGGCACTGGATAAGGAGACATATGAGCCGTAGCTCTGGCAAATAAATGATTTGTAGTTACTTCTTTGTAGAACGTTATGAGGGTGTATGTATAAAGCGGAGGGGAACACTGACTGACCCTGCTCTACTCGCACAGAAGATGTCCTTAGGTTTGGGTACAGCGTCTGCTAAGTAATGTAAGAGTTGCTGCTCACTTCCAGGCGGCGGTGACTAAATGTCACCTTTGCTCATGTGCAAAGATTTGTTGAGTTATGGGGTATTGGGCCCTCCATGGTAAAAAATATTTATTTTGTTAAATTTGCTGGGGGGGGGGCACAGTACAGTATTTAGCGCCCCCATAAAGTGCTGGGCCCCCTTAATCTGCCAGGATATCATGCAGTTTATTCCTCTAGATTGACGGTAGTGTGTGATTGTGTGAGGGACTGTTCAGAGTGTAGCACAGCCTAGTCCCTCTGCGGCCTGGGAAAAGGATCCAGATCTAAGAAAACAAGTGTTTAGTAGACAGACTGATATAATATAGCCAGTCATCAGCAAATGGTTTCCATTTCCGGATGCTTTCTGCAAATTGTATTTTCCGTAATCTTTGATTGATCGTGTGTGCATATTCGCAATAAGCTTCAAATTTGACAGGGAAATAAATGCTATATAGTGCCAGACATTGCTTCCGTCTGCCTTTCTGCCAGATAATGTTCCATGCTCTACACAGCAGATAAAAAAAATCCTAAATAATGAAACTGCACAGTGCCTTTGAATGAATGGATGAATCTCGCATAAGATTGGCTGCTTGTATTGTGAGATGTCCTGCTAATAGCTAAATGGATAAAAGCCGGGGTTGCCATGGCTTGTCCCTGTGATTCTTTAATTTCTCCTCGCTTACCTGCAGGTGGCAGAGAGAGCTTTTCGGCGTGTCCTGCTCCGCTCAGCCTTTCCCCGGTGGTAGATATCCCACACGCCTCGTCTCTGGAGCTCTCCCCATCCAATAGCTCTGGTGGCATTTACATGTGGGATGAGGAAGGCCTGGAGCCCCTGGGTCCGTCCGCACACCTCTGCGGCAGCTATGACTCTGACGTTAACAGCATGGTGAGTAGGTCGCGTGTATCCTGACTGTAGTCTCAGAGTAAAACTCAGAGATGAAACGTCTATATAGCCTCAAAGAGACAGAAAGTGTCAATGCACGTATTAGCAGAGGATTAACCCGTTAATCAGTTTCAAAATTAGCACAAGAGTTATTAAAACTGACATTTCCTTTAATGAATATATCTGTTCATGAGCATCTTTATAGACTGGCTTTACTTTTTTTTGGTAATCATGTTTGATTTGCTACTATTTCACAAACCACAGAATTTTTTACAGCATATTTTAAAATTTATGAGGGCAAGTTCATGGTATCTTAATACTTTTTGCATTTAGCTTTAGCTGTAATGCTACTTTGAGAAGAAGAATTATATTCTCAACAGAAATTACTATATGATTTTTAAGAAATTTCTTTCTTTTAATACAGCTTTGCATTGTTCTTGAAAGGAATTTGTCTAAAAGGACTTCCAGTTTATCTTTTCATGCAGCTGGGTACATTGCAAAACAATTCTGCTTAAGTAACTTGGTTCGAGGGTGCAACTGCAGTCCATGTTAAGGTCATGGCCTGGACAGGATGCAGCCAGCCGTGTTTAGGGTAGGATGTTGGTCGTATCCTGTGTCAGGCAGAGCAAAAAAAAAAAAAACAAAAAAGGGGAGTGGCTTCATTCATCAATTATGAAAAGAGGCACAGAAGCACTGCCCATAATTTACTACTACTGCTCTTACTAATTATTATTATTGTTATTATTGTTGTTGTTGCAATAATAATTATAATTATACAATTATATAATCATAATTACAATTATACACTTACATAATTATAATGATGATTTTACAACAATAATAATAATTATTATTATTATTATTATGCACAATACCCAAACATTTGAATGGTGTGGAATTTGTATTGAATATTCATCCGCAAAATTTTCGTTACCTGAGGACTGTCTTTAATTAATATATGGTAAAATGTACTTTATTGACCCAAGGAGGAAATTCAAAAACATAGTGCAAAGCAGAGACAGCTCATATAGTGCAAAGCAGAGACAGCACATATAGTGCAAAGCAGAGACAGCACATATAGTGCAAAGCAGAGACAGCACACATAGACACCCCGCCTCTTTGCTCTTCTCTACGACTGCCACGCTGCCACGTCTCTGCACTTCATTCTCCCTGCATCCTCAGCATTTGCTAACTTTAAACGTTTCATTCCTCAGCTTTCAGACCTGCTTCTCTTAGTAGGTTTAGGAAAGTCTTGACCTACCCACTGGGAAAATGAACAGTGTTTCTGGTTGTTGGAGACTGTTGCCCGTGTCATGGACAGAGCGACTTTCTGGAAGCCATTTTTCAGGCTGAATGAATACCGCCTTTTTGACTCTTACTCATGTTTTAGGGCTGGTTGCCTGTTTGTATACTGGGTGTTCAGTCAAGGACGGAGGCAGTCACTTCCCTGCTTCAGAAACTGGGTGTATGTTTTTCTTTTCCTTCCTTTAGATTTTTATTTTCGGCTACATGTTGCTCATCCTGATAATTGGTGTTTGAGTTGAGTGACCACTGGAAAACCGAGAAATGTCCATGTAAAATTTCGGTAAGAGATAACTACAGCCCGTTAAACATGATCTATTCTATAGACTGGCGTTGTAATGATTAGTGATGATTTAACCCTCTCAAGGCAGGCGTTGCTGATTTGCAACAGTTAAAAACTAACTACCTTATTACCACATATCAGATTTTTCCTGTTACTAAAACTTAATTTGAGCCTGAAAGGGTTAATGATGCTGGATTTTTGGCTGTTTTAAATGCCATGCAAAATTATGTGAGAGACAATGGAAGTGGCTGGTCTGTATTGTATGCCAAAATCAATTTGAACAAATTATTGTTAGCATATCTTTACCTAGGATGGTTTATTTTGAAACACTAGAAAAACTGCAAAAATATTGTTACTTGACAAAACTCTGTACATGCACTTACTTGCAGTCACAGTAACATATATTTTCTGAATATTACTGTAATAATAACACTATTAGACATAGTTGTGTACTGTACTTTACAGTATTTATTTTCTGCAGTTACTTTTATGTGAAGTTTTCATATAATATTTGATATATTGTAGACATTTGGATCAAAGTGGTGGTAAACAACTGCAAAGTAATTTAGTTGTTTTTCTCTCAGAGGCGTGGTGTCAGTTGTGGGTATGATTGTAACATATACGTACAATCCAGGTATTTGCCCTAAGAGGAATTGGCGTGTTGTCTGGGGTGTGACCAAGCAATATGCTGTGCTGCTTGGGACAGACTCCAGGCACCTGCATGTACTTGCCCAGGATAAGTGGATGAATGGATTGATGGAGGGATGGACATTATTTCTCTTGTGTTTTCATCATCTTATTGTGGCTAATCTCTGAGTTTAGGGAGACCCCTTGTGGACAAAATTGTTTAGTTTCCCCTTTCTGCCAGGATAGCACTGAATTTATAATCCTGACTGTCTTAGGAAATTCACCAAGATACTGCTTCATGCATAAATTTAACTCTGCATCATTAACAGTCACAAAAACCAAGGACGTAATTAATGTTCTGCACAATGGATATATGCAAAAAGAAAAATATTTCCGCTTGGTTCAGTTAAGACCTAAGTTGTTTTCCCAGCCCGGGTGAGTATAGGTTTAAGTACCAAAATGTCAAATACAACTAGCTAATATAATAAGATAAATTTACTTGCAGTTCGTGACTTGAAGAACTGGTTTCTTTTGACTCTTGCTGAAGATACTGGTCTCCCCTGAGCCTCCGATGAATTTCTTGCATTCCAGGGATGTTAATGTAGCCCTTAGCTTTCTGCTGTCACGTAGAAATTAACAATCAAGGAACCACATTGACCATGCCGATGCTATCCAGCCAAGTGCTGACTCAGATATTCCTTCTCCTCCTCATTGCAGGTTTTGATTTTTCCAGGTCTACGTTGCGTCTTGTTTTGTTTCTGCACTGATTGTAGGGCTGGGCGATATCACATCGATATTATATCACGAAGGCTTCAGATGACGGGCGAAATATTTGCCCGGACGGCAGCTTTTTTGGTGCTATACCAACGTTTATTTAGACCCACAATTTTTTAAACAGATTAGTAGTGCGGTTAAAATATTAACGAGATGCGTTTTGTGACACCCAAACGTTAGTCTGTATTATTGTATCACTGTAATATCGATGTGATCTCGCCAAGCCCTAACTGATTGTAGCAATTGTGTTATAATTCATGCAATGCACTGTCGTGTTTAAGATACTGCTTAAACAAAATCACAATTGTATAAAGGCGGACGGTCTGTACCAGTAAGGGTAAGATGCAGTAGAAAATATGGGCACTGTTTACAGTATTGAATTTAATGCAGCAGAAGGCTGTGAGCTGATGTGGGTTTCAGCTGATGTGACTGGAGAGACAACATGTCTACCTGGGTGGTGGGACATTTACCATGAAGGAGACGGGGTCTCGTGAACAGACAGCAAGTTTTCTGGTGAAGCCCTGCCAAGCTTATACATTAGCATTGCTTATTTGTTACTCTTACTGCTTTTTCATATTTAATTTGAGGTTGTAAAGTGTAGTTTACAACAATTCCCTAGTATTGTTAGCTAAATGGCTAACAAATTGAAGAAATTCATCACTTATTTAGAATCAGATCTGTTTTGTGTATTTACTGTGGATCTTGTGGAACAGTGTTTTCTTAGGAACATCATATCTGAATGCATGTAATCTCCCGCTAGCCAAATGTGGTTTGATCACTGCCGGCTTTGCTCATTTCTCTCCACCAGGTGGCAGTGTGTCTGTACAGGAGAAAACGGTTTGGGTGTGAAGCCAAGTTGGCGCTGGTGGGAACCCAGTGCATCACGCTGCGCTTCATTCGCGGCTCTCCGCAGTGTCCCCTCGGGCCCGCGGCCCTCTTCCTTCCATAATCCTCCTCAGTGATGTAGAAGAAAAACTGCTAGCGTGGAACAATGAGATTCAAAGAGTGAAGGAAAACCAAAGAGCTTAAGTTGTTCCCAGCCCTTGACAATGTTCTAATTCCACTCATATATTCTTGTTACTATGACCTCTAGCTGTCCTACAGTGCTGTGTATTAACCTTCCTGCTCTGTCATACAAAAACCGATATCCAGCACCTAGTCCTATCACAGAGTCCCCATCCAAGCCATTAATTAATACATTTCCTGCATTATTCAAACGGGAGACAAAATGCAGAGAGAGTGCAATTGGATTTTGAGCTTCTAAGCAGCAGGGGTTGTTTGAAAAATAAGCAAATGCAAATGTTTTTTATTGTAGTAATTATGTGTCACTTGTATTGCCAGTGTTTTCATGAGAATATAGTGAAATCTTGCTTTAATCCGTGCTCTCCAACATCAAAGCTGTGCTTGCCCCTTTGATTTATTCCTGTCTATTTTTAGTCTGTGTGTGCTTGGGCTACACGTGAATGTCATTTTATTCATTTGTCTTTAGAATTCAATGTGAGTGCCAGTTTCGTTCGAGTATTGCCGCCTTTCCTGAATGTTGATGCCCCCCCACCGAAGCACTTATTGAATAAAAAGATGGAATGTAATGATACCCGTGAGTGCTTCCCAACTGCATGATGTCATAGCCTTTCAGCATATTGCCTGTAACTAAGGGTAACACCAATCACGTTGGGAAGTATGACATTTTTTTCCTTTTATGAGAGAACAGGAGATTTTTTGCTGGGGTTTAAGGCCAGCATTCCTTCAGCTGCGATTCAGTGCTGCTGGTCAATCCTGTGCTGCATGCAGGATTTATTAAATACTGCAAAGACATCCTTTAAAAAACAAAAAGATTTTGGTAAATTGACTCATGTTGCCATGGCATTACAGAAATGTCAAAACCTGTCTAGGATTTCAGGGTGATACAGACTCTTCAGCAAAGTTCATTATTGTTATGATAGGATAGTTATCTCCGATTTTTCTTTTATCAGATCATAATGCATCATATCAGATATGTTTAATCACGTAACACGCCACGGTTTATTGCTGTTTTTATATCATATTTACACCTGATTCCATGTATCCATGGTAAGTTCTTTGACCTGCTCCACTACTGTCTACTGTTAACTGGTTGACGGTTTAATTAGAACCTAGAACCCCAGAATTTGTCTCGGCTCTCTTCTGGATGGCCCCAACTGGATCACAGACCCAGTGTAACATCGTCCCCCCGCCCCCCCCCGGGCTGTAAAGGAGCACAGAGCTGTGAACATGACACCGCTTTAGATTCCCAAATCTTTTAAATGACCTTACTGCTCAAATGGAAATAAAAAAGCAGGATTTGAAATGGAGATTATGAGTGGGTGATGCTGTCAGTGGTGATGCAGGGCTGCTCGGCTGATTCGAAAGGTGTCACTGAATCGGGATACACTCTGTCTCACTTTCTTCAGCACACCGACTGAGAGGCATTTAGCCAGCCAGCATAGCTTATAGCTTATATAACACAGCATTCTTAAATATAAGACTTCTTCCCAAGGCTTCGTCTTACCTGGGTCATATTCAGATTAGTATCTGTGCTATCTGAGCTATGGTTCTCTGTTGGCCGCTGTGAACTATAGATCCAGTATAGGTACCGTTCTTCCGTAGAATAGAGAAAGTCTCTGCCTGTTATGTCAAGGTTTTCAACTAAGTAATCTAATTTTTATTTTATTTCTGCTATGCTTAATCTCCCTGGCATAGCCGGTTAGAACCAAGTCAGTTAGCCTTCATCGGCAAGGTCTGCAAATAACTGAACTGATTAGGGATTATCTGCTCTATTGATTTGACAGTGGAAGCACTTAACTGGCAACTGGCAGATGAGTATTTGAAGAGTAGTAGTCACCTGAATACCTAATGCGCAGAGCGGTTGCATTATGATGGTTGAGTATTAAGGACAGAAGTATGCTGCATTTCTTTTACCTTCAGCATTTGTGGTCATGGGGGGGGGGCATGTCTTTATGTGTAGATTTCATAACCACTTCTACTCTGTACTGTTGGTTTAACACTGTAAAACCATTTGAGGGGTAAAAGGAAGCAGAAGCTGGGGCACATATTACCACGGTTCGCCCATTGACCTAGTGAGGGCTTCTTTGTGAAAGTTTTCTTGCCAGTGCTGCCCAGTGATCCTTTAAAAACACAGTATTCTGTAACCCCCCCCCCCCTTCCTTGTGTGACGTATCCCACTCTACTCCTCTGTAGAAGGACCAAGACCCAGGTGTGAGTGAATCATCTCAGGAAGTGGTTTATGGGGTGTTGAAGGAAGAGATGGGTGGGACTGTAATTTCTGGGCCAAAAGGTTACGTACCATCTACTAAATTCTCATATATGTCACATGGCTTTTTTTTGTAATATGAACACTTTTTTTGTTAAGGCTTCCTTTAGGACGAGAAAACAACTTATATCTACTTATAAGATATGCAAACACTTATGAGCCACTTCAACTCTCTCTTTACTTAGCAGGGACTTAAGGAACATAATGAATAAGCCACAATGGTGTCTGTCTGGTACTGAAATCAAATTACCACAGAAAACAAATACCATAGTTTTCCAGCCACCCAAAGAACAAGAGCTGTCAGACAGTTTGGGCTGCTGTAGATTGTCTGTCATTCCCAGACCCTCATCAGTGGAGATGAAAGACTGAAATTTTACTGTTGCATTTCATTGTGCGGCTCTGTGATACATCTCAGCAGGGAAGAGTCCCACTCTAAATAAAATGGAATTAAACACAGGACTTCTCTGGCTTTGTATTAGTCGCTGTATTTTTGTGTCAGTGAAACATCGGGAAAAAGTGGCATTTAACCCTGTGCAAGTAGATTTGCCAAAGGGATTCAATGAAGTACAACCCCGCTATCAAAAAAGTTGGGACGCTGTGTAAAATGTAAATAAAAACAGAATGCAATGATTTACGAATCACCCAAACTCATATTTAATTGAAATGGAGGAAAGATAACATATCAAATGTTGAAACTGAGAAATGTTATTGTTTTATGACAAATATATGCTCAATTTGAACTTGATGCCTTCAACACATTTAAAAAAGTTGGGATGGGGGCATGTTTACCACAGCATTGCATCACCTCTTCTTTGAACGCCACTCTGTAAACATGTGGGAACGGAGGAAACCAGTTGCTGGAGTTTTGGAAATGAAATGTTGTCCCATTCTTTCCTGATATAGGATTTCAGCTGCTCAACAGCTCGGGGTCTCCTTTGTCATATTTTTCGTTTCATGTTGCACCAAATGTTTTCAGTGGGTGACAGGTCTGGATTGCAGGCAG